>CM022302.1:422816609-423434109 GCA_011799875.1 Thinopyrum elongatum
TTTCCTAACCATAGACATGTGTTGTCATTTGATGAACGGGATCACATCATTAGGAGAATGATGTGATGGACAAGACCCATCCATTAGCTTAGCATAATAATCGTTCAGTTTTATTGCTACTGCTTTCTTCATGTCAAATACATATTCCTTCGACTATGAGATTATGCAACTCCCGGATACCGGTGGAATGCCTTGTGTGCTATCAAACGTCACAACATAATTGGGTGATTATAAAGATGCTCTACAGGTATCTCCGAAGGTGTCTGTTGAGTTGGCATAGATCGAGATTAGGATTTGTCACTCTGAGTATCGGAGAGGTATCTCTGGGCCCTCTCGGTAATGCACATCATAATAAGCCTTGCAAGCAATGTGACTAAAGAGTTAGTTGCCGGATGATGTATTACAGAACGAGTAAAGAGACTTGCCGGTAACGATATTGAACTAGGTATGAAGATACCGACGATCGAATCTCGGGCAAGTAACATACCGATGACAAAGGGAATAACGTATGTTGTCATTACGGTACAACCGATAAAGATCTTCATAGAATATGTGGGAACCAATATGAGCATCTAGGTTCTGCTGTTGGTTATTGACCGGAGAGGTGTCTCGGTCATGTCTACATAGTTCTCGAACCCGCAGGGTCCGCACGCTTAACGTTCGATGACGATTTTATATTATATGAGTTATGTGATTTGGTGACCGAATGTTGTTCGGAGTCCCGGATGAGATCACGGACATGACGAGGAGTCTTGAAATGGTCGAGAGGTAAAGATTCATATATAGGACAATGATATTCGGACACCGGAAGTGTTCCGGGGGTACCGGGTACATATCGGGTCATCGGAAGGGGTTCCGAGCACCCCCCGGCAAAGATATGGGCCTAATGGGCCAAGAGGGGAAACGCAGCAGCCAGCATGGGCTGCTGCGCCCCCCATATAGGCCGAATAGTAAGGTTAAGGAAAGAGGGGAAGAGAGAAAGGAAGGGGAGGGATTCGGCCTCCCCCTTCCTTCTCTCCGCCCTCCTCCTTCCTTTCCCCCTCCTCCTTCCTTTCCCCTCCGGAAAATATGGTAAGGGGGGGCGAATTGGACTAGGCCCCCAAGTAGGATTCCTCCTACTTGGGGCGCCCCATGGTTGTCCCCCTCCCCCTCCCACCTATATATATGTGGGTAGGGGGCGCCTAGAACACACAACAACAATTGTTAGCCGTGTGCGGCGCCCCCCCCCCCCTCCACAGTTTACGCCTCCGGTCATATTCACGTAGTGCTTAGGCGAAGCCCTGCGCGGATCACTTCACCATCACCGTAACCACGCCGTCATGTTGATGAAACTCTCCCTCGACACTTTGCTGGACCAAGAGTTCGAGGGACGTCATCGAGCTGAACGTGTGTAGAACTCGGAAGTGTCGTACGTTTGGTGCTTGTTCAGTTGGAACGAGAAGAAGTTCGACTACATCAACCTCGTTAACAAACGCTTCCGCTTTCGGTCTACAAGGGTACGTGGACACACTCTCCCCCTCTCGTTGCTATGCATCTCCTAGATAGATCTTGCGTGAGCGTAGGATTTTTTTTGAAATTGCATGCTACATTTCCCAACAGGCACGCCCCCCTGGCTTGTCGCTGCCTCGTGGACCCCCTTGACGTGAAACCAACGCCAAAAATTCTTATAAATACCAGAAACCCCGAAAATAACCCTAGATCGGAAGTTTCACCGCCGCAAGCCTCTGTAGCCACGAAAAACAAATCGGGACCCCGTTCTGGCACCCTGCCGGAGGGGGGAACCATCACCGGTGGCCATCTTCATCATCCGGCGGTCTCCATGATGAGGAGGGAGTAGTTCACCCTCGGGGCTGAGGGTATGTACCAGCAGCTATGTGTTTGATCTCTCTCTCGTGCTCTTGATTTGGCACGATCTTGATGTACCGCGAGCTTTGTTATTATAGTCGGATCATATGGTGTTTCTCCCCCTCTATCTTCTTGTGATGAATTGAGTCTTGCTCTTTGAGGTTTCGTTATGTTGGATTGAGTATTGGATTTGAGAACACTTGATGTATGTCTTGCGATGGGATATTTGTGGTGACAATGGGATGTTCTATTGATTCACTTGATGTATGTTTTGGTACTCAACTTGCGGATTCCCGAGGTTACATTGGGGTAATCTATGCATAGGGGTTGATGCATGTTTTTGTCCTACGTTCTCCGATAGAAACTTTGGAGTGATTCTTTGTTGCACGTTGAGGGATTGTTATATGATCCAATTATGTTATCATTGTTGAGAGAACTTGCACTAGTGAAAGTATGAACCCTAGGCCTTGTTTTCAAGCATTGAAATACCGTTTTTGCTCACTTTTGTTACTAGTTACCTTGCTGTTTTTATATTTTCAGATTACAAAAACCTATATCTACCATCCATATTACACTTGTATCACCATCTCTTCACCGAACTAGTGCACCTATACAATTTACCATTGTATTGGGTGTGTTGGGGACACAAGAGACTCTTTGTTATTTGGTTGCAGGGTTGTTTGAGAGAGACCATCTTCATCCTACGCCTCCCACGGATTGATAAACCTTAGGTCATCCACTTGAGGGAAATTTGCTACTATCCTACAAAACTCTGCACTTGGAGGCCCAACACGAGTCTATAAGAAGAAGGTTGCGTAGTAGACATCATACATCACCTCGTGACTAACTCCTTAGTCATTTGCTTGCAAGCTTATGATGTGTATTACCGAGAGGGCCCAGAGATACCTCTCCTATACTCGGAGTGACAAATCCTAATCTCGATCTATGCCCACTCAACAAACACCTTCGGAGATACCTGTAGAGCATCTTTATGATCACCCAGTTACGTTGTGACGTTTGATAGAACACAGGGTATTCCTCCGATATCCAGGAGTTGCATAATCTCATAGTCGAAGGAATATGTATTTGACATGAAGAAAGCAATAGCAATAAAACTGAACAATCATTATGCTAAGCTAACGGATGGGTCTTGTCCATCACATCATTCTCCTAATGATGTGATCCCGTTATCAAATGACTACACATGTCTATGGTTAGGAAACCTTAACCATCTTTGATCAACGAGCTAGTCTAGTAGAGGCATACTAGGGACACGGTATTTGTTTATGTATTCACACATGTATTTAAGTTTCCAATCAATACAATTCTAGCATGAATAATAAACCTTTACCATGAATAAGAAAATATAAAATAACAACTTTATTATTGCCTCTAGGGCATATTTCCTTCAGTCTCCCACTTGCACTAGAGTCAATAATCTAGATCACATCGTCATGTGATTAACACCCATATTTCACATCGCTATGTGACTAACACCCAAAGAGTTTACTAGAGTCAATAATCTAGTTCACATCGCCATGTGATTAACACCCAAAGAGTACTAAGGTGTGATCATGTTTTGCTTGTGAAAGAGGCTTAGCCAACGGGTCTGCCACATTCAAATCCGTATGTATTTTGCAAATTTCTATGTCTGCAATGCTCTGCATGGAGCTACTCTAGCTAATTGCTCCCACTTTCAATACGTATCCAGATCGAGACTCACAGTCATCTGAATCGGTGTTAAAGCTTGCATCGACGTAACTCTTTACGACGAACTCTTTATCACCTCCATAATCAAGAAATATTTATTTAATCCTCTAAGGATAATTTTGACCGTTGTCCAGTGATCTACTCCTGGATCACTATTGTACCCCCTTGCTAAACTCATGGCAAGGTACACAATAGGTCTGGTACACAACATGGCATACTTTATAAACCTATGGTTGAGGCATAGGGAATGACTTTCATTCTTTCTTTATCTTCTGCCGTGGTCGGGTTATGAGTCTTACTCAACTTCACACCTTGCAACACAGGCAAGAACCCTTTCTTTGACTGATCTATTTTGAACTTTTTCAGAAATTTTCCAAGGTATGTGCTTTGTGAAAGTCCTATTAAGTGTCTTGATCTATCCCTATAGATCTTGATGCTCAATATGTAAGTAGCTTCACTGAGGTTTTTTTATTGAAAAATTCTTATTCAAGCATCCTTTTATGCTATCCAGAAATTCTATATCATTTCCAATCAACAATATGTCATCCATATATAATATCAGAAATGTTACAGAGCTCCCACTCACTTTTTTGTAAATACAGGCTTCACCATAAGTTTGTATAAAACCATATGCTTTGATCACCTCATCAAAGCGTATATTCCAACTCCTGAGATGCTTGCACCAGTCCATAGATGGATCGCTGGAGCTTGCACACTTTGTTAGCACCTTTAGGATCGACAAACCTTCTGGTTGTATCATATACAACTCTTATTTTTAAAAATCCATAAAGTAATGCAGTTTTGACATCCATTTGCCAGATTTCATAAAAATGAGGCAATTGCTTAACATGATTCGGACAGACTTAAGCATCGCTACGACTGAGAAAGTCTCATCGTAGTCAACCCATTGAACTTGTCAAAAACCTTTTGCGACAAGCCAAGCTTTGTAGACAGTAGCATTACCATCATCGTCAGTCTTCTTCTTGAAGATCCATTTATTCTCTATGGCTTGCTGATCATCGGGCAAGTCCACCAAAGTCCATACTCTGCTTTCATACATGGATCCTATCTCAGATTTCATGGCCTCAAGCCATCTGTCGGAATCTGGGCTCATCATAGCTTCTTCATAGTTCGTAGGTTTGCCTTGGTCTAATAACATGACTTCCAGGACAGGATTACCGTACCACTCTGGTGCGGATCTTGTTCTGGTTGACCTACGAGGGTCAGTAGCAATTTGATCTGAAGCTTCATGATCATTATCATTTGCTTCCTCTCTAGTTGGTGTAGGCATCACGGGAACGGTTTTCTGTGATGAGCTACTTTCCAATTCGAGAGAAGGTACAATTACCTCATCAAGTTGTACTTTCCTCCCACTCACTTCTTTCGAGAGAAACTCCTTCTCTGGAAAGGACCCATTCTTAGAACCAAAGATCTTGCCTTCGGATCTATGGTAGAAGGTGTACCCAATGGTTTCTTTAGGGTATCCTATGAAGACGCACTTCTCTGATTTAGGTTTGAGCTTATCAGGCTGAAGCCTTTTTGACATAAGCGTCGCATCCCCAAACTTTAAGAAATGATAGCTTAGGTTTCTTGCCAAACCATAGTTCATATGGTGTCGTCTCAACGGATTTAGACGGTGCCCTATTTAACGTGAATGCGGCTGTCTCTAATGCATAACCCCAAAACGATAGTGGTAAATCGGTAAGAGACATCATAGAACGCACCATATCCAATAAAGTGCGGTTACGACGTTCGGACACACCATTACGCTGTGGTGTTCCAGGTGGCGTGAGTTGTGAAACAATTCCACATTGTTTTAAATGAAGGCCAAACTCGTAACTCAAATATTCGCCTCCGCGATCAGATCGTAGAAACTTTATTTTCTTGTTACGATGATTCTCTACTTCACTCTGAAATTCTTTGAACTTTTCAAATGTTTCAGACATGTGTTTCATCAAGTAGATATACCCATACCTACTCAAATCATCTGTAAAGGTTAGAAAATAAGGATACCCGTCGCGTGCCTCAACACTCATCGGACCGCATACATCGGTATGTATTATTTCCAATAAGTCATTAGCTCGCTCCATTGTTCCGGAGAACGGAGTTTTAGTCATCTTTCCCATGAGGCATGGTTCGCAAGTATCAAATGATTCATAATCAAGTGATTCCAAAAGTCCATCTGCATGGAGTTTCTTCATGCGCTTTACACCAATATGACCTAAACAGCAGTGCCACAAGTATGGTGCACTATCATTATCAACTTTGCATCTTTTGGCATCAATATTATGAATATGTTACGATCGAGATTCAATAAACCACTTACATTGGGTGTATGACCATAGAAGGTTTTATTCATGTAAACAGAACAACAATTATTCTCTGACTTAAATGAATAACCGTATTGCAATAAACATGATCCAATCATATTCATGCTCAACGCAAACACCAAATAACATTTATTTAGGTTCAACACTAATCCCGAAGGTAAAGGAAGTATGCGATGGTGATCTTATCAACCTTGGAATCACTTCCAACACACATCGTCACCTCGCCCTTAACTAGTCTGTGTTCATTTTGCAACTCCTGTTTCGAGTTACTAATCTTAGCAACTGAACCGGTATCAAATACCCAGGGGCTACTATGAACACTAGTAAAGTACACATCAATAACATGTATATTAAATATAACTTTGTTCAATTTGTCATCCTTCTTATCCACCAAGCATTCAGGGCAGTTCCGCTTCCAGTGACCATTTCCTTTGCAGTAGAAGCACTTAGTTTTAGGCTTGGGTCTAGCTTTGGGCTTCTTCATGGGAGAGGCAACTTATTTGTTGTTCTTCTTGAAGTTCCCTTTCTGTCCTTTGCCCATTTACTTGAAACTAGTGGTTTTGTTAACCATCAAGACTTGATGCTCTTTCTTGATTTCTACCTTCGTCGATTTCAGCATCGCGAAGAGCTTGGGAATTGTTTTCGTCATCCCTTGCACATTATAGTTCATCACGAAGTTCTAGTAGCTTGGTGATAGTGACTAGAGAAATCTTGTCAATCACTATCTTATCTGGAAGATTAACTCCCACTTGATTCAAGCAATTGTAGTGCCCAGACATTCTAAGCACATGCTCACTGGCTGAGCTATTCTCCTCCATCTTGTAGGCAAAGTATTTGTCAGAGGTCTCATACCTCTCGACATGGGTATGAGTCTGAAATACCAATTTCAGCTCTTGGAACATCTCATATGCTCTGTGGCATTCAGAACATTTTTTAAGTCCCGGTTCTAAGCCATAAAGCATGGCGCACTAAACTATCAAGTAGTCATCATACCGAGCTTTTCAAACGTTCATAACGTCTGCATCTGCTCCTGCAATAGGACTATCACCTAGCGGTTCATCAAGGACATAATTCTTTTGTGCAGTAATGAGGATAATCCTTAGATCACAGACCCAGTCCGCATCATTGCTACTATCATCTTTCAACTTAGTTTTCTCTAGGAACATATCAAAAAAAAAGGGGAGCTACATCGCGAGCTATCTACAACATAGATTTGCAAATACTATCAGGACTAAGTTCATGATAAATTAAGTTCAATTAATCAAATTACTAATGAACTCCCACTTAAATAAACATCCCTCAACTTTATCTAAGTGATAGGTGATCCAAATCAACTAACCCATGTCCGATCATAACGTGAGATGGGATAGTCTTCAATGGTGAACATCTCTGTGTTGATCATATCTACTATATGACTCACGTTCGACCTTTCGGTCTCTAGTGTTCCGAGACCATGTCTGTACATGCTAGGCTCGTCAAGTTTAACCCAAGTATTCTGCATGTGCAAAACTGTCTTACACCCGTTGTATGTGAACGTAGAGTCTATCACACCCGATCATCACGTCGTGTCTCGAAACGATGAAC
Organism: Thinopyrum elongatum; assembly: GCA_011799875.1. Classification (NCBI taxonomy): domain Eukaryota; kingdom Viridiplantae; phylum Streptophyta; class Magnoliopsida; order Poales; family Poaceae; genus Thinopyrum; species Thinopyrum elongatum. The sequence continues at coordinate 422,824,079 of CM022302.1, forward strand.
TTTCGCAACGGTGCATGCTCGGGGAGAACACTTATATCTTGAAATTTAGTGAAGGGATCATCTTATAATGCTACCGTCATTCTAAGCAAAATAAGATGCATAAAAGATAAACATCACATGCAATCAAAATATGTGACATGATATGGCCATCATCATCTCGTGCTTTTGATCTCCATCTCCAAAGCATCGTCATGATCTCCATCGTCACTGGCTCGACACCTTGATCTCCATTGTTGCGTCGTGATCATCTCGCCAACTATTGCTTCTACAACTATTGCTAACGCATAGCGATAAAGTAAAGCAATTACATGGCGTTTGCATTTCATACAATAAAGAGACAACCATAAGGCTCCTGCCGGTTGCCGATAAATTACAAAACATGATCATCTCATACAACAACGTATATCACATCATGTCTTGACCATATCACATCACATCATGCCCTACAAAAACAAGTTAGACGTCCTCTACTTTGTTGTTGCAAGTTTTACGTAGCTGCTACGGGCATCTAGCAAGAACCGTTCTTACCTAGGGCAAAAACCACAACGGTGAATTATCAAGTTTGTTGTTTTAACCTTCTTCAAGGACCGGCCGTAGTCAAATTCGATTCAACTAAAGTAGGAGAAACAGACACCTGCCAGCCACCTTTATGCAAAACTAGTTGCATGCCAGTCGGTGGAGCCGGTCTCATGTACGTGGACCTATAAGGTTGGTCCGGGCCGCTTCATCCCATAATGCCGCTGAATCAAAATAAGACATTGGTGGTAAGCAGCATGAACATCACCGCCCACAACTTCTTTGTGTTCTACTTATGCCTATCATCTACGCATAGACCTGGCTCTGATACCACTGTTGGGGAACATTGCATGAAAACAAAAAAAAAATCCTACGCCCACGCAAGATCTATCAAGGAGATGCATAGCAACAAGGGGAAGAGTGTGTCTACATACCCTCATAGACCGTAAGTGGAAGCGTTACACAACGCGGTTGATGTAGTCGAACTTTCTTTGTGCTCCAACCGATCTAGTACCGAACGCATGGCACCTCCGCGTTCTGCACACGTTCAGCTCGGTGACGTCCTCCGCCTTCTTGATCCAGCAAGATGACGAGGTAGTGGATGAGTTCCAGAAGCATGACGGCGTGGTGACGGTGATGGTGAAGTGATCTTCGCAGGGCTTTGCCTAAGCGCTACGAAAATATGACCGGGGGTGTAAACGGTGGAGGGGAGCGCCGCACACGGCTGGGCAATTGTCTGTTATGTACTAGGCGCCCCTCTCCCACATATATATAGGTGGGAGGGAGGGAGGAGCAGCCAAGGGGGCGCCAAAGTAGGAGGAATCCTACTTGGGGTCTCTCCCAAGCCGCGCCCTCCCCTTTCAATATTTGGAGCGCGGGGAAAGGCAGGGGAGGGTGGCGCCCCCCCTTTCCTTTCTCCCATGAGAGGGAAAGGCAGGAGGGGCTAGCCCTCCCCCTTTTCCTTCCCTAGGGCTGGCCAACCAAGGGAAGGGGCGCACCAGCCCCCTTGTGGGCTGCTCTGTCCCCTCCTTTGGCCCATAAGGCCCATAACTTGTCGGGGGGTGCCCGGAACCCCTTCCGGTGACCCGATTACTTCCCGGTACGTCCCGAAACACTTCCGGTGTCCAAATACCATCGTCCTATATATCAATATTTACCTCTCATCCATTTCGAGACTCCTCGTCATGTCCATGATCTCATCCGGGACTCCGAACAACATTCGGTCACCAAAACATATAACTCATATAACACTATATCGTCAACGAACGTTAAGCGTGCGGACCCTACGGGTTCGAGAACTATGTAGACATGACCAAGACACCTCTCTGGTCAATAACCAATAGCGGAACCTGGATGCCCATATTGGCTCCTACATATTCTATGAAGATCTTTATCGGTCGAACCGTTATGACAACATACGTAATTCCCTTTGTCCATCGGTATGTTGCCCAAGATTCGATCGTCGGTATCTTCATACCTAGTTCAATCTCGTTACTGGCAAGTCTCTTTACTCATTCCGTAATACATCACCTCATGACTAACTCCTTAGTCATTTGCTTGCAAGCTTATGATGTGTATTACCGAGAGGGCCCAGAGATACCTCTCTGATACTCGGAGTGACAAATCCTAATCTCGATCTATGCCCACTCAACAAACACCTTCGGAGATACGTGTAGAGCATCTTTATGATCACCCAGTTACGTTGTGATGTTTGATAGAACACAAGGTATTCCTCCGGTATACGGGAGTTGCATAATCTCATAGTCGAAGGAATATGTATTTGACATGAAGAAAGCAATAGCAATAAAACTGAACGATCATTATGCTAAGCTAATGGATGGGTCTTGTCCATCACATCATTCTCCTAATGATGTGATCCCGTTATCAAATGACAACACATGTCTATGGTTAGGAAACCTTAACCATCTTTGATCAATGAGCTAGTCTAGTAGAGGCATACTAGGGACACGGTATTTGTTTATGTATTCACACATGTATTTAAGTTTCTGATCAATACAATTCTAGCATGAATAATAAACCTTTATCATGAATAAGGAAATATAAAATAACAACTTTATTATTGCCTCTAGGGCATATTTCCTTCACCCACACTCAACATAATATCCGGTCTAGATGCACAAAGGTAAAGCAAGGATCCAATCATGGAGCGATATACCTTTTGATCCACCGCTTTGCCATTGGGATCAATGTCAAGCTTGCATTTGGTAGGCATGGGAAACTTGACCAGCTTGACACCATCTATCTTGAATCTCTTGAGCATGTCTTGGGTATATTTGGCTTGGTTGATGAATGTTCCTTCTCTTATTTGCTTGACTTCGAACCCAAGGAAGAACTTCAACTCTTCCATCATAGATATCTCGAACTTCTCGGTCATTATTGCGGCAAACTCATCATTGAAATACTTGTTAGGAGAACCAAATATGATATCATCAACATATAGTTGGCACGTGAACACATCCCGTTTGACCCTCTTAGTAAAAAGAGTGGGATCGATTTTCCCAATTTCAAACCCACGATCTTGCAACAACTCGGTAAGGTGCTCATACCACGCACTTGTGGCTTGTTTAAGGCCATAGAGTGCTGATACGTCTCCGTCGTATCTATAATTTTTGATTTTTTCATGCCAATATTATACAACTTTCACATATTTTTGGCAACATTTTATATGATTTATTGGACTAACCTATTGATCCAGTGCCCAGTGCCAGTTCCTGTTTGTTGCATGTTTTTGTTTCACAGAAAATCCATATCAAACAAAGTCCAAATGCGATAAAAATTTACGGAGAATTATTTTGGAATATTTATGATTTTTGGGAGGTGGAATCAATGCAAACGGGGGCCCACAGTGACCACAACCCACCAGGGCGCGTCGGGCACCCCCTGGCGCGCCCAGGTATCTTGTGCCCTACTCGAACATTGGTTGGGGCCCTTCTTCTGGCACAAGAAAGATAATTTATGGAAAAAAATCATGTAAAAGTTTCAGCACAATCGGAGTTACGGATCTCCGGGAATTTAAGAAACCGTGAAGGGCCCGATCTGGGGAGCGCGAAACAGAAGAGAACGGAGAGGGAGATCCAATCTCGGAGGGGCTCCTGCCCCTTCGCCGCCATGGAGGCCATGGACCAGAGGGGGAACTCTCCTCTCATCTAGAGGGGAGGCCAAGGAAGAAGAAAAAGGAGGGGGGCTCTCTCCCCCTCTCTCCCGGTGGTGCCGGAGTGCCACCGGGGCTAGGATCGTGACGGCGATCTACATCAACAATCTTGCTACCGTCTACACCAACTTTCTCCCCCTCTATGCAGTGGTGTAACATCCCTTCTCCCTGCTGTAATCTCTACTTAAACATGGTGCTCAACTCCATATATTATTTCCCAATGATCTATGGTTATCCTATGATGTTTGAGTAGATCCGTTTTGTCCTGTGGGTTAATCGTGATCTTGGTTGGTATGATTGTATATTTTATTTATGGTGCTGTCCTATGGTGCCCTCCATCTCACGCAAACGTGAGGGATCCTCGCTGTATGGTGTTGCAATACGTTCATGATTCGCTTATGGTGGGTTGTGAGAGTGACAGAAGCTTAAACCCGAGTAGGTGGGTTGTTGCGTATGGGATAAAGAGGACTTGATACTTAATGCTATGGTTGGGTTTCACAACCTTAATGATCTTTAGTAGTTGCAGATGCTTGCTAGGGGTCCAATCATAAGTGCATATGATCCAAGTAGAGAAAGTATGTTAGCTCATGCCTCTCCCTCAGATAAAATTGCAAGAATGATTACCGATACTTGTTATCGATTGCCTAGGGACAAATGACTTTCTTGTTGACAAAAGCTATCTACTTTTATTACCTTGCAATTTATTCATAGTTTTATTCTCGCAAAGTACTCATAGTTTTATTCTTGCAAAATAGTTTCATACTTGTTTTAGGTAAAGCAAACGTCAAGTGTGCGTAGAGTTGTATCGGTGGTCGATAGAACTTGAGGGAATATTTGTTCTACCTTTAGCTCCTCGTTGGGTTCAACACTCTTATTTATCGAAGAAGGCTACAAACGATCCCCTATACTTGTGGGTTATCAAGTGCCTTGTTGAGTTTGTATACATGATTGCGGATCTTGGGATCCTCGAATCCTGGGGGTTGTTTGACATATACCAACTCATTCAAAGGACCATTAAGAAAAGCACTCTTCACATCCATTTTATGCAATTTAAAATCATGATGAGAAGCATAAGCAAGCAACAAGCGAATAGATTCAAGACGAGCAACAGGGGCAAAGGTTTCACCGTAGTCGATGCCCCTCAACTTGGGAGTAGCCTTGAGCCACCAATCTTGCCTTGTTTCAAACAACCACACCATTTGCAACGGCGCCAGAAATTCCTTTTGATGGTGTCTAGATTGGATCTCGTGGTTCTGGAACTTGCGGCGGCTGGAATTGTGTTTCGTCGACTCCCCTAGGGTTTCTGGAATATTTGGGTATTTAGAGGGCGAAGTGGCGGTGCGGGAGGTCACCGACGGGGGCACAACCCCCCTGGGCGCACCTGGGCCTCCTGGCGCGCCCACCTCGGGCCTCCCCTCTGGTACTTCTTTGGCCCACTGGGTGTCTTCTGGTCCAGAAAAAATCTCCAAAAAGTTTCACTGCGTTTGGACTCCGTTTGGTACTGATATTCTGCAAAGTAAAAAAGCAAAAAACAGCAACTCGCACTGGGCACTATGTCAATAGGTTAGTCCCAAAAAATGATATAAAGTTGCTATAAAATGATTGTAAAACATCCAAGAATGATAATGTAACAGCATGGAACAATAAAAAATTATAGATACGTTGGAGACGTATCATGACTCCTCAAAAGCCAAACGAAGACCTCACTCTTCCTTGACAAAGGCTTCCTTAAGAGGGAGAGGTTGCTTGGTCTTGTTCTTCTTCTTCTTCTTCTTCTTCTTCTTTGACTTGGGTACAAACCCAAGTCCTTCCTTTCCCACAAATTCCTTTTGATTGCTCAAAAGGTCATTTAGGTTCTTCTCGCCTTGTATGCACAACACAAGGCCCTTCTCAAGTTGCTCTTTCAACTTGGTATTCTCCTCCACAAGATGCACATGCTCACAACAAGGGTTAGTAGAATGGGCATTATCAATTAGAACAAACAGAGGACACGTGGAAATCTCCTTGGTTAGCTTCACTTGGAGTTGATTATGAGAATCCTTGAGAGAGGCATGAACACCCTTCAAGACCTTGTGAGACTTGCAAGTGTGTCAAACTCTTCCTTGAGTCTATCATGGCCAACCCCAAGTGCAACATTCTCGGATTTAAGCACACGAGTAAGGACAACGGCATGATCAAGATCCTTTCTAATTTAGCAAGGTCAATGTTGTGTGACTTGATGTCGCTTGAACTATGTCGGTATTTCCCCAAAGAGGAAGGGATGATGCAGCACAGCTACGGTAGGTATTTCCCTCAGTTATGAAACCAAGGTATCAATCCGGTAGAGAACCAAGCAATACTATGTAAATGGTACCTGCACACAAGAACAAATACTTGCAACCCGACGCTTATGAGGGGTTGTCAATCCCTCTACGGGTAACGGCGCCAGAAATTGTCAAGTTGACGGGATAAAATTTGTGTAGATTAGATAAATAGATCTTGATAAAACACGAAATAAAAGATGCAAATAAAAAGTGCAGCAAAGTATTTTTGGGTTTTTGGAATAATATATCTAAAAATAGAAGTGAATAAAAATAGATCTCAAAGGAAAATAATAGATAGGAAAGCAAATATGATAAAGAATAGACCCGGGGGCCGTAGATTTCACTAGTGCCTTCTCTCAAGAAATAGCACACGGTGGGTAAACAAATTACTGTTGGGCAATTGATAGAAAATCGAATAGTTATGACGATATCCAAGGCAATGATTAATATATAGGCATCATGTCCAAGATTAGTAGACCGAATCTTGCCTGCATCTACTACTATTACTCCACACATCGACCGCTATCCAGCATGCATCTAGTGTATTAAGTTCATGGAAAATGGAGTAATGCAATAAGAACGATGACATGATGTAGACGAGATCTATTCATGTAGGAATACCCCCCATCTTGTTATCCTTAATAGCAACGATACATGCGTGTCTTGCTGCCCCTTCTATCACTGGGAAAGAACACCGCAAGATCGAACCCATCACAAAGCACCTCTTCCCATGGCAAGAAAAATTGATCTAGTTGGCCTAACTAAACCAAAGATTCAAAGAAGAAATAAGAGGCTATAAATAATCATGCATATAAGAGATCAAAGAAGACTCAAATAATATTCATGGATATAGATCTGATCATAAACTCAAAGTTCATCGGATCCCAACCAACACACCGAAAAAAGAGTTACATTAAATAGATCTCCAAGAGACCATTGTATTGAGAATCAAAAGAGAGAGAGGAAGCCATCTAGCTACTGCCTACGGACCCGTAGGTCTATGGTGGACTACTCACGCATCATCAGAGAGGCACAATGAGGATGATGAACCCCTCCGTGATGGTGTCTAGATTGGATCTCATGGTTCTGGAACTTACGGCGGCTGGAATTGTGTTTCGTCGGCTTCCCTAGGGTTTCTGGAATATTTGGGTATTTATAGGGAGAAGAGGCGGTGCGGAAGGTCACCGAGGGGGGCACAACCCCCCTGGGCGCGCCTGGGCCTCCTGGCGCGCCCACCTCGGGCCTCCCCTCTGGTACTTCTTTGGCCCACTAGGTGTATTCTGGTCCAGAAAAAATCTCCAAAAAGTTTCACTGCGTTTGGACTCCGTTTGGTACTAATATTCTGCGAAGTAAAAAAAAGCAAAAAACAGCAACTAGCACTGGGCACTATGTCAATAGGTTAGTCCCAAAAAATGATATAAAGTTGTTATAAAATGATTGTAAAACATCCAAGAATGATAATATAACAGCATGGAATAATAAAAAATTATAGATACATTGGAGACGTATCATGACTCCTCAAAAGCGAAACGAAGACCTCACTCCTCCTCAAGAGTAATGGAAAGATCTGCTATCTCATCGGCATAGTCACGACTATGCCCCTCCAACTTGGAGACCGTGTCCTCATGGGACTCAATGATATCATTGGCTTCACCAAGTTGTTCCAAGAGAGCAACAAAGTGCTTCTTGGTTTCACCCTTGAGCTTGTTCAAGAACCTGTCAAACTCATTCTCATCAACTTTCACCACCTCACTATCATCTACACAATCTAGCAAGGAAGGAGTAGTAGTGATGGTGGTTTTGATGTTGGGGGTTGCCTTGTTGATACATTTGGCCATGAGGCACTTGGCGATGTGATTCTCATTGGGGGCGCCGAAGAGAGACACCTTGGAAGGGGAAGATGTGGCAATGGCCAAGGTTGCCGTTGCCATTTCTTCACCACTTGTATCTTCATCATCATCATCGGAGGTGTACTCTTCATGTGCCACCAACCCATTTTTAGGTATCTTCTTGGTGAAGTTGTTCTTGTTCGGAAAGGACTTGGCTTTTTCTTTGCGAATGAGCTTACCACCATTGTCCTCTATTTTTGTCATGGGACAATCCACCACAAAGTGACTCACATTGCCGCAATTGTAGCAAGTCCTCACTCATTGCTTGTTCTTTGAACCACTTGAGTTGTTCTTGGTGAAGTTGGGCCTTGAGTTCCTCTTGTTGCCCCAAAATTGCCTTGAGGCAAGAGCCATGTGCTCGTGGTAAGCATATTTGGTGTCTTCGGGGCAACTCTCCTCTTCTTCCTCTTCTTCTTCTTCTGGAATGGCCTTGGCCTTCACGGCAAGGTTGGGTGAGGATTTCTTTGACCGGACACGAGCTAGAGCATTGTCGGCAGTCTTGTTCATGATGTTCATGGCAATGAACTCTTCCAACACTTCACTTGAAGACAAAGTGTGGAAATCCGGCCTTTGACGAATCATGGAGAACATGGCCTTGTTGAATGGCATGATGGCCTTGGGAAACTTGCGCTTGATCCAATTGTCATCTGTATCCTTGCTCCCATGATCTTGGAGAGCAACCGCAAGAGTTGTCACCCTCCGGTAGAGATCACGAGGATCCTCATCTTCTAGCATCACAAATTCATCGGCCTCATCAAGGAGCACTTCAAAGTTGGACCGTTGGATGCTTGAGCTCCCCTTGTACAAAGATATGATGTGTTCCCAACAATCCTTTGCACGAGTGAAGGGGCACAAGTTAGATAGATCTTTGGGAGCAATCGCGGCTTCAAGGATGAACAAAGCGGAGTGATTGTATTGATTGTCCGCCTCTTCTCTTAGGGTGAAATTGTTTGGATCATGTGGATAGAAGCCTTGCTCGATGATTCTCCAAAGATTTATTGAGATGTGATTCAAATGAGACTTGATGCGAAAAACCCAATTAGCAAAATCACCTTTCACAAGCTTAGGAGGAGGACCAAGGTGGTTAATATGCGGTGTGGGGACTAGTCCCCCCATAGACCGGAGGAGGGGGAACCGTGGCAAAGGTTCCCATTCCATTCTTGTTTTGAGGGGAGGAGGTATGAGTACCTTTAGCCGCTTTCTTTTTGGAATTGGCCTCCGACTCCGATGCGGTGGGATTAACCACACGCAACGGATCGGGGGTAGATTTCAATCCCTCAAGTAATTCTTTAAGCATGGACTTGACCTCGGTCGTCATAGACGTATTAAGTGAAGCCATAGCTTCATTTAAGTCATCTCGGGTGATCGAAGTCAACTCCACGGCCTCGGGCACTTCCTCCACTCTGTCAACCATACTCTTCGGGTGGTGAAACCCTTAATAAGAGACGAGGCTCTGATACCAATTGAAAGGATCGCCGTGGTTGACTAGAGGGGGGTGAATAGGCAACTACAATTTTTAACTTTTCTTAACAAATTAGAGTTAGCAACAAATAGGTTCTCTAGATATGCAACTAGGTGAGCAACCTATATGATGCTAGCAACACAAGCAACACAAGCAGGCAAAGGATACAACACAAGTAAAGCTTGCACAATGTGAAGGTAAGAGATAACCACAAGTGGGTACGGTGGAGACGAGGATGTGTTACCGAAGTTCCTTCCCTTTGAGAGGAAGTACGTATCCGTTGGAGATGTGTGGATGCACAATGCTCCCCAAGAAGCCACTAGGGCCACCGTATTCTCCTCACACCCTCACACAATGCGAGATGCCATGATTCCACTAGTGGTGCCCTTGAAGGCGGCGACAGGACCTTTACAAACAAGGTTGGGGCTCTCCCCACAACCGAATTGGAGGCTCCCAACAACACCACGAAGCTTCACCACAATGGAATGTGGCTCCGAGGTGACCTCAACCGTCTAGGGTGCTCAAACACCCAAGAGTAACAAGATCCGCAAGGGATTAGTGGGGGGATCAAATTTCTCTTGGTGGAAGTGTAGATCTAGGCCTTCTCAGGCAATCCCTAAAGAATCAACAAGTTTGATTGGCTAGGGAGAGAGACCGGGAAAGAATGAGCTTGTGAGCAACAATGGAGCTTGGGGGAGGAAGAGGTTAGTCAACTAGAGGAAAGATGACACCTTTATATAGTGGGAGGATGGATCCAACCGTTATGCTCCCACAGCCCATGCATAAGCGGTAGTACCGCTCTGGTGAGCGGTACTTCTGCTGGCACGGAAGTGCCGGCTACGTAGTTCAACCTGAGCAAGTCAAGAGGACGGTAGTGCCGCCGGAGCGGTACTACCGCACCCACCAGTGGTACTACCGCGAGGTTTTGAACAGCAGTAGGTACCCGCGGTAGTAGAGGAGGGCAGGGCGGTAGTGCAGCCTGAGGCGGTACTACCGCCTAGATCTGTCGCTCTACTTCCGCCCATGGAACAGAACAGTCCAGAACAAGGAAAATAAGCGGTACTCCCCGTGGTACTAGACAGCGGCAGTTCCGCTGGAGCCGTACTACCATGGCTAGCAGCGGTACTTCCGCTTAGCCTATAGGTGTCTAGTAAACCCGCGGTAGTTGAGCGGCAGTAAGCGCCGTAGTACCGTAGGAGCGGTACTACCATGGCGAACTGCCGCTCTACTACCGCCCGTTTACAGAACCCATAAATTAGGCAGAAGTAGGAGTCGTACTGCACAGCGGCAGTACCGCTTAGCCTGTTATGACAAGGTTCAAACATAAAGGAGGGACAAGCTCAATTGTCGGGAAAGAACGAGGGTGCAAGGATAAAGTGTACGTGTTGATTCCACCCAAACCTTTCCGAAGCGGACCCCCTCTTAACAGTACGATGTTCCTACGACTCAAGTCCACCGAAAAAGAAACGCAAGAAAACACCGTCTTCATAAATATCCAGAGGGGTTTAAATCGTCTTGTGCCATAAGATAGATTATCTGAAATGCTCAATGCACATGATAAGTCCGCAAATGCACTGTCATCAATCACCAAAACCACTAAGGGAGAAATATGCCCTAACAACCACTGATACAACTCTATGCACACTAAACGTTTGATTTGCCTGGAACATGAAATAAAACTACTTTGCGGGTATAGAACGATAGCCTTGCAAGAATATAAAGAGTTAGTTGTTGTTTTAATAAAAGAACAATAAAGTAAATGATTTTGAAAGAACGATAAAGAAAAGGATTGTCCCTAGGCAATTGGATATGAAACGATAGTGATAATCATCATACTTATGAGGGAGAGGCATAAGCTAACACATTATCCGTACTTGGATCATACGTTCTTATGATTGGAACTCTAGCAAGCATCCGCAACTACCAAATATTCATTAAGGTAAAACCCAACCATAGCATTAAGTTCTAAGGTCCCTTTAATCCCATATGCAACAACTCACAAACTGGGCTTTAGATTTCTATCACTCCCGCAACCCACCATAAGCAAATCAATCACATATTGCAAAACCATACAACGTGAATTCCACACATGCGCATGAAACGGAGGGCATCATAGGACAACAACATAACAACCTACAACTCATATCAACCATAGCATATCACAATTAACCCATAGGGCAAAAAGAAACTACTCAGACATTTCCTGCAAAAAAACTACTCAGACATAATAGAGATGCAACACATAATTGAATAATAATATATAGCATCAAACACCATGTTCAAGTAGAGATTACAGCAGGGTGAGAGAGCGAGTACACCGCTGCACGGAGAGGAAGAAAGATGTTGATGACGGCGGTGAAGTTGATGGAGATGATCGCCGTGACGATGGTTCCCTCGGCGGCGCTCCGGTGCCACCAGAAGAGAGGCCCCCTCCTTCTTCTTCTTCTTGCTAGGCCTTCCCCCTAAATGGGAGAAGGATTCCCCCACTAGTCTTTGGCCTCCATGGCTCTTAGAGGGCGGGAACCCCTCCAAGATTGGATCTCCCCTCCTCTGCTTCTCTTTGTGTTTCACTACTGTTTTCTGGCCGAACACCGTTCATTTTATAGCCGCAGACCGTAACTCCGATCGGGCTGAAATTTTGAGGGGATTTTCCTCCAAAAATTAGTTTTTTTACGGCAAAAGAAGGACTCCAACCGACTTAAGGGTTAGCCACAAGGGACCATGGCGCGGCCAGGGGTGGTCGCACCACCTGTCCTTTTGGGGCCCTCAGACATCGTTTTACGCTGGTTCCTTCACCCATATATTTCAGAAAAAATATATTAAATCACCGGGGTGTTTTGACCTTCCTAAATACTGATTTTCTGTAAAACAAAAAATATACAGAAAACAAGAACTCACACTAGGCATTGGATTAATAGGTTAGTCCAGAAAATAATATATAAGTGCACAAACATTTATTAAATGATGTTAATATATAATGGATACTTCGTAAATTATAGATACGTTATAGACGTATCATGCACCGTACGTAGCGCCTCGGGGCCTGCACTATGCAGATCTAGCCAACTTCGCTAGCCTCCGTATATAATCGATCCCAAGATCACTAAAGCTTCACATGATGAACACGTCAAAACGTGCCTGTTATGCGAAAGAGTTGATATCACACCACAGATTACAAAGTTCTGCATGCAACAACAATAACATATAGAATATCTCATACAACCAGGGTCTTTCGACCAAAATCCAACTCATACAACAAAAGTGAATAAATCTTGTAAAGGTAAGAATGCACAGTCGCCTTAAGAGGACTCATATATAAGCAAAGACATCCATAACCCTGCCCAGACTGCTGGTGGTGACTACAATAATGGTGTCGAGTAAGTGTTTGTCACGGGTTCCCATGCTTGGATCTTTTGGTCTCCGAAGATTCTTCATCGACAATATGGCAACGACTAAACAATATGTTTGCTTTTCAGGTCTTTAAAACTTTCACGGTTGTTTTTTTAGTTGGAACACCGTGCATTCCAATTACGAAGGACCGACCAAGTCGATAGTCACAACACAAGTTACATAATTCGGGAGCTCCGATTCCCAGACCACATGGTCATTTGGATAACCCCGACAATCATGGGAGGCCAGCACATGCACTGGCCTGTTTCAACTTCTACGACAGTGCATGACTCTATACTCTATGAACCCCAAACCCGGGACAGACTTAGCTTCGCGGAAGAGGACACCAAGTGGGCTCGATCCAAGCTGGACAACGACAGAGCTTGTTGAAGTGCCAAGTAGTCAGTTTCGAAGATAACCCGCCCCAGTCTTGCAGAAGCGATACTGTTCCACAACTCTAATGGCTTGCAGAAGCGCATCTATTTCAGCTTGCAACGTCGAGCCTAGGTTCCTCAACACACCTGTCGCCGCAATAGCTACATCACCGTCCGCATCCCTAGCGATGACACCCCACCTCCCTGGCCTAAGTTGGTGTGGAAATAGGCATTGAGGTTGATCTTAATTACATCCCTAGGGGGCGGCCTCCAATTCAGAATCCGCCTAGGTGTGTCCTCCTTATATTTAGAGCTCGCTCAGTGTGAGCCCAGCTGGCCATACGGCCCATGGGATCACTTTATATTTTTGCGAATTAGCCCACGGGAACTCTTGTTCCACCTACGGGCGAATCACCCACACGACACTCGAAGTGGGCCGGCAAAGTAGCTCACGCTATGGAGTACTTTTGTTTGTTTGTTTTCTTCTTCTTTTTTGCTTCCTCTTTTTATTTCTCCTTTTCTTCTTCTTTTTTCATTTTTAAAATTCGGGAACATTTTAAAAAAGTGAAGGTTTCAATTATTTTTCAAACTTTTTAACATTTTTCAATTCATGAACGTTTTCTTAAATCCATGAATATTTTTAAATTCACAAACATTTTTTCAATACACAATTTTTTTTAATTCACGGCCTTTTGAATTGATGACATTTTTAATTCATTAATATGTTTTTTTGAATTCATTGAAATTTTTTAATTGGCAAATTTTTCTTGAATACGTGAATATTTTTTAATTCACCAATATTTTTAATTCATTAATATTTTTGAATTGGTGTTCATTTTTTAATTCAGAAAAATTTGAACTCTTGCACATTTTTTGAATTCATGAATTTTATGTGAATTAGTGAATATTTCTTTAATATGCATTTTTTTGAATTCATGAATATGTTTTAAAGTCGTGAAGATTTTTTGATTGATGACCATTTTTTTGAAGCCCTGGGCATTTCTGAATTTGCTAATATTTAATTTTTTTTCAATATTTTAAAATTCATGAAAAACAATAAAATTCATGAACATTGGTTTTGACTTTTGAATTTACGAATTTTTTTTAGTTCATGAGCATATTTTGAAGGCGTAAAGATTTTTAAATTTAGCAAACATTTTTTGAATTCAAGAACATATTTTAAATTCATGACTATTTATGAATTCTCGAATATTATTTCAAATTAGTGAAAAAAATCAATTAAAATAAAACTGACTAAAATAGTAAAGGCGATGTGAAAAAATCCGAAAGAAAGAAAAAAGTGCCGGCTCGCTGGGTGCATCGACCCGTCTTGTCGCGCTTGTTCGCTGGCGCGGCCCATGTAGATGACGCTGTCAGTGACGGGTCGCTCTTGCGTTTGCTGTTTGCTATAAGCGACCCATTGCATTGCAGCGCCCATCGGCTCTCAAAATTCAGAATAGGCCCTAGCTGTTAGTTGCCTTTCTTCAGACACGTGTCTTTGCCTTGGTTTGTCTAAAAAAAATGTCTCTGCCTTGGTAGAGATGTTCTTTCCAGGTCACACTCCTCACTGCAAGGTGCTTCTAATTGAATAAAAGGCTTTTCATGTTAAAAGAAAAATAGCAGCGCCCAGCCGACAGTGGCAATTGTCGTCAGACAATAGACCGGGCCGTCTCAGTCAAGTCGCTCGCGTACGCCGCGTGGTGAGCAGCTAGCGGCGCGGCGGGGAAAACGAAGCGCAGCGCAGATACGACAGTACTGTACTGTCTCCATCCCATTCCGGCTGTCGATGGAGACGGAGGATGGGGCGAGGTCAGCAGAACCAGAATCTGCAGGCGCCGCCGGCCCTGCGATCGAGTCCCGAAGCCTCCCGTGTACCTCTCGGTTCCTCTCCAGTCGATCGTGAGTTACTACAAGCTAGTACAACTACGTATATCCTTCCCGTGCGACACGGACGTTGCATGCTTGCCGAGCTAGGCGAAGGGATCGCCTTTCCTTGCAACCCTACACGAAGGACCCTCGCCTTAAACCCGTCTCATACGTTCGGATAGGCCGTCCGGTCACCAAAATTTAACCCAGCTAGGTGCCTCAAACGGGTCTTAAACATCCGGACTAACTGGCATCCCTCATATCCAGACCAATTATGTGGCGGATATGGACATCCGGTCGCGTCCGGGCACGCCCGCCATGTCGGACTGACGTCAGGGTCCCACACGGAATCGTCCGGAAACCCGGCGGTCCGAACCTCGTCTCCTCCGTCGGACCGATGTCGCCCTGTGTCGCCGCTCCGGCAGGCCGCGTAGTGCCTAGCCCGGTTATTTAAGCCGACCGCCGGCACCGAAATCCTACCCCTCCACATTTTCCTCCGCCCGTCCGCCGTCGCCGCCACTTTCCACTCCTCATCCGCATCACTAGTAGCCATGCCCCCATGCCGCCGGATAAGGGGCCACCCATTTCTACGCCGGAGCGCCGGCTACAACTCCTTGAGCAGATCCGGTCAAGCGCGAAGCCCGGAGGATGTGGGGGACGTTGGGGACGCGGATCTGCAGGCGGAGCAGCAGGCCATCCTTGGTTCCCTCCGCTCGGAGCCGGATGCGGAGGCAAGACGCCGTCGCCTGCAGGAGATGGAGGCGCAGCACGCCACAGAGGAGGATGAGATGTTCGCCTACATGGATGAGGTCGAGCAGGAGGAGAAGGAGCCGGAGCCGGAGCCCTCCTACGCGTCCGGCACCGACGTCGTGGACATCTCCGACGATGAAGATTAGGTAGGGTAGTCGTAGTATGTAGTGCATAACCATTTCTTTTGCATGCTTTCTATGCATCTAAGGGTTCAAATATAAGAGACTCGGATACAGGGTAGCTAATTTGAGGCATAATCGGTCACTGTTCGCGAACGCGCCTGGTCACGTCCGCAGGTGTTTGAGGGACCGGTTTTGTCAACTCCGGCTGTAGATGCTCTAATGTGGCAAAGCTTGCAACGAAATGCAGACGGCGAGCAGCAAGGATGCCAAGTAATGGTTTTTCGTTTTGTTTCTTGGAAAAAGGACCAACGTGCGCCCCTGCGGATATAACTTTAACATGGATCACCAAACGAACGGCACTAAATGTTGATTTTTTTTTAAAACTATGACGTATTTTATAGTAAATTTGAAAACTATAGGGCCGAACGTAAAAAAATCAGAAATATGACCCCGTCGGCCTGCGGTGGGCCGAAGAGGGGCCCGTCGGCCTCCAGGCGACCAAAGAGCGTCTGTCGGCCTCCCGTTGGCCGAAGAGTGTCAAGGGCACAAAACGCAATTAAGATAGCCTTAAATGAAAAGGCTATCAACATGAAAAATCTTCGTCTCGTCGAAACGGTCGATTTTGATATAAAAATCGTCTTAATCCGAGGTCGTATGCAACCTGTAGAGCCAAAACAAGGTCAGGGGCAGAAGCTGCAGAGTTACTTCGGACAGACCGAATGGATGTCAGAAAATTTGTCATGGGACACCCGGTATACTTGGTGAGACCGTGTGGAGTATAGAAGCGTACACAAGTTTGGTCGTGTCCTCTTCACAAGAAAGGGAAATGCTACTACTGCAACAAGCAGGGGCATTGGAAGAAGGATTGTCGAACCAGGATCAAGGATGAGGATCAGAAAGGCAAACAAGAGCAGGCCAACCTCGTCCACGGCGGCGACGAACATGACCAAGGCTTACTCATGGCCGTGGTCACCGAGGAGGTCACCACGGCGATCGCCGCTCCCCAAGATGTGCTTCTCAATGAGGAGAAAGTGATCCCAGTCCTCTCGCCTGACGAGGTCTTGTTCTTTGATACCGGCGCAAGCAGTCATATGACCGGCGAGAGGGGCATGTTCGCTGCTCTGGATGAAAGTGTGCACGGTACGGTTAAGTTTGGGGATGGCTCCAAGGTGGCTATCTGCGGGCGTGTCTCCATGGTCTTCCGGTGCAGGAGCGGCGATCAGCGCGCACTGACTAAGGTGTTCTACATACCCTGTCTCAAGAGCAATATGATTTCAGTCGGACAGCTGGATGAGGCAGGCTGCACCATTGGCATTGAAGGGGGCGTCATGACAGTGCAAGACCCAGGAAGACATCTTCTTGCTCGCATCAAGAGGACAGGGAGCAGACTGTACACGGGTGTGCTGTTAATTGATACTCCAACCTGCCTGCTGACACGGCGGAAGGCCAGACCTGGCGTTGGCACGCCAGGGTGGGACACCTCCACTTCCGCGCTCTACGGGCCATGTCCACAAAGCAGATGGTCCGAGGGATGCCGCCCATAGATCATGTCCAGGAGTACTGTGATGGATGCGCACTCGGAAAACAACACAGAGCACCATTCCCGCAGGTCATGGCATATCGCGCTGAGAAAGGACTCGAGCTGGTTCACACCGACCTTTGTGGCCCAATCTCGCCGACCACACCTGGGGGAAGCAAGTACTTTCTCCTGATAGTCAACGATTACAGCCGGTACATGTGGCTGGAGCTGCTCAAGACTAAAGATGAGGCGTTCGACCGCTTCAAGAAGGTGCAGATCATGGCCGAGGCCGAGGGTAAGTGCAAGCTGAAAGCATTCAGATCAGATCGGGGCGGTGAGTTCAACTCAGGTGATTTCAAGGAGTACTGTGAGGGCCTCGACGTAAAGCACTACACCACTGCGCCTTATTCTCCTCAGCAAAATGGCGTGGTGGAGCGGCAAAATCAAACCATGGTTGAGATGGCCCGGTGCCTTCTGAAGAGCATGTGCGTGCCTGCTTATTTCTGGGCGGAGGCAGTGAAAACCGCTGGTTACCTACTGAACAGAGCACCTACCAGGAGCTTGGAGGGTGTCACCCCGTATGAAGCTTGGCACGGTCGAAAACCCAGTGTGCTGCACCTGCGGACATTTGGGTGCATGGCTCATGCGAAGAGGACAGGACCAAACTTGTGTACTCTTCTATATTCCACACGGTCTCACCGAGTGCACCGGGTGTCCCGTGACAAATTTTCTGACATCCATTCGGTCTGTCCGAAGTAACTCTGCAGCTTCTGCCCCTGACCTTGTTTTGGCTCTACAGGTTGCATACGACCTCGGATTAAAATGATTTTTATATCAAAATCAACCGTTTCGACGAGACGAAGATTTTTCATGTTGATAACTTTTTCATTTGAGGCCATCTTAATTGCGTTTTGTGCCCCTGTCACTCTTCGGCCAACGGGAAGCCGAAGAGTGCTCTTCGGTCGCCTGGAGGCCGACGGGCGCTCTTCGGTCACCTGAAGACCGACGGGCCCCTCTTCGGCCCACTGCAGGCCGACAGGCCTCTCTTCGGCCCACCGCAGGCCGACGGGCCACTCTTTGGCCCACCGCAGGCCGACGGGGTCATATTTCTGAATTTTTTGCGTTCGGCCCTATAGTTTTCAAATTTGCTATAAAATACGTCATATTTTTGAAAAAAATTCCTAAATGTTTGTACACACGTCCAGACATGTCCGTGAAAAGTGGGCGGGACGTCCGCCATCCAACCATAATCACCAGATGTTTGTCCGCTCATTTTTTTCCTATGCCGAAGCACTAAAAATAATCAAAGATAAATAGCACGGTTCTTCATAATTAAAGTATAAATACTTCAATGCAACAATAATTTGAATAGAAATATTACAATTCAAACACGGCTCCGGGTGAGATTTTGTGTGTGTCTATGTTGTCAGGTCCTTTGTGGCGAACGTCCAAACGCCCACAAACCTCCTCCTGATTTGATGCCGATTCAAAAGAATTCAGACGTTTGAACCGGTCCAGGCAATTTGATGACCCGCGTCCAAAAGTGTTTGGGACGTTGGTCGGATCGTTTGCTGGGGATTTAGTGATCCGCGTTGAAGTTATCCTAATCAACTTGGCGTGTGCCCATGGGAAGATGTGCACCTTGTGCCCCGCACGTGCCTGCTTAAGCACTCACCACTAGCAGTTTACTACTCTGGCTGCTGCAGGAGCGAACAAGCAGTGGAGGATGGCACAGGCCATGCATGTGCACACGATGTCCGCACACGATGCGTGACCAATTGCCCTCGAGACCCTGCGGCTGTAACCGGATCGGTCTAGCAGGACGTGATTCCACAGCAGTAGAGTTTATGGATAGGTCCACGCCGTAAGAGCAGGGCCAGTTCTTTTCGGCGATTCTCTCAGAATCATCCCCTTCGCAACTTCTCTCAGAATCGTCACTTCATATATTTTTTTACAATCCTAGCTAATTAGACCTTAATTAGCTAGGATTGTAAAAAATATATGAAATGGCGATTATGGGGGAAGCTAAGGAGGGTGGCGATTCTCGGAGAATCACCCAAAAGAACTGGCCCCAACTCCAACGCGTCGACCCAAACGGACGGCGCTTTTGTCCGCTTTTTGTTTGTTTGGGTCGGCCGCCCGCTCGGCGTCTGCTCCGTTTGAGATTTGGGTCGGCAGTCCGCCCAACGCGCCAACCCATTTCATGTCCGCACGTAAAGTTTGAAAAAGGCCCGCGGCCATAGATCATGCCAACGGCCATGTCGTCGCCCGAAACTCATGCCGGCACCATGCCAGCACCGGCATACAATGCCAGCTTAAAAAAACACCACACAGTTCATGCTGGCGCACTCGCCAGCGGCCGGCACACATGACAACACACAAAAAGGGGTGGGACTTGAGTTCGACCACGCCATCGCGGTCCGTGGTCATGCCAGCACACCTGCCGGCATACAAAAAAAGGATGGCGCTCGCCGCCATAGATCACTCGTCGTCGAACTTGAGCATGTCGGCCTGCATCTTCTCGAACCACGGCCTCTTCCTTGGCGACACGGTGTGTCGGCGTTCTAGGAACGGGGGTACCCAGACTTGCCTGCCTGCGGCCCACGGCGTGGCTCCATCGAAGGCCTGGTACGGCCCAGCTTCAGCGACAACAACTCAAGACCCTCGCGAGGGGCCAAGCCTCGCGAGGCGGACGACACCAAGACCTCCACGAGGAGCGGCCTCCTCAGGCTGGCTCACGAGGAGCGGAGATCTCTATGCAAGCCTCACCTCGTGAGGTCTGGATGACGTGAGCCATGACGACCAAGGCCAGGCGGGCGCCAGCGGGCGCAGTGTACCAGTTTTCTCTTCGGTGCTAAAGAGGCAAGCGCAGGCGCGAAGTCCCGAGGAATCAGCCAAAGGTTTCCATTCCCGTGCAACAAGACCAAGACCGCCAGGACGGCAGGACGGAGGTCATCACCGAGCCCACCATGGCGTCACGACCAGAGGCTTTTGCAGGCGAAGACTACTTTTGTCAGGATAGCATGTACTAGTTGTCTCCCTTCGAATTTGGCCGTTGTGGGATCCCTTCCCGCCTTTCATTTGGGAAGAGGACCAAGGCCACTATAAATAGGACGTAGCCACCACCGTAGAGAGGGATCGGATCGGACCCCCGGACGGATCATTCAGATCACCCTCACCCCACCAGCTCACTCGAGCTCAAGAACACCTCTCCTCCTGAGGCTGTTCGCCACTGTACTAGTTCATCCTCAGCCCCTCGAGGCCAATCCACCACAAAGCAAGAGTAGGGTTTTACACCGCAAGGTGGCCCGAACCTGGGTAAACTGCTGTGTCTCTTTTCCTTACAGTTCGTCGAGCTAGGCTGTGAGGTTAGCGAGTAGGCAGACTGGGGAGGACGAGTTCTTCGCACTCACCCCAGAGTTCGAACCTCTCAAGGGTTTGCGGAACCCGAAATCCGACTTTTGGCGCGCCAGGTGTTGGTGTCAAAACCGGCGGATCTCGGGTAGGGGGTCCCGAACTATGCGTCTAAGGTCGATGGTAACAGGAGACGGGGGACACGATGTTTACCCAGGTTCGGGCCCTCTCTATGGAGGTAATACCCTACGTCCTGCTTGATTGATCTTGATGAATATGAGTATTACAAGAGTTGATCTACCACGAGATCGTAATGGCTAAAACCCTAGAAGTCTAGCCTGTCTGATTATGATTGCCTCTACGGACTAAACCCTCCGGTTTATATAGACACCGGAGGGGACTAGGGTTGTACAAAGTCGGTTACAGAGAAAGGAATCTTCATATCAAACGCCAAGCTTGCCATCCACGCCAAGGAGAGTCCTATCTGGACACGGGAGAGAGTCTTCTGTCTTGTATCTTCGTGGCCCATCAGTCCGGCCCACGTCACGTAGCCCGGACGCCCGAGGACCCCTAAATCCAGGACTCCCTCAGTAGCCCCCGAACCAGGCTTTCAATGACGATGTGTCCGGAGCGCAGATTGTCTTCGGCATTGCAAGGCGGGTTCCTCCTCCGATTACTTCGAAGTACCTGACTCAAGGAGCTGTATTCGGCCTTCCATTTAATTTCGTGCTCATTGGCTTCCACGCCTTCATGACTTCAGTTTCCACGTGTCGAGCGAATACGAGAGGTCGGGATATTTTTGCACATAACTCCCTGACCATGTAAGAAGGGCGTCTATTAAAAGAGATTGGACCTTCAGATCCATTCCACGCCAAGCGGGAAATCTTCAAAGCTTGCTAGGAGAAACCATTCCAACATGGCTAGTGCTCCCAGTTCTTCCACCCGCCCCCACGGCTCCAAAAAAGGCGATTGGGAAAGATGTTCTGTATCCCATGATCAGCTGGTGAGGCTCCAAACACAGGGATTTCTTCCCCCCGCGGATCTGGTCCCTGTTCGAGCAGGTTTGACCTCCTTTTCAGGCGAAGCTTTGGCGAAAAATTTCCCCAATCCAACCAGGGGGGAACGGGTGTGCTTCATTTCTTATTTGCTAAGAGGCGTCGGGTTTCCAATCCACCCTTTCCTCCGAGGACTCCTGGAGTATTATGGCCTCCAACTGCACAACCTCACGCCGGCCTCTATCTTGCACATCGCGGGTTTTGTTGCCCTTTGCGAGCTTTTCCTAGGCTGTGAAGCCCACTTTGATTTATGGAGAAAACTATTCTGCCTCGTCCCTCGTACCCAAGAGGGATCCATATTCAAGGTGGGCGGCGCCGAAGTATGGCGCATAGCCGGGACCGGATACTTATCCGGCACACCGAAGAAGGCGTCCGAGGAGTGGACCTCAGAATGGTTTTATATTGAGGACGTCGCTCTCCCTGACCCAATCCGAATGGGTCTCCCTGAATTTTCCAGCGCTCCCTTGAAGAAACGCCACAGCTGGCGCCCTAGGAGCCTCGAGGAGGAAGATAGTGCGGAAATCCATCAATTAATGAGCAAGATGAAGACGCTCGCCCAGTCCGGATTATCAATAATCGAGGTAATGGCGATCTCCATAGTGCGGGGTGTCCAGCCACTCCAATTTAGAGGGCTCCCTATGTGGCACTACAATGAGGAAGATGACGCCTCACGCTGTGGCCGGAAAGGTCCGGACACCCCCGTCGCTCTGGCCAAAATACTGGCCGATCTGTACGAAGGGGATAAAGAGGAATTTATTCGTCTTAAACGCCGGGAGGGATTTTCCATATACAATCCTCCCAGCTGGGTGAGTTTTAATCCCACCACCATACTCAATCCTTTCCATGAGTCACTTTTGACCGATACTAACCCGTCCATTTGTAACAGGAATGGCGAAAGGTCGTCACGGGTATCTACAGCCCCGCTCCACAGCCGGAGGACCATAACCGGGATCTTGACCCCGGATTCGAGGAGGATCCGGACATATTTGTGGAGCTGGAGGAGGGAGTATTTTACCAGGTGAGCTACGATGGCACAGAAGTGGCCATTATAGCAGACTATCTCGGTCTCCTTCCTGCCTCACACGTAAGTAATCAGGAGACCTCTCCTCCGAAAGAGCTTCCTCATTCTGCCTCACCCAACGCACTGTCTCGTGTTCTAAAGGGGAGGCGCTCGGCGCGCCATATTACACCAGAGGCGACTCAAAAGAGAGCGGCGCCTATATCGGGCAAGCCTTCGAAGAGGAAGACAAACGAAGTCACGACCAAGTCGTCGTCGAAGAGGTATGGCTTCGTAAATATGCCCCTTGGCAGTCACATCCAACTGTGACATTGTCTGTTTGTGTCTCATCAGGAAGAGCGTTCGCCGGACTATGTCCGGGGGTCCTGCAGGTCACGCTCCCAACAGCCAGGCTCCAGAACCTGCCATAAAGACGAGGGCCGGTACGGGAGTGACGCCGGATTGTCCTTCGGCAGAGGATTCGGATGATGTATCCGTCACAAACTCAGAAGTGGAGAGTGCCATGAATCATTAGCGCCGGAGGGCCGCTCTTCGCGACCCCGGCTTTACAAAAGAGGCATTCAATGCCTTCAGCTCGGCTGATGCATACATCCGAGCTGCTCGAGACGGGCTTACCAGAGCCACAGACCAGCATTTGAAAGATATGCGGGTAAGTTCACATCGTACGAACCTAATAATTATATGCCAGTAGCCCCCGAGACTTGAAGCAGTTGATACAACTGATTTAAGGATCATTGTATAACCAGGTGCTTGCAGAGAAGAACAACCTGCTGTCTCAAGAACTGGAAAAGTGTCGGACTCAGCTAACTGCTGCCACCGCCGAATTGGAGAAATCCAAGAAGGCGTCGCCTGGTAATGTTCCCCTCCATCGAGAAAATATAATCATATACCAGCAATGCTAATAGTGTTGCATATCACATGGCAGGATCGTCAGATCAGCTGAGGGAGGCACTTGAAATCGCGCAGGCGGATAAACAAGAAGCCAAGAGGCTACTGGCCGCGGGCGCACGTGTGCTGACACGGGTCAGGGAGGATAAAAACAAGCTGCAGGATTCCAACACCCTGCTGGGCGAAGAACTGAAAGATGTGCGAGCCCAGCTAGCTGACTCCATGAAGGAAAATAAGAGGCTACGAGGCGGCATATTCAGTATGCCTTCGAACTTACCTCCGTGTAATTCGGCGGGGAAAAGAACTGACAGATTTATGTCTGCAGGTATGCTGACCGGCCGTCCCGAAGAGGAAATGTCCGGATCTTCAGGCGATCTGCTACAAGAGCTATCGCAAATGCACGAGCGAGCTCGGCAGGCAATGCGGAGTGTTGCCAAGGCCT
Organism: Thinopyrum elongatum; assembly: GCA_011799875.1. Taxonomy (NCBI): domain Eukaryota; kingdom Viridiplantae; phylum Streptophyta; class Magnoliopsida; order Poales; family Poaceae; genus Thinopyrum; species Thinopyrum elongatum. Next base: position 422,848,199 of record CM022302.1, read on the forward strand.
TGTGGCCATCCGCCTCCCCTCCAGGAAGTATGGAGGAACTTGTGCAGCTATTCAAAGGAGCGCGGAGGCGCTTCCGATTATGGAAGATATCGGCCTGCCGAGAAGGTGCGCGAGAGGCCTGGGCCATGGTGAAAACACGGTATACCAAGCTTGATCCGAATCATATGGCTCGGGTCGGACCTCGAGGATCAGACGGAAAAGAAGTTCTAGTTAGTTTAGTATATGACCAAGTAAAGGTAGCCGCCGAATTGTCCCAACAGGATTGTAGGCTAGACAGCCTGTTGGACGGCATAGAGGAAGAAGCTTTTGAGTCTAAGTGACTATGTGCTTCGATTGACAAATTTGTCCCTAGCCGGATTGTAAAACGATTGTCATGGCGGACCTTTTCGCTTCGACCTCCGGACCCGAAGGTGCGGAGTGTTTCCGAATACCCGCACGGTAATATAAACCGGGGTATGCGTGGAAACCAGGCGTAGGGGTCATAGTTGCTTGAACAGACAAGTTGTATCCGGCTAGCTATGTTATATTACATGTAATTGTAAGAAACATCTTCCAGAGAGAATAGTTCCGTTAAGGGTTCCTTTCTCTGGGTGAACATGCGTTAATGTTCATGTCCGAACTGTGATTAAAAAATCGCAGTATACATAGCATCTGGGGGTTCATGGTGTAATGAGTGAAAGAAAAACATCTTTAATCCGCCGACCGAATATTCCCTTAAGAACGCTAGCTTTCGGCTTCACCCAGTCTGAGGTACACATCCGGATGACCCGGCAGTAAAAATCGCAGAGGTGCTCCCTTTATGCCCTAGCCGAACTAACGGGAACGTAGGGCATAAGCACAGGAGCCAGGCAACCCAGCTTGGCCAAAACTTAAGTCATATCGATGCATATAATGGCGAAGAAAAGGTACATATGAGGAAAAGACACATATGTGGTGAGCTTAATGCTCGGAAAATAATAATAATAATAATAATAATAATAAGCTTCTGTACAAGAAGCCCCCAGGTATTATGGACGTACCTATTTAAGGATGTGTACGTCATAGGTGTGCGGTTTAGCCGCTCAAGAGCTTAAAGCTATGAAAAAAAATGAAAGAGAGGAAAAAAAAGGTAATGGACAAAAAGGGAGAAGAAGATGAACAAAGAGTCCGGCTCTAGGCGTAGAATCTTCGGAGTCTGGCGGCGTTCCATGGGTTCGGCTCCAAGCGATTGTTTGATGCATCACGCAGTCGGTACGCTCCTCCAGTGAGAACTTCGTCAATGATGAAGGGACCCTCCCATTTGGGCTTGAGTTTGTCATTTTTCTTCTCTGGTAAGCGTAGAACGAGTTCGCCAACATTATAAGTCTCGGCCCGCACTTCTCTGCTTTGATATCTGCGAGCCTGTTGTTGATACAATGCGGAACGGGCCTTTGCGACGTCACGCTCCTCCTCCAGGGCATCTAAGCTGTCCTGCCGATCAAGCTCGGCCTCTCTCTCTTCATACATGCGCACTCGTGGTGAGTCATGCATAATGTCGCAGGGCAACACGGCCTCTGCGCCGTACACCATGAAGAACGGTGTGTATCTGGTAGTGCGGTTGGGCGTGGTCCGCAGCCCCCAGAGTACGGAGTCGAGCTCCTCAACCCAGTGCTTGTCTGATTCTTTCAAAGACTACACTAGTCTGGGCTTAATGCCGCTCATAATAAGACCATTGGTTCGTTCGACTTGACCATTTGTTTGTGGGTGATAGACGAAGGCATAATCGAGCTTGATGCCCAGGTTAGCGCACCAGGTTTTCACCTCGTCGGCTGTAAAATTGGAGCCGTTGTCTGTGATAATGCTGTGTGGAACACCATAACGGTGTACGACACCGGATATAAAGTCTATCACTGGTCCGGCTTCGGCCGTTTTAACCTGTTTGGCTTCAATCCACTTAGTGAATTTATCTACCATGACCAGCAGATATTTTCTCTTGTGGCTTCCCCCTTTAAGGGGTCCGACCATATCAAGCCCCCAGACCGCGAAAGGCCATGTAATGGGGATTGTTTGTAGCGTAGTAGGCGGCATATGGCTTTGATTAGCGAAAAGCTGGCATCCGACACAATGTTGGACAAGGTCCTGTGCATCTGCTCGGGCCGTAGGCCAAAAGAAATCTATACGGAAGGCTTTACTCACAAGGGCCCGAGCCGCGGCGTGATGACCGCCAAGGCCAGCATGGATTTCGGCAAGGAGCTGCCGCCCCTCTTCTTCGGAGATACATCTTTGAAGGACTCCGGTAGCGCTTTTCTTGTAGAGCTCACCGTCATGGACCTTGTAGGCTTTCGAGCGCCTGACAACGCAGCGAGCCTCGTTAGGATCCTCAGGGAGCTCTCGCCTATTAAGGTAGGCCAAGAAGGGTTCGGTCCATGGGGCAATTACTGCCATTATGAGATGGGCCGATGGTGTTGCTTCGGTGGCTGAGCCCCCGACGATATCGGTATTGTGCTTGGACTCAGGGGGTATGATCGGGTCCGGGCTAGTGTTGCCGCTTTCATCCTGCCACACCACGGATGGCTTGAAGAGCCATTCCAGAAAGATGTTAGGCGGGACGGGGTCGCGCTTGGCTCCCATGCGAGCAAGGACATCCGCCGCTTGATTACTTTCTCGAGCCACATGATGAAACTCGAGTCCCTCGAACCGGGCTGATATTTTGAGTACGGCGTTACGATAGGCCGCCATTTTCGGATCTTTTGCGTCAAAGTCTCCGTTTATTTGGGATATTGCGAGATTTGAATCCCCGCGCACCTCCAGACGTTGTATGCCCATGGAGACGGCCATCCGAAGACCATGCAGTAAGGCTTCGTATTCGGCTGCATTATTGGAGTCTGTATATAAGATTTGGAGTACGTACTGGACTATGTCTCCCATTGGGGATGTTAAGACGACGCCCGCTCCCAAACCGGCCAGCATCTTAGAGCCATCGAAGTACATGACCCAGTTGGAATATGTGTCATACTCTTTAGGGAGTTCGGCCTCTGTCCATTCGGTGATGAAGTCAGCCAACACTTGGGATTTAATGGCTCGGCGCGGTTTGTACATTATGTCGAATGGCAGGAGCTCAATGGCCCATTTGGCAATCCGGCCCGTAGCGTCGCGGTTGTTTATTATGTCATTGAGTGGTACTTCGGAAGCCACCGTGATCGAGCATTCTTGGAAGTAGTGCCGTAGCTTCCGGGATGCCATGAAGACCGTGTATGCTATCTTTTGGTAATGAGGGTACCGGGATTTGCATGGTGTGAGGACAGTGGATACATAGTATACCGGCTTCTAGAGCGGGAATTTGTGTCCGTCCTCCTCTCGTTCAACGACGAGCACTGCGCTCACCACCTGGTGAGTCGCAGAGATGTATAACAACATTGGTTCGCCGACGTTTGGCGCGGCCAGGATTGGGTTGCTTGCTAAAAGAGCCTTTACTTCTTCCAGTCCGGCCGTTGCTGCATCCGTCCACTCAAAGTGGTCGGTGCGTCGGAGAAGGCGATAGAGTGGCAATGCTTTTCTCCAAGTCTGGAGATAAAGCGGCTTAAAGCTGCCACGCATCCGGCTAGTTTTTGGACCTGTTTAAGGTCAGTTGGTGTAGCCAATTGTGACAAAGCTTGAATTTTGGCTGGATTTGCCTCAATTCCTCTACTGGAAACTATGAAGCCCAGCAGCTTTCCAGTGGGAACGCCAAAAATGCACTTTTCCGGATTGAGCCTGATGTCATATGCATGGAGGTTGTTGAATGTGAGACGTAAGTCGTCTATTAATGACTCGACGTGTCTGGTCTTGATGACGATATCATCTACGTATGCTTCAACTATCTTGCCGATTTGCTTCTCCAGGCATGTTTGAATCATGCGTTGGTAGGTAGCGCCGGCATTTTTAAGCCCAAAGGGCATAGTGTTGAAGCAGAAAGGCCCGTATGGGGTAATGAATGCCGTTGCGTCTTGATCGGACTCCTTCATTTTGATTTGATGGTATCCAGAGTATGCGTCGAGGAAACACAGTGAGTCGTGTCCTGCAGTAGCATCAATGATCTGATCGATGCAGGGGAGGGGGAAGGGATCCTTGGGGCAGGCTTTGTTGAGGTATTTGAAATCGACGCATAGGCGCCAGGATTTATCCTTCTTTGGTACCATCACCAGGTTTGCTAGCCAATCCGAATGTTTTATTTCTCTGATGAATCCGGCCTCAATTAACTTGGCCAGCTCCTCCCCCATAGCTTGTCGTTTGGGTTCGGAAAAGCGCCGCAGTGTTTGTTTGACCGGCTTGTATCCCTTCAATATATTGAGGCTGTGTTCGGCCAACCTGCGTGGGATTCCTGGCATATCAGAGGGGTGCCAGGCAAATATGTCCCAATTTTTGCGTAGGAACGCTCGTAATGCGGCGTCAACCGTTGGGTCCAGCTGTGCCCCGATAGAGGCTATCTTCTTGGGGTCCGTTGGGTGGACCTGGAATTTGACGATTTCGTCTGCTGGTTTGAAGGAGGTGGATTTGGGTCGCTTGTCCAGGATTACGTCGTCCCTATCCACCGTGGAGCGTAGTGTGGCTAATTCTTCGGCCGCGAGGGCTTCGGACAATGCCTCGAGGGCCAGGGATGCAGTTTTGTTTTCGGCGCGGAGTGCTATGTCCGGATCACTGGAAAGAGTGATAATACCATTGGGCCCGGGCATCTTGAGCTTCATGTACCCGTAATGAGGTATAGCTTGGAAGCGTGTAAATGCGTCTCGCCCCAATAGGGCGTGATATCCACTGTTGAAAGGGGCCACTTGGAAGGTCATCTCTTCGGACCGATAATTCTCCGGCGTGCCGAATACCATGTCGAATGTGATTTTTCCCGCGCACCGCGCCTCCCGACTGGGAATTATTCCTCGGAAGGTCGTGCTACTTTGCTCGATGCGGCTCCTGTCTATTTCCATTTTGTTGAGCGTGTCCTCATAGATGAGGTTTAGTCCGCTTCCACCGTCCATGAGTACTTTGGTGAGCCGAAAGCCGTCCACGACTGGACTGAGGACCAAGGCAGCTGGTGCCCGGACTGTCCTGGATTTTGGTTCGTCACTGGCATTGAAAGTTATGGCCGTATCGTTCCAGGGGTTTATTGCTGCGACTTGGCAGACTTCGGCGAGGTCGCGGAGTGCCCTTTTGCGCCTATTGTTTGAAGCGAAGGTCTCGAAGACCGTCAATACTCTGAGGTCGTCGTCTTTCGGGGGGTGTTGTTCTGAGGTGTTTTTGGTGAGGATATCCTTGCCACTCTTGGCCACTTGCCGGAGTATCCAACATGCTCTAAGGCTGTGAGTTGGTACGGTATCCGGTGTTGTGTGTATTTTGCATGGCCTATCGAGCCATCCCTCCAGAACGGTTCCGCGCCCCGTAATGGGCTTAGATTTCTTTACTATTGGGTCGGGCACCCCATGGGGGTGCATCCTTTTTGCTCGGACTAGGGGTTGAGTGGAAACCAGTGGTTCCCAACGAGCTGCCTGAGTTTTCCAAGTGCTTTCCATTGCGCAGTACTTCTGTACTATGGTTGCCAAGTCAGCGAAGTGTGATACGTGACGGCAGTTGATGGCGTTGAGGATTCCTTCGTCCGTGCAATTGTTGTAGAATGCTGAGATCGCGTCTTCGTCGCGGCAATCTTCAATCTTGTCTTTGACAAGGAGGAATCTGGCCCAAAAGTGATGGACTGTTTCCTGAGACTGCTGTCGTACGTACATGAGATCGCGTATATCTGGGTGGGAGGGTGGCTTTAAATCCGAACCCTGACCCAGTTTAGGATCCGGAGTTTGAGAAACTTCCGAGCTTAATAATTTGGGCTCCGGGATATCGACTGATTTTTCAGGCCCATCGTCCGATTCTAGGTTCAGAGGACAGGGCGTGCAGTTCCGCAGACAGGTATCCGGCTCTTCGAGCTCGGAAATCCGAACATAGTTCGTCCTCAACACAGGGGAAGAGTTGTTGTTTTGCTCTTCTACCACCGCTATCTGATGGGTGATCGGTGGAGATTTGATTTCTCTCTGATCGGGTTTAAGCCCAATCCGATCGTAGTCTGTAGCGACCCCCAAGGCGGCGATGTGATCCAGGAGTTCGTTTAAAGATGACAACTCCGTCAGATCCATCCGTTTGGAGTATTCGGAGTCAACGCGGAGGCGATTCTCGATGACCCGAGAAGTCATCATCGGCTTAACGGTCGGACGGGCAGTCATGATAAAGCCGCCCAGCCGGAGGGTTTGGCCTGAGGCCAGGGCTCCTCCGGAGGTGATATTGTCCTTGATAACAAGGCGAGCCATCAACCCTATCTTCGACGTCACAGCGGAACTCTCAATGAAAGCACCAATGTCGGTGTTAAAACCGGCGGATCTCGGGTAGGGGGTCCCGAACTGTGCGTCTAAGGTCGATGGTAACAGGAGACGGGGGACACGATGTTTACCCAGGTTCGGGCCCTCTCTATGGAGGTAATACCCTACATCCTGCTTGATTGATCTTGATGAATATGAGTATTACAAGAGTTGATCTACCACGAGATTGTAATGGCTAAAACCCTAGAAGTCTAGCCTGTCTGATTATGATTGCCTCTACGGACTAAACCCTTCGGTTTATATAGACACCGGAGGGGACTAGGGTTGTACAAAGTCGGTTACAGAGAAAGGAATCTTCATATCGAACGCCAAGCTTGCCATCCACGCCAAGGAGAGTCCCATCTGGACACGGGAGAGAGTCTTTTGTCTTGTATCTTCATGGCCCATCAGTCCGGCCCACGTCACGTAGCCCGGACGCCCGAGGACCCCTAAATCTAGGACTCCCTCACCAGGTAGGGGTGCGTCGGAGCCTCTCTTCCGCCGGTCGATCCACCATCGCTCCACCGCTTCCATGGCTGACGCTCGTCAAGCTCGTGCTGAGCGTCGGGCCGCCCTCGCCGCTCGCGTCGCTCAGACAGCGCCTGCGGGAGACGGCTGCCCTCGCCGTCCCCCGTCTCCAGTGGCGAACGCTGCCACCGGCCCTGCGGGGCACGAGCAGGAAGCTTCGTCGCCGCACCCTTCTGTGCGGCGGGATGGGCACACCGCCACCCTGTCGCTGACTCCGGCCAGTTCGTCGTCTCATGCTTGTCGCGGGCCGGCGAACGCTCAGGCTGCGTTGCTCATGGCGCGCGAGCTCCTGCGCTACCGCCCCATTGACGACCTCTACGAAGACTGGCTGGACCACATCGCCGAGCTTGTCAATGCCGCCGGGGACTCTCCTGCACCATCTCGCTTGCTGCCTCACCCGCCGCCTGCTACGGGTGACGTGGCCCACGGAGCACCTCCTCCACCTCCCCATCAAGATGTCGCCCTCAGGCCAAGGCGCGAGGCCCCGCGGCGCGACCCGCCGCGCAGGGCACTGGCGCGTGAAGATGAAAGCTGCCAGGTGGTGCAGCGGCCGCAAGAAGATGCCGTGCACTCCCAGCACCGCCACGTCGAGACCGCACGCCACCTGCAGCGGTGGCGCGCGAGCGCCAAGACCAGGCTCCACCTCCATGACGGGCTCCCGTGACCACAGCGGGTTGCCGCGCATTCACTCCGGAGCTACGCAGCATCGTCTGGCCAGGGAAGTTCAAGCCCGACCTGCCTCCGCGCTACGACGGCACCCCCGACCCTGTCGAGTTCCTGCAGCTCTATGAGCTGAGCATCGAGGTAGCCAACGGCGACGAGAAGGTTATAGCGAACTGGTTTCCCATGGCCCTCAAGGATGGTGCACGCTCGTGGCTCCTGAACCTGCCCGCGAGATCGATCTCCTCCTGGGATGAAATGCGAGAGCGTTTCATTGCCAACTTCCAGGGCACTCGCGACCGTCCACCGGCTACGGGTGACCTACGGTGCATCAAGCAGCAGCCAGGAGAGACCTTGCAGAAGTACATCCAGCGCTTCAACAGCATCCGCCTCAAGATCCCCAAGGTGTCGGACGAGGCCATCATCTCGGCGTTCACTGATGGCGTCCGCGACGTCAAGTTGAAGGAAGAGCTCCCCATATATGAGGACCTGTGCACGGCTCTGGAGATGTTCAATATGGCAACCAAGTGTGCGAGAGCTGAGGAAGGTCACCTCTCTCCTGGAGCTCCTAGGGGCTGACCCAGAAGACAAGAAGGCCAAAGCCAAGGACGTGAAGTGCAAGGGACCGGCCGTGCTCGCGGCCGAACCAGAGATGAAGTGCGGCTGCGACCACCCAGAGTCATCCAAGGGCAGCCGCCCATTCTGCGTCTTCCACAACGTGCACAACCACAACACCAACGACTGCCAGGAGCTCAGGGCCATCCGTGATGGGCGCCTCAGTCGACGCCCCGAGCGCAGCGACCGAGGCTACGGCCGCGGAGGAGGCCGAGGTGGAGGATGCTGGGACGGCTGCGACCCCCGCCAAGAATGGCGCGATCAGCCTTGTGAGGACCGCTGGCAGGGCCAGCCTCGCGAGGGCCCCTAGAGAGACCAGCCTCGTGAGGACCGTCCTTAGGGCAACGCTGGCCTTCCTCCGCTGCCGCCACCACCAAGAAGGAATGACGACCACCAGTAGGACGAGGGGGCTGGGGGCTTCCAGGAGCCTCGTGCCATCGCCTGCATCCTGGGCGGCGCTCAGGCCCCTGCCTCTCATCGCATCTTCAAGCAGTTTGCCCGTGGGGTGAACGCGGCCCTCCCCAAGCTCGAGGCAACGCATCCGCTCAGGTGGTCCAAGTGCACCATCACCTTCAGCTCATCCGATCAACTCAAGTGCGTGGCAACTGCCGGCGCTCTCCCGATGCTTTGCTCGCCTACCATCAGCAACATGCTCGTCACCAAGACTCTCATTGATGGCGGTGCGGGGCTCAACGTTCTCTCCATCGGGACATTCGACCGACTCCAGGTGCCCTATGACCAGCTGCATCCTACCAAGCCTTTCTCAGGAGTGACCGACGGCTCCACCACCCCGATAGGGCAGATCCGCCTCCCTGTCACCTTTGGCAAGCGCGACAACTACCGCACTGAGCTCATCGACTTCGACATCACCCACATTCGCCTTCCATACAACGCCATCCTTGGGTATCCGGCCCTGGCCAAGTTCATGGCGGTGACTCATCATGGTTACAATGTCCTCAAGATGCCAGGGAGCTGCGGCGTCATCACGGTCGCCTGCGAGGAGAAGGACGTGGTGTGATCTCTTGAGCGCGCCTACCAGGCTGCGGCGGTCGAGAACCCAGACGATGAAGGCGCTGTCTACCCTCCTGAGGCTGTCCCCAAGAAGAAGAAGTAGCTGCTCCGCCAAGGACCTTAGGAGAGCGGGGTGTCCAGCGGCACCACCTCAGGCCCTGCGCCCACTGATGGGGCGCCTCCCTCTCTCGCATAGGAAGGCGTGCCCGGCGCCCCTCTCAGGCTGGGCTCGGGGGCTCTCCTCTGGAGGGCCTCTGACCTGACCAACGTCACGAGGGAGGTGCTCGGGCACCATGTGGAGGCGTGCTTCAGCGCGCGCTTCCGCCAGGAGGGTACAAGGCGCGAGGTGCCAGGTGCTCAGGAGTTCATCACCAAGGCAATCGAGGAGCTTCAGGAGGCAAGAGCTATGCGAGGCGACCATCGCCCACCACCCGGTGCGGCTCCTTGTCCCGGCGAGGACAGCGAGCTGCGCGTCTGCGTCAACATCCCAGGGCTCAACAGGGCCGCATCTCAGGAGCGCTTCTGGCCGTCTCACGCTGGCAGGTGCGAGGGTCTCCCTCATAGCTATGTTCGCATGCCTTTGGGCTTGTCAAGCGCGGCTGCTGCACTCCAGCGCCACATGCGGGGCGTCCTGACGGCTCATGAGGCCAGAATCCAGGCGATCCTGTCAGAGGAGGAGATGGATCCTCGCGAGCCCCTCGGGCCCCTAGAGCCTCCCGAGGTTCAGGGCCTGGGCGGCTCATGAGGAGCGACTTCTGCGGCACATGTCTTCAGCTACTCCAACATCTCTTCAACAACGGTGCCAGGTGACATTTTCTGGTTTGTTCAGTTGGGGGCGCCCCTCGGGCTGCATTATCCCCAAGCCGCGTGGGTCCGTCCCTGCGGCATGTATCATTTTGCATCTATTAGAACTAGCTCTACCTTATCCATGAGTTTATTTATGATTATCACTTGACTGTCCAGTGCTTCGTCACCACGAACGTCATACGCCCTTGCAAGCCCACCCACGACCGCCTCATGATTAAGGACTGGCACGACGTCTGTGCTCGGGTCCGTCCCTGTAGCGTCGCTAAACCCAAGTGGCTGAGCTCTGGTTCGCGGGCTAGCTTCCGTGCACGTCACCTCCCATGGTCCTTGCTGCCTTGTTCTCGCATGAGCTAATCAGGGGTGGGTAAGTTAGGGCGCGCGACCCGGTGCCTCGCCACCGCGGGAGCCACGCGCCGGTTGTCTTTCTTTAGGACATTCGCATGAGAAGACTGGGCACGGCGTCTGTGCTCGGGTCCGTCCCTGCAGCGTCGACAAACCCAACGGCTGAGCTCTGTCTGGCGGGCCGGACCCGTTCACGTCACCTCCTGGGGTCGTTGGTGTTTGGCCTTCTCATGCAATAACCTCAGGAGATTCACTCGGCGCAGGTTGCCTAACCATCTCACAGGACTATCACAAGTGCTAAGAATCAAATTCAGGCGCAACCCACCTTGAGGTAGGGCCTCGTGAGTCCCGCGCTAGCTCACGAGTGCCCATACACACCTCCTCTAGCCCTGCCGTGCAAGCCACATGTCAGGGCGGGGCTGTACACGCCCCGGGGTCTTCCCTCAGAGGGAGCCCCACCCACGTACCAGTGGAAGCACCATGCTCCGCGCTGGCAGTCGACACGGGCGAGGAGTGGCTATGCCCATGCAAGAGCGGAAGCGCCATGCTCCGCGCTGGTGATAAACAACTGGGGGCAGCCTAACGGCTGCACTAACATCAGGAGAGCCACCAGGCTCGGTGTTCAGCCTCACCACGCTGCTTTCCCCTCGGGAGAGTAGCGCGAGGGGGCTAGGCATGGGGGCTACGCTCAGGTCATGCCTGGCGTACGCCACCATGCCAGGTCCCTCGGACCTGGTCTTCGCGCATCCCTCCCGAGCGAAAGCCCGGCGAGGACATGTATGGGGGTTTTTGTTCGTATGTCAAGGGGGACTCCTGAGCATCGCGACTCAGGAGCCTAACTGGCCACGTAGCCCCTCACCCCTTGGTCTCGTCCTGGTGATCCGGACGCCCCAACGGCGGTTGAGGTACACGCGGGGCCGGGGCCTGCCGACGCAGAACGCCAAGACCCACTCTCGCGTCTCCTTCCCGAGGGCTGTTCGTACGTCAAGGGGGACTCCTGAGCATCGCGACTCAGGAGCCTAACTGGCCACGTAGCCCCTCACCCCTTGGTCTCGTCCTGGCGATCCGGACGACCCAACGGCGGCTGAGGTATGCGTGGGGCCGGGCCCTGCCGACGCAGAACATCAAAGCAAATGGAAAGGAAATCGCAGAACCTTAGCAAGTTATTACAAAACATACTGTCTCTTAAAGTTCCAAAGCATAAGTTCTTACGCCTCCACGAGGCACGATACATGTTGCAGGAATAGAACAAGGGGAAAGCACCGCCATCTCCTTCAGCCTTCGACGCCACCGTTGCCCGCTTGGGGAGTCCCGTCACCGACGACGTCGCCGCCGTCCTTACCGTCAGCCATAGGCACGGGGTCGACGGCGAGGAACTTCCGCAGCAGGGCCTCCACTTGACCCTTCACGGCCTCGGCAGCAGCGTCTTGGAGCTCAGGGTCCACGGGCTCGAGCAGGGCACCAAAGTCAAAGCTGGAGTCCCAAAGATGGAGGTGGCTGAAGATGCGCATTGCGGCCGAGGCCGAAAGCGTGCGGGCTTCTCCCTCCACCATGGGGCCCACTCCGATGACAATGCCCTCGAGCGCCGCGACGAGCTTGGGGAGCAGCCCGGCGGGGCCTTCCTCCGGAGTCACCAGCGGCTCCTTGTTCCCGCTCCCGTAGAGATCCCGCAGTGCCTTGCGGGACCTCTGCTCGAGGGAGTCAAAGGTAGCACGCCCCGCGGTGGCCGCCTCCTCAGCCTTGGACAAGGAGTTTCTCCCTGGCCTCCAGCCGAGCCTTCTCGTTGGAGACAAGCTGGGCATGGGACGCCTGGGCCGCCTCCACCTCCTCCTTCAGCTTCTCCAGGCGGCCGCGCTCCGTGGCCTGCTCCCGAGATGCCTGCTCCAGCTCGGCGTCACGACCGGCGACCGCAGACTCCCGCTCCTTCAGCTTTTCCTCCTGCTCCTCGAGTTGGCGGGCGCGGGTGGCCTGCTCGTCGCAGAGGGCTTTTAGCTCGGCCTCCGCTGCGTGGCAGCGCTCCTCAGTGTCCTTCGCGTCCTTCAATGCCACGTCATGGGCGGCGGCCACGCCGGCCACCTTCTGGCCCTCCTCTTCAGCAACATCGGCCTGGTCCCAGGCCGTCCTGACGGACGAGTCAGCCTGGAGCCACCCCGAGCCCAGCTCCAGGCGCCCCGACGCCCGGCGCCGGTCGGGGCCCCGAAGATCATTCCGGAGTTGATCCAACACGGAGAAGGCCTGCTCCAGAGCACCGGGCGCGGTAGAAGAGCTGCAGCCCGCCGGCGTGGCGGCTGGAAGAGGAGACGGCGACGGCATCAAGACTGGCAAAGCAGCAGCAGCAAGGATGGCCGGGGGCTCCGGAGCCGTCGGGTCATCAGTAGGCGCGCTGAAGGCAAGCGTCTCTGAAGCCGGCGCGGCCGCAGGGGCATCCTTCTCCTGAGGCTGGGCCCCTTGAGCCTCGCGAGGACAACCCTGCTGCAGGAGGACGCGAGCTAGCCTTGTCCGTCTGCGCCAGAACCTTCGGGGCCGAGGTGGGCCACTTGGCCTCAGGAGCCCTCGCCTCCTCCTTCTTCCTTTTCGCCGTCGGCATTGGCCTGGCCGCAGAGAGGAAAATGTCAGAGCACTACGTCAAGAGCAGGAAGCAAAGACAAGATGGTGCGCTTACTGATCCGTGGCGACGTACTCCCTCGTCCTCTTCAGGAGCGCGATGCCCACAAGCTCCGTGGGAGCGAGCCCCGCCACGCTCTCAGGAGCGGATGAGCGCGCGGCAGCCGGATCTGTGGCAGCGGCGGCCGACGGCGGGGCGGAGGCGCCACCTTGGGGAAGCAACGACGACCTGTCCTTCTTCGAGACACCCTGCTTTAGCTTCTTCGGAGGGGTGCCCCTGGACCTAGTGGTGACCCCAGCGGAGCACGACGACTCCCTGACTGGGTGCTCGTCGGCGTCATCGTCAGAGAAGGCGCGGAGGAGCTCGCTCCGCCATGGGGGAGAAGTCTTCCCCACCTCCTCCAAGGTCGCCTCCGAGCTCTCGTTCCCCTCCTCCCCAGAGGGATCGCCGGAGGACACCGGCACCGGGGAGCCCGCGGGCAGGGAAGGCTCCAGCGGCACGAGCCCCCGCTCGTTGAAGACAGGCATGGCGGCGGCTATTTTCTCCCCGTCGGCGCGACGGTACAACGGGAGATGGGCATCCGGGGGGCCACCCTGGTCCTTCCCGAGCAAGGTGCGCACGACCTTGCTCAGCTCCTTGTCAGACAAGTTTTCCGGGCGCAACCGGAGGTCGTCTTCCGCGCCCTTGAAGCTCCACAGGGGGCGCGAGTGCGCCTGGAGCGGAGCCAGGCGCTGCGTCAGGAACTCCTTGACAATCATGGCCCCTGTCAGCTTCTCCGCCTTCAGGTTGGCCGTCATCCTCTCCAGCAACTGCTCCACCCTGGGGTCGGTGAGCTTCTCATGAGCCCATCGATCCAGGGGCGTCGGCAGCGCGGTCGGCAGCTCCAGCCGAGCGTGGGAGCGCTTGGCGTCCATGAAGATCCACTTGTTCCGGAAGTCCTCCACCTTCTTCCTGGCCCGCGAGATCGCATTGTTGCCATTGGCCGTGATGAAGCTGGCGCACCCAGAGCACTGGTCGCTGCTTATCCGGAGGTAGAAGAAGTGGCGGAACAGCGCGACGGAGGGCGTCACCCCCATGAACGCTTCGCAGTAGAAGGCAAAGATCGACAAGAGGAGGATGGAGTTGGGATGAAGATGGAGGGCGTGGAGACCATAGTGGTTGAGGACGGCGTAGAAGAAACGGGAGAAAGGGGGAACCAGCCTAGCGAAGACGCTGTGCAGGAAGAAGGGGTAGAAGGTGCCACCCAAGGCTTCCGGCTGGGCGGAGCCGACCCGGAGCACCGTCTCCCCTCCCTCATTGTCGCTGCCTGCCGTCAGTGGGAGCACAGCGACAAGGTGCTTCTCCTCGGCGATGGAGGACACGCTCAAGGCCGGCTCAAACCAGGGAGCCAAGCGCGCGGCAGAGGCCAATGACTTCGCTTGTCGATGGCCATCGATGGTGAGTCCGGGGAAAGGATTCAGCAGATCTGGAGGCGCGCTAAGCAGAAGGAGAAGGGGATCTGGAGCAAGATGGAAGAAGGGCAATGAAGGCTCAGCGGCAAGCGCCAGCCTTTTTGTCAGCCAGGGACAGTTGCCGAGGCGGCGTGGGGAAGCAGAGACGCCCACGTCCCATCAATCGCCACGCGTCGACCAAGGTCGCAGGCGGTTAGGGCCCGCGGCGGTCCGCACTTGCCCCTTGGCTTTGCCTCAAAGCCAAGTTCGAGCGCGCCTTGGGCCCGGGGGCTACTGTCGGCGTTCTGGGAACGGGGGTACCCAGACTTGCCTGCCTGCGGCCCATGGCGTGGCTCCATCGACGGCCTGGTACGACCCAGCTTCAGCGACAACAACTCAAGACCCTCGCGAGGGGCCAAGCCTCGCAAGGCGGACGACACCAAGACCTCCACGAGGAGCGGCCTCCTCAGGCTGGCTCACGAGGAGCGGAGATCTCTATGCAAGCCTCACCTCGTGAGGTCCGGATGACGTGAGCCATGATGACCAAGGCCAGGCGAGCGCCAGCGGGCGCAGTGTACCAGTTTCCTCTTTGGTGCTAAAGAGGCAAGCGCAGGCGCGGATTCCCGAGGAATCATCCAAAGGTTTCCATTCCCGTGCAACAAGACCAAGACCGCCAGGACGGCAAGACAAAGGTCATCACCGAGCCCACCACGGCGTCACGACCAGAGGCTTTTGCAAGCGAAGACTACTTTTGTCAGGATAGCATGTACTAGTTGTCTCCCTTCGAATTTGGCCGTTGTGGGATCCCTTCCCGCCTTTCATTTGGGAAGAGGACCAAGGCCACTATAAATAGGACTTAGCCACCACCGTAGAGAGGGATCGGATCGGACCCCCGGATGGATCATTCAGATCACCCTCACCCCACCAGCTCACTCGAGCTCAAGAACACCTCTCCTCCTGAGGCTGTTCACCACTGTACTAGTTCATCCTCAGCCCCTCGAGGCCAATCCACCACAAAGCAGGAGTAGGGTTTTACACCGCAAGGTGGCCCGAACCTGGGTAAACAGTTGTGTCTCTTTTCCTTACAATTCGTCGAGCTAGGCTGTGAGGTTAGTGAGTAGGCAGACTGGGGAGGACGAGTTCTTCGCACGCACCCCAGAGTTCGAACCTCTCAAGGGTTTGCGGAACCCGAAATCCGACATGGTGTTGAGATCCACCTTCATGATCTCCACCCCGGTCATCATGCTCGCGAGAGGCACTTCTTTCGCCTTGGTCCTGACGTTGGTGGCCTCGATCTCTAGCATCTTGGCTTGCTTCTCCGCCTCCATCTCAAGCATCTTGGCTTGCTTCTCCGCATCCATCTCAAGCCTCCTCCTTTGGATCTCCATGAAGGCGCTCATTTGTTCTTCTTTGTATCGCCGGCGTTCCTCCTCCCTTGAGTTCTTCTTGGTCATCATGCCCTCCACGCTTGCGATCAAGGCATTCGACGCTGCATCCCTGTTAGGGCATGTCTCTCTCTAAGTAGTTTTGGTGATTGATGACAATGCTTTTGTGGACTAATCGTGTGCGTTGAGTATTCCAGAGATTCATTCATTGGCACGAGACAATTCTTTCCCCTCGGAGCTTTAAGTGAAGACAGTGTAGTCTCCTTCGTTTCGGTTTTGGTGGACTTGAGTCGTAGGAGACACCGTACTATCAAGAGGGGATCCGCATTGGAAAGGCTAGGGTGGAATCAACACGTACACTTCATTTTTGCACCCCCAGCTTCTTTCCTCTCCTTGGAGTTTACCGTTTCGATGGAAGTGGAGATTGTGAGGTGCTAGCGGTAGTACCGCCTATGGTCCTCAAGCGGCAGTACCGCTGTCCAACGGCGGTAGTACCGCTCGGGTGCATAGGCGGCAGTACCGTCCTGGTTCGGCACCGCTACCGCCTCGATTCGAGGGCGTCTCTCCTCGTGTCTGGTTGTGCGGCAGTAGTAGCGACAGTAGCAGTGGTAGTACCGCGGCTACCACCGCTACTAGTGCCGCCCCAGCCCTCTCTCTCTCTTCTGTTCCCCCTCAGTTGCCTCTGGTCTCAGTCTCCGCGGTAGTACCGCTGGGGGTCGCGGTAGTACCGCTTCTACCAGCAGTAGTACCGCTGCACTGAGCAGTAGTACCGCTCCGTGTGGGCTGAAAGGGGGGGTAACGGTTGAATAAGTTCCCCCACTATAAAAGGAGGTCTTCTTCTCCAAAGAGACCCACCTCTTCTCTCCCCAAGCTCCATTGTTGCTCAAACCTCCATTTTCGCCCGATCTCTCTCCCTAGCCAATCAAACTTGTTGATTTTCTAGGGATTGGTTGAGAAGGCCCCGATCTACACTTCCACCAAGAGAAATTTGATTCCCCCCACTAATCCCTTGCGGATCTTGTTACTCTTGGGTGTTTGAGCACCCTAGACGGTTGAGGTCACCGCGGAGCCATATTCCATTGTGGTGAAGCTTCGTGGTGTCATTGGGAGCCTCCAATTAAGTTGTGGAGATAGCCCCAACTTTGTTTGTAAAGGTTCGGTCGCCGCCTTCAAGGGCACCAATAGTGGAATCACGGCATCTCGCATTGTGTGAGGGCGTGAGGAGAATACGGTGGCCCTAGTGGCTTCTTGGGGAGCATTGTGCCTCCACACCGCTCCAACGGAGACGTACTTCCTCTCAAAGGGAAGGAACTTCGGTAACACATCCTCGTCTCCACCGGCTCCACTCTTGGTGATCTCTTACCTTTACTTGTGCAAGCTTATATTGTGTTGTATCCCTTGCTTGCTTGTGTGCTTGTTGTTGTTGCATCATTTAGGTTGCTCACCTAGTTGCATATCTAGACAACCTATTTTGATGCCAAGTTTAATTTGGTAAAGAAAAGCTAAAAATTGTTAGTTGCCTATTCACCCCCCCCCCTCTAGTCAACCATATCGATCCTTTTAATTGGTATCAGAGCCTCGTCTCTTTATTAAGGACTTTGCCATCCGAAGAGTATGGTTGGCACCACAGACAAGGGGGAGGAGCACTCCGGTTCGAGTCCTCTCTTGTCTGCGGCCGATGGGGGATCCTCGGTCTCTCGTGAGGAGTTCAATGTGGCTTTGGACACATTGAAAACCTCCATGACGACCGAGGTGAAAGGCATGTTTAAGGAGTTTCTTGATGGTCTTAAATTATCCACCGCACCGTTGGAAGTGGTTGACCCCACTAACAAGGTGACGGATGCTAAATCCAATAAGGGGGAAGCTACTAGTGATCAAGTTCCTTTGCCTAGTGGTAGAAGTGGGAGTGGCATCTTTGCCCATGTTGAACCTCCACTTACCTATGGAGGACTGGTTCCCTCCATGCATATGAATCATGTTGGTCCTCCTCCTAAGCTTGTGAAAAATGAGGATTTTGCCGCTTGGGTGTATCGCTTTAAACGTCATTTAAATCATAGTTCTACTAATCTTTGGAGAATTATTGAGCAAGGTTTCTACCCGCACGATCCAAGCAACCTCACTCCTAGAGAAGTCGCGAATCATCAATTCAACGAGTCCGCTCTCTTCATTCTCCAAGAAGCTATTCCTCCCGAAGATATTGCGCATCTCCGACCCTTCACCGTGGCCAAGGAAGCATGGGGGCATGTTGTCTCCTTGTACAAGGGAAGCACAAGCATTCAACGCTCAAACTTTGAAGTGGTGCAAGATGAAGCCGATGAGTTTGCCATGATTGAAGATGAAGAACCTCGAGAGCTTTATCGAAGGTTAACTACTCTCACGGTCTCACTCCGAGATCATGGGAGCAAGGATACGGATGACAATTGGATCAAGCGCAAGTTTCTCAAGGCCATGATGCCTTACCATAAGGCCATGTCCTCCGTCATCCGTCAAAGGCCGGACTTCCACGCCTTGTCCTCAAGTGAAGTGTTGGATGAGTTTGTTGCAATGAGGATCTTGGACAAGACCTCCAACAATGCGGTGTTACGTGCTCAACGATCAAGTAAGTCCAACCTTGCTTTGAAGGCCAAGGCTAGTGTGGAAGAAGAGGATGTAGAGGAAGAAGAGGAGAGTTGCCCCGAAGATACCAAATATGCCTATCATGAGCACATGGCTCTTGCTTCACGACAATTTTGGAGCAAGAAGAACTCAAGGCCCAACTTCAACAAGAACAACTCAAGTGGCGCCAAGGGCAAGCAACGTGTGAGGACGTGCTATAATTGTGGCAATGTGAGTCACTTTGTTGTGTATTGCCCTTACGAGAAGAGGGAAGACAATGGTGGCAAGCTTATCCGAAAAGACAAGGCCAAGTCTTTCCCCAACAAGAACAACTTCACCAAGAAGACTCCTCCCAAGGGGTTGGTGGCACAAGAAGAGTACAATGAGGATGATGATGATGATGAAGATGGTGAGACGGTTACCATGGCCTCCGTTGCCATTGCAACAACTCCACGGGTGTCCCTCTTCGATTCACCCAACGAGAACATCACCGCCAAGTGCCTCATGGCTAAAGCCACCAACAAGGTAACCCCCAACATCAAAACTACCATCACTACTAATCCTTCCTTGACGGATTGCATTGATTAAAGTGAGGGGACGAAGGAGGAGGAAAATGAATTTGAGTCTTTTATGAGTAAGCTCAATGGTAAATCCAAGAAGCACTTCGTTGCTCTCTTGGAACAACTTGGTGAAGCCAATGACATGATCGAGGCTCACGAAGAAACCATCTATAAGATGGAAGGGCATAGTCGTGACTATGCCGATGAGATATCAGATCTCTCTAATGCGCTTGAGGAAGAGCGTGGTCATCATTTGGCTCTTGAGGAGTCACACAACGATGATCATGCTAAATTAAAGAAAGATCTTGATCATGCTCTTGTTGTCTCTCGTGTGCTCAATTCCGAGAAGGCCAAACTTGGGGTTGACAATGCTAGACTCAAGGAGGAGTTTGATCTACTTGACAAGGCTCACAAGGCCTTGAAGAGTGCTCATGCTAGCCTCAAAGAGTCTCATGATCAACTCCAAGTGAAGCTAACCAAGGAGAAAGCCACATTTCCTCATATGGTTTTAATTGATAATGCAAATGCTACTAACCCGTGTTGTGAGCATGTGCATCTTGTGGAGGAGAATGCCAAGTTAAAGGAGCAACTTGAGAAAGGCCTTGTGTCTTGCATACAAGGTGAGAAGAACCTCAATGACCTTTTGAGCAATCAAAAGGAAGTTGTGGGCAAGGAGGGGATTGGGTTTGCACCCAAGTCCAAGAAGAAGAAGAAGAATGACAAGACCAAACAACCTCCTCCTCTCAAGCAAATGTTTGTGAAGGAGGGAGAGGGTACTTCTAAGGAGAAGAAGAACAATGCGAAGGGTGGTGGTGTCAAGAAGGGCAATGCCACTCCTTCCAACAAATCCGGTGACTTTAACCCTTCTTATGTGTTATGCCGTGCTAGTGATGGGCATGTTTATGCAAAATTTGTTGGTTCTTCTTATGAGTACACTGAATGGTCTATTTGGGTTCCTAATACCCTTGTTGCTAACATCAAAGGACCCATTACAAAATGGGTACCTAAAACCAAGCATTGATCTCTTGTAGGTGTTTGCTTCCGGTGGGGGATCATGGTTGCTCGATAGTGGAGCCACAAATCATATGACCGGAAGCAAGGACTTGGTGGTGGACGTGCACAAGATTTCTTCTATGCCCACCAATGTCGAATGGGGTGATGCCTCATCTTCTAAGGTATTGGGTCTCGGCAAGGTTGTCATTTCTCATGATCTCACGATAGAGAAAGTCATGCTTGTTGAGTCCCTTGCATACAACATACTTTCCGTTTGTCAACTTGCACTCATGGGCTTTGCCACTTTCTTTGATATTGATACCGTGGCCCTCTTGTGGAGCAAGACTCTCAAAGTAGCCTTTGTTGGGCATGTCGAGAACGGTCTTTATGTGATTAACTTTTCAGAGCGACCCACTAAGACCGCGACGTGCCTAATGGCTAAAGTTGACGTGGGATGGCTTTGGCATCGCCATTTAGCCCATGTCAATATGAGATCTTTGCAAAGTCTTCTCAAGGGGGACCATGTCCGTGGACTAAAAAATGTTAGTTTTGCCAAAGATCGTGCTTGCAGTGCTTGTATCGAAGGAAAGCTACATGAGAAGGCTCACCCTCCCATGACTATCATCTACTCGAAGAGGCCCTTGGAGCTCCTTCACATGGATCTCTTTGGGCCTCCATCCTTTGATAGTCTTGGGGGTAGAAAGTATTGCTTGGTGATTGTGGATGATTATTCAAGATACACTTGGGTATATTTCTCCAAGAGGAAGAGTGAGACCCAACAAACCGTCATCGACTTTGCAAATGAAGCTCAACATCAACACAATGCAAAGATTTTGATGATAAGAAGTGACAACGACACCGAGTTCAAGAACTATACCTTGGATGAGTTTCTTAGTGATGAGGGGATCAAGCATCAATATTCCGCACCTTACACCCCTCAACAAAATGGTGTAGCGGAGAGGAAGAACCGAACATTGATGGACGCGGCAAGGACCATGATGGCGGAGTTTAAGTCTCCGTACAACTTTTGGGCCGAAGCCATCAACACCGCTTGTCATGCATCCAATCGGCTTTATCTTCGCAAAGGCTTGAACAAGACTCCATATGAGATACTCACCGGCAACAGCGCAACCTCAAGTACTTCCGAGTGTTCGGTTGTAAGTGCTTCATTCTCAAGTGTTCGTTTATCTAAATTTGAGGCTAGAGCTCATGAGGGCATTTTTGTTGGTTATGCTACAAACTCTCATGCTTACCGTGTCCTCAACAAGTCCACCAGACTCATTGAGGAGATGTGTAATGTGGAGTTTGATGAGAATAACGGCTCTCAAGTGGAGCAAAGTGGTACTTGTGATGTAGGTGATGAAATTCCTCCTCAAGCCATAAGAAGAATGGGAGTTGGTCATATCCTACCCATTGAGGAACCCCTTGTGGCCGAAGGAGAAGGACAATGTTCCACTCAAGTGGAACCATCACCAACCCAAGACCCACACGCTTCTAAAGAACAAAGTGAAGGCCCTCAACCAAATGAACAATATCAAGGGCAAGATCAACCTCAAGATGGTGGTGATCCACCAAGTGATGCCCAAGGTCAAGTTCTTGCTACCGAGCAAGTTCAAGATCAAGAGCAAGCTCAAGATCAAGAACAAGCTCAAGACGACGCTCATGATGATCAAGTTACCGCTCCTCAACTCTCTCTTGAGGAGGAATTGGAGTGTCGTGCCACCAAGATTGCCTCCAAGCTCACTACCAAAGATCATCTCATGAAGAATGTGCTTGAAAGCTTAAGAAAGGGGGTAAGCACTCATAGACAATTAGCAAACTATTGTGAACATCATGCGTTTGTTTCTTGTGTTGAACCCCAAAAGGTCTATGAGGCGCTCGAGGATCCGGATTGGCTTAATGCCATGCATGAAGAACTCAACAACTTCGAGCACAACAAGGTGTGGAGATTGGTGCCAAGGCCAAAGGAGAACCATAATGTTATTGGAACCAAATGGATATTCAAGAACAAGCAAGATGCTCACGGGATTATCGTTCGCAACAAGGCTCGTTTGGTGGCACAAGGCTACTCCCATTGAGGGTATCAACTACAGTGAAACCTTTGCTCCCGTTGCTCGCCTTGAATCCATTCGTTTGTTGATTGCTTATGCTTCTCACCATAACTTCAAGTTGCAACAAATGGATGTAAAGAGTGCTTTTCTTAATGGTCCTATTAATGAGTTGGTGTATGTCAAACAACCCCTGGGGTTTAAGGATCCCGAGTTCCCCAATCATGTGTACCAGCTCGATAAGGCACTCTATGGCCTTAAACAAGCCCCACGTGCGTGGTATGAGCACCTTACTGAGTTGTTGCAAGATCGTGGGTTTGAAATTGGGAAAATCGACCCCACTCTTTTTACTAAGAAGGTCAAAGAGGAGTTGTTTGTATGCCAACTATATGTTGATGATATTATCTTTGGTTCTCCTAACAAAGCTTTCAATGAGGAGTTTGCCGCACTCATGACCTCGAAGTTCAAGATGTCCATGATGGGAGAGTTGAAGTTCTTTCTCGGGTTCGAAATCAAGCAAAGAAGAGAAGGAACCTTCATCAACCAAGCCAAATACACTCAAGATATGCTCAAGAGATTCAAGCTAAGTGATGTCAAGCCGGCTTCTACACCAATGCCCGTCAAATGCCAACTTGACATTGATCCCAATGGTAAAGCGATGGATCAAAAGGTATATCATTCCATGATTGGCTCCTTGCTTTACCTTTGTGCATCTGGACTGGATATCATGTTGAGTGTGGGAATTTGTGCATGGTTTCAAGCCTCACCTAAGGAAAGCCACTATGTGGCGGTCAAGCGAATCTTTCGATGTTTGGCTCATACCCCAAACTTTGGTGTATGGTACCCTAGAGGAGCAAACTTCAACCTTGTGGGCTTTTCAGATTCGGATTGGGCGGGAGACAAAGTGGATAGGAAGTCAACTTCCGGAGGGTGCCAATTTCTTGGTTGCTCTTTGGTGAGTTGGTCTTCTAAGAAGCAAAGTTGTGTGTCTCTTTCCTCCACCGAAGCCGAGTATGTGGCCGCCGGTAGTTGTTGTGCTCAACTTCTATGGATGTGGCAAACTTTAAAGGATTACGGTGTCATTTGTGACAAAGTGCCTCTTTGGTGTGACAATGAAAGTGCCATCAAGATCTCTCTCAACCCGGTGCAACACTTCAAGACGAAGCATATTGAGATCCGGTATCACTTCATCTGGGATCACATTAGGCGAGGGGAGATTGAGCTTAACTATGTCAACACTCATGATAACCTTGCAGATATTTTCACGAAGCCTTTGGATGAAGCAAGATTTCGCGAGTTAAGGCATGAGCTAAATATCATTGATTCGAGCAATGTGGCTTGAATCTAGGCACACCCCACCGCACTCATCAGTATATCTTGTTCTAGATGTAGGCATGGACATAGGGGGAGTATTGTTCTCTCAATGAACTCTTCCTCCCCCCATTATGCATAAATTGATCACGTCTTTCACATTAGCCATTTTTTGATGGTACTTGTGCTTCAAAGATGAGTTTTGGTAATGGGCCCAAGGTTAAAATCTTCGTGGTGCCATACCACTTGACTCAAACATAGGTGGCCTCGGCCACCGCCCTCTCTTTGAGAGTTGTGTGGTTTTTATTTCTTGTCCTCTCATCGGTGATTTTCTTTCCTGGTTGTGCCCTGCCTTTGTGTTTGCTCCCTCGCCTCTTCATGTGTTCTCCTTGCTTGAGCTAAGCCATGTTTTCTGTCTAGTGTTTGAGTTGTTGGCTGAGCGGTACTACCGCTGGGGGCGCGCGGTACTACCGCTTATTGACATCAAGCGGTACTGCCGCCCGCTCGAGCGGTACTACCGCTGCGGGGCGGGACTAGGGGGTTATGTCAGCCAGGGGGAGTTTTCTTTCTCCCCCATACCCATTCACTCAACCCTCTCGTCTTCTTCGTGCGCCAGCGACCAACTCGCCGCGGGAGGGCGTCGGTGGGCCGCCTCCTCCGGGCCGTCCTTCACGTTTTCCTCCGGTGGGATCAATCCCCACCCCTTCCTCTAGCCATGGATGCTGGTATTGCCCCCAATCTCTTTCTCTTTGTTTCTAGGTTTCAAATCTAGGCTTTAGGGGCAATAGGCTTTGCATTCATCGATTTTTGGCCAAATCGAGGCTTGAGAAGGATGGTGAAGGCTACTAGACTGTTTGGATTGATGCTTGGTAGGTTTATTTTTGAATTTGGCATCCCGACAGTACTGGATTTGGCCGCGGCAGTAGGGGAACCACCGTCCCCCACCTGGAGCAGTACTACCACTCTCCTGGAGTGATACTACCGCTTGGGTGGCACTACCACTGGATGCCAACTTCCACCATACACGTACCAACTATTGATCCTTGTTGCTTTTTCTGGTGGCTTATGCTCGTTCTTTCGTGTTGTTTCTCGTGTTCGTATGTTTGGTTCCAGGTGATGACCCTTCGGAGCATCCCGTCCATCGTGTCAACCCCGGGCGTTCAGTTTCAAAGCGCTATCACACCTCTGAGGCAGCGGCTGCCTCTTCAATAGTTCCTTCTTCAAGTGTTCCACCAACTCAGTGTTGGGGAATGTAGTAATAATTCAAAAATTTCCTACGTGTCACCAAGATCAATCTAGGAGATGCTAGCAACAAGTGAGAGGGAGTGCATCTTCATACCCTTGAAGATCGCTAAGCGGAAGCGTTACAAGAACGCGGTTGATGGAGTCGTACTCGCGGCGATTCAAATCGCGGAAGATCCGATTCAAGTGCCGAACAGACGGCGCCTCCGCGTTCAACACACATACAGCCTGGGGACGTCTCCTCCTTCTTGATCCAGCAAGGGGAGAGGAGAAGTTGAGGGAGAGCTCCGGCAGCACGACGGCGTGGTGGCGGTGGAGCTCGTGGTTCTCCGGCAGAGCTTCGCTAAGCACTACGGAGGAGGAGGAGTAGGAGGGGGAGGGCTGCGCCAGGGGCAAGGGGTGCAGCTCCCATGCACCTCCCCACTATATATAGGGGTGGAGGGGGCTGGTTTCTTGCCCTCCAAGTCCATTGGGGCATTGGCAAAGGTGGGAGGAAAGAAATCCCATCCTTTCCCTTCCCCACCGATTGTTATCCCCTTTTTAGGGATCTTGATCTTATCCCTTCGGGATATGATCTTATTCCTTCTAAGGGGGGATCTTGGCGCGCCTTGACCAGGGGTGTGGGGCCTTGCCCCCACTACCCATGTTCATGTGGGTCTCCCCATGAAGGTGGGCCCCACTCCGGAACCTTCTAGAACCTTCCCGGTACAATACCGAAAAATCCCGAACATTTTTCGGTGGCCAAAATAGGACTTCCCATATATAAATCTTTACCTCCAGACCATTCCGGAACTCCTCGTGACATCCGGGATCTCATCCGAGACTCCGAACAACTTTCGGTAACCACATACAATTCCCAATACAACTCTAGCGTCACCGAACCTTAAGTGTGTAGACCCTAGGGGTTCGGGAACCATGCAGACATGACCGAGACACCTCTCCGGCCAATAACCAATAGCAGGATCTGGATACCCATATTGGCTCCCACATGTTCCACGATGATCTCATTGGATGAACCATGATGTCGGGGATCCAATTAATCCTGTATACAATTCCCTTTGTCCATCGGTATGTTACTTGCCCGAGATTCGATCGTCGGTATCCCTATACCTTGTTCAATCTCATTACGGGCAAGTCTCTTTACTCATTCCGTAACACATGATCCTGTGACTAACTCCTTAGTCACATTGAGCTCATTATGATGATGTATTACCGAGTGGGCCCAGAGATACCTCTCCGTCACACGGAGTGACAAATCCCAGTCTCGATTCGTGCCAACCCAACACACACTTTCGGAGATACCTGTAGTGCACCTTTATAGTCACCCAGTTACATTGTGACATTTGATACACCCAAAGCATTCCTACGGTATCCGGGAGTTGCAAAATCTCATGGTCTAAGGAAATGATACTTGACATTAGAAAAGCTCTAGCAAACGAACTACACGATCTTGTGCTATGCTTAGGATTGGGTCTTGTCCATCACATCATTCTCCTAATGATGTGATCCCGTTATCAACGACATCCAATGTCCATGGTCAGGAAACCACAACCATCTATTGATCAACGAGCTAGTCAACTAGAGGCTCACTAGGGACATGTTGTGGTCTATGTATTCACACATGTATTACGGTTTCCGGTTAATACAATTATAGCATGAACAATAGACAATTATCATGAACAAGGAAATATAATAATAACCATTTTATTATTGCCTCTAGGGCATATTTCCAACAGTCTCCCACTTGCACTAGAGTCAATAATCTAGTTACATTGTGATGAATCGAACACCCATAGAGTTCTGGTGCTGATCATGTTTTGCTCGTGGAAGAGGTTTAGTCATCTGATATGCGACATTCAGATCCGTATGTACTTTACAAATATCTATGTCTCCATATTGAATATATTCACGAATGGAGTTGAAGCGGCGCTTGATGTGCTTGGTCTTCCTGTGAAACCTGGGCTCCTTGGCAATGGCAATAGCTCCAGTGTTGTCACAGAAGAGAGTCATCGGGCCCGACGCATTGGGAATCACTCCTAGGTCGGTGATAAACTCCTTCATCTAGACTCCTTCCTGAGCTCCTTCCGAAGCAGCTATGTACTCCGCTTCACATGTAGATCCCGCCACGACACTTTGCCTGCAACTGCACCAGCTGACCGCCCCACCATTCAAAGTGTACATGTATCCGGTTTGTGACTTGGAGTCATCCAGATCTGTGTCAAAGCTAGCATCGACGTAACCCTTTACGACGAGCTCTTCGGCACCTCCATAAACGAGAAACATATCCTTAGTCCTTTTTAGTACTTCAGGATATTCTTGACCGCTGTCCAGTGTTCCATTCCGGGATCACTTTGGTACCTCCCTACCAAACTTATGACAAGGTTCACATCAGGTCTGGTACACAGCATGGCATATATAATAGAGCCTATGGCTGAGGCATAGGGGATGACACTCATCTTTTCTCTTTCTTCTGCTGAGGTCGGGCGTTGAGCTATGCTCAATCTCACACCTTGCAATACAGGCAAGAACCCCTTCTTGGACTGATCCATATTGAACTTCTTCAATATCTTGTCAAGGTATGTGCTTTGTGAAAGACCAATGAGGCGTCTCGATCTATCTCTATAGATCTTGATGCCTAATATGTAAGCAGCTTCTCCAAGGTCCTTCATTGAAAAACACTTATTCAAGTAGGCCTTTATGCTTTCCAAAAGTTCTATATCATTTCCCATCAACAGTATGTCATCCACATATAATATGAGAAATGCTACAGAGCTCCCACTCACTTTCTTGTAAATGCAGGCTTCTCCATAAGTCTGTATAAACCCAAACGCTTTGATCATTTCATCAAAGTGAATGTTCCAACTCCGAGATGCTTGCACCAGCCCATAGATGGAGCGCTGGAGCTTGCATACTTTGTCAGCATTCTTAGGATCGACAAAACCTTCCGGCTGCATCATATACAAATCTTCCTTAAGGAAACCATTAAGGAATGCCATTTTGACGTCCATTTTCCAGATCTCATAATCATAGAATGCGGCAATTGCTAACATGATTTGGACGGACTTCAGCTTCGCTACGGGTGAGAACGTCTCATCGTAGTTAACCCCTTGAACTTGTCGATAACCCTTAGCGACAAGCCGAGCCTTATAGACGGTCACATTACCATCCGCGTCAGTCTTCTTCTTAAAGATCCACTTATTCTCTATGGCTTGCCGATCATCGGGCAAGTCCGTCAAAGTCCATACTTTGTTTTCATACATGGATCCTATCTCGGATTTCATGGCTTCAAGCCATTTGTTGGAATCCGGGCCCGCCATCGCTTCTTCATAGTTTGAAGGTTCACCGTTGTCTAACAACATGATTTCCAGGACAGGGTTGCCGTACCACTCTGGTGCGAAACGTGTCCTCGTGGACCTACGAAGTTTAGTAGCAACTTTACCTGAAGTTTCATGATCATCATCATTAACTTCCTTTCTAGTCGGTGCAAGCACCACATAAACATCTTCCTGAGCTGCGCTACTCTCCGGTTCAAGAGGGCGTACCTCGTCAAGTTCTACTTTCCTCCCACTTACTTCTTTCGAGAGAAACTCTTTCTCCAGAAAGGATCCATTCTTGGCAACAAAGATCTTGCCTTCGGATCTGGGGTAGAAGGTATACCCAATAGTTTCCTTAGGGTATCCTATGAAGACGCATTTTTCCGATTTGGGTTCAAGCTTTTCAGGTTGAAGTTTCTTGACATAAGCATCGCATCCCCAAACTTTCAGAAATGACAGCTTAGGTTTCTTCCCAAACCATAATTCATACGGTGTCGTCTCAACGGATTTAGACGGTGCCCTATTTAAAGTGAATGCGGCAGTCTCTAAAGCATAACCCCAAAATGATAGCGGTAGATCGGTAAGAGACGTCATAGATCACACCATATCCAGTAGAGTGCGATTACGACGTTCGGACACACCATTACGCTGAGGTGTTCTAGACGGCGTGAGTTGTGAAACAATTCCACATTTCCTTAAGTGCGTGCCAAACTCGTGACTCAAGTATTCTCCTCCACGATCTGATCGTAAGAACTTTATTTTCCTGTCATGTTGATTCTCTACCTTGCTCTGAAATTCCTTGAACTTTTCAAAGGTCTCAGACTTGTGTTTCATTAAGTAGACATACCCATATCTACTTAAGTCATCAGTGAGGGTGAGAACATAACGATAGCCACCGCGAGCCTCAACGCTCATTGGACCGCATACATCAGTATGTATTATTTCCAACAAGTTGGTTGCTCGCTCCATTGTTCTGGAGAACGGAGTCTTGGTCATTTTGCCCATGAGGCATGGTTCGCACGTGTCAAATGATTCATAATCAAGAGACTCCAAAAGTCCATCTGCATGGAGTTTCTTCATGCATTTGACACCAATGTGACCAAGGCGGCAGTGCCACAAGTATGTGGGACTATCATTATCAACCTTACATCTTTTGGCATTCACACTATGAATATGTGTAACATCACGTTCGAGATTCAATAAAAATAAACCATTGACCAGCGGGGCATGACCATAAAACATATCTCTCATATAAATAGAATAACCATTATTCTCGGATTTAAATGAGTAGCCATCTCGCATTAAACGAGATCCAGATACAATGTTCATGCTCAAAGCTGGCACTAAATAACAATTATTGAGGTTTAAAACTAACCCCGAAGGTAAATGTAGAGGTAGTGTGCCGACGGCGATCACATCGACCTTGGAACCGTTCCCGACGCGCATCATCACCTCGTCCTTCGCCAGTCTCCACTTATTCCGCAGCTCCTGTTTTGAGTTACAAATGTGAGCAACTGCACCGGTATCAAATACCCAGGAGCTACTACGAGTGCTGGTAAGGTACACATCAATAACATGTATATCATATATACCTTTGGCGTTGCCGGCCTTCTTATCCGCTAAGTACTTGGGGCAGTTCCGCTCCCAGTGACCATTTCCCTTGCAATAAAAGCACTCAGTCTCAGGCTTGGGTCCATTCTTTGGCTTCTTCCCGTCAACTGACTTACCGAGCGCGGCAACTCCCTTGCCGTCCTTCTTGAAGTTCTTTTTACCCTTGCCCTTCTTGAAACTAGTGGTCTTATACACCATCAACACTTGATGTTCCTTTTTAATCTCCACCTCCGCTGATTTCGGCATTGAATATAACTCAGGAATGGACTTCTCCATCCCTTGCATATTGTAGTTCATCACAAAGCTCTTGTAGCTAGGTGGAAGCGACTGGAGGATCCTGTCAATGACCGAGTCATCTGGAAGATTAACTCCCAGCTGAGACAAGCGGTTGTGCAACCCAGACATTTTGAGTATATGCTCGCTGACAGAGTTGTTTTCCTCCATCTTACAACTGTAGAACTTGTCGGAGACTTCATATCTCTCGACCCGGGCATGAGCTTGGAAAACCATTTTCAGCTCTTGGAACATCTCATATGCTCCGTGTTGCTCAAAAAGCTTTTGGAGCCCCAGTTATAAGCTGTAAAGCATGCCGCACTGAACCAGGGAGTAATCATCACTACGCGACTGCCAGGCGTTCATAACGTCTTGAGTTGCTGGGAAAATGGGTGCGTCACCTAGCGGTGCTTCAAGGACATATGCTTTCTTGGAAGCTATGAGGATGATCCTCAAGTTATGGACCCAGTCCGTATAGTTGCTACCATCGTCTTTCAGCTTGGTTTTCGCTAGGAACGCGTTGAAGTTGAGGGCAACATTAGCGTGGGCCATTGGATCTACAAGATAGGTTGTAAAGACAATTTTAGACTAAGTTCATGATAATTAAGTTCATCTGATCAAATTATTTAATGAACTCCCACTCAGATAGACATCCCTCTAGTCATCTAAGTGATACATGATCCGAATCGACTAGGCCGTGTCCGATCATCACGTGAGACGGACTAGTCATCAACGGTGAACATCTCCATGTTGATCGCATCTACTACACGACTCATGTTCGACCTTTCGGTCTCTCGTGTTCCGAGGCCATGTCTGTACATGCTAGGCTCGTCAAGTCAACCTAAGTGTTTCACATGTGTAAATTTGGCTTACACCCGTTGTATGCGAACGTTAGAATCTATCACACCCGATCATCACGTGGTGCTTCGAAACAACGAACCTTCGCAATGGTGCACACTTAGGGGGAACACATTTCTTGAAATTTTTAGTGAGGGATCATCTTATTTATGCTACCGTCATTCTAAGCAAATAAGATGTAAACATGATAAACATCACATGCAAATCATAAAGTGACATGATATGGCCAATATCATCTTGCGCTTTTGATCTCCATCTTTGAGGCGCGGCATGATCACCATCGTTACCGGCATGACACCATGATCTCCATCATCATGATCTCCATCATCGTGTCTTCATGAAGTTGTCTCGCCAACTATTACTTATACTACTATGGCTAACGGTTAGCAATAAAGTAAAGTAATTACATGGCGTTTTCATTGACACGTAGGTCATACAATAAATTAAGACAACTCCTATGGCTCCTGCCGGTTGTCATACTCATCGACATGCAAGTCATGATTCCTATTATAAGAACATGATCAATCTCATACATCACATATATAATTCATCACATCCTTTTGGCCATATCACATCACATAGCATACCCTGCAAAAACAAGTTAGACGTCCTCTAATTGTTGTTGCATGTTTTACGTGGCTGCTATGGGTTTCTAGCAAGAACGTTTCTTACCTACGCAAAAGCCACAACGGTGATATGCCAATTGCTATTTACCCTTCATAAGGACCCTCTTCATCGAATCCGATCCGACTAAAGTGGGAGAGACAGACACCCGCTAGCCACCTTATGCAACAAGTGCATGTCAGTCGGTGGAACCTGTCTCACGTAAGCGTACGTGTAAGGTCGGTCCGGGCCGCTTCATCCCACAATGCCGCCGAATCAAGATAGGACTAGTAACGGTAAGCAAATTGAACAAATCATCGCCCACAACTACTTGTGTTCTACTCGTGCATAGAATCTACGCATAGACCTAGCTCATGATGCCACTGTTGGGGAGCGTAGTAATAATTCAAAAATTTCCTACGTGTCACCAAGATCAATCTAGGAGATGCTAGCAACAAGTGAGAGGGAGTGCATCTTCATACCCTTGAAGATCGCTAAGCGGAAGCGTTACAAGAACGCGGTTGATGGAGTCATACTCGCGGCGATTCAAATCGCGGAAGATCCGATTCAAGCGCCGAACGGACGGCGCCTCCGCGTTCAACACACGTACAGCCCGGGGACATCTCCTCCTTATTGATCCAGCAAGGGGAGAGGAGAAGTTGAGGGAGAGCTCCGGCAGCATGACGGCATGGTGGCGGTGGAGCTCATGGTTCTCCGGCAGAGCTTCGCTAAGCACTACGGAGGAGGAGGAGTAGGAGGGGGAGGGCTGCGCCAGGGGCAAGGGGTGCAGCTCCCATGCACCTCCCCACTATATATAGGGGTGGAGGGGGCTGGTTTCTTGCCCTCCAAGTCCATTGGGGCGTTGGCAAAGGTGGGAGGAAAGAAATCCCATCCTTTCCCTTCCTCACCGATTGTTATCCCCCTTTTTAGGGATCTTGATCTTATCCCTTCGGGATATGATCTTATTACTTCTAAGGGGGGATCTTGGTGCGCCTTGACCAGGGGTGTGGGGCCTTGCCCCCACTACCCACGTTCATGTGGGTCCCCCCATGCAGGTGGGCCCCACTCCGTAACCTTCTAGAACCTTCCCGGTACAATACCGAAAAATCCCGAACATTTTTTGGTGGCCAAAATAGGACTTCCCATATATAAATCTTTACCTCCGGACCATTCCGGAACTCCTCGTGATGTCTGAAATCTCATCCGAGACTCCGAACAACTTTCGGTAACCACATACAATTCCCATTACAACTCTAGCGTCACCGAACCTTAAGTGTGTAGACCCTAGGGGTTCGGGAACCATGCAGACATGACCGAGACACCTCTCCGGCCAATAACCAATAGCGGGATCTGGATACCCATATTGGCTCCCACATGTTCCACGATGATCTGATCAGATGAACCACGATGTCGGGGATCCAATTAATCCCGTATACAATTCCCTTTGTCCATCGGTATGTTACTTGCCCGAGATTCGATCGTCGGTATCCCTATACCTTGTTCAATCTCGTTACCGGCAAGTCTCTTTACTCGTTCCTGTAAGTGCATCTAGTGCCCCTTAGTGATTTTGGTGTATTGAAGACTTATAGGTTAAGGGACTAATGCGTTTGTGAGTGTACACAGGTCTATAAGTCTATGAGGAGTTTGTTATCTACGATGATTGTCGACCCCTAAAAATGAATGTCTTCAACTGAAGACTTTGGTTTTCTTGAAGACTTTGAAAGTGAAGAAATTGGTGTGACCCTGAAGACTTGATATTCATGCGAGGATTATGAAGCGTGAAGACTTTTGTTTTCGTAGTTTCATTTTCTTCTTCTTGAGTCATAGGAAACACCGTACTGTTAAAGGGGGTCGAGGTAAAACTAAGGAAAAGTTTCCAAGTGATGCTCAACTCAAAATCCTACACCTACCCAATCCTTTCGAGTGAAGCCATTGGAAATCTCATACAGTTTAGTCAAGTTCTTCAGTGACAGAGACGAAGTTCTTCTGTTCTCTGAGGAATTTGTTCTGACTGAGGAGTTAGGAATTCGCCAGTGCGGATTGCCTACAAGTGAGGAACATGATAGCCCTGAGGAATTTGATACTCAAATATCCGACCGTTGCTGTGCTGCGCGCCAGCTGTCCAAATATCCTACCCACCTAACGGTCATATCATTGAAGGGCATTTATGTCTTATCATGTCGGGCTGCTCCCTAGGCTATAAATAGCCGCCCCCTTCAACCACTAGCTGGGTGGCTGCTCCGAGAGATAGATTGACACTTGTCATTTAGAGCATCCCATCCTCCGAGGACTTTGAGCGAAAATCATCAAGTGAGGAAAAACCCAAAAACCCAAACACCTACAAACCCAAAGTGATTGAGCATCACTGAAGAGATTGTTCCTGTGTGGAACCGACACTTGTTACCTTTGAGGACTGTGCATCCTCTAGACGGTTAGGCATCATGGTCTAGAGCATCCAAGAGGAAATTGTGGATTGCCGAGTGACCGAGTATGTGAAGGTTTGGAAGTCACCTGAAGACTTACCACGAGTGATTGGGCGAGGTCTGTGTGACCTTAGCTCAAGGAGAATACGGTCAGGACTGTGTGTCCTCAGGTTTAAATACCTAGCCGCTCTAACCAGACGTACAACTGTCACAGCAGTTGGAACTGGTCTACCAAATCATTGTCTTCACCGAGCTACTGGTTCTATTTCCTCAACTCTTTCATTTCCTCGCATACTTGCTATGTATTTGATCATTACTGTTTGAAGACTTTGACTGAAGACTTTCTCAATTTCCTCAGTTCAACTTCTTCAGTCAGTTTGTCTTCAGCCTGCTTATCCTGTGTTTACGCTTCTTGTACTCTGTGCTTGTTTTCATTTCATCATGATGACTGTGCTACTGCTCTGTTATGCTTGCATCTGAGTACTTATTCCGCTGCTAAGTAGTTCGTCGCTTAGGAATTTCCTCACCTTGAAATTCCTCAGTGACGAATTTGTAAAAATCGCCTATTCACCCCCCCTCTAGTCGATATAACGCACTTTCAATTGGTATCAGAGCCAAGTTACTCCATAGTTCTGTGTGATTTTGGTTTAACCACCTGGAGTTTTAGTTATGTTGACTGCAGGCATGATCAAGGTCTCGGCTGGGTGTCCTACCTTCGATGGGACAGACTACCCCTACTGGAAGAACAAGATGCGCATGCATCTTGAGGCAATTGACAATGATCTCTGGTACGTTGTGGAAAATGGTGTTCCCTCTGTCACTCCTTCCGTAAACGCTGCTGATGTGAAGAGATTCAAGCAACTCGACTCTCAAGCGAAGAATATCATATGTGGCCATCTGAGCAAAGGGCAGTATGGCAGAGTGAGTGCTTTGGAGACAGCTAAGCTTATCTGGGATAGGCTGTCCAAGGTCAACGAAGGAGTCTCAACTCAACGTGACTCTCGAGTTGACGTTCTTCGCAATCTCTTCAACCGCTTCAAAAGACTCGACAACGAAAATGTTCAGCAAACCTTTGATCGCCTCACTGACATTTCAAACGAGCTTCAAGCACTGGGTGCCACTGACATCACCGACCATGAAGTGGTGAAGAAATTGCTGAGGTCACTCGATTCTTCATTCGATACACTGGCACTGATGATTCAAGAACGTGGAGACTACAAGTCACTTGATCCTGCTGATATCCTCGAGAGGCTAAATACTCATGAGTTCCAACTTGCTGAGAAGAGAGATCTCTACGGACCAAGCTATGGCAGATCTCGTGCACTGAAAGCCAAGGCAGTCTCTGAATCTGAAGATGAAGATTCTGGTAGCAGCCTTGGTGATCCTGAAGAACTGAGTCAGGAGCTAGCAATGCTCGTGAGGAAATTCCAGAAGTTCTCTAGACGTGGCCGATTTGGAAAATCCTCAAGAGGTGATGACATGAAATTAGATTCCTCATCCCGTGACTACAAGAAGAGAACTTGCCATAAATGCAAGAAACCTGATCACTACATTACTGATTGTCCTCAGTGGGAGAAGGAATCAAAGAAGAAGAAATACAAGGATGATAGTTCAGATGACTCTAAGAAGAAGAAGAAATCTTCAAAGTCCTCATCGTCAAAATCTTCAAAGTCTTCATCTCACAAGAAGAGCAGCTCCAAGAAAGCTCGGGCATTCATTGGCAAGGAAATGGACTCTAAAGCTGAATCTGAGGAACATGAGGAAGAGGAGGCATCTGAGGAGTCAGACTCTGGTGTGGCGAGCCTAGCCCTCGCTACTGCTTACGTTAGCAAGTCCATCTTCAACACTGAGGAAAATGGCTTCCCCAACACTGCTGATGACGGCAACGATGACTATGCTCCCACCTATTGCTTCATGGCAAAAGGTGCCAAGGTACTCAAATATCCCTCCTCTGAATCAAGTGAGGATGAATCTGATGATAACCTCAAACCCAGCTATTCCAAACTTGCTAATATTGCTGTTAAACAACAAAAGGCTTTGGAAAGGGTTCAAAATATGCTAGACAAAAGCGATGATCTGTTAGGTGAGGAAATGGATCAAACTCAAACACTGACTGATAATCTTCAGCAACTACAGTCTAAGTTTGACAACCTTCAAGGTCGTCATGAAACTCTCTTAGCTGATCATGAGAAGCTTTCTTATGAATTTCTTCAAAGAAAGCAAGATCTTGAGAAGCTAAGGGTGAGTCATGAAGATCTTTAGAAGGAAAATGATTCTTTGCTTGCTCAACAGATCAGTTCCGCTCAGGAAGAATTTATTCCACCATGCTTGAAATGCATTGAACGTGAAACTGCTAATTCTTCACCTGAATGTTCAAATGCTTCTATTGCTGCAAATTCTTCAACTATCTCTGTGGTCACCAATTCCTCATCTGAGGATATCACTAGTATCACTGACGAAAATGCAGGGTTGAAGGAATTGTATGTGACAGGCATGTACAAAAGCCTCAAAGGGCATCAGACTCTTTGTGATGTGCTCAAAAAGCAGATCTTGAACAGGAACCCTAGGAAAGAGGGTATTGCCTTTGAGAGGAAACTCAATGCTGATGGAACCTACTGGAAACCTGAGCAGTATCCCAAAACCTCATGGGTTGCTGCGAAGGGACCTCCCGTAGATCCATCCACTCTATCTGGCTTTACTTGTGAATTCTCACATTCATCTGATGAGTCTTTTGACTCCAACTATAAACTGTTCAAAAATCAGAGTGGTGAAGTATTTGCTAGATATGTTGGAACTAACTGCAGGAATGGTCCCCCTATGAAGAAAATCTGGGTTCCCAAAAGGTGCCTTGAAAGTCTTCAGGTGAATGTCCTCATGACACCACCTGTGAAGAATAAGAACCCCAGATCAAATTCTTCATATGGACCAAAGTCTTCATATGGATCCAAGTCCTCTTATGGATCAAATTCCTCACATGGATCCAAGTCCTCACATGATCATCATCATGCTAACGCTTCTGTTTCGCAGGGAAAATCTAAGAGTTCTGATTATGTGCATTATTCTTCAAATCATTATATTCATAAGTCCTCGAAGAATTTCTCTGCTTACTCATATGTCTATGCTAATCCCTCTCCTGTGAAACGAAGCACTCTGGCCTCAATGCCACCTTTCTCTTATGGAGCTCGCAGAATGATGAACTCTTTGCCACCCCTCCAGATGTGGGTGGTGAAGAAAAAGAACTAATCTCTTATGCAGGGTCAGGTCTCCAGACGAACTAAATCGTCTGAAGAATTTGCTGGAGACCTGAAATGCTTGAAAGGACGCAAGCTAATCATGAAGAAATGATTTATTCATTTCTCACGTCCTCACATTGCTATATATATACATATGTTGCTTTAATTGATGAAATATGTCTGATGAATTTGATGTCATATTCTTCACTCTGAAGTATATGAGTTCGTAAGATGCACTAATTCATCTGCAGGATGATTTACCCAAAGCTACTGAGTGGGTCCTCGATAGTGGATGTACAAATCACATGACCGGTGACAAGAGCTTACTGATGAACACTCCTTTATCTTCATCACACTTGAAGCATATCACCTACGCTGACAAAGGCAAAAGCAAGGTATTGGGTCTAGGTAGGGTTGCAATCTCAAAGGATCGACACATGGATAAAGTCATGCTTGTCGAGTCCCTCAGATTCAACCTCATGTCTGTCTCAATGCTTTGTGATCTTGATATGGTTGTTGTCTTTGGCAAATATCGTTGCTTAGTGCTCATGGAATCTGACAATTCCAAAGTCTTCGAAGGCTTTAGGAGAGGAGACTTGTATATTGTTGATTTCTCTGCAGGACCACAGCCTGCCACTTGTCAACTTGCTAAAGCTTCAGAAGGCTGGCTATGGCATCGACGACTGGGTCATGCTGGCATGAGGAACTTACACACGCTCGTGAAGAAAAAGCACGTCATTGGCATCGAGGGTGTCAAATTCCTCAAAGATCATCTTTGTGGGGCTTGTGAGGCTGGAAAGATGACCAGAGCCAAGCACCCCTCGAAGACTATCATGACTACTTCTCATCCTTTTGAATTGCTTCATATGGATCTCTTTGGCCCTACTCATTATGCCACACTAACAAATGCAGCATCTCTATATGGCTTTGTCATTGTTGATGACTATTCTCGTTACACATGGGTGCATGTCATTACTTACAAAACTGAAGTGCAGGAAGTCTTCAGACGATTTTCCTCAAGGGCTTCGACGAATTTCGGTGTGAAGATCAAGCATATACGTAGTGACAATGGGACCGAGTTCAAGAATACTGGTCTTGATGACTATCTCGATGAACTTGGTATTACTCATGAGCTATCTGCCCCATACACTCCTCAGCAGAATGGCGTTGTGGAGCGCAAGAACAGGACTCTTGTTGAGATGGCTCGCACCATGCTTGATGAATACAAGACACCTCGTCACTTCTGGCCTGAGGCAATTGATACTGCATGCCACATCATCAACAGGGTATATCTTCACAAATTCTTCAAGAAGACCTCATATGAACTCCTCACTGACAAGAAACCCAATGTGAGTTATTTCAAAGTCTTCGGTGCTAAATGTTGGATTAGAGATCCTCATCACAATTCTAAATTTGCACCGAAAGCACATGAAGGTTTTATGCTTGGTTACGGAAAGGACTCGCACACCTACAGGGTCTTCAACACCTATCACAACAAGGTTGTTGAAACTGTAGATGTGCGGTTCGATGAGACTAACGGCTCACAAAGAGAGCACCTACCACCTATGCTAGATGAAAAGACGCCTGAGGAAACCATCAAGTTCAAAGCTACTGAGGATGTCATTCCTACTGAAGAATCTGCTGAAGAAATCATTCCAGAACATGAAGAACAGCATGCTGGCGCATCTGAAGAAAATGGCTCTGAAGAAAATGCTAAGCCAAATCAAAGTCGTCAACCTGCTCATCCTCGCGTTGCAAAGGAAGTACAGATTGAGAGAATCATCAACGACATCAACGCACCAGGTCCTCTGACTCGCTCAAAAGCTTCACATTTGTCTAACTTTTGTGGGCATTTTGCTTTCGTCTCTATCACAGAGCCCACCAAAGTTGATGAGGCATTTCTGGAGCCTGAATGGATTCAAGCGATGCAAGAGGGATTACATCAATTCAAGCTGAACAATGTGTGGGAGCTTGTCAAGCGACCGGACCCATGCAAGCACAATATCATCGGTACCAAATGGATCTACCGCAACAAGCAAGATGAAAATGGCCTAGTGGTGAGGAACAAGGCTCGTCTTGTGGCTCAAGGCTACACACAGGTTGAAGGAATTGATTTCGATGAAACTTTTGCACCTGTTGCTAGACTTGAGGCTATTTGCATATTGCTTGCTTATGCTAACCATCATAATATCATCTTATATCAAATGGATGTGAAAAGTGCATTCCTCAATGGTAAGCTTGAGGAAGAAGTATATGTTGCTCAACCCCCAGGTTTTGAAGATCCTAAGCATCCTGACAAAGTCTTCAGACTCAATAAGGCCCTCTATGGCCTCAAGCAGGCCCCTCGGGCGTGGTATGATACTTTGAAGGAATTCCTCATGAAGAAAGGCTTCAAACCCGGTTCACTCGACCCAACTCTTTTCACCAAAACCTATGATGATGAATTATTCGTGTGCCAAATATATGTTGATGATATTATCTTTGGCTGTACTAACCAACATTACAGTGACGAATTTGCTTACATGATGAGTGAGGAATATCAAATGTCCATGATGGGAGAATTGAAATTCTTCTTAGGTCTTCAAATTCGTCAACAACGCAATGGCATCTTCATTTCTCAAGAGAAATACCTCAAGGACGTTCTGAGGAAATTCGATATGCAAGAATGCAAAGGCGTCAAAATCCCTATGCCCACAAATGGCCATCTATGCACTGATGAAAATGGAATAGACTTCGATCAAAAGGTATACCGCTCCATGATTGGCTCTTTATTGTACCTATGTGCATCTAGGCCGGATATTATGCTTAGTGTTTGCATATGTGCCTGTTTTCAAGCTACACCGAAGGAATCACAACATAAGGCTGTGAAATATATTCTTCGATATCTAGCTCACACTCCAACACTTGGATTATGGTATCCCAAGGGCTCGGCTTTTGATCTCATTGGATATTCTGACTCTGACTATGCTGGTGATCATGTGGACCGCAAGTCAACATCAGGCACATGCCATTTCCTCGGACGATCCTTAGTATGTTGGTCCTCGAAGAAGCAAAACTGCGTATCACTCTCTACTGCTGAAGCTGAGTATATTGCTGCCGGTTCTTGCTGTGCTCAATTGCTATGGATGAAGCAAACCCTCAAGGACTACGGCATCAATGTGAAGAATGTGCCACTCTACTACGACAACGAGAGTGCCATCAAAATTGCTCATAACCCAGTTCAGCACTCAAAGACAAAGCACATCGAGATTCGTCATCATTTTCTTCGAGATCATGTGTTGAAGGGTGACATCTCTATTGATCCCGTGAAGTCTGAAGAACAGCTAGCGGATATCTTCACAAAGCCATTGGATGAGAAGAGATTTAGCAAATTGCGGTGTGAGCTAAATATTTTAGAATCTTCGAATGTCCTTTGAAAAGGACACACATCCTAACACTTATGCAAATTGATGACTTAGATGTGCAACACACGAAGAAACGTTTTTCTTCAATCAATGAAGACTAACCCTCTAAGTGTGAAGAAATTAATGAAGAATTTGATTCTCAGAGCCCTACGA
Organism: Thinopyrum elongatum; assembly: GCA_011799875.1. Lineage (NCBI taxonomy): Eukaryota > Viridiplantae > Streptophyta > Magnoliopsida > Poales > Poaceae > Thinopyrum > Thinopyrum elongatum. The sequence continues at coordinate 422,888,532 of CM022302.1, forward strand.
CAATTGTACGCGGTGTCTGAAATCATCATTCTTACACGGTGGGTTACGCCACCAAAAAGTTGAAAATCTTCAAAATTGAGTTTTTCTTCATTTTGCAAATTCTTCAAATTTTCAAATTCTTCAACTTTGCAAAATCTTCACTCTTTCCGTCTGTGTTCTTTATTGGCTATATATATTTGAGTTTTCTGTCCTCTACAACATTCACTTATTGCTAATTCTTCAAGTTGTTTTTCTTCTAAGTGAATGTGATCGGACCCGTTCCCCCTCTGTGCTAAACTCAATCCAGTCCGTTCACAAATTCTTCATGTGCGTTCTATTTGAAACCCGTTCAAAGTCTTCACTGTGTCCTTGACAGCTGAAGAATTTGCGAACGAAACCTTAAAATATTCTTATCTGAATTTTCGGCTTTTGCCGCTCAAACCATTCCATATCCCTCGATAAGATTTATCTATTCACCCATGATCAAACACGATCTCCACTTCACAGTACGTGGGTGACACATGTCGTTAGGATAAGAAGGGTCAGGGGCACGTTCGTCCATTTTCTTCGGACGAGCGGTTTTTCACCTCGGCTATAAATACCCCTCGCCCTCCTCAGATCTCATTTACCCCGCTCGATCTTACTCCCTCGCTCGAGCTCTCAGACCTAGCGCCACCGCTACATTCCATCGTCGCCGGTGAGGAAGAGCTTCACTGCCTCGACGTTGTCGCCGTCGTACTCACGCCGGCAGCGGAAATCTTCACTCCGCCGCCGCCGTAGCTGTTTTCCATCGCCAAGTTAGGGCGTGGAAGATCTGAACGGACGAACATCTCCACTGCTACTCTCAGTTCGTCATGCTCTTCATCAAGGGTAAATAAAATTTATTTTTACTACTCTTGTTGATTCTGATGATTTCCACAAAATCTTCAAAAGGTGTTTATTCTTCAACTTTCATGTTCTTAAACACCAACTTGCTTCTGTCCTTGATTAGTTTCTCTAAGCAACCTTTTTCTTCAAGATTCCTCAATTGTGTGGATTTTCAATCTACACAACTCTGGAACCTAAGTCAAAAATGCTTAGTGAAATTCCTCAAGACACCCCTGGTCAAATTCCTCAAACTTGATACTTTTGAAAAACTTCTGAGAACGCATATGACCTCTCCAAAATTCTTCGCACCTATATTCTATTCACAGGTACACATGTCTGCTGCTGAATCACTAGGTTCTCATCAACTTAACTCATTTGCAGCATTTCTCGAAGATAAGTTACACACTTCCTCAGAAACATCCATTGTTCAAAATCCTCTAGTGAAGAAAATGGCTGATGGTAAAAGACCTCGAAAGGGAGGAAAGAGGCCAGAAACAAATACTGGCTTTGAGATCCCTGATGACATCTATGATGAATATTGTACTCCTGATGAAGCAACTCATGGCAAGGAGAACAAAAATCAGCGCAAAGTGCGCATTCAGAAGATTGAGAGGAGATGGGCAAGAGAATGGAGGGAATATCGCTATGTCACTCCCAAGTACATGAAGAAATTCGCTGTTAATCCTCCATGTCCAAGACCTCCATTGGCTCCTGGCCAAGAAGCTGATCCCACTAGCATCAGAAGAGGTGAGGAATTTCCTCAGGAGTGGGCTAAGCGTCAAGCCAAACTGGCCAAAGTGGCTAAAGAGGCAGTGAAGAAATTCAATGAAGATTCTGTTGCTGCCGCTGCTGAGGCCTCTGCCATCAAGCCTAAGAAGGCTATGCTGAAGCAATCAGCTGTCAAGACAAGTTCCTCAGCTGCAAAGCCCTCACGGCCAAGCTCTTCAAAGCCCTCACGACCTGTTCCTCAAGCAAATTCCTAAAAAGCAGCTCCAACTCCCTCAGTTGCAAAATCCTCAGCTGCTCCTACAAAGTCCTCAGAACCTGTGCATCTTGCCACATGCCAAAGGACTACTGGAATCTCAATTGCTTCAGGAGTCTCTGCAAGTTCTTCAGCTCCACCTCAGTCTTCAACAACTCCGACCTTGCTGAAGAAAAAGGCCACTGCTGGACGAGGCACAAGGCCAAGTCCTCACAAGAAGCAAGCCGCCTTTCAGGTTCCGTCGAGTGAAGACGAAGCTGATGATGAAGAATTAGCTGAGATCATCAAAGATCGACAACAAAGGGCCTCTAGTGCCAAAGGCAGTGCTGTGCCCCTCATGCTGGATCCAAGGAAGATCCTTGATTTCATCGATCTATGGCACAAGGATCCAAATACACCTTTGCCTGAATTAAACCTCACTCCTGGTCAAAGTCACATGTTGACGGCCTTCATAAATGAAGAGAAATGGAAATTTGAAAAGGCCAGGCAGGTGAAGAAGGCTCAGTACAAGAAGGAGCATTTTCTGAAGAACAATGTTGTGAAAATGTCTCCTGAAGAACTTGTGTCTATGCAGGCTGAGATCAAAGCACTCAGTGATGAATTTCATGCATTCCGTGCAGATTGGCTAGGTGCCAAAGTCAGATTCGTCAGGATGGCAAAATGATTTACTCCAAGTGTTGCAGCTTCATCGCAACCCAAATTTCCTCAGACTGGAACATCTGCTCAGTCAGCTGAAGAAAATGAAAGCGCCAGAGCTGATGAAGAAATTCCAGTCTCTGAAGAAAATGCCAGGGCAACCTCCAATATTGCGCCTGAAGAGCAATCCAGGCCAGTTGAAGCATCTGCTACTGTGCCTGAGGAATCTGAACAAGCCAGGGCAACTGCATCAGTTGTGCCTGAAGAAATTCAACCAATTTCCTCTGCTCCTCCTGCATCGATGACAAGCATCAACCTTCCTTCTGCATCAGAAGCGAAGAAAACCAAGGCTGCGGAGCGAGCAGCTGTGAAGAAAAGGAAAGCATCTGCCTCCTCAGAGTCTTCAGCTCCCAAGAAAGTGAAGACTTTGACGAGCTCAACTGAAAACCCAATTGATGCTATTCCAATATCAAGCATGCCATCAAAGGAGATCATTCCCTTTGGTGAGGAATATGAAATTCCAAGTAAATCTGATGAAGAAGATCCTTCTGCTGCTTCGACAGAGCAGATGGATGAAGAAATTGAAGTGGATACTTTCCCTTCAACCCCACTGGTATCATCGCCCATGCCTCAGTTCACAGCTGAAGAGGCAGGCGTCGCAAAAACTAAAGAAGATGAGGATGTGGATATTGGGTCTATAACACCTATTCTGAATGATGACTTTTGGGAAAGTCATCACCCCAATTCACCTCTGACGACCCCGCTACATCATGTTCCTCAGTCCCCTGTGCCAACTGAAGAAATTCATACGGGCTCTGATGAACGTCAAGCTTCACTTCATTCTATTCCTGAAGAAGTTCCAGTCACTAGCGTTGATGTACATATGTCTGAAGAAATGGAGGCCGAGGCTGCTGCTGAAATTCCTCAGCCTGTGGCTTCAGTGGCTATACCTCAAGAGGCTATGAAGACTTCAACTGTTAATCTTCAGCCCAAGCCACAGAACCCTCACTCCAAGAAGCAGAAGTTTAATGCTGAGGATTTCTTCAATGGGCACATATTCTTCACTGAATACAATCCCTATGACTCTGCTCGACTTCGTCGCAAGCGCTTCTGGACTGCAAGCCAGATGAACTTCTATTCCTCATTGTTGTTTGATAAGGATAAGATCTTTGAACGTGAGCAAATTCCTCATGTAGATATGGAATCGCTGCCCTGCTTCACCCCAGTCCTCAGTGTTCTTCATGACGCTGGGTTACTCAATTTCTGCACCGACATCTGCGATTGGAATGAAGAACTCATTCTTCAATTCTTTGCCACACTGCACATTACTGGAAATGTTGATGATGTCAATTCTTGGGTATTGGACTGGATGACCGATAATACTCATTTCAAAGCACCGGCCTCTGAATTGCTTCATGCCGTCCCAGTCAGTCCTCCCACTGAAGGTGCAAGGCTTCTCTATGTTGAACCTGAACTGTCTGATCATCTGATGCAAGTGCTGATGAAGCCTTTGAAGCCAGGCCAAGCTCCAAGGACCAAATTCCTTGTCAAGGAATTGCTCTATGTGCCAAGGACAGTTTATCGCATATTGACCAAAACCCTCAGTCCAATCAAGGGCCACAACTCTGATGATGAAGAAGTTGTTGGCATCATGAAGAATCTACTGTTCAATATCATTCATGGTATACCTATCAACTACCACGATTTCTTCATGAGGACTTTGGCCAATGCTGCTCTGTCACCTTTTGAGTTGAAGCCTTATGCTCCCTGGATCATGAAGTTCATCAGATCAAGGTCCTCAATTCATTATAAGGCTGATTTTCAAAATCATCTCAGCTATTTGCCCCCTATTGAAGTCCTCAAATGGACTATTTCCTCAACTGACGAGAAGGGCAAGGCTACTGTTATTGATGAAGGTACTCGTCCATTGGATGGACAGTTTCGCAAAGCTACTTCCTATTCCACCAATGATGACTCTGCAACTCAAGATTCTGCCGCCAAAGCTTCAGAACATCATCCTCAAGCCACAGCTCCGCGTGTGATGACTGATCGTGAACTTCTCCTTAGTCTTCATCAGAAAGTTGATCGAAATCACAAGTGGGTCAAGCGTCAGTTTGGTGCAATTCTTCAGAACATGACAGTCACTCAAAATACTGTGAAGAAGAATCGCTACTACTTGCATGAAGTTTTTGACCGCACTTGGGCCATTCTGTCTAATCTTCATAATGCTGAAGAACTCAAGGAGATGGGATTCCAACAGGACTTTGACTGGTCTCAGCCACCTTCGAAGAAATTCAAGAAAGTCAAAGTTCCTCAGCTTGTTGCCAGTTCATATTCTTCATCGCGCGAGACGGATGACGCTGAAGACTTGAACGACACTGCGGCAGGCCCTACCTCAACGGACGACCCCAACAATGCTGGTGCTCCTCCATCGACATCATGATGATATTCTTCAGGGGCGTTAGTCCTCATTTTTCGTCCCTTTTTGTCATTTGATGACAAAGGGGGAGAAATTTGAGTTAGTCTTCAAGCGGGTCTTATATATGGGCTATATTTCTGTTAAGTTACAACTCTTGCTCTTCTGAGGTGTTTGCTCTGATGAGTTGTAAACTTAAGTCCTATGGTGGTCTGATACTTTTGAACTGCTTTCTGCATGCTTATTTCCTCAAGTACCTTAATGCACACATGCTGAATTTCGTCAGACACCATATTTCATCATGCATTTCAAATTCTTCATATCATATGTTAAATACGTGTATGAATTTCAAGATATAGGAGGAGATCTCCATGATATTACTCAACAATGTGCATTTGCTATTTCAAAGCAAATTCCTCAAATATGCACATCTTCAGGGGGAGTTCTTCTATATCTTGCAATCAAAATTCCTCAATATCAGTATTTACACTTCATATGTTTATCTCCGTTGAAAACTTAACCTATATTGTCATCAATCACCAAAAAGGGGGAGATTGTAAGTGCATCTAGTGCCCCTTAGTGATTTTGGTGTATTGAAGACTTATAGGTTAAGGGACTACTGCGTTTGTGAGTGTACACAAGTCTATAAGTCTATGAGGAGTTTGTTATCTACGATGATTGTCGACCCCTAAAAATGAATGTCTTCAATTGAAGACTTTGGTTTTCTTGAAGACTTTGAAAGTGAAGAAATTGGTGTGACCCTGAAGACTTGATATTCATGCGAGGATTATGAAGCGTGAAGACTTTTGTTTTCGTAGTTTCGTTTTCTTCTTCTTGAGTCATAGGAAACACCATACTGTTAAAGGGGGTCGAGGTAAAACTAAGGAAAAGTTTCCAAGTGATGCTCAACTCAAAATCCTACACCTACCCAATCCTTTCGAGTGAAGCCATTGGAAATCTCATACAGTTTAGTCAAGTTCTTCAGTGACAGAGACGAAGTTCTTCTGTTCTCTGAGGAATTTGTTCTGACTGAGGAGTTAGGAATTTGCCAGTGCGGATTGCCTACAAGTGAGGAACATGATAGCCCTGAGGAATTTGATACTCAAATATCCGACCGTTGTTGTGCTGCGCGCCAGCTGTCCAAATATCCTACCCACCTAACGGTCATATCATTGAAGGGCATTTATGTCTTATCATGTCGGGTTGCTCCCTAGGCTATAAATAGCCGCCCCCTTCAACCACTAGCTGGGTGGCTGCTCCGAGAGATAGATTGACACTTGTCATTTAGAGCATCCCATCCTCCGAGGACTTTGAGCGAAAATCATCAAGTGAGGAAAAACCCAAAAACCCAAACACCTACAAACCCAAAGTGATTGAGCATCACTGAAGAGATTGTTCCTATGTGTAACCGACGCTTGTTACCTTTGAGGACTGTGCATCCTCCAGACGGTTAGGCGTCATGGTCTAGAGCATCCAAGAGGAAATTGTGGATTGCCGAGTGACCGAGTATGTGAAGGTTTGGAAGTCACCTGAAGACTTACCACGAGTGATTGGGCGAGGTCTGTGTGACCTTAGCTCAAGGAGAATACGGTGAGGACTGTGTGTCCTCAGGTTTAAATACCTAGCCGCTCTAACCAGACGTACAACTATCACAGCAGTTGGAACTGGTCTACCAAATCATTGTCTTCACCGAGCTACTGGTTCTATTTCCTCAACTCTTTCATTTCCTCGCATACTTGCTATGTATTTGATCATTACTGTTTGAAGACTTTGACTGAAGACTTTCTTAATTTCCTCAGTTCAACTTCTTCAGTCAGTTTGTCTTCAGCCTGCTTATCCTGTGTTTACGCTACTCGTACTCTGTGCTTGTTTTCATTTCATCATGATGACTGTGCTACTGCTTTGTTATGCTTGCATCTGAGTACTTATTCCGCTGCTAAGTAGTTCATCGCTTAGGAATTTCCTCACCTTGAAATTCCTTAGTGACGAATTTGTAAAAATCGCCTATTCACCCCCCCTCTAGTCGATATAACGCACTTTCAGTTCCGTAACACATGATCCCGTGACTAACTCCTTAGTCACATTGAGCTCATTATGATGATGTATTACCGAGTGGGCCCAGAGATACCTCTCTGTCACACGGAGTGACAAATCCCAGTCTCGATTCGTGCCAACCCAACAGACACTTTCGGAGATACCTGTAGTGCACCTTTATAGTCACCCAGTTACGTTGTGACATTTGATACACCCAAAGCATTCCTACGGTATCCGGGAGTTGCACAATCTCATGGTCTAAGGAAATGATACTTGACATTAGAAAAGCTCTAGCAAATGAACTACACAATCTTGTGCTATGCTTAGGATTGGGTCTTGTCCATCACATCATTCTCCTAATGATGTGATCCCATTATCAACGACATCCAATGTCCATGGTCAGGAAACCACAACCATCTATTGATCAACAAGCTAGTCAACTAGAGGCTCACTAGGGACATGCTGTGGTCTATGTATTCACACATGTATTACGGTTTCCGGTTAATACAATTATAGCATGAACAATAGACAATTATCATGAACAAGGAAATATAATAATAACCATTTTATTATTGCCTCTAGGGCATATTTCCAACACTCAGTCCCAGCAGCCTTTCAAGAGTACTGCGAAGAAGCCCAAGCCGAAGCCCAAGTCCGTGACTGAGATGACTGCCAAGGAGTTCTGGGAGAAGCGTCGACGCAATCCCTATGAGCAAGATCAAGAGCCCAATCTTGTCAACCGTCCTTTCTGGAACCGTTTTCAGTGGGCAATCTATTTTGATGTGATCAAAGCGATGAAGAATCTCTATGTTGATGTCCGCTCCATTGACATTGCCTATATGGAGAAGGATCCTGCCTACTTTGGAGAAGCTCTGCAGATGTGTACTCAGCTGAATATTCTCAGGATCATGGAGTTCAACAAGGACTTTGATGCGGATTTGGTGGCTCAGTTTTATGCCACGGTCCATCTTGGCACTGATGAGGAAAGATCGTTGATGTGGATGACAAATGGCAAGCTTCTCTCTGTAAAATGGAAGGCATTCATGGAATTACTTGGGATTGAAGATCACGGGCTTGAGAACCCGGTTGGCTTTCGTCCTCACTGCCATGCAACTTCTACTCACAAGCAATCTCTCTGGCCTTACTGCACTTTGAAGATTAACCCCAAGACGCAGAAGGAGACCTATGAGCTGCCTGCCTTTCTGGACATCCTTCATTGCATCTTCAGGGAGACTCTTTTCCCTTGCATTGGGAACTTGGATATGGTTCACTCGTTTCTCGTGGACATGTTACTTTTCTGTCAGCATGAGAAGGAAGAAAACACTGGAGAATCCTTGGATATCTCTCATGTCATGTGGTCTGAGCTTGTCACCGCTATCTCTGAGCGCAAGTGCCCCATCTATGCTCCTTTTCTCATGTTGCTTATTGAGAAAGCTTGGGAGCACACTTATCCTGGAGTCGCCATGGAGACTGGCGAGTTGATCCCTCATGAGGTTAAGCGTTTGAGGAAGAAGGAGAACTGGGGCACTTCGGTTACGAAGTCTGGGATTCCGTCTGGAGCTGACGAGGTTGAGGCAGAGCCTGATGCTGACGATGTGAGGACTATGTGCCCTCTGGAGCGGAGCCCTCATGGGCAAAGAAGCTCAAGCACAAGATGAAGAAACTTTTCTGCATGGAGTATCATGGACAGTATATGGCTCGTGTGTCTGAGAAGAAGGCCAGGAGCCGCCACAAGGAGCTCGCGCGTCAGTTAGGTGCGACAGTTGCCAGCGGATCTGAGGGCAAGATCACCGATGAGGAGGAGTGGGTTCAGCAGCACTGCCCCGTGGACAGACTCAGACACCGAGCAGGCCCCCTATCGATGACGGAGGAGCGGACGATCACGCGGGGATGTGATGATGGAGATTGTCAGTTGTGCTATCACCTGTGGCCGTAGCAGCACTCTTTGCCCTTTTGGTGTCTCGATGTCAAAGGGGAAGAGAGTTTAGGGATTTGTCGAGTTGCGAGCGTGTCTTATTTGCCTTGTCTTTCTCTCTCGCAAACTCTTTTCTCGTCATTTGCTTTGGTTTGGTTTGTGCTCGTGAGACCTGGTACCCTATCATATGGTGTGAGACATATGCTACCCTATCCTATTATTATCTTTGTATGTCGAGTACTTTAGTAGTTTGTGAGTTCATGCTTATCTTATATGTCTCATCTTTGATGCAAATGTTGTCAGACTACAAAATATAGGGGGAGTGTTGATCCTAATGTGTGTACTTTGCATTCCAAAGGCACCTCTAATTAAGAGCACACATCTAGGGGGAGCCCGTCTATATTTTGTAGTCCCTGGGATTCGCTTATTCCCTTGTCATTCCTTTGTGCAAATCCCGTGTTGTCATCAATCCACCAAAAAGGGGGAGATTGTTAGGGCATGTCTCTCTCTAAGTAGTTTTGGTGATTGATGACAATGCTTTTGCGGACTAATCATGTGCGTTGAGTATTTCAGAGATTCATTCATTGGCATGAGATGATTCTTTCCCCTCGGAGCTTTAAGTGAAGACGGTGTAGTCTCCTTCATTTTGGTTTTGGTGGACTTGAGTCGTAGGAGACACCGTACTATCAAGAGGGGATCCGCATTGGAAAGGCTAGGGTGGAATCAACACGTACACTTCATTTTTGCACCCCCAGCTCCTTTCCTCTCCTTGGAGTTTACCGTTTCGACGGAAGTAGAGATTGTGAGGTGCTAGCGGTAGTACCGCCTATGGTCCTCAAGCAGCAGTACCGCTGTCCAACGGCGGTAGTACCGCTCGGGTGCATAGGCGGTAGTACCGTCCTGGTTCGGCACCGCTACCGCCTCGATTCGAGGGTGTCTCTCCTCGTGTCGGGTTGTGTGGTAGTAGTAGCGGCAGTAGCAGCGGTAGTACCGCTCGTAAGCGGTAGTACCGCAGCTACCACTGCTACTAGTGCTGCCCCAGCCCTTTCTCTCTCTCTTCTGTTCCCCCTTAGTTGCCTCTGGTCTCAGTCTCCGCGGTAGTACCGCTGGGGGTCGCGGTAGTACCGCTTCTACCAGCAGTAGTACCGCTGCACTGAGCAGTAGTACCGCTCCGTGCGGGCTGAAAGGGGGGTAACGGTTGGATAAGTTCCCTCACTATAAAAGGAGGTCTTCTTCTCCAAAGAGACCCACCTCTTCTCTCCCCAAGCTCCATTGTTGCTCAAACCTCCATTTTCGCCCGATCTCTCTCCCTAGCCAATCAAACTTGTTGATTTTCTAGGGATTGGTTGAGAAGGCCCCGATCTACACTTCCACCAAGAGAAATTTGATTCCCCCCACTAATCCCTTGCGGATCTTGTTACTCTTGGGTGTTTGAGCACCCTAGACGGTTGAGGTCACCGCGGAGCCATATTCCATTGTTGTGAAGCTTCGTGGTGTCATTGGGAGCCTCCAATTAAGTTGTGGAGATAGCCCCAACCTTGTTTGTAAAGGTTCGGTCGCCGCCTTCAAGGGCACCAATAGTGGAATCACGGCATCTCGCATTGTGTGAGGGCGTGAGGAGAATACGGTGGCCCTAGTGGCTTCTTGGGGAGCATTGTGCCTCCACTCCGCTCCAACGGAGACGTACTTCCTCTCAAAGGGAAGGAACTTCGGTAACACATCCTCGTCTCCACCGGCTCCACTCTTGGTTATCTCTTACCTTTACTTGTGCAAGCTTATATTATGTTGTATCCCTTGCTTGCTTGTGTGCTTGTTGTTGTTGCATCATTTAGGTTGCTCACCTAGTTGCATATCTAGACAACCTATTTTGATGCCAAGTTTAATTTGGTAAAGAAAAGCTAAAAATTGTTAGTTGCCTATTCACCCCCCCTCTAGTCAACCATATTGATCCTTTCAATCCCGCTTGTCCTCCTTCTTGAAGTTGGTCTTCCCCCGCGGCCGTGGCTTCTCGCCGTCTTCCTCCTCCACGGCCCTCTTTCCCCCACGCGACTTGAGGGCGGCATATTGCGCCTTGAACTTCTCCTCGTCTTTGATGACCCTCCAACAATGGGGGAGGTTGAGGCACTTGCCATTGTGTTGGACCTTGAATGCCTCCAAAGCTTGGAATGCCTACAAATGTATTTCATGCAAGCATATTGGCAAATGGATATGGAAATGGACACGCAAGCATAAACGGAATGACACAAAAGAGGGCCGCTTGCTAGCATACCATGTCTTTCATGCCGATGCCGCTCACGGGGCGTGCCTTGATGCTCTCAAGAGTGGCACAAAACTTGTTGCATTCTTATTGGATCACCCTCCATCGCTTCGAAATGGACACCCACCCGCGCGTGCTTTGCATTTGGTACGGCGGAAACTTCTTGCGCTCATGGAACTCACGGTGGACATGAATCCAAAAGGTTGATGCCTTTTGTTCGGCGCCGGTCTTGGGGTCTTGCCCAATGTCCCTCCAACACTCACAAAGGAGTTTGTCCTCGGCCGCCGTGTATGCCTTGGTCCGCTTGCTCTTGCGCTCCGGCTTCGCCCCGGCGGATTGGTTGGCGAGCTCGTCCTCGAACAAAGGCTCCCCTTCGATGTCCAAGTCGTCCTCTTCCTCTTGTCCGTAGTCATCCGGAAACTCGTGGTCTAGCGGGAAGCCGTCCAGTTCGAGGCCGACCTGATTGTGCATGAAGGCGACCTGATCTTGATCAAAGGTGGATGGCGTGAACGGCCCTCGGCCGTCTTGGCTTTGTGTCTCGTCGGGATCGTAGCCGGCCCTGGCGGCACCGCCAGCGGCCGACGCACCACCCTCGAAGATGATGTTTTGCATGTAGTCGTCGTCGCCGACCTCCGGCATTCCGTCGAACAGGTTGCATGCGCCCGGCAGCACGTCCGCTGGTATATGCCGCGCGCGTTTCCTCGCCCCTCCGGATGAAGAGCCACCGGCCACCGGTGTGGTGTTGAGATCGATGGGCGCGGGCGCGGGCGTGGACGGCGCCACCACGCTCACCTCGGGCGAGCACTCACCGGAGAGTCGGGAGGCCTGCGGGTAGACGTAGAAGCCGGGCATCGGCTGCGTCGCCGACGCGCAGGGCGAGCCGGGCAGCACCATCCGAGGGAACACCGATGAGTCGGTGTTGGCCGCGGCCACGGTGGCGTTGACGAGGTTGTGCTGGCCTGGGTTTAACCCTAGCAGAATTAGCGCCTTCCTCGTTGCCGCCGCGACGCGGGCGTTGGTGGCCTCCTGCTGCGCGGCGGCGGCGATGGCGGCCGCCGCGATGGCTTCGTCCCTTGCGTCCACCACGTGCCTCCGGCCCTTTCTCTTCGCCGACTTCCTTGCCCGCTCTTTGGCCGTCAGTTTCTTCTTCGGCTTGGGCGCGGCGGCGGTCTTGCGGGGGGCGCGAGGCTTGCCTTTGCCGGAGGGGGCGGACGTGGTGCCGGACGAGGCGAGGGAGGCGAGGCCAGCGGCGGCATCGAGGTCGGCGTCCATGGCGAGCGGCGGGAGCGTGCGCGGGCGGGAGGGTTCTGAGAGAAAATGAAGGGAAATGATGGAGGCTGCCACCGACCAGCGGGCCAGGGGGAGGAGAAGGCGCTCACGCGCGCGTCCGCCTCGTGTCCGCGCCGACGCAAATCCGACTCAAAAATGAGCCGAAAATGGGTCGGCAGGCGGACGAAAAGCAGACGCACGTCCGTTTGGGGCGGCGCGTCAGACCGACTTTTCTGTCCGCGCCGACCCAAACAGACGCGCGTGAAAAAAATGGGTCGCCGCGTTGGAGTTGTTCTAACATGCCGTCCAATACGACACGAATCGGATCGACCGCACTTCACGAGTGAAAAGCAAACCACAAGCTCTATACGTATCCGTACTGCTCTTGCACGCATAGAGATCTTGCAGCACTCTTCGCAGAAAAATGAAGAAAGATAGATCTTGGTGCACGACGACGAGAAAACACAGAGATGCCCAGAACCGACGATTCGTTGGAGGGTCACCACCGGGAATTAAATCTTAGGTTTGGATCTTATACAATACTATTGTTTATTTATTTTGCTACTGTATCTTTTAGTGAACGTTTGTGAGGTTTTTTTTATCACAGACGATTGTTTTTGTTAGGATTAACAAAACTACCGTCTGTGCTCATTCCTCACCGCTACCTACCATTGCTGTTAGAATCGCCAAATTGGATATGAAGTCGGCTGAAAATGTATGTGATGCGAGTTTTTTCTTTTGGAAAACGCAAGGGCTGCTTGGAGTTTACTACCTATTGGACTGAGAAAGAACTGCATATTAGCATCCTAATTAACTGTAAAAAATAATCCCTACTACTATAACTACAGTGTTTTGTCATCCGTCCTTCTCGCATACGATTTCCTATAGCCAACCAACACAAAAAGCGAAAAAAATGACGTCGCCAATCTCTTCCTCGATCTCCACTCTTCTTCAGATCTCTCTCTTATTTTATTGCGAGGATTCAGATCTCTCTCTCCTTCTCCCTTACCACATTGGCGACAATTTAAATAATGTCATATTTTTATGTGTACATGTACATACATAATTGCACACTCACTTTATGTCGCCAATGTTTGTAATAAAATATGTTCATGTGCGATCTGCATTAAAATAAAAAAATTGAGTTGAGCGAATTTCTGCACGACAGGTTACGTATACTTTTGTGCAGAAATCCACTTTATGATTTTTGCACATAACACAGACGACCTATTTTATTTTATTTTCCGAAAATTGGCACACGCGAGTTTACACCTACTTAATAGGCGCATCAATTTTTATGTGTGAGTTTTACCAAATTTAAAAAAAATGCGACACTCACCAAGTTTCGGAAAATGAGTTTACACGGTTTTTAGGAATCCGCTCTAGTCGACAGCCAGATTATCTATGTCCACTCCAACGAAATGCGGGCCAAAACTATCTCCACCCATAGGAGAAGAGAGGCTGTGGATGCCTGACTACAGTCTTTCAACAAGCATTTTTGTCATTTCACCGCTTCCGGCGCTGCAATAATCGAAGAAATTAATCATTGTACCACCAGTTCCATATAAAAGAACAAAACACAAAAACGCCGAGAACCAACCCAATGATAAAATACCACTTGAAACGGACCATGCATGCGCTCCGGAATAAGAAGACAGATTAGGATCACACCACACCGATCAACATCACGTCCATGTGACCGGCTACCAACCGGAGAGAATGGAGTGGAGAGCGCGCGCTAGCTTGCGTCGGGTCCAATCCAAACGCCATAAACACGCGCACCACTCGGCGCCGTGGTGGGTAGAGCGAGGGAGGGGCTGGGGACCAGACCAACCCCCCATGATGCTGTCAATGGCACGGAATGTAGAGACAGCGCTGATGGCCGATGGCCTCACGCCGTGCGCTGTTGCTCGTGATTACCCGAATGGCCGGATCACCTTTCTTTCGTAGCCTTTTTTGCTTGGTGTTGGTGGTGCCTCGCAGGTGATGGTGGTGGTGGACAGGTCGGGCCCTCCGGGACCATTTACAGCGAGGATAAGAAATCATCCAGGTGAAGAACTGTTACTTGGAACGAATGCTGAATAAATATGCCAAGCTGGCACTGACTGACATGTGGAGGAGCATCCGTCCGTCGCCGTCCCACTGCATCCGGTAACCACCGCCGATCAACGTCGGGCCGTGGCGAGAGAAGTCCACACGGTTACGATATCCCCATCATTTCACCTCACCCCAAAGCGTCCATGGCAATCAATCGATAGGTTGTTGGCTCGGGGGCGGGTGAAAAGACAGGAATACTTTGCTTCCCCTCCGCTGGGGAAACCCGAACGAAAAGGGCTTCGACAGCCGAGGAGAGAGGTTAAAAAGAGGGGAGGGGAGGGGAGGCCGGCGGAGCGCGAGGGGCGACGCGGTGTGGCGCCGGGGATGGATGTTTGTTGGTCACGGTTATAAAAAGTAACGGGGCGCGTCGCGGGTAGAAAGCCAGGGGAGGGTGCGGTGGGAGGCAGGCCGCGGCGCATTTCTCTCCCTTCTTTCCTCCCTCGCAACATTCCCCGCCGCCGCCACGGCGACACAATCACCGGCGCTGCGCCGCCCCACCGGCCTCCTCCTTTGCGCCGCGCCGCGCGGGGCTGGGCTGAGGTGGGCCGCGCCGACACGCGGCCGCTGCAGCGGCACGTGGGGAGCCACCACCACCACCACCCTATGCTCCTTTGCCCGCCTGGTAAGGTATGGCATCGATTCCGCTCCATTGCCCCCGCCTTTCTCGCGTCGCGGCCCGTCTCTCCCCCTCCTCGCTTTGCTTGCTCCGAGCGATTTGGCCCGGATCTGTGCCCCAGGCGCCGGATCTGAGCGCCCAGCGGGCATTCGCCCCAATGCGAATACATGTATAGGTTTGTGCCTGGCCGTGCTGCGATAGCTTGTTTTCAGGATTATGCCGGGATGCTTTTCTGTTTGTATTTTTCATCCTTCCTTTTGTTGGCTGATTTAGATTTTTGCGCGGAAAGGTCCCTTTTTTCCCCGTTAAAAGGCATCTTTTTTCTTCCTATAGATGAGAAAAATCTATGTTTTCGTGCTTGTAATGTGAATTGTGATTGAGGTTGCAATGCAGAAGTTTGAGAGAGAAGCTCAGAAAAACAAGGTAGCAATGCAGGCGTTTTCCCATTGGTTCCAACCTGAGGCGATATTTTGAATTCGGAGATGTTTCTATATGTATGGATTTTGCTACGATAAAACCGTTTGAGCCAGTAATGAGATAGCAACATTATTTTCGAATTTCGATGTTTCAAGCAGTGGTATAGCTTGATCACCATGCCAGTTGAGATGCGGGGTCGTTATTGCCATTGATGAATGGCATCATTGATATCGATATGGTTTGCAATGTCCAGCTCTACCAATGTTATACACTTCTACCCTGGTATTAATGTATGCCTAGTATTATGTGATTCAGGTAAACGAGTGCTATATCTGATTCTGACATTTCCCTGAGAACTATGTTTCATTTTGTGCATTAATGTTGGTTCTCGCAACACGTGGGCCGTAAATTATTACCCACTTAAAATGATCCAATTCAAATTTTTGCTGTGTACAGACCTCCATATATCTTAGTATATTAAAATGGATGCTTTAAACTAGATTTGGAAATGTTGCTAAATTTGTGTTGTGTTCTGATAGAGGTCCTCAGTCGACTGCGTTATATATAATCCAAATGGTTCTATGTCGCACCGATCTTCATGCTTCATGGAAATGATTCTTGTTCCTTTGGCATACACTATACCATGTCGTCGAGCGCAAAAAGTTTTATAATCGACCACATCATTCTGATTCAAATACATTGTATCAGATTGCACCAGCAGTGATCTTGGGAGCTTAAAGTGTTCATCAAAGACATGGGAAAAGTGGTCTTCGGGGCATATCACCTTCAATGCAAGCTATTTGTTTCAGAAGGAACTTTTGATTGGCGTGTTTTAGCTCGTGGGAACACCCAACTCTTCTCTCTGGTGAACTGCACATAGTGGTTCTATGCTCAACGACAGCAGGCTGAGGCGATCCTGAAGCGATACTCCAGTCTATGCTCCACATCTACATGTAAAATACCTGCTTTGTTTTTCCTTTCTTTTGTTCTATTGGCTAAGTTTTTATCACCTCATTTTGTATTCTATGTTTATCAGCGCATCATCTCCAGAGCAACTTCTTATTGTAGTCAAATCCTGTTGTAGATGCTGATCATGTAAACTGGCTAATGATGTGCTCGTAGAATAATTAAATTCTACTATTGGGAATTCAAACTGTTCTTTCCTGCATGTATTGGGATGTGAAAAACTAAATCAACCATATCTCTTGAAACATTCTGAATTTCTTTTCTAATATATGCAGGGTCAACCATCTTTACTGCATTCAGTCTCCATCTGTCACTCCCTAGTTAGTTGCCATTTGCTTTGCTGTATACCATCCGAGGTCAAGGCTCATCCTTGCTATATTCTGGGACTCTACTATGGTTGCTGTGGGATCTTCGTGAGGGGACCAAAGCCAAGACAGCACAAACTAGTGGAGGCCCACTGTTCAATTGACGGACCATATATCTGTGTGCGGACTGATTGACAAGATATTGGTTGCTTAGACTTTGAAACACTTCTCTGTGCTTGTTGTTGATTTTTCTTGATACCTGGTTGTCCCAAAGCAAAAAGCTTCTATCAAGCAACAAAATTACCGGAAAAATGGATAGGTAACCTTTTTATTTTCTTTCCTCTGGATAACAGTTGTATTGAATTTCTGTTTTGGGTTTGCATTTTTCTTAGAGCGCCTTATCTTTGCAGATTCAAGTTGATTAAGGAAGTTGGTGATGGGACATTCGGGAGCGTATGGCGCGCTATAAATAAACAAAATGGTGAAGTTGTATGTATCCTATGATATACCACTCTTGTTATCTTTACCTGAAGACTGAAACAATGAAGTTGACGTAAATGTTTTATATTAATCTAATGTAGGTGGCTGTTAAGAAGATGAAGAGAAAATATTATTCTTTCGAGGAATGTATGAGTTTACGTGAAGTAAAGGTACTTTAGCCAGTCATGTACTCGTCTCTCCGATGCTCTCTAGCATATTACTTTCCTTCAAATAACATCTCTTCTTTATTGAAGTCTTTGCGGCGCATGAATCACCCTAACATAGTGAAGCTCAAGGAGGTCATAAGGGAAAATGATATATTATACTTCATAATGGAATACATGGTACTTAAGCACATGATTGATAACAAAATTTATAACTATCCCACATCATGCTTTTGCTGAATATTGTCCATTGTTTCATTTAGGAGTGCAATCTGTACCAACTTATGAAAGACAGAGTCAAGCCTTTCGCGGAGTCAGATGTCCGTAATTGGTGCTTTCAGATTTTCCAGGCTCTTGCTTATATGCACCAGAGGGGATACTTTCATCGTGACCTCAAACCAGGTAGGATTTCTTATGTACTCATCTACTCCCTACCCTGTATTTTTCTGCTAGCCAAATTAAATGGAAGTCTGATATTAGTGTATTGTGAGTTGTTTGTTAAAGCCTTCTAGCAGTTATAGACGTTCCATTCATTCATATTTTATTGTTTTGTTAACTGTATTGCTATACCATTCCAGAGAATCTACTGGTTAGCAAAGATGTCCTAAAGCTAGCAGACTTTGGTCTAGCAAGAGAAGTTTCATCTGCACCACCATACACAGAATATGTGTCAACACGCTGGTTAGCGCTGCTCCCATAGCCCCACCACACAGAGAACAACGATGATATACTTTTTCTTGACCCCCATGTGTTTCAATGTCTTAGGTACCGAGCACCTGAAGTATTGCTCCAGTCATCTGCTTATGATTCTGCAGTTGGTAAGAACCTACTACTGTCTACTTTGTGCTTGCCTACACATGCTACCAACTAATAAATGGACCTTCTTCAAAACTTGGTAGATATGTGGGCAATGGGTGCCATAATGGCTGAGCTGTTGACACTCCATCCTCTTTTCCCTGGCACAAGGTAACATGGTTTACCATATCTTCTGCTATTGTGACTGGCACTCTGTGCATACATCGTATGATTGTGTCTGTTCCTTTCCCCTCGTAGTTACCGTCTTTGATCACTTTTGTTTCTTATTTCACTGTATAGTGAAGCGGATGAGATTCTCAAGATTTGCAACGTTATTGGTTGCCCAGACGAGCAAACATGGCCCCAGGGATTGTCTCTTGCAGAGGCGATGAAGTATCAGTTCCCACAGGTCAATATTCATCTTTCCTTGTCTCTAGTACTTTTGTTGTGATTCCCTTGGTCAGCAATTCTTGTGTAAGCAGTATAACTAATACATGTTATTTGAGTATCTGTAAGTTACTAGCATCTGTGAGCTGTGTTATTTCCTTCGTCATCGTGCATTTTATGCCCTCATATTAATCCTAGAGAGAATTCCTTATTTGGCCCTTTCTTAAAATCTGATTCCCTATTTGGCCCTAGAAATTTCCTTTTTCCTTTTTTGACACCATAAATTCATTTTATTCCTTCCATGACACTTCCGTCACTTTTTGCTGCTTCACTTTGCATATTGTGTAGCCTTCACACCTTTTTTAATGTTATACATGGTTTATGCAGTGTAACTCTATGTTAGGTTGAAACAAGACACGAGTCAACATCTTGTTCTAACTTAATTCATGACTTCAACCTAGATTATGTGTGATCTCGTGCACTGTGAATGAAATCAGCCAGTAGGATTGTACATATGTTGAGCGGTTCAGGGCTTAATTTAATAATCTTGAGCGGTTCTTTGTATATGCAGATCAGAGGGAATCAACTGTCGGAGGTAATGAAATCAGCCAGTAGTGAGGCAGTTGACCTTATATCCGTAAGTCCTTCAAATCTTTTGTCCTAGATGACATTCCCGAACTCATTGGAATTCCTAATTTTCCTTTTTCTTCTACATCTTGTAGTCTCTGTGCTCATGGGATCCTTGCAAGAGACCAAAAGCTGCGGAAGTTCTCCAACATGCCTTCTTTAAGGTAAAACTACTTTTCCGATTGCTGTGTTGCTTTGTCTTTGCTCTGGAGACTGATCGGTTTTCTTTTTGTCATCCAACCATTAGGATTGTACATATGTTCCAGCTCCTGTCAGGCCAAAAGCTGCAGGTCCCCCTAAAACTCCTCCGGGTGGTTAGTATGCACACTTTCGCCCCATAGCCTGTTCGTTCCTAAAGCCCTTGTTTTACTATGATTGGTCCATTTGTTTCAGTTGGAGCAAGAGGAGTTTCAGGACACATTGCTCGGAGATACTCCACTGGAGCTCTCTCCACAAGCAAACCTGCTGCTAACATATCTATAAAACCGAGCAGCTTATCTAAGATCAGTAATATATATTATCTCTTTTCTTGAAGTACTCTTAATTAACTAGCATTACCGTCTAAATTGTAAATCTGTTTATCCATCTTCCAGGTGTGCAAAGAAAACTTCAATTGGATCGCCAGGCACCACAGAAGAGTACACGGCCCACTGAGAGTAACACCAAACAAACTACTAGTCGAGTACCGGCAAGGAATAGCCCAGGCAAGTTTCCTATATAAAGCTGCTTAGCGAAATTTCCATCCCAAAGCTTGTGGTCTGATCATGAAGATCTTTTCTTTCTTTCACTGGAACCACAGGGAACGCGAACCCGATATTAAGGCATTCACGCAGTTTACCTGAAACTGGTCGGGCAACGGTTCAGAAGGTTTCGACTATCACCGAAAAGCTTGCCCATATGTCTGTGACCTCTCGAACACGCACAACCGTGAAGCCCCCTGTCCCGCTGTTGAAGGCTGGGCATCTCAAGTCAGACTTCCTTGGGAAATCCGACGAAATCCCTCCGGCAAAGAGATTGACAAGAAAGTTGGTGAGCTAAAGGAGTATAGAGTGAAGAACCGATCAGCTGCAGCAGCGAGGCGTGTAGGCTACAGAGCCAAAACCAGGTTCGCCTCGGCGCCAACCGTGTGTTTTGCCTGTTCATGGTTCTTGCGGTAGTTTCCTCCCCCTGCTTGCTTGGTTCAGGTGCCACGGTAGAGAATGTGTTGCGAATGTGCTGGAGCCTGCTGACCTTTCCCTGTACTGGGGTGTGGATTTGCCCATGCCCCGAGTTTGTCCCGTGTATGAACAAAACTTGTGTGGTCTTGGTTTGGTTTGTGAACTAGTTTTCTCAATCGTTCATATCGCAGACCGTTGTCCTGTTCATGTGCAATCTAACAGTCGACAAACCCTCCAATGAAGAGGATAATTTGGCTTCGCTTGTACAGTTTGCGAGATTTAATAGAGCACGTTACTGTATCCTGCCTGGTCAAATTTTAAATTTGTTGGGGAGTCCGTTCATAATTTTCGTTGCACCATGACAGATATCTTCCTTACATTTTCAAAGCTTTTAGTGCCTCTTTGGTTTGAAGTGTTTTTTTGGCGTTTCCATTTGCTATTGGTGTAAGTCAAATTTCAGTCCATTCGAATTTGGATCGGGGTTCCACTATCAAATGATAATTGGCGCAAGCCAAAGGATATTATTGCACCCCTCATTCACACCGCGTCCTCAAGAAAATGCTTGGATCTCCCCGCAAAAAAAAGAAAAAGAAAATGCTTGGATCTATAAAATTAAGCTCTCCCACGATTTCTCCTGGGCTCACATCGGTGAGTTTGTTGACCTTGACCTCACCGAGGATGACATTGTTTGAAAGCATACAAATGATGATCATTACACGGCGACCTATGCACATAAAGCGCAATTCAAGGTAACCATGTTATCCCCTATGGAGCACACGGTTTGGAAGCTTGGGCCCCTCCCAAGGTCGAGTTTTCGTGTGGCTAGCTATTCAAGTGAGGGTTTGGCCCGCTGACTGCTTGGCCAAGCGTGGATGGCCAAGTTGCGGCCCTTGTCCGCTTTGCAAAAGGGAGGTCAAATCCAGGGCTCACCTCTTCTACAAGTGTCGCTTCACGCTTTGACCTTGGAGCCTTTTCTTCAACTGCCTTCATCTTGGGATCTTTGATACCTTCTTATGACATTTGAAGCACTTCGTTAAGGATTGGTGGATCAACCTCTCCGGATTGAACACCCCAAATAGAAAGGCCATGGCGTCTCTTACATTGTTTGTGTGTTGGACAATTTGAAATGAAAAGAATGCCCGTATCTTCTGTCTCAAGAGCGCCCTTCCACCTATTTTGCTCAACATTATAAAGAGCGAGGCCAAGTTTTGAGTCACCGCAGGTGCCAAAAAATTAGGGTCAATAATGCCTGGAGAGCAATCATTTTATCTTGTAAAGCTGGTCGCCTATAACACCAACTCTATTCGGCAAAGCTGCCCCCGTTTTGAAAAAAATGATAATTGATGCAAGTCAATTATTTGGGAGAAGAAAAGGAGGAAAGCTTTGCCCCGAGGCCAAGCCGGGATCAAGCACTAGCCAGAGATAGGTGGAGCCTTGGCATGGAGGAGGGGGTTTGCTTTGCCGCTCGAATTAGGTAATGTGCCGCCGCAACGAAAGTTAGTGAGGCGAATGGCTAATGAAGGGGTGGTTGGAGTAGGAAGAAAGGGCAGGGAGAAGGAAGGGCTCAACGAAAGTGCGTTTCTACTTTCTAGTCTCGAGCTCACATGCACCCGGATAAACAGTAAAATTCAGAAAAAACATTAATGAAAATCTTAAAAAACAAATCTGTCTTTTAGATAGACATTGATGCATGTTTCAATTGCTTGCAAATTTCTGTTATGAAATCACATTCGTAGATGTGTGGGAAAAATGAAATTAGTCACTAGAAACGCTATGAAATCTTTTTGAAGCATAGATTCTGTTTTAATTGCCCAGACCTCCACGAATGCCATTCCATCACAATTTTTTTGCACACAGCTGAAACATTCATCAATGTTTATCTTAATTTTTGTTTCAGATTTTTGAATTTTTTATTATCCCCCCTTCAGCTTCTACTGTTCATCTGGGAGCATATGGGCTCAAGACTAGAAACTCGATGTCCCTGGGACAATTTCTTTTTCAGGGAACTTACCAATCATTTGGGATTTTTCTCCCTGTTTCTTACTGTGGTGAAGTTCATGTGAGATTTGAGCACATCGAAGGAACGCTTCACACAAAGCAGGTAAAAAAAGAAGAAACAAGCAAATCACACTGTTCAGCAAGATACAAACCGATCCAAAAAAAAAGAACCGGTAAACACATTTTACACAAGGCGCAGCAGCCTGAACCATCAACCTGCTGCTACTCAAGACGAATGAACTAACGGCAGTACTAGCTTTAGTACAGCAAGTATCATACCATCACCATCATTCTAACCTACGAGTCCTCCTGGACCCGAGTCACCTGACGTACGTACGTGTTAGCTGCTTCAGTTCAGTGTGTCTGGCTCGCTGCTACAGATACTGCGTGTGTATCCGGTCCCGGTTCTGCTCCCACCACACCTTGGCCCGCTCCTCGCCGAACCGCTCCCGGCTGCAACCACACACGTACACCATCGGTTAGTCGAGTTCACGTGAGCGCGCGAGATTCAGCAACAGCAAAGGTGGCCGGCCAGCGGTGGGCGTGCCTGAAGCGGACGCGGCGGAGCTCGCGGGTGCCGTCGCCCAGCTCGCGGATGGTGATGTGCACGCCGGGCTCGTCCTGCTCCACCCACTCCGTCGCCTCCAGGTCGCTCGCGTTGCTCACCGACACGGACGCCTCGTCCAGGGACGACGTGGTGGCGCGCGACGGGTCGTAGGGCGGCGGGGCGCCGGCGCTCGACGGCATCGACGACGCGCCCGCCGCCGAGTTGAGCATGTTGAAGTGGTGCGCCCACACGTGGTCGGACGGGTCCGGCACGGCCGTGGACGGGTGGCACGCCGCCTTGTACGACGTGGTCCGGGTGATGGGCCGCTCCCTGCTCGCCGCCGTCGCGGACGGCGGCGGCAGCACCACCGGGCTCTCCCTCGTCGAGCCCGCGTGGGAGTAGAATGATTCTCTCTGCTTGCAGTGCAAACCCACGGTTTCAAATGAGGGTCAGCACACCGATGAAACGAGAGAACGACGTGGGAAAGATATGGCGCCCGGCGACTGACCTGCATGGCGTCGTCGATGGAGGACGACTGCGTCGAGAGGCCCTGCTGCCGGAACGTCTGCACGTTGTACAGCTCCACCACGCGGTCGTAGTTCTCGCCCCACCACCGCTGCGCCTCCCACTTGTTGAACATCTCCCGGCTGTAATTTTTTGTTGTTGCTACATCAGTTCATCATTGAGTCTCAAGTCACGACACCGGCATGCATCGATCGGCACAAACCTGAAGCGGATGCGCTTGAGGTCGTTGCCGGCGCCGCCGGGGATGGAGACGAAAGTGATGTGCACGCCGGGCTCCACCTGCGCGGTCCACTCCCTCGGCACGCGGTCTTCCTCCAGGACGACGGTCTCTTCATCGTCGTCGTCCTCCTCCTCCGCCTCCCCGATGCTCGGTATCCAGCTCGCGCTCGGGTTCCTCACGTGCGGCTGGAAGCCATGGTTGATCTTGGGCATGTCCCACGTTGTCGACGGGGCGCCCGCGCTCGACGTTGTTCTCGTGTAGCTGTACGCCTCGCCGGCCCCGTCGGACGTGAAGCCCGAGTCGTCGACGATGCCCGGGTACGCGGCCAGCCGGCTGGAGCGGTGGAAGCGGTTGCCCCTGAATGATGGGCTCCCGGTGGCCTTGTAGTGCTTGCCAGAGCCGGAGAACTTGAGCACCATGTCCTTGAGCTGGAAGCACATTTGCAGGAGCTCCGTCAGTCAGTCAGTCAGATCACCAGTTAATGTAATGTAATATACTCATAGCAGAGAACACAAAATATCAATTGTGACTCGCATTAGCAGCATATACAGGTATACTACTAGCGAAGGGAACATATTAATTAATAATCAATTAAAATGCTGGATTAGGACCCAACAAAAGAACGGACGAAAGGAACGCCACGTTAGCTTGCCGGGGTGTAGGTGTAGCTGAATATTCAGACACACATTTCTTCCAACAACATCACCAAGTATATCAGTGTCACGAATATATTTCGCCCCGCAATCAAACGTCTCGCTCCAGTGTGATACCATCCATCACGGTTAGTACTACTTTTATTCTTCATTCTGAAAAAGTTCTCGGGGGAGAGGTACAAGCTCTGCGTTTCATTTGCTAGTTACAGTTAGTCACCAGCACCAATACTACATCCACAATGGACGGCTCCGCCTGACTCAAGAGCCACAGGGAGGAATCATCATGATCACTTTTAGGTCTAGATAGAATGTGCCCTAATTTTGTTCGCGAGATCAAGCATCAAGATCGAGCCTACTGCACGATAATTCAGTCTTTAAGCAAAGCTTCAATCATGACAGCGGGTGTTTAATGATAGATGCTGTTGTAACTAGTGTAGTAGGAAACTAACAAGGCAGCACATTTTTGCCTAGCAGAAGCCTAGAAAGCACAAGGGAACCAAAGGCCAAGCGCACCACCGTGCCCTAATTAGTCCAGCGAGGACATCTTTGGTCTGAAGCAAGGAACAAATAAGCACTTGCGTACTAGTATTCCAACACAAAGCGGTGCCGATCATGATAAGCCAGAGGGGAGGCTCCCATAAGCCAAGGTGTAAGGAAAGGACAGTGGACACTCGAGGCGTGCCATGATAACGCAGAGATGGATGGATGGATGGATGGATGGCGCAGGGAGAAAGAGGCCCGGGCCGGGCCTAACTCTGAAGCCTAGCCTTGCGACCAGGCCCATGGAAGGACCACGGACGGAATGAGTGCTACTACTACGGGCTACGGCCCACCTTTATTCCTTGCGTGAGCAGCAACATTTGGAGCTCGTATAATAAACGAAAGGAAGATAGAGACAGTATTATATATTGGCTTGGAAGAGTAAAGCCCAGGGTTAAATCAAACAAAGAGCGTCTTTCCATCCTGGAAAGACCCCATTAGCATCTCCCATCATGTGTGGTTCACCGTACCTTTCTTTGGAGCAAAGAGGACGGACGAACAAGCAACGGTACCAAGTGCGAAAGGCGGGGAGGGGAATGTGGGGAACAAAAGCGACGAGAACAAATCACATCCTTGCGCACAGCGCCCCAAGCCTGGGCGTTGCGAGGATCGATCTAGGAAAAGCAAGCGCTCGTATTCCCCTGGGCTTTGACCGACTTTGCCCAAGAATGTTTGGAAATGTGAGGGCACTGTCATCCATCATGTACTACTACTTCCACTTGGAAACCGTTCTCCCGCTTTTCATTTGAAAACTAGACTGGAATGCTGTGTAGTGTACTGTTGTGCTCCCTCGTGTTCTTTTTAAAATGTAGGGACATGCATGGTGGCGGCGAGTAGTTGCAGAGCGCATTCAAATCGACTGATCAATGCATGTACGTGGTACTCTCTGTACTCGCTGGCTAAGTACGAGCGGAAAAAGCGGCTAAATTACGTGTTTTGACTTTTTTCTGAAAGTTAGTCCAGATCTAATCCTAGTTTGCAAAATTTTTGGAATCTAACCCTTTTCTTACCACGAGAGTCTATGGCGGTAGGGTATAACAGCCTACCGCTAAGGTCCCTGGCGGTAGGGTTGCACGCCCTACCGTAATTTTTTTCTAAGTATGGAACACAGTGCGTGCTCGTGCCTACCGTTAGGCACCTTGGCGGTAGGGTTATACAGGCTACCGTTAGCCTGTTTGGCGGTAGGGGTGTTTCCTACCGCCAAGCTTCCTGGCGGTAGGCTGTTACACCCTACCGCCAGGGTCGGTAGCAAAAGGGCCAGATCCTGAAATTTTTACAAACTAGGGTCAGATCTGGACTAACTTTCAGAAAAGGGTTAAAACACGAAATTTTACCGGAAAAAGTAGAAGCCATGTTGAGCGCTAGCTTATATCTATTCTTCCTCGGGATACTGTATTGATTTTTTCGGATGCAGTAGCAAAACACTACTAAGTGAGTAGGTAAAGATGCAGATGGTAGCTAGTACTGCGTGCACGACAGGCATACCTGTGAGGTGAGAGACTTGCCGGCGTCCCTGCCGTTGGGTGCGCCGACAGCACAGGAGCCGTCCTCTACACCGTCCTTGGTCGAGCAGGCGATGCATGCCAGCATCTTCGCTTCTTTCTTTCACGCCCGCCGGCCACTCGATCGCTTACTTCTCCCCGGCTTTGGTAGACCAGATCACACTGCATCGCAGGTATATAAAACGATCGTTGGTTGATACTTATCTTGAGTGACATCAAGCTTCACGCAAAAGAAAATGCAACTGAAATGCACAATGAGTGGTTAAGAAGCTGCAGCCGGTGGCTGCATGTGTAAAGGGTCTCTTCTCGGATTAAATGAATGAATGTTTCTGCATCGAACTTGTACGTGGCACCAGGCCCGTACGAGAAGCACATGAGCAGGGCCATGCACTGCGGGCCATGCAAGGCATTACCCAGCCGGCCGGCCGTTTGGGCGAGCGCGCGGCCGGCATAAATTCCTGGTCAGTCAGTCAGTCACTGCCGGCGACGTGCGCGCGCCGGCCACCCTAAGCCTAATGCATGCCGCTCTGGCCTCTGCCGCAGCCTTTGGGGCCTCCTTAAACGCGCGCACGCGGACGGACAGCAACCACACGTCGCGCGCGGGCAGCCACAGCCATCGCCGTACGGGCGAGGGCGAGCGGGCGGGCACCCGCAGTGCCGATCGGGAGAGCGCACGCGCGCGCGACGGGGCCCCATGCATGTTTGCACGCGCCGGGGTGGGCGTCCGGGCCTAGCAGCTAGCTAGCTCCGTCCGTCCATGTCCGCTCTGGCTGCAGGGCACTGCCGCTATGCCATGTCTGTCTCGTGGAGCTGCCCCGCTAGGCCCTGCGCGGTAGGGGCACCACGAAGCAAGGAGCCGAGTCAATGCGGCAGCGTAGGATGCTGCTCTGTACGTACCGCAGGCTATGGACAGACAGAGAACAGCGGCGTGTGGTGTAGGCCGGTAGGTTGATTGCATGCATGGATGGGTGCAAGGATGATGGTGATAGGGCGCTACCGGATCGCTGCTGGATGCTGCGCGCTGCGAGCCCGCCACCGGTGGGATCGGCGGGCTGGAGAGGACGGGTAGGCTCGGTAGAGTATTCATTCAAGTTCTACGACGAATTTATCTGCGCTGCTGGAGACTGCCGCAAGTACAGCGTGCGCAGAGAAGGTTCTGCGTAGATCTTGTGTGTAAGTGTATCATCGCTGTCTAAAGACCACAGAAATAACTCTCGCAAAAAATGAACAGTAACAATAAATTAACAGTGGTACAACTACAGCCCACCCTCTCTGTATCTTGATCCCTGTCGCTCCTCTGTCTGCTTGAGAGAGGCGAACAAGGGACCTGATGGATGCACATATTGCCTGGATAGGCCCATGAGGCCCTTTAAGGCCCAGGGCCCTGAGGAGGTTCTCGGTCACTGGCAGTGGACCCTCAGTAGGAAAATCGAAATGCAAACTAGCATCACAAATCCAACATCGCCACTGCCCCCCGCTAGCTAACGTAACAGTGTGCCATCTCAGAGAAGATGAAGATAACAGTGTCACGCAGAGATTTAACACCAGCTATTGTGCTGTTTCCCTAGTAAGCAGAAGCTGATATACGAGTCATGAACAGATATGCGTAATGCCAAATGAAGGCAGCACACTTACGGACTTACCAGTTCCGCAAACGTCCCGATCACAGCAACGCTTCCGGCCACGCGGCAACAGTGGTGGCGTCCGTATCCCCCCTAGCTCACTGCTGCATCCTTTTCCGAATGGTCATCTCACTGCTGCTTCTGACGTCGAAATGATCTGAAGATTGAACAGGGAGAGGATTATACTCCACTTAGTATGATGATGATGATGATGCAAGTGGGCGACTCAATGCGAAGTTTCGGTGTGTGAATCAACACGAGCCAGCCCAAATAAAGAAGCGGAGGAGGAGGAGGAGAAGCACTCATTGGTGCGAGAGGGCGTCCACGCCACGGGGAAAAGGCAACAGTGGGAAACAATGGGATTGCCCCCCGAATGGATGGACCCAGGAGAGGTTGGAGATCTTAATGATCAACGTCGCAACGAACTCGATGGCGCCCAGTAAAAAGAGAGAAGGCAGACCAAAATGTCCTAGAAAAAGAAAGAAAACAGAGCCGGAATGCGAGGCGAAGACGAAGAAGATCTTCTCAGGAAAGTAAAAAAAACAAGAACTCAGGAGCAGTACCTTCTTCTTTCCTCTTCTTGGCCGCTGCCTCCACTCTGCTCCTCTGGTGAAATGCCCGGTGGAGCAGACCGCAGAAGGATCCCCGTAGGCGCGCGCGCGGCGGCGGCGGGGCAGGATCGCCGCGGAAACGACACCACGCGGCAGAGCTATCGGCTGACGCAGCCCTCTCGAGCAACTGACGAGGAGGGAGTTTATTTTCTGTCTTCTTTTTTTCGCGAGAGGAGGAGAGCAGAGGGGGGAGGGAGGAGGCAGAGGGGATGGTGGGGGCGGGGGTGGGACGGGATCCCCGGATTCGCTCCCGGCCGTCTGATCCGCCCTGGAAATCGAGCGAATGCCGCTGCCAAAGCACGCGCACGCCGACCCAGCGGTGTGCCTCCCCGAGTATTTATATAGGGGCGTCGCCTCCGCCCCGCCCCGCCCTGGCGAGGTCGGTCGGTCGGGCTCAGGCGATCCGCGCCGTCCGTATCGCCCGTCTGGATGCGTGGCGTGCCGGCACCGTGGGACGGATTCGGGTGGGCCGCCCCGCGCCGGGGCCCGCCCCCGTTATCCACGCATGGCCGCGCCCGTACGTGACGTGTTTGGTGCTAAAGTTGCGCAGGTGCGGGGCGTGTGATGGACCGCCGTGGCCGTGCTGCTACACGGCGGTCGGGTTGGGGGTCTCGCCGAGGCGGCGCGGCCGTGTCGTATCTGCCGGCCACCCGACGGGCCGACGGGCCGGTGCACCCTTTGCTTAGCCTGAGTTTGATGCCATTGGAAAACGGGACAGGTTGATTGTCGGGGAATCTGAAAATCACGTCAAATCTATCGCCGTATACCTATTCAGTAGTACTAGTACTATTGTACATGAGGCTGCCCTAATTAAGGACAACTCGTTCCTGTAAACCGCTCCTGAATGCTCGGACCGGCATTTTCAAACGCATCTTTGTCATCCGACACCGTTCATCAAATTTGTCTAGACCGGTTCGGATGTCCGAACTCCGACAAACAGGAACCAAACATATGGGAAGTTTTTGCGAGCGTTTGGACCTATGCCACAGTCCATCCGAAATCCTCACCTGGAGCACCTTTTCCCCATTTCGTCCCTCTCTGTTGTGCTATGTATCCATTCAGACGGCTCCGCTGTACCACCCATGTCACCGCTCCACCTAGGCGCCTTCCTGCCTTCAACTACGTCGTTCTTCCACTTCGGATCCGGTTGCAGCCCAGGTATCCTCCGCTATCCGCCGACACCATCCATGGCAGACACCGATGCGGCAAGTGTTTGATAAAATGTCATTGGTGAATTTATTGTACGTTCTCGTTTTTTCTTTGAGGGAAAAGACAGTAGGAGAGGCTCCTACTGTATGCTCATATATGTCCCCTAAAAAAGGGGTGGGGTTACAAGTTACATATAGTGTACAAACTATCTAAGCTATCCCGGTGTGGTGGAAGATCAGGTAAGAGTGTTACAAAAGGAGATCACAGAGGTTCTATGGGCCTCTCTAACCCTATGTTGTAGGAGAGCAAAATCTTCTTTGAATCTGTTAAGCCAGGTTTGTATACTTGGGTCCACCCCTCTGAAATGTTTGTTATTTCTTTCCTTCCACAAGCTCCAGGCCGCCGTCAAGAATATTTCCATGACTCACGGCCTCTCTGAACTGTTTCAAGTTGGGAGGTGGGGGCAGGCCAGTTTATGTTTAGCTTTGTCTAGCACGTCTGGCTGAAAGTGCAATCAAAGATCATGTGTTCAACTGTTTCTTCGATGGGTTGCCCGCAGAGGAGGCAATTGAAGTCATCTCCAATATTGTAATGACGACGTTTGAGCATGTTACAAGTGTTGAGTCTGTCGTGGAGGAGTAGCCAACCAAAGACTTTGATTTTCATCGTGCACTTGGACCGCCGAAGCCATTTGAAAGCCGAGTGTGTTTGAATATCCTTGAAACAAAACATGTAGTAGTCGGATGCTTTAAAGTCTACTTTCCCCCAGACATAGCGCCAAATATCATTATTTGTGGAAGACGGGCTTAGTCTTCGAGACAAGTTTTGCAAGTCACGCACTTCCTCCAGGGCTTGGGGGGAGAGGGGAAGGTGGAAAGTTTCATGCAGTGTCGTGCTCTCCAAGAAATCTTTAATAGAGGCATCTTCCTGTTTAGCAAAGGAGAAAGCATGCGGATGACTATCCTCGAGGGTGTAGTGAAGCCATAGATCCTTCCAGAAGAGGGCAGTCGTGCCGTCGACCACCTGGACCTGTGAGACCCCTCGGTAAATAGGACTGAGCTTGAGGACATCCCGCCACCAGAATGAGCCCACTGGATCTGTGGCGTGCGGAATCTTGTCAATGTAGTAGGTGTTCCAGATAAGCTCAACCCAGGGTATATCTTTCTTATTGTAGAACTTGTGTAAGAACTTGAGTAGCAGGGCATCATTCTGAACTTTAAGATTTAAGACGCCAAGTCCACCATGCTTTTTGGGTCTACAAACCATTTCCCATGCGGCTAGGGAGTTGCACTTTTCACCCCGATTAGTCTTCTTAGTCCAGAGGCACCTGCGCCTGATCTTATCTAGCATCACAACAATCTTGGGAGGGATTCTGAGAGTGCACATGGCAAATATCAGGAGGGACGTGACTGTTGCGTTCACCCACGTTAGTTTGCCTCCATAAGACATCATAGCAATGGATGAGGTGAGGCGTCTCTCAGTGCTGCACACAAGTGGCATCAGGTCCTGAACCGTGGGTTTGGAGGTGCCCAAAGGCAAGCCAAGATACGTGAAAGGCATTTGGCCCACAGAGCAGCCGAAGATGCGGGCTATGGTGTTTGTGTCCTCCTCCTCAAGGTTGATAGGGATTAAAGTTGATTTATGAAAGTTGATTTTGAGCCCGATCGAGGCGGCGTAATCGCATAGAATCCCTTTGATAGTCGTGGCTTGTTGAGGGCAGGCAGGAAGGGCTATGATCGTGTCGTCGGCGTATAGAATGACCGGGTATTCATTCTGGCTCGGGCAAGGGAAAGGTAGCTCAATGAGACCGCGTCTGTATCAATTTGATTGTACGTTCTCAATTTGATCGAGGCGGCGTAATCGTATAGAATCCCTTTGATTGTACGTTCTCGTTGTTTACTTTGAAGCAAAAACAATTGATATGGACGAGAAGTACTTATAGTCCTAATTCATTGAGTCGTCTTCATCGAATGAGGAGGAATATGAGGATGAAACGGCGATGATGAGGGTAGTTCTTGCAGGCGCGGTGCATGCATAGAAGCATGTTCTCAAATACAAGGGTTCACTAAAGGGATGTCCAGTGTCGAATCAAAATAGTGCACGAGGCATCAGATGGTCTGGTCAAGCATCATGGGGTGCTTCCTATGGATAACTAGAACATGTGTCCCGTTAAGCTGAATTCAAATTCAAAATATTTTATTTTAAAACTTTATGTTTGGATTGTAATATTTTTATTTGAATTATTGTTGCACTAAAATATTTATCTTTCGATTGCTTAAAAATTGTGCTATTTATCTTTGATTGTTTTGAGTAGTCTGGGTATAGAAAAAAAACTGGTACAACCCTATTCTTGTCCACGTATCACGTGTCCACGGACGATGATGTCTGTTTTAGTGGACCGCGTTGGTGTTGCCCTAACAAGTTAGCATGCACACAACCGTCACAACCGCACGAACGGACGGAAATGATGCAAAATATATGCAAACGCAACTAGTACGATGCCTGTGAGGGTGTAGGGCTGGTTTACATATTACATCTATTTACTAAGATACTAAGCTCCCTAGGAATGCAAGCTCCTCGTGCATCGGGGCTTCGGAGTCGTTTGTCGGCGCACCTGTAAGGGGTGAATCGCTGATGTGTATCGTGTTTGGGTCTATTTCGAGATGAACGTGATGCACAAATGTTGGTTTATCTGTTTATTTAAGATAAAACAAGCACACACAAAACAACTCAGTCCACCTCACACGCCAGATACCGCCTCCATCAGATAAGAGCGAAGCCAACAAAAAACCCACAATCTAATTAAAATTAGCCCAACTTAGATGAAACACATAATGAAGTAACTGACCGTAACAACCCGCGTAAGAAAAGGAGGCCTATCAAGTTAGTATGTGTTGGGGAACGTAGTAGTAAATCAAAAAAATTCCTACGTATCACCAAGATCAATCTAGGAGAAGCTTGCAATGAGAGAGAGGGAGTGCATCTTCATACCCTTGAAGATCACTAAGCGGAAGCGTTACAAGGAACGCGGATGATGGAGTCGTACTCGCGGCGATTCAAATCGCGGAAGATCCGATCTAGCGCCGAACGGACGGCGCCTCCGCGTTCAACACACGTACAACCCGAGGACGTCTCCTCCTTCTTGATCCAGCAAGCGAAGAGGAGAAGTTGAGGGAGGGCTCCGGCAGCACGACGGCGTGGTGGTGGAGCTTGTGGTTCTCCGACAGGGCTTCGCCAAGCACTACGGAGGAGGAGGAGGTGTTGGAGAGAGGGAGGGCTGCGCCAAGGAAGGGTGCTGCTGCCCTCCCTCCTCCCCTCTCTTTATAGGGCAAAGGGGGAAGGGGGCCGGCCCCTCTAGATGAGATCTAGAGGGGGGGCGGCGGCCAGGGGGAGGGGGCTTGCCCCCCAAGCCAAGGGGGGGCGCCCCCTTTAGGGTTTCCCCCCCCCAACCCTAGGCGCATGGGCCCTAAGGGGGTGGCGCCCAGCCCACTTAGGGGCTGGTTCCCTTCCACATACAGCCCATAGGGCCCTCCGGGGCAGGTGGACCCTCCCGGTGGACCCCCGGAACCCCTTCGGTGGTCCCGGTACAATACCGGAAAACCCCCGAACACTTCCGGTGACCGTATGATGACTTCCCATATATAAATCTTCACCTCCGGACCATTCCGGAACTCCTCGTGACGTCCGGGATCTCATCCGGGACTCCGAACAACATTCGGTAACCACATACTATTTCCCATAACAACTCTAGCGTCACCAAACCTTAAGTGTGTAGACCCTACGGGTTCGGGAACCATGCAGACATGACCGAGACATCTCTCCGGCCAATAACCAACAGCGGGATCTGGATACCCATGTTGGCTACCACATGTTCCACGATGATCTCATCAGATGAACCACGATGTCGAGGATTCAATCAATCCCGTATACAATTCCCTTTGTCTACCGGTATGATACTTGCCCGAGATTCGATCGTCGGTATCCCTATACCTTGTTCAATCTCGTTATCGACAAGTCTCTTTACTCGTTCCGTAACGCATGATCCCGTGGCTAACTCTTTAGTCACATTGAGCTCATTACGATGATGCATTACCGAGTGGGCCCAGAGATACCTCTCCGTCATACGGAGTGACAAATCCCAGTCTCGATTCGTGCCAACCCAACAAACACTTTCGGAGATACCTGTAGTGCACCTTTATAGTCACCCAGTTACGTTGTGACGTTTGATACACCCAAAGCATTCCTACGGTATCCGGGAGTTGCACAATCTCATGGTCCAAGGAAATGATACTTGACATTAGAAAAGCTCTAGCAAACGAACTACACGATCTTGTGCTATGCTTAGGATTGGGTCTTGTCCATCACATCATTCTCCTAATGATGTGATCCCGTTATCAACGACATCCAATGTCCATGGTCAGGAAACCACAACCATCTATTGATCAACGAGCTAGTCAACTAGAGGCTCACTAGGGACATGCTGTGGTCTATGTATTCACACATGTATTACGGTTTCCGGTTAATACAATTATAGCATGAACAATAGACAATTATCATGAACAAGGAAATATAATAATAACCATTTTATTATTGCCTCTAGGGCATATTTCCAACAGTCTCCCACTTGCACTAGAGTCAATAATCTAGTTCACATCACCATGTGATTTACATTGTTATGAATCTAACCCCCAGTGAGTTCTGGGGTTCGATCATGCTTTGCATGTGAGAGAGGTCTTTAGTCAACGGGTCTGCGACATTTAGATCCGTGTGTACTTTGCAAATCTCTATGTCATACTGTAGCCACTGCTACCACACTCCACTTGGAGCTATTCCAAATGGCTGCTCCACTATATGTATCCGGATTGCTACCCAGAGTCATCCGGATTGGTGTTAAAGCTTGCATCGATGTAACTCTTTACGACGAACTCTTTATCACCTCCATAACCAAGAAATATTTCCTTACTCCTCTAGTTACTAAGGATAATCTTGACCGCTGTCCAGTGATCCATTCCTGGATCACTCTCGTACCCCTTGACAGACTCATGGCAAGGCACACACATGTGCGGTACACAGCATGGCATATTATACAGAGCCTATGGATAAAGCATAGGGGACGACCTTCGTCCTATCTCTTTGATCCACCGCGGTTGAGCTTTGAGTCTCACTCAACTCCACACCTTACAAATCAGGTAAGAACTCCTTCTTTGACTGATCAATTTTGAACTCTTTCAAAATCTTGTCTAGGTATGTACTCATTGAAAGTCTCATCAAGCATCTTGATCTATCTCTATAGATCTTGATGCCCAACAATTAGGTAGCTTTATCCAGGTCTTCCTTTGAAAAACTCTTTTCAAACAACCGTTTATGCTTTCCAGAAATTCTACATCATTTTCGATCAACAATATGTCATCCACATATACTCATCAGAAATTCTATAGTGCTCCCACTCACTTTCTTGTAAATACGAGTTTCTCATAAACTTTGTACAAACTCAAAAACTTTGATCACCTCATCAAAGCGTATATTCCAACTCTGAGATGCTTGCTCCTGTCCATCGAAGGATTGCTGGAGCTTGCATACTTTTTAGCATCCTTAGGATCGACAAAACCTTCTGGTTGTATCACATACAACCTTTCCTCAAGGGAACGATGTTTTGAAATCCATCTGCCAGATTTCATAATCGAAAAATGCAGCAACTGCTAACATAATTCCAACAGACTTTAGCATCGCTACGGGTGAGAATGTCTCATCGTAGTCAACTCCTTGAACTTGTCAGAAACTTGTTTGCGGCAAGTCGAGCTTTATAAATGGTAACATTTACCATCAGTGTCTGTCTTCTTCTTAAAGGTCCATTTGTACTCAACGACCTGCCATTCAACGGGCAAGTCTACCAAAGTCCATACTTGGTTTTCATACATGGATCCTTTCTCGGATTTCATGGCCTCTAACCATTTGTTGGAATCCGGGCCCATCATCGCTTCTCCATAGTTTGTAGGTTCGTTGTTGTCCAACAACATGACCTCCAAGACAGGGTTGCCGTACCACGCAGGAGCAGTACGCGTCTTTGTCGACCTACAAAGTTCGATAGTAACTTGATCCGAAGCTTCATGATCATCACCATTAACTTCCTCTTCAACTAACGTAGGCTCCACAGAAACATCTTTCTGTGATGCGCTACTCTTTAGTTGAAACAAAGGTTCAACAACCTCATCAAGTTCTATCTTCCTCCCACTCAATTCTTTCGAGAGAAACCTTTTCTCGAGAAAGGACCCGTTTTTAGCAACAAATACTTTGCCCTCGGATCTGAGATAGAAGGCATACCCAAATGTTTCCTTAGGGTATTCTATGAAGATGCATATTTCCGCTTTGGGTTCGAGCTTATCAGACATAAGCGTCGTATTCCCAAACTCTGAGAAATGACAGCTTAGGTTTCTGCCAAACCATACGATGTCATCTCAACGGAATTAGATGGTGCCCTATTTAAAGTGAATGTAGTTGTCCCTAATGCTTAACCCCAAAATGATAGTGGCAAATCGATAAGAGACATCATAGTACGCACCATATCCAATAGAGTACGACTACGACATTCGGACACACCATCACACTATGGTGTTCCAGGTGGCTTGAGTTGTGAAACAACTTTCACATTGTCTTAAGTTGTATACAAAACTTGTAACTCAGATATTCACCTCCACGATCATATCGTAGACATTTTTATCTTCTTATCACGATGATCTTAGACTTCACTCTGAATTTGTTTAAACTTTTAACATTTTAGACTTGTGTTTCATTAAGTAAATATACTCATATCCACTCAAATCATCAGTGAAGGTAAGAAAATAACGATATCCACTGCATGCTACAACACTCATTGGACCGCATACATCAACCTGTATTATCTCCAATAAGTTACTAGCCCGCTCCATCATACCGGAAACGGGGTCTCAGTCATCTTGCCTAAGAGGCATGGTACGCATGTCGCAACCGATTCGAAATCGAGTGAGTCCAAAGATCCATCAGCATGGAGTTTCTTCATGCGCTTTACACCAATATGACCTTTAGCGGCAGTGCCACAAGTATGTGGTACTATCATTATTAATTTTGCATCTTTTATGAACATGTGTATTACTACGATCGAGATTCAATAAACCATTCACATTGGGTGCATGACCATTGAAGGTATTATTCATGTAAACAGAATAACCATTATTCTCTAACTTAAATGAATAACTGTATTGCAATAAACACGATCTAATCACGTTCATGCTCAACACAAACACCAAATAACATTTATTTAGGTTCATCCCTAATCCTGAGAGAGTGTGCGATGGTGATCACATCAACCTTGGAAACACTTCCAACACACATCGTCACCTCACCCTTAGCTAGCCTCCGTTTATTCCATAGCTTTTATTTCGAGTTACTAACATTTAGCAACCGAACCGGTATCCAATACCCAGGTGCTACTAGGAGTACTAGCAAGGTACACGTCAATAACACGTATATCAAATATACTTCTGTCGACGTTGCCAGCTTTCTTATCTACCAAGTATCTAGGGTTGTTCCACTTCAGCGACCGTTCTCCTCATAACAGAAGCACCTAGTCTTAGGTTTGGGTTTAACCTTGGGTTTCTTCACTGGAGCAGCAACTGACTTGCCATCCATGAAGTTTCCCTTCTTGCCCTTGCCCTTTGTGAAACTAGTGGTTTTACTAACCATCAACACTTGATGCTCCTTCTTGATTTCTACCTTCGCGGTGTTAAACATCGCGAACAGCTCAGGGATCATCTTATCCATCCCTGGCATGTTATAGTTCATCACGAAGCTCTAGTAGCTAGGTGGCAGTGACTTGGAGAACTATATTAATCACTATCTTATCTGGAAGATAAACTCCCACTCAATTCAAGTGATCGTAGTACCCAGACAATCTGAGCACATGCTCACTGATTGAGCTATTCTCCTTCATCTTGCAGGCAAAGAATCTTTTTGGAGGTCTCATACCTCTCAACACGGGCATGAGCCTGAAATCCCAATTTCAGCTCTTATAACATCTCATATGTTCCGTGACGTTCAAAACGTTTTGGAGCCTCAATTCTAAGCCGTAATGCATGACGCACTGAACTATCAAGTAGTCATCAGAACGTGCCTGTCAGATGTTCAAAACATCTACAGATGACGCTTGAGGGGGTGGCGCATCGAGCGGTGCATTAAGGACATAAGCCTTCTATGTAGTAATGAGGACAATCCTCAGACCACGGACCCAGTCCGCATTATTGTTACCATCATCTTTCAACTTACTTTTCTCTAGGAACGTATCAATAAAACAGGGGAGCTACAACGCGAGCTATCTACAACATAATTTGCAAAGACACTTTGACTATATTCATGATAATGAAGTTCATCTGATGAACTCCCACTTAGATAGACATCGCTCTAGTCATCTAAGTGATACATGATCCGAATCGACTAGGCCGTGTCCGATCATCACGTGAGACGGACTAGTCATCAACGGTGAACATCTCCATGTTGATCGCATCTACTATACGACTCATGTTCGACCTTTCGGTCTCTCGTGTTCCGAGGCCATGTCTGTACATGCTAGGCTCGTCAAGTCAACCTAAGTGTTTCGCATGTGTAAATCTGGCTTACACCCGTTGTATGCGAACGTTAGAATCTATCACACCCGATCATCACGTGGTGCTTCGAAACAACGAACCTTTGCAACGGTGCACAGTTAGGGGGAACACATTTCTTGAAATTTTGGTGAGGGATCATCTTATTTATGCTACCGTCGTTCTAAGCAAATAAGATGTAAACATGACAAACATCACATGCAAATCATAAAGTGACATGATATGGCCAATATCGTCTTGCGCTTTTGATCTCCATCTTCGAGGCGCGACATGATCACCATCGTCACCGGCATGACACCATGATATCCATCATCATGATCTCCATCATCGTGTCCTCATGAAGTTGTCTCGCCAACTATTACTTCTACTACTATGGCTAACGGTTAGCTATAAAGTAAAGTAATTACATGGCCTTTATATTGACACACAGGTCATACAATAAATTGAAACAACTCCTATGGCTCCCGCCGGTTGTCATATTCATCGACATGCAAGTCGTGATTCCTATTACAAGAACATGATCAATCTCATACATCACATATATAATTCATCACATCCTTTTTGGCCATATCACATCACATAGCATACCCTGCAAAAACAAGTTAGACGTCCTCTAATTGTTGTTGCATATTTTACGTGGCTGCTATGGGTTTCTAGCAAGAACGTTTCTTACCTACGCAAAAGCCACAACGGTGATATGCCAATTGCTATTTACCCTTCATAAGGACCCTCTTCATCGAATCCGATCCGACTAAAGTGGGAGAGACAGACACCCGCTAGCCACCTTATGCATCAAGTGCATGTCAGTCGGTGGAACCTGTCTCACGCAAGCGTACGTGTAAGGTCGGTCCGGGCCGCTTCATCCCACAATGCCGCCGAATCAAGATAGGACTAGTAACGGTAAGCAAATTGTACAAATCATCGCCCACAACTACTTGTGTTCTACTCGTGCAAAGAATCTACGCATAGACCTAGCTCATGATGCCACTGTTGGGGAACGTAGTAGTAAATCAAAAACTTTCCTACGTATCACCAAGATCAATCTAGGAGAAGCTTGCAACGAGAGAGAGGGAGTGCATCTTCATACCCTTGAAGATCGCTAAGCGGAAGCGTTACAAGGAACGCGGATGATGGAGTCGTACTCGCGGTGATTCAAATCGCGGAAGATCCGATCTAACGCCGAACGGACGGCGCCTCCGCGTTCAACACACGTACAGCCCGGGGACGTCTCCTCCTTCTTGATCCAGCAAGGGAAGAGGAGAAGTTGAGGGAGGGCTCCGGCAGCACGACGGCGTGGTGGTGGAGCTTGTGGTTCTTCGACAGGGCTTCGCCAAGCACTAAGGAGGAGGAGGAGGTGTTGGAGAGGGGGAGGGCTGCACCAGGGAAGGGTGCCGCTGCCCTCCCTCCTCCACTCTCTTTATAGGGCCAAGGGGGAAGGGGGCCGGCCCCTCTAGATGAGATCTAGAGGGGGGGCGGCGGCCAGGGGGAGGGGGCTTGCCCCCCAAGCCAAGGGGGGCGCCCCCTTTAGGGTTTCCCCCCCCAACCCTAGGCACATGGGCCCTAAGGGGGTGGCGCCCAGCCCACTTAGGGGTTGGTTCCCTTCCACATACAGCCCATAGGGCCCTCCGGGGCAGGTGGACCCTCCCGATGGACCCCCGGAACCCCTTCGGTGGTCCCGGTACAATACCGGAAAACCCCCGAACACTTCCGGTGACCGTATGATGACTTCCCATATATAAATCTTCACCTCCGGACCATTCTGGAACTCCTCGTGATGTCCGGGATCTCATCCGGGACTCCGAACAACATTCGGTAACCACATACTATTTCCCATAACAACTCTAGCGTCACCGAACCTTAAGTGTGTAGACCCTACGGGTTCGGGAACCATGCAGACATGACCGAGACATCTCTCCGGCCAATAACCAACAGCGGGATCTGGATACCCATGTTGGCTCCCACATGTTCCATGATGATCTCATTGGATGAACCACGATGTCGAGGATTCAATCAATCCCGTATACAATTCCCTTTGTCTACCGGTATGATACTTGCCCGAGATTCGATCGTCGCTATCCCTATACCTTGTTCAATCTCGTTACCGGCAAGTCTCTTTACTCGTTCCGTAACGCATGATCCCGTGGCTAACTCTTTAGTCACATTAAACTCATTACGATGATGCATTACCAAGTGGGCCCAGAGATACCTCTCCGTCATACGGAGTGACAAATCCCAGTCTCGATTCGTGCCAACCCAACAGACACTTTCGGAGATACCTGTAGTGCACCTTTTTAGTCACCCAGTTACGTTGTGACGTTTGATACACCCAAAGCATTCCTACGGTATCCGGGAGTTGCACAATCTCATGGTCCAAGGAAATGATACTTGACATTAGAAAAGCTCTAGCAAACGAACTACACGATCTTGTGCTATGCTTAGGATTGGGTCTTGTCCATCACATCATTCTCCTAATGATGTGATCCCGTTATCAACGACATCCAATGTCCATGGTCAGGAAACCACAACCATCTATTGATCAACGAGCTAGTCAACTAGAGGCTCACTAGGGACATGCTGTGGTCTATGTATTCACACATGTATTACGGTTTCCGGTTAATACAATTATAGCATGAACAATAGACAATTATCATGAACAAGGAAATATAATAATAACCATTTTATTATTGCCTCTAGGGCATATTTCCAACAGTATGCACACTACTGCCACAAGCACATGGATGAAAATGATGTAAGATATATGATCAAACGCAACTAGTACAAGGTCTGTGAGGATGGAGGGCCCCTCTGAATACTACATCTATCTACTAAGATACTAAGCTCCCTTGAAATCCAAGCTCCTGGAGTCGGGGCTTTGGGAGTCGTTGGTGGGCCCACTTCTAAGGGAGTGAATTGCTTATGTGTGTCGTGTTTGGGTCTACTTCAAGGTGAACATGCCACTAGTATGTTGGTTTATGTGTTAAATGTAAGAACAAACAACCACACACATAACAACTCAGTCCTCCTTGTGTGTTGCAAGCATATACATATTATCATCAATGTTTCCGTGGTTGAAGAATAGACTATAAATGAAACCAACATGTACACTAATACACTCATTTTGCATCACTATTTTTTTATTATAATTTCATGTTTATTATCGATATTTGACACATTTTTGTCAATTCTAATGTATTTTACCATTCAATTTGCATGAAACACACAAATATGGAAATTACCAGAAAATATCGGACAACAAGAAAACAAGAGCAAAAATCTAGAAGAATAAGGAACAAGTTTCCGGAGCTCCAAAAATACCAAGAATTTTTCAGAAATTCTATCGAAAGAAAAGAAGCCAGGAGCCATAAGATGGGCCATAAAGAGGCCACATGGCCTCCACGCGCCCCCGTGCCGCGTGGAGCCCCTGGATACCGCTTTCCGACGCCCTTCGACCTATATTTTTCCTCTGACCTAAAAACTACTCAGGGAATTTATGGGGTTTTTCTGCCGTAGACTCGAGGCGGAACCAAGGCGGGGCACTTTTGCCCTTCGATAGGCTGATTTTGCCGGAGATCCATCTCTCTAGGAGGGGGAATTCGAAGCCATCATCATCACCGACACTCCAATCATCATCTCCGTCATCATATTCATTGGCAACATCATCTCTATCAACTCCCTCATACCTAGCTTTATGAACTTAGCCTCAGATCCTTTGCTGAGTATACTTTCTGGTGTTTATTATTCTTGCTATTTTTCCCTTTTTTCGAAAAGGAGGTTAAAACCCCCGGCCTCTGCATCGTTGTGATGCATACAACCATCTTTATTAAAGTTGATGTAATGCGCAGATGCCAAAGTCACCAACAAAACAAGTAGAAAACATAGACAATTATGATAGAACCATTACAAGATATGAAATTAACACATACGACTAAGTCCACTGCTTCCATAACAACGCCTTCAAGAAAGGATACACGTCCTCAGGCCGCCGTTGACACTTCCAACCGTAGACAACAACGACAAGGATCTTCATCCTACTTACTCCTTGAAGTTGATGAAAATCTCTGCTCATACCATCTATTTCGCCAGATTTGAAAAGGGTTTTAACACAACCATAATCGGGCTCTACTCCTCCTTTACCCCCTTGAAAAAAATTAGATGTCGAAGGTACCTGCGGGGTGAATAAGTTGACATCATTCCGCCTTGGCGGTTAGAGTATAGTCAAGATGCCAATTTCAATTCATCATAAGCGAAAGCATTAAGTTTAAATGTCAAGGTTCTCCCGGTGATCGCGGCTGATTCCAACGAGTGGAAAGCGATGAAGATCTGGCCCGCTTCTCGGCCTTCCATCGAGCTGGAGGCCACCACCATCACCCTTCATCTCCATGCTCTCTTCTCTGGCTTGCTGCCCCCATTCTCGGATTTCTTCGCACTATCAGGTTCATGCGTTGCACTTTGACCCGAAATCCGTTCTCCTTTTTTTTTGCCTTCGCATTCCTGTGTGAGGCCTTTGTGGGCGTCGCCCCTCGGTGGCACTGCTTCGCCACTTCTTCTCCCTGCGGCTAACTCCAACGCGCAGTGCTCCGGGTGCGTGTCGCTCTGCGCTGTGAGTGCGACGATGGGTGAAGGCATCGACATGGAGACCCGCCCCGAGGCGGAGGGCTTCTGGAGGCAATGGGTGTACGTCAACGCGGCCCAGTTCAGCCCCTTACATCAAACTCCGTCATCTCCAGTGGAAGCGAGCTCCGGTGGAGACATGAGAGACTCGTCGACCCGAGGCTATCGCGGGTCACGGCGAGGATGGCTGACCTGAGGGCGGCAGGCATGACGGTG
The DNA here is from genome assembly GCA_011799875.1 of Thinopyrum elongatum. Lineage (NCBI taxonomy): Eukaryota > Viridiplantae > Streptophyta > Magnoliopsida > Poales > Poaceae > Thinopyrum > Thinopyrum elongatum. Next base: position 422,931,725 of record CM022302.1, read on the forward strand.
ACGATCGTGGTGAAGGAGTTCATCCGTCACTTAATAGCGCCCCCTCCAGCGCCATTCCCGCCCCATGTGGGCCTTCACCGGCCCCAAGGATGCAATGAGGCTCCAGACGGCCTGCCTGCCCCCCGACATGCTGGGCGGGATACTCCACATCTTGACTGGCGGGGAAGCAAGCGCGCTTCCCCGGAAGGGGCTCCCTCTGTATAATTATACGAGTAAAGAGGACTTCGTCAGGAGGATGCCGCACTTTGATCAGTGGGGGCTGCTTCCTGAGGGCCATGAGGGGCCTCGGGACAACCCCCTCCTGGTGGTCCCAGGCCTCGAGGGCTTCTTGGGCATGGTGCCCCAGGCGGCGACGGAGGGATGCGTTGAACCGCCTCCCCCCGCCACCCCGCAACCCGCTCCTGCGTCGGCGAACAACGGTGGCGCCTGATACGTCCATTTTGCATCATGTTGTCCTACTATTATTTATAATGTTTTTATGCATAATAATGCTTTATGGAGTAATTCTAATGCCTTTTCTCTCATAATATGCAAGGTTTACACAAAGAGGGAGAATGCCGGCAGCTGGAATTCTGGACCTGAGAAGGCTATGTCAGAGATACCTATTCTGCACATCTCCAAATGAGCTGAAATTTTACGAAGAATTATTTTGGAATATATAAAAAATACTGGAGCAAATAACTACCGGAGGGGGGCCACCTGGTGCCCAAAAGACACCAGGACGCGCCTGGCCCCCCAGGCGCACCCTGTGGGTTGTGGGGAGCCCAGCCCACCTCCAGTGCCCATCTTCTGGTACATAAGGTCTTTTGACCTAGAAAAAATAAGGAGAGGACTTTCGGAACGGAGCGCCGCCATCTCGAGGCGGAACTTGGGCAGGAGCACTTTTGCCCTCCGGCGGAGCAATTCCGCCGGCGGAACCTCCCTCCCGGAGGGGAAAATCGAAGCCATCGTCATCACCAACAACCCTCTCATCTTTGGGCGGCCAATTTTCATCAACATATTCAACAACACAATCTCATCTCAAACCCTAGTTCATCTCTTGTGTTCAATCTTTGTACCGCAACCTCAAATTGGTACCTGTGGGTAACTAGTAGTGTTGATTACATCTTGTAGCTGATTACTATATGGTTTATTTGGTGGAAGATTATATGTTCAGATCCATTATGCTATTTAATACCCCTCTGATCTTGAGCATGAATATCATTTGTGAGTAGTTACTTTTGTTCTTGAGGTCACGGGAGAAGTCATGTTGCAAGTAATCATGTGAATTTGATATGTGTTCGATATTTTGATGATATGTATGTTGAGATTCCCTTAGTGGTGTTATGTGAACGTTGAGGACTTGACACTTCACCATCTTTGGGCCTAAGGGAATGCATTGTGGAGTAGTTATTAGATGATGGGTTGCTAAAGTGACAGAAGCTTAAACCCTAGTTTATGCGCTACTTCGTAAGAGACTGATTTGGATCCATATGTTTAATGCTATGGTTAGATTTTATCTTAATACTTTTCTCGTAGTTGCGGATGCTTGCGAGGGGGTTAATCATTAGTGGGAGGTTTGTTCAAGTAAGAATAGCACCCAAGCACCGGTCCACCCACATATCAAATTATCAAAGTAGCGAACGCGAATCAAACCAACATGATGAAAGTGACTAGATGAAATTCCCGTGTGCCCTCAAGAACGCTTTGCTTATTATAAGAGACCGTTTTGGCCTGTCCTTTGCCACAAAAGAATTGGGCTACCTTGCTGCACGTTATTTACCATCACCATTACTTGCTTGTTACAAATTATCTTGCTATCAAACTACCTGTTACCGACAATTTTAGTGCTTGCAGAAATTACGTACCTTGCTGAAAACCACTTGTCATTTCCTTCTGCTCCTCATTGGGTTTGACACTCTTACTTATTGAAAGGACTACGATTGATCCCCTATACTTGTGGGTCACCAGCGCTGTCCCGTCTGGGGGCGCGGCAAGCCACGCGTCGAACCCTAGGGCACCAACCCCGGGCCTCACGCCTCCCGGAGGAGGGGACGACCTGAGGATGGCCCCAACATACTGCCTCAGGCCCTGAAGAGAAGAAAGTGGGTCGCCACGGATGAGTGAGCGCTCCGCCCTCCTTGATCTTCTTGTAGCAAGCTTCCCTAAGCTCTTCCTCCCGCAGGTCTTCTCTACGTGAAGAGACGGGGGCATCCCCGAGACGGATGGCTGCCTCCTAGTTGCTCACCGCGGCTGTGTGCCGCACTGAGTGCATGACTCATCAGGGCACCGCGACCGCGCCTGAGCGGAGGATTCTCTCTCCCCTGCTTCCTGAGGGCGCGGGGCAAGGGGCAGCCATGCGCTCCTTGGCCCTCATGATCGGCCATGCACGCGCGGGAGCGGTTGCGGCTCTTCTGAGGCGGCCCCTAACAACCCGCTTCTCTGCTTCCCCAGCACCCTCCATCGTGACCAGCATCAAGCTCGCGAAGGCGGTGCTGCCGTTCGTCCCGCCTGCTCCTGCCGGCACCCGAGTCAGTCGTGGGCCAACAACCTCCATCGAAGGAGTGTCGAGCCCACGGAAGGCTACACCCCGGGCAGGGGAATCGTACAGGGGATCGGCCAGCTTCTAGTCCCTGGCGGAAGCGACCGAACCTTCCCATGCCTCGGCAATGGACGGGAGTACGGGGCTCGGCCCTGGTCGGGCCTTGGAGCTCGCGAGCAACCGTGGCGTCATCAGGCACGGACTTCTTCAGGAAGCAAGGGGCGTGCTGAGCCTGCTCAAAACAGAGCTTCATGATGTCGACGCGCGCCTTGAGGACGAGTGCCTGCACCTGGCGCGCGAGTGGCGTCAGCTCGAGGTCGCCGTCAAACTCAGCCACCTGCAACACGAGTCCGCCCGCTCGAAGGACGAGGAGTCCACCGCCGTGGTGAAGGAAGCTTGCGACCACACCTTCGAGGAGGTCATGGCCGTGGATCGATGATGCGAGGCAGCAGAGGCTCGCGAGCAGGAGCTTCTAGCCTCAAACGCCGCCTTGGAGCAGCAGATTAGAGGGCGCAGAGCCACCCTCTCTGCCCCCGAGGGAGGACCATCGTCACGAGAAGCGAGACTCCGAGCTCTCGAGGAGGAGCTGGCGCTGGTGTCGTCTGAGCAAAGCCTGGAGAACGAGCGGCTGGAGGTGCTGGAGCGCCAGCTGACTGCCGCTGAAGTTTCCTTGGCCCGACGCGAGGAGGAGGCCAATGCTTCCCTAGCCTCCCAGGAGGCGACGATCCAGGCGGAGGTCGATGAGAGGCTCGCAGCGCCCGCCAGGTGCTCAACAAGGACCACCGCAAGAAGCTGGAGCTGCAGGAGACCCATTTCTGTGTCAGGCGCGGAGAGTTAAAGGCCGAGATCCACAACCTCAAGAAGAAGCTGGCTGGCCGAAGCGGACCGGCAACGGAAAGCCGCACTGGACCCCCGAGCCGGCGCCGAGGCCGGTCTAGCATCACTTGATGAGCAGGTGGGGGTGTCACCTCCCTCGTGGAACGGGCGGCAGACAAGGCAAACCGGGCTCGGGGGATGCAACACACACGCTCCGAGATGTTGCAGGACCTCGAGCGGCGGGCTCGCCGCGCTCTGGGTTCCATCTGCAAGGGGAGCGTCTCCAGCCCGCTCGTGCCTGATGAAGCCGGTTACCTTGCCTTTTTCTCCAGGGTCATGGAGCAGCTCGAAGAGGGAGCGAAGAAGGTGGGCGAACTCGTCGAGGAAGGGAGCCGTGACCTCCCTTCCCGGGCGTCGACGCGCGTCTTCAGCCACCTCTTTCGATCCAATCCAGACTTCGACTTCGAGGCCGTGATAGCCCTCGTCCCCGAACTGATCCGCGACGCCATCGGGGAGTGGGTGGAAGATCATGTGGATGCGCTGAGCGCGCGGTTCATCCCTGACGACCGCGAAGATCAGCGCGGGGCTGAGGAACCTGGGGACGATGATGACGACGGCGGTGGCAACGCGTCTCCTTAGGCCGCCCTCCTTTCCTTACCTGCTGACACCTGACTGTAACCCTGTGGTGGCGCGAGGAACATTTTTCTAGGATCTTTGAATGGTGTACAAACCACATTTGTGTCCTCCTAGCTCGCTTTCTTCCACGCTTATTTTCCTGTTCCATGTTGTTAACCACAGCCCTCGAGCGGGGGTCGATTGTCACAAGCATGCCGGGTTGCAACGCCCGGACAAGGCAGGAGGCGAGAGCTCCTGGAGTGGGGAGCTTGGGGGCAACGCGTGCCTGCTGGCCCGCTCGAGAGCGTCGCGCGAGGACTTATACACCGAGGCCTTGGTGAGGTGGTGTGCACAGGGGCAGACCCGCGACCTCGAGGCCCCCACCGCCTGGGTCCTTAATGCCACTGGGGCTGGCCCAAGCGCAAGCACCATGCCCAGCCCCCGCTCGCGCGACGTTTGTGAGTGGGGCATCAGGCGGGCGTTGCTGTTTGAAAAATGAAATTTAAGAAGAGAAACGCAGCACGAAAAAAAACCCATCCCCTTTCTGAGCGAAGACACAAAAACCTCAAGCTTTATTAAGAGAAACTGCAAACTTGGTTACAAAAGAGGGAAAAAAGGCTAGCGCGTCCGGCGCCTACATTAGTCTTCCCGCCAGCGCGGAGCATGGGGCCTCCACTTGGGCGTGGGCATGGTCGCTGTTCGACCGTTCCGCCAGCACAGAGCATGGGGCTTCCACTTGGGCGTGGGTGGGAGCTCCCGTGAGGCCATGGGGCGGCGCACCAGGAGACTCCAGGGCGTGTACAGCACCACTCATTGTTACGTGAGAGTGTCACGGGTAGAATTTGCGGAGGTGCTGGATGTTCCAGGCATTCTGCACGGGAACTCCGTGCTTCGTCTCCAGGCGCGTAGCGCCTGTCCTGGAGACGTGGGCGACCCTGAAAGGGCCTTCCCACATGGGCGAGAGCTTGTGGAGGTCTTCCCTGGAGAGGACCCGTTGCAGGACGAGGTCCTCAACCTCGAGAGTGCGAGGGCGGATGTGCCGACTGTGGTAGAGCCGCAAGGCCTGCTGGTACCTCGCGGCGCGAAGAGCGGCCCGGCGGCGGGCCTCCTCGCCGAGCACAAGATCGATTTCCCGCGAGCCATCCTGGAGCGTGATACGTCTCCAACGTATCTATAATTTATGAAGTATTCATGCCATGTTTACAATAATTCTATATGATTTTGGTATGATTTGATTAGAACTAACCCGGACTGACGATGTTTTCAGCAGAACTACCGTGGTGTCGTTTTTTGTGCAGAAATAAAAGTTCTCGGAATGGGCTGAAAATTTACGAAGAATATTTTTTGAAAATATAAAAAATACTGGAACGAAAAGATATCGGAGAGGAGTCCCGAGGCAACCACAAGGGTGGAGGGCGCCCCCCTAGGGTGCGCCCCTGCCTTGTCGTCACCTCGTGGGCCCCCTTGACTTGTCACCGATGCCAACACCTCCTATAAATACCAAAACCTCCAGAAATAAACCTAGATCGGGAGTTCCGCCGCCGCAAGCCTCTATAGCCACGAAAAAGCAATCGGGACCCTGTTCCGGCACCCTACCGGAGGGGGAAATCATCACCGGTGACCATATTCATCATCCCGGCGGTCTCCATGACGAGGAGGGAGTAGTTCACCCTCGGGGCTGAGGGTATGTACCAGTAGCTATGTGTTTGATCTCTCTCTCGTGTTCTTGATTTGGCACGATCTTGATGTATCGCGAGCTTTGTTATTATAGTTGGATCATATGGTGTTTCTCCCCCTCTACCTTCTTGTGATGAATTGAGTCTTGCTCTTTGAGGTTTTGTTATGTTGGATTGAGTATTGGATTTGAGAACACTTGATGTATGTCTTGCGATGGGATATCTGTGGTGACAATGGATGTTCTATTGATTCACTTGATGTATGTTTTGGCACTCAACTCACGGATTCCCGTGGTGACATTGGGGTAATCTATGCATAGGGGTTGATGCATGTTTTCGTCCTACGTTCTCCGATAGAAACTTTGGAGTGATTCTTTGTTGCACGTTGAGGGATTGTTATGTGATCCAATTATGTTATCATTGTTGAGAGAACTTGCACTAGTGAAAGTATGAGCCCTAGGCTTTGTTTCTAAGCATTGCAATACCGTTTTCGCTCACTTTTGTTACTAGTTACCTTGCTGTTTTTATATTTTCAGATTACAAAAACCTATATCTACTATCCATATTACACTTGTATCACCATCTCTTCGCCGAATTAGTGCACCTATACAATTTACCATTGTATTGGGTGTGTTGGGGACACAAGAGACTCTTTGTTATTTGGTTGCAGGGTTGTTTGAGAGAGACCATCTTCATCCTATGCCTCCCATGGATTGATAAACCTTAGGTCATCCACTTGAGGGAATTTGCTACTGTCCTACAAAACTCTGCGCTTGGAGGCCCAACACGAGTCTACAAGAAGAAGGTTGCGTAGTAGACATCAAGCTCTTTTCTGGCGCCGTTGCCGGGGAGGTGAGTGCTTGAAGGTATATCTTTAGATCTTGCAATTGAATCTTTTAGTTTCTTGTTTTATCACTAGTTTAGTCTATAAAAGAAAACTACAAAAAAATGGAATTGAGGTTGCCTCATATGCTTCATCTTTTTAATGTCTTTCGTGAAAATGATGGAAAGGAAAAATGTGCTCAAGTGTTAGAAGAATAACTCTAAAATGTTTGGCACTAAATCTTTGAATGATGAGCATGATTGCAATGTTGTTGGTATGAATTCTTTGAATATCCATGATGCTAATGATATGCAAAGCCACAATCTTGGGGATGCTATGTTTGATGAAGATGATATTTTTAGTCCCCCAAGTTTTGATGAGAATATTTATTATGATGATAGCACGCCTCCTATTTATGATGATTATATTGATGAAAGTGGGTTTCGAAGAGTGTCAACTCTAGGTACTAATGATCCCACTATTTTGGAGGGTGTTGAATCTTTTCACAATATTGATAAAAGTGGATTTGGAGAGGTCATGACTTTATTTAGTGATGAAACCACTATTTTGGAAGAGGTTCCAATTGATTATGAGAACAAAGTTGCTATCTATGATGATTATTGTGATGACATGTATGCTATAAAGAATAATGATAACCATGAAACTTGTCATCATGATTTTAATTTTCAATTGGATTATGCCCCACTACTATTCATGAGAAGAATTTTGCTTATGTGGAGAGTAGAAAATTTTCTATGCTTATGAATCATGAAAAGAATGCTGTTTGTGATAGTTATATTGTTGAATTTATTCATGATGCCACTGAAAATTACTATGAGAGAGGAACATATGCTTTTACATATTGCAGTAATATCAAGTTTCCTCTCTATGTGTTGAAAATCTTGAAGTTTTGCTTGTTTTGCCTTCCTATGCTAGTTGATTCTTGTTCCCATAAATTGTTTGCTCACAAAATCCCTATGCATAGTAAGTGGGTTATACTTAAATGTGTTAGTCATATGCTTCATGATGCTCCCATTATGTTTCAATTCTTATATTTTATTTGAGCATCATTGAAATAATCATGCCTAGCTAAAAAGGCATTAAAGAAAAGCGTTTGTTGGGAGACAACCCAATATTTACCCCTACTGTTTTTATGTGTTCACATGATTAAGCTACTGTAGTAATCATGTTTTATAGCTTTTGTTTCAATAAAGTGCCAAGTAAAGCCTTTGGGGCAGTGTGGATGATAGTTGACTTGATTCTATGCAAAAACAGAAACTTTTGTGTCCAGTACAGAAATTCCTATATTTTACTGGAACGTGGAACAATTCTGAATGTTTCACAGTTTATTGGTATACAAATTTTCTATGTTTTCCTAATTTTTCAGAATTTTTGGAGTTACAGAAGTATGACCTTAATTCAGATCTTTACGTACTGTTCTGCTTTTGACAGATTCTGTTTTCAATGCATAGTTTGCTTGTTTTCTAGTTTCTATGGCTTATATTGCTCAATATAAATTGTAGAAATGATAGGGTACAGTAGGCATCATGAGATAAAAATTATGAATCTTGTCTTGACAGTACCAAAGTGAATGATTTGTTTTATTATACTAACGGATCTCACGAAGGTTTTGGTAAGTTTTGTGTAATTGAAGTTTTCAAGTTTTGGGTGAGATATCGATATGAGGAGAACAAGGAGTGACAAGAACCTAATCTTGGGGATGCCCAAGGTACCCCAAGGTAATATTCAAGGAATACCCAAGCAACTAAGCTTGGGGATGCCCCGGAAGGCATCCCCTCTTTCGTCTTCAACATTATCGGTAACCTTACTTGGAGCTATATTTTTATTCGTCACATGATATGAGTTTTGCTTGGAGCGTCATTTTATTTTATTAGGACTTGCTTTATGTTATTTATAGTAATGTTTTGCATCTTTTATTTCAATAAGAGTGTCAAGTTTAGCCTTTACCATGCTTATTTTACAAGTCTATATGTTGCTGTTTTGAAAACAAAAAGTTTTCTATCATTGTATGAATTCTTATGGAAAGTAAGAACGTGATAAAATCTTGAAATTTTTACACAGTGAGTAACAACAAATTTTATACAGTGTGGTAATTTTTTAGAATTTTAAGAGTTAGGTAAGTATGAGTACAATGGCACTCTTTACAGACTGTCCTGTTTAGACAGATTGCTATTATGTTTGCATTGTTTGCATATGTTTGCTTTTTTAATGATTCTATTTGAGGATAGGAGTGTTAAATATGCAGAGGCATTTAGTATGCAATATCAAATAATAATTTTAGTAATTTGCTACAGTAGAGAACGATAAGGTTTTGCATTTGATCTATACTAACTTTTCTCACAAGTTCTTGTTGAGTTTTGTGTGTATGAAGTTTTTAAGATTTAGGGAAACCGTGATATAAAGGAATTAAGGAGACATAAAAGCTCAAGCTTGGGGATGCCCAAGGCATCCCTAGTTAATATTTCAAGAATTCTCAAGCATCTAAGCTTGGGGATGCCCCGGTAGGCATCCCACCTTTCTTCATCAAGAATTATCGGTTAGTATCGGTTGAGCCTAAGTTTTTGCTTCTTCAAATGATGTGTGTTATTTTTAGAATGCCATTTTATTTTATTTTGCTTGCTGTTTGAATAAAATACTTAAGATCTAAATTATTATTTTAGTGAGAGAGTCTTCACATAGCTACTTAATTATTTGACTACTCATTGATCTTCACTTATATCTTTTTGGAGTAGTTTGTCATTTACTCGTGTGCTTCACTTATATCCTATGCGTAAATGGTTGAATGAATTGAATATCATAAATCTGAAATTATATATGTTTTATATGCTTATCGCATGGGGAGTAATGACTTCACATATAAAGAAGTATAGGTGGTAAATTTATTGAAAGTTAGCAAACTTAGTATTGGTCACTTGAACAATTCATGAAAGAATATTGAAGGAAGAGAAATTTCACATATAAATATACTATCTTGGACATCTTCTATGATTGTGAACCCCATTAATTATTTTCAAACTTGATCAAATTAGTTGAAGTTGGACAAGGAAGACAACATAATGAGTTATGTTTGGGTATATTTGTATAGAAGTTATATTGTTATGGATCCTCCAACATGTGGTGCTTGCTATTTAGAATCTTTTGCTAGCCATAATTTCTGTACTAAGCGGGAATACTGCTTGTGCATCCAAAATCCTTGAACCAAGTTTCTTCCATGAGTGTCCACCATATCTACCTATATGCGGTATTTACCTGCCGTTCCAAGTAAATTTGCATGTGCCAAACTCTAAACCTTCAAATAATAATCTGTTTTGTATGCCCGAATCACTCATGTAGCGACTAGGGGCTGTCAGTATCTTCCATGCTAGGTGGGTTATTCTCACGATGAGTGTTTATTCACTTGTCATTCGCGAGAGAGTGGCTGGTAATTGGTGTTAGGGAACGTAGCATGCAATTTCAAAATTTTCCTACGCTCACGCAAGATCTATCTAGGAGATGCATAGCAACGAGAGGGCGAGAGTGTGTCCATGTACCCTCATAGACCGAAAGCCGAAGTGTTAGGTTAACACGGTTGATGTAGTCGAATGTCTTCACGATCCAACCGGTCAAGTACCGAACGTACGGCACCTCCGAGTTCAGCACACGTTCAGCTCGATGACGTCCCTCGAACTCTTGATCCAGCAGAGGGTCGAGGGAGAGCTCCGTTAGCACAACGGCGTGGCGACGGTGTTGGTGATGTGATCCACGTAGGGCTTCGCCTAAGCACTATGACGCTATGACCGGAGGAGTAAACTTTGGAGGGGGCACCACACACGACTAAGAGAAATCTTGGTGTGTCTTTGGGGTGCCCCCCGCCCCCGTATATAAAGGAGGGGGGAGGAGGCGGCCGTCCTAGAGGGGGCGCGCCAAGGGGGGGAGTCCTACTAGGACTCCCAGTCCTAGTAGGATTCCCCCTTCCTTTTCCGAAGTGGGAAAGGGGGAAAGGGAGAGAGAAGAGGAGAAGGAAAGGGGGCGCGCCCCCTCCCCTAGTCCAATTCGGACTCCCCATGGGAGGGGGCGCATCCACCCCTTGTGGGCTGCCTCCCCTCTTCCCTATGGCCCATGAGGCCAATTAACTCTCCCGGGGGGTTCCGGTAACCTCCCGGTACTCCGAAAAATACCCGAAACGATCCGGAACTATTCCGGTGTCCGAATATAACCTTCCAATATATCAATCTTTACCTCTCGACCATTGAGAGACTCCTCGTCATGTCCGTGATCTCATCCGGGACTCCGAACAATCTTCGGTCACCAAAACACATAACTCATAATACAAATCGTCATCGAACGTTAAGCGTGCGGACCCTACGGGTTCGAGAACTATGTAGACATGACCGAGACACATCTCCGATCAATAACCAACATCGGAACCTGGATGCTCATATTGGTTCCCACATATTCTACGAAGATCTTTATCGGTCAAACCGTAATGACAACATACGTTATTCCCTTTGTCATCGGTATGTTACTTGCCCGAGATTCGATCGTCGGTATCATCATACCTAGTTCAATCTCGTTACCGGCAAGTCTCTTTACTCATTCCGTAATGCATCATCCCGTAACTAACTCATTAGTCACATTGCTTGCAAGGCTTATAGTGATGTGCATTACCGAGAGGGCCCAGAGATACCTCTCCGATACTCGGAGTGACAAATCCTAATCTTGATCTATGCCAACCCAACAAACACCTTTGGAGACACCTGTAGAGCATCTTTATAATCACCCAGTTACGTTGTGATGTTTGATAGCACACAAGGTGTTCCTCCGGTATTCGGGAGTTGCATAATCTCATAGTCAGAGGAACATGTATAAGTCATGAAGAAAGCAATAGCAATAAAACTTAATGATCATTATGCTAAGCTAACGGATGGGTCTTGTCCATCACATCATTCTCCTAATGATGTGATCCCGTTCATCAAATGACAACACATGTCTTTGGTTAGGAAACTTAACCATCTTTGATTAACAAGCTAGTTTAGTAGAGGCTTACTAGGGACACTGTGTTTTGTCTATGTATTCACACATGTATCAAGTTTCCGGTTAATACAATTCTAGCATGAATAATAAACATTTATCATGATATAAGGAAATATAAATAACAACTTTATTATTGCCTCTAGGGCATATTTCCTTCAGTTGGGATGCCCAGTCCTATGATCAAAAGATAAAAAAAAACAACACAATTTCAAATAATTAAACAAAACTCCCCCAGGACTGTTGTTGGTATGGACGGTACCCGTTGTTTCGGATCAGCCATGGAGTGTGATTGTTGGTGGAGGGGGAGTAAAAACTTTACCATTCTGTTTGGGAACCGCCTATAATGTGTCTAGCATGGAAGATAGTGAGAACTCTTGGTCGTTACGTTGACAATGAAAGCATGCCTCTCAAAATTATTTTCACATCTGTTTTAAAAAACTTTGAGCTCTGGCACCTCTACAAATCCCTGCTTCCCTCTGCGAAGGGCCTATCTTTTACTTTTATGCAAGAGTCAGTAGTATTCCTTCTCATTCCAACCTACTCTTTAGTTTCCAAGCATCATGTGATGGGGAAAGATCTAAGCATATATGGCCATTCAAATATATTTGATCATGAATTATTATTGTTGACAATTATCTATATGATAAATAAGTTGGGAGGCAAAACACTAAGCCCCTATCTTTCTCTGTGTTTGATGGATGCTATTTGTTCTAAAAATATGCTTTGAGTGGTAGCAATCATGGAAGACTATATGATAGTTGAGTATGTGGGATTTGCTAAATCAAAGCTCGTACATAGACCCTTCCTGAAAATAAGATGAATTGCAATTGTTTGATGACTTAGAACATAGTTTGTTAGCTTTCAAGAAAGTTTATGGTCTATGCTTTAACATGTGAATAGCTTGCTACTTGATCATGAGAAGTTTTATGATATGAGCTACTGTTATGATATATAATGATGCTAGAAAAAGTGGTTGAAATTATTATTGATCAAACTTGTGCACTTGCTAGCATTCACACTTCATAAATTATTTCTTTTATCATTTACCTACTCGAGGACGAGCAGGAATTAAGCTTGGGGATGCTGATACGTCTCCAACGTATCTATAATTTATGAAGTATTCATGCCATGTTTACAACAATTCTATATGATTTTGGTATGATTTGATTAGAACTAACCCGGACTGACGATGTTTTCAGCAGAACTACCATGGTGTCTTTTTTTGTGCAGAAATAAAAGTTCTCGGAATGGGCTGAAAATTTACGGAGAATATTTTTGGAAAGTATGAAAAATACTGGAATGAAAAGATATCGGAGAGGAGTCCCGAGGCAACCACAAGGGTGGAGGGCGCGCCCCCCCTATAGCGCGCCCCCTGCCTTGTCGTCGCCTCGTGGGCCCCCTTGACTTGTCCCCGACGCCAACACCTCCTATAAATACCAAAACCTCCAGAAATAAACCTAGATCGGGAGTTCCGCCGCCGCAAGTCTCTGTAGCCACGAAAAACCAATCGGGACCCTGTTCCGGCACCCTGCCGGAGGGGGAAATCATCACCGGTGGCCATCTTCATCATCCTGGCGGTCTCCATGACGAGGAGGGAGTAGTTCACCCTCGGGGCTGAGGGTATGTACCAGTAGCTATGTGTTTGATCTCTCTCTCTCGTGTTCTTGATTTGGCACGATCTTGATGTATCGCGAGCTTTGTTATTATAGTCAGATCATATGGTGTTTTTCCCCCTCTACCTTCTTGTAATGAATTGAGTCTTGCTCTTTGAGGTTTCGTTATGTTGGATTGAGTATTGGATTTGATAACACTTGATGTATGTCTTGCGGTGGGATATCTGTGGTGACAATGGGATGTTCTATTGATTCACTTGATGTATGTTTTGGCACTCAACTCACGGATTCCCGTGGTAACATTGGGGTAATCTATGCATAGGGGTTGATGCATGTTTTTGTCCTACGTTTTTCGATAGAAACTTTGGAGTGATTCTTTGTTGCACGTTGAGGGATTGTTATGTGATCCAATTATGTTATCATTGTGGAGAGAACTTGCACTAGTGAAAGTATGATCCCTAGGCCTTGTTTCTAAGCATTGCAATACGGTTTTCGCTCACTTTTGTTACTAGTTACCTTGCTGTTTTTATATTTTTAGATTACAAAAACCTATATCTACTATCCATATTACACTTGTATCACCATCTCTTCGCCGAACTAGTGCACCTTTACAATTTACCATTGTATTGGGTGTGTTGGGGACACAAGAGACTCTTTGTTATTTGGTTGCAGGGTTGTTTGAGAGAGACCATCTTCATCCTACGCCTCCCATGGATTGATAAACCTTAGGTCATCCACTTGAGGGAAATTTGCTACTGTCCTACAAAACTCTGCGCTTGGAGGCCCAACACGAGTCTACAAGAAGAAGGTTGCGTAGTAGACATCAGCGTGCCTCGTCGAACGCCAAGACCCGCGGGGAACCATGCTTGAGCTCAGATGGGAGGACCGCCTTGGCCCCATAGACGAGGAAGAAGGGGGTCTCGCCAGTGGGCTTAGCCGCGGTGGTGCGGATGGACCACAACATAGACTGTAGCTCGTCCAGCCAGCCCTTGCCGCATGCCTCAAGCTTCTTCTTGAAGCTCCTAGTCTTGAGGCCCCTGAGGACTTCCGCGTTGGCGTGCTCGGCCTGACCATTGCTCCGTGGGTGCGCCACCGAATCGTAGCATATCTGTGTTCCAAGGTTAGCACAATATGACCTGAAGAGGCTGCTCATGAACTGGGAGCCATTGTCGGTGATGATACGGTTAGGAATGCCGAACCGGCTCACGAGGCCCTTAATGAACTTGACGGCCGATCTTGCAGGGATGGTGCGCACGGGTTCCACCTCCGCCCACTTGGTGAATTTGTCGATGGCGACGTAGAGGTAGCGGTAGCTACCGGCCGCCCGAGGAAATGGGCCCAGTATGTCCAGCCCCCACACCGCGAAGGGCCATGAGAGCGGAATTGTCTGGAGCCCCTGCGTTGGCTGATGAATTTGCTTGGCGTGGAACTGGCAGGCCTCGCAAGATCGGACCAGCTAGGTGGCGTCGTGGAGCGCCGTAGGCCAATAAAATCCACTGCGGAATACCTTGCCCACGAGAGTGCGTGACGAGGAGTGGTGCAGGTAGTCTTCCCCGTGGATGTAGGCCAATAGCTCGTGCTCTTGATCTTCCAAAATGCACCTCAGCGAGACGTCGTTGTGGCGCCTGCGGTATAGCTCGCTGTACCGCAAGCAATAAGCAGTGGCCTGCCGAGCCACGCGCTCTGCTTCCGCGTCCTTTTCTGGCAAGGTGCCGTGGAGCAGGTAGGCCTTGAGCTCCTCGACCCAACTGCCTGCCTGAGGCTCCAAGGCTAGCAGCAGGCAAGCTCCAGAGGTCGGGCCCCAGGCTGGGGCACCCGTGGGTGGTGCAGGTGGTAGGTCCTCCAGGAGAAGCATCGGGCCAACAGTCGAGGGCACAACTGATGGCTTGAAAAGCCTTTATTCGAAGACGCTAGGGTTTTGAGGCTCGTGATGGGACGCTCGCCTGGCGACGTCGTCGTCCTCCTTGTTTGCACCACATGGGACATGCTGCAATTCCAAGCCCAAGAAACGCTTTTCGATTTTACATACCTCCTCAAGATACGCCGTCATATGCTCGTCCTTTGGCTTGTACTCTTTGTTGGAGAAGTTGACGAGGAGCTAAGAATCGCCCTTAATGGTGAGGCGCTTGACCCCAAAAGCGGCAGCGGCCTTGAGGCTGGCGATCAAGCCCTCATATTCTGCAATGTTATTGGAGACCTTCTCGTCATGCTGGAAGCAATGCTGCACGGGGTAGTAGAGCTTGTCCTTGGTCGGGGAAACGAGCACGACCCCAGCTCCCGTGCCCTGCCTGGAGAAGGCGCCATCGAAGTGCATGATCCAACCGGTGGGCACCTCTTCTCCGGGCGAGAGGGACTGGTCCTCACAAGGCTCCCCGTCGCGGGTATCCGTCCACTCCGCCACGAAGTCAGCAAGAGCCGCTCCCTTGATGACCCTGGTTGTGGAGAACTCCAATTGGAAAGCTTGCAGCTTGATGTTCCACTCAGCGACTTGGCAATCGGCATGGGGGCTATGCAGCACCTTCTCCAGGGGGTATGCGGAGACAACCTTGATTGGGTGGCCCTGGATGTAATGGCGCAGCTTCCTGGAAGTGACTAGGAGCGCGAGGAGGAGCTTCTGTTGCATAGGGTAGCATGCGCGCGCGTCCCTCGGGATCGTGCTGATGAAGTACACAGGGTGCTCGACGAGGCGCGGGGTGTCGGCGGCGGCCCGCTCCTGGTGGGGCGCGAGGGGCCCTCGTGTGTTGCCAGGTGAAGGAGGTGCGGGGAGCGCGGGAGCGCCTTTTAGTAGCGTCGAGGGATCGTGGGGCCCCATGGGCTCGTGGGGCCGTCGGACCTTCCTTGGATGCCGACGCGCTCCTCCCGGACCGCTACGAGCGCAACACTGGCCGAATGCGGGGTAGCCGCCAGGTAGAGCACCAAGCGCTCGCAGAAGCACGACGGCACCATGATGGGCGGGTTCGTGAGGTACCTCTTGAGGTCTTCAAAGGCTGCGTACACCACAGAGGTCCACTCAAAGGAACCCTTCCTCTTCATCAACTTGAAGAATGGCAGGGCATGCTCGCCAAGCTTGGAGATGAAGCGCCCGAGAGAAGTCACGCACCCCGCCAGCTTCTGCATCTCCTTGAGCGTCTAAGGGGGGCGCATCCTTTCAATGGCTTTGATCTTCTCGGGATTGGCCTTGATCACTCGGTGGGAGACGAGGAAGCTGAGTAGCTTGCCGGAGGGAACCTCGAAGACGCACTTATCAGGGTTAACGCTCAAGCTCACCCTACGCAGGTTAGTGAATGTTTCCTCCAAGTCTTCGATCAATGTTCCGGCCTCGCGCGACTTGACCACGATGTCGTCAATGTAGGCCTCCGCATTCTCCCCAACTGCGGCCCCAGTGGGATGTGCATCAACCGCTGGAAGGTGGCACCGGCGCTCCTCAGCCCAAAGGGCATGTAGGTGTAGCAGTACATGCCACACGGGGAAATGAAGGCCGTCTTCTCGACATCCTCCGTCGCCATCTTGATCTGGTGGTAGCCCGAGAAAGCATCCAGGAAGCACAACAGGTCGCATTCTTCGGTGGAGTCCATGATCTGGTCGATGCGCGGAAGCGGGAATGGATCCTGAGGGCAAGCCTTGTTGAGGCTCGTGAAGTCGACGCACATGCGCTCTTTTCCGCTCTTCTTGGGGACGACAACCGGGTTGGCGAGCCTCTCCGGGTGACGTACCTCTCGTATGACCCTGGCCTCGTGCAGCTTGTGCACCTATTGGACAATGAACGCATGCTTCTCCGACGCTTGATGCTGCGCCTTTTGCTTGACCGGGCGAGCATTAGGGCACACCACCAAGTGGTGTTCGATTACTTCCCTTGGGACGCCAGCCAAATCAGACGCTTTCCAAGCGAACACGTCCTTGTTCGCCCGGAGGAAAGCAATGAGTGCCTCTTCCTGCTACAGGGGGAGGCCGGCGCCGATGGTGAAGGTGGGGCCCAAGCCACCGCCATCGATCGGCACCTTCTTCGTCTCGGGGCGGTCCTGGGAGAATAACTGCTTCTTCCTCGTAGGCGCGGCCTTTGAGGCTTTCGGTGCATCCTTGGCGCCAGGGCGCGAAGCCGCCGTGGCCCTGTAGGCAAGCTTGAGGGCTCGGACCGCATCTTCCTTATCCCCGGCTACGGTGATGATGCCGCTGCTGCCTGGCTTCTTGATGACGTTGTAACCCGGATGGGTCGCCGCCATGAACTTGGTGAGCGCGGGGTACCCCAGGATGGCGTTGTACGGGAGGCCAATGCGGGCCACGTCGAAGTCGATGAGCTCGGTGCGGTAGTTTTCATGAGTGTCGAAGGTGACTGGGAGGCGCACCTGCCCTAGGGGAATGGCGGAGCCGCCAACGATGCCCGAAAAGGGCCTAGTGGGCGCGAGCTGGTCGAGAGGCACTTGCAGCGTTTCGAAGGCCTCAACTGATAGGATGTTGAGACCCGTGCCTCCGTCGATGAGAGTCTTGGTGACGGAAACATTGCTGATGGTGGGTGTGCATAACATGGGGAGCGCGCCCGCGGCGGCCGCAGACCTGGGGTGGTCCCGGGAGTCAAAAGTAATAGCGCTCTCATGCCACGCGTGAGGCCGTGAGGCAGGGGCCATGCGGCACTCACCCCGCGGAAGAACTGCTTGGAGCGGCGACCAGACGCATACACGAAATGGTTATTTGTTTCCAGGACTTCCAAGTTGCATACGGGGCAAGTATGATCATCACCAATGTTGAAATGTCTTCTAAGAAGCATATCTCTGGTATTGATTCTATCAAGCAGCATTAGCCACACAAACACTTTATGCCTCATAATGCATTTTGTCTTCCAAATGGAGGTGAGGCATTGAGGCGCCAACACATTTCTGGGAGATTGTGGGTATTCACTGGGATAATCAGCTGGAGGTGCAACAAAAATACGAGCGGGCTAGGGCAAGCTGGCAGGGTCCGTTATTCAAAGAAGTGACCATTCTGACATCATGGAACATATGGAAACAGCGTAATAAAGTGGTGTTTGATGGAGAGGTGGCCACCCATCCTGATTGGCTTAGGAAACTCAAGGAAGATTTTGTGATCTTGGGATATAGAATCAACTCTCAAACTCCGACCTTTTTAGAAGGTTTCAGAGACTCTCTAGCTACTTAAACCCCTTACTCTAGTCTAGTTGAGTTGATCTTTGTTTTTAGTCTCATTGGGTAATGCCCAAAAATGGGCTTATCTTCATGTAAATCCATGTAAACACTCTTGATCCCCTGTTAACCATAGGTTAACATTTAATAAAATAACAGTAGGAGTCTCTCCTGCTGTTTTCATTCTTAAAAAAAAAAGGATACACGTGACCATGCGGGGCCCCGGGAGCGCAAAGCGCACAGAGAACCAGTCTCGGAGCTCGCTCCAAGAGGAGATCGAGGCCTCAGGGAGGCTGAGGAGCCAAGAGCGCGGGGCGCCCACAAGGGCCAAGGGGAACCAGTTCGCCATGACCTTGCTGTTGCTGCCCGCTGCCAGGATGCCCTGGTTGTAGAGTCGGAGAAATTCTTCGGGGCCAGCAGCGCCATCATAGCGTGGTGGCAGGGTCGGCCTGAACCTCGCTGGCCAACTTACCCGACGCAGGCTGGGGGTGAAGGCCGGGCAGCCCACGGCGCTCGAGAGGGCGACGGGGCGAGGGGCACTGGCTGCATCCAAGGCGGAGCGATGGCGGATGCCTCGGCCTGCGGGCCCCGCTTGGGCGGCGGGGGTGCGACAAGTGTTGGCCATGGGGACGGTGGGCGAAGTGAGGAAACTTCGTCACACCCCTACCTGGTGCGCCAAATGTCGGAATCAGGGCTCCGGGGACCCAAGAATGGTTCGAACTCTGGGGTGTGCGCGAAGAACTCCGCTAAGCTACGACTCACTACTCACCGACTCACGGCCTTGCTCCGGTGTGCTCGAGTGAGAGGGAAGAAGGGAGGAACACAATGATTTACCCAGGTTCGGGCCACCTTGCGGTGTAAGACCCCACTCCTACTTTGTGGTGGATTGTCTCGCGAGGAGGATGAGCATGAACTAGTACAAGGATGAACTGCCTCGGGAGGGCTCAGGGTTCGACCCCCCTCTATGGTGGCGTCTAACCTATACTTATACTGGTCCGGTCCTCTTCCCCCAAAGCTCTAGGTGGGAAGGGAGTCCACAACGGTCAATTTTGAAGGGGGACAGTAGTACACCCTATCCTGACTAAAGGTGGTCTTCGTCTGCAAAGCTTCTGGTCGTGACGCATAGGTGGGCTCGGTGATGACCTCCGTCATGACGAGCACGCCATCCTGGTCTTGTTGCACCGAAGAGGTAACCTTTGGGGCTACCTTGGGAACCCGCGTGCCGGCCTTGTACCTTTAGCACCAAAGAGGAAAGCCACATCGTCCGCGCCCGCTGGCATCGGTCCTGGCGATGCTCGTCGTGGCTCGCGTCACCCACGTGCATCGCGAGGTGGGGTGGCGAGCCTAGGAGTGTCCGCCCCTCGAGGGGCCTCAGGAGGCATCCTCGGGAGGCCGCCCCTCATGAAGCCCTCGGGGCACCTGACGATGCTTGCTCTTGCTCTCCTCGCGAGGCGGGGGCCTCACGAGGGCCTTGCTCGTGAAGTCATGACGCTGGGCCGCGCCGGGCCCTTTGACGATGCCACGCAATGGGCCGCAGGCAGACGGGCCTGGGTACCCCCAATCCCAGAGCCTCGACAAGGTATAATCTATCCTATAGCTGATAGTAGATGGGTAAGTCATGTTCATTGTGTCCCTAAGAAGGGAGGTATTACGGTTGTTCCTAATGATAAAAATGAACTGATTCCAGAAAGAATTCTCACAGGTTATAGAATGGTAATTGATTTCAGAAAATTAAACATAGCTACTAGGAAAGATCATTATCCTCTACCTTTCATTGACCAAATGCTAGAAAGACTATCAAAACATACACATTTCTATTTTCTAGATGGATATTCTGGGTTTTCCCAAATACCTGTGTCACAAGAGGATCAAGAAAAAACTACTTTTACATGCCCTTTTGGTACTTTTGCTTATAGACATATGCCTTTTGGTTTATGTAATGCACCTGCTACCTTTCAAAGATGTATGACTGCTAAATTCTCTGACTTTTGTGAAAAGATTGTTGAGGTTTTCATGGATGATTTTTCCGTATACGAAACTTCTTTTGATGATTGCTTAAGCAACCTTTATCGAGTTTTGCAGAGATGTGAAGAAACTAATCTTGTCTTGAATTGGGAGAAGTGTCACTTTATGGTTAATGAAGGTATTGTCTTGGGGCATAAAAATCTCTGAAAGAGGTATTGAAGTTGATAAAGCTAAAGTTGATGCAATTGAAAAAATGTCATGTCCTAAAGATATCAAAGGTATAAGAAGTTTCCTTGGTCATGCTGGTTTCTATAGGAGATTTATTAAAGACTTCTCTAAAATTTCTAGGCCTCTTACTAATCTTTTGCAAAAAGATGTTCCTTTTGTTTTTTATGATGATTGTGTAGAAGCATTTGAAATACTTAAGAAAGCCTTAATCTCTGCACCTATTGTTCAACCACCTAATTGGAACCGACCCTTTGAAATTATGTGTGATGCTAGTGATTATGCTGTTTGGTGCTGTTCTAGGACAAAGAGTTGATAAGAAATTAAATGTTATCCATTATGCTAGCGAAACTCTAGACAATGCTCAAAGAAATTATGCTAATACTGAAAAATAATTTTTAGTAGTTGTGTTCGCTTGTGACAAATTCAGATCTTACATAGTTGATTCTAAAGTAATTGTTTACACTGATCATGCTGCTATTAAGTACCTTATGGAAAAGAAAGATGCTAAACCAAGACTCATTAGGTGGGTTCTCTTGCTACAAGAATTTGATTTACATATTACTGGTAGGAAAGGAGCTGAGAACCCCGTAGCAGACAACTTGTCTAGATTAGAAAATATTCTTGATGACCCACTAGCTATTGATGATAGCTTTCCTGATGAACAATTAGCTGTCATAAATGCTTCTCGTAGTACTCCTTGGTATGCTGACTATGCCAACTACATTGTTGCTAAATTTCTACCACCTAGTTTCACATACCAACAAAAGAAAAAGTTTTTCTATGATTTAAGACTTTACTTCTGGGATGACCCACACCTTTATAAAGAAGGAGTAGATGGTGTTATTAGACGTTGTATACCTGAGCATGAACAGGAACAAATCCTACGCAAGTGTCACTCCGAGGCTTACGGAGGACACCACGCTGGAGACAGAACTGCACACAAGGTATTTGCTACTTCTTGAGCTTCCGTTGATTTTTCCCATGAAGAGGAAATGGTGATGCAGCAAAGTAGAGATAAGTATTTCCCTCAGTTAAGAACCAAGGTATCAATGTAGTAGGAGGCACAAGAAAGTCTCCAATATATGCACCTGCACAAACTAACAAACACTTGCACAGAACGCGAAGAAGGGGTTGTCAATCCCTTCATGGTCACGAACAAGAGAGAGATCTAATAGAGATAGGTATAAAAGATAAATAAAAGAGTAAAATAAAGTGCAGCAAGGTATTTTTGGGTTTTTGGTTTTATAGATCTGAAAATATATGATGGAAAATAGACCCCCGGGCCATAGGTTTCACTAGAGGCTTCTCTTTTGAAGAAAACATACGGTGGGTAAACAAATTACTGTTGAGCAATTGATAGAAAACGCATTATTATGAAGACATCTAAGGCAATGATCATGAATATAGGCATCACGTCCGTGACAAGTAGACCGAAACGATTCTGCATCTACTACTATTACTCCACACATCGACCGACTCCTGCCTGCATCTAGAGTATTAAGTTCATAAGAACAGAGTAACGCTTTAAGCAAGATGACATAATGTAGAGGGATAAACTCAAGCAATATGATATAAATCCCATCTTTTTATCCTTAATGGCAACAATACAGTACGTGCGTCGCTACCCCTTCTGTCACTGGGTGAGGACACCGCAAGATTGAACCCATCACAAAGCACCTCTACCATTGCAAGAAAACCAATCTAGTTGGCCAAACCAAATCGATAGATCGGAGAGAAATACAAAGCTATCTCAATCATGCATAAAAGAGTTCAGAAAAGACTCAAATAATATTCATAGATAATCTGATCATAAATCCACAATTCATCGGATCTCAATAAACGCACCGCAAAAGAAGATTACATCGAATAGATCTCCAAGAACATCGAGGAGAACATTATATTGAAGATCAAAGAGAGAGAAGAAGCCATCTAGCTACTAGCTATAGACCTGTAGGTCTGTAGTAAGCTACTCACACATCATCGGAAGGGCTACAAGGTTGGTGTAGAGGCCCTCTGTGATCGAATCCTCCTCCGGCGGAGTGCCGGAAAAGGCCCCAAGATGGGATCTCACGAGAACAGAAGCTTGCGGCGGCGGAAAAGTATTTTTGGTGTGCCCTCTGGTGTAGGGGGAATATTTGAGGATTTATGGTGGAAGAATTAGGGTTGGAAGGTCTACAGGGGGCCCACAAGCCCTGGGGGCGCCCTCCAGGGCGCGCCCCTACGTCTTGTGGCCTCCCCGTAGGGCTTCTGGCCTCCTCTCCAAGTCTCGTGGGTTTCTTCTGGTCCAAGAAAAATCATCGTAAAGTTTTATTCCGTTTGGACTCTATTCCTTTTCTGCATAAGTCGAAAACAAGGAAAAAAATAGAAGCTGGCACTAGGCACTAGGTTATTAAGTTAGTCCCAAAAATAATATAAAATAGCATATTAATGCATATAAAACATCCAAAATAGATAATATAATAGCATGGAACAATAAAAAATTATAGCTACGTTGGAGACGTATCAGTATTGCAATCTGGTTTTTACTAGCCTACTCTTTTCAATGATGCTCGAAAGTTTGTCTTGTCTTGTGATGAATGTCAAAGAATTGGTAACATAAGTAGACGTCAGGAAATGCCTATGAATTATTCACTTGTTATCAAACCATTTGATGTTTGGGGATTTGATTATATGGGACCTTTTCCTTCCTCTAATGGGTATACTCATATTCTAGTTGTTGTTGATTACGTTACTAAGTGGGTAGAAGCTCTTCCAACTAGTAGTGCTGATCATAACGCCTCTATTAAAATGCTTAAAGAAGTTATTTTCCCGAGGTTTGGAGTCCCTAGATATTTAATGACTGATGGTGGTACACATTTTATTCATGGTGCTTTTCGTAAATTGCTTGCTAAGTATGATGTTAACCATAGAATTGCATCTCCATATCATCCTCAGCCTAGTGGTCAAGTAGAATTAAGTAATAGAGAAATAAAATTGATCTTGCAAAAGACTCTTAATAGATCTAGGAAGAATTGGTCTAAGAAACTTGATGATGCATTATGGGCTTATAGAACTGCTTATAAAAATCTTATGGGTATGTCTCCCTATAAAATGGTTTATGGGAAAGCATGTCACTTACCTCTTGAATTAGAATCTAAAGCTTATTGGGCAATTAAAGAGCTCAACTATGATTTCAATCTTGCCGGCGAAAAGAGGTTATTTGACATTAGCTCACTTGATGAATGGAGAACCCAAGCTTATGAAAATGCCAAACTGTTTAAAGAAAAGGTTAAAAGATTGCATGACAAAAGAATACAAAAGCGGGAATTTAATGTAGGTGACCATGTCTTGCTATACAATTATCTCTTAAGATTTTTTGCAGGAAAACTTCTCTTCAAATGGGAAGGGCCTTACATTATCGAAGAAGTTTATTGTTCTGGTGCCATCAAGATCAACAATGCCGAAGGCAATAACTCAAAGGTGGTGAATAGGCAAAGAATCAAACATTATATCTTAGGTACGCCCATAAATGTTGAGACCAACATTATTAATTCCATAACACCGGAGGAGTACATAAAGGAAACCTTCCAGATCGCTCCAGAACCCTGAAAAGGAATAGGTATGTGATACGGTAAGTAAACCGACTCCAAATTTTTTCCAAAAGTAATTTTACTCCGTTTTGGAATATTTAAAAAATTAGAAAAATAAAAAGTAGTCCGAAAAGTGCACGAGCAGGCGACAAGCCTGGGGGGCGCGCCTCTCGAGCTTATGGCCACATCGTGTACGTCCCGGACTCCATTTTCTCCCAGAGTACTTGTTTTGCATGGTAAAAGTTCATTATATAATCTCCCGAAGGTTTTGACCACCGTATCACGACAATATCCTCTGTTCTTGTTTCAAGCTATTTTTCTGACAGATTTAGATCGCCATGATGTCTCCAAGTGCCCCAAGGACAAGTTCTACGAGAAGGTCATCAACCTCTACCTCTCAGAGGTGACGAAACACCCTCAAACCATTGAGATGCGCGAGGGGTGCTTCACATCCGGGATGTTTAAGTGCCAAGGAAGACCGGAAGCATGGAGGCCAGGCTCGAAGCCATGGAGCAGGAGGTCTTCAAGTGCCAAGGGATGGTGGAACACGGACTCAACGCCAACCACTCCATGACTACGGAATTCACCCGTGATCACAAGCTGGACAACAATAGTATCGGAGAGGCCATCTTCAAGCTTCATGAGAAAACTGAGCATCTCCAAGCCCAGATCTATGACCTGCAAAACCAAAACTGTGAGTATGAATATAGATTTAAGAGGATGAGTTTGGCTGCAGATTTGAGGATTCCGAAGATTCGTTCATCTTCTTACGATGGTGAGCCCATGCCTTGGAAGATGGAGGACAAGCTTCCCACATCATCAACTTCATCATCACCACCTCCGAAGAAGGAGACTTGAGTACATGGGTATGGGCACTCCCCTTGGCTTGTGCCAAGACTGGGGACGTGTCTCGGTATCGTATCACCATCACATCTTTATCTTTATCGTTTATCTTAGTTCAATCCTTTTGGTTAAATTTTGATCTAGTAGAATAAAAGTTTTAGTATGATCTAGTCTTTGAGTTTTGCTTTGTGTTCTATCTATATATGTAATCGAGTGCGAGAGTTATATAATAAAGATTAGTTTTGAGTTGAGGGCTTTACTTTGTTGCTTTGATCTTGGAAAAGAAAAAGAATAAAAGAAATAAAAGATTATATAATAATCTTATGGAGAGTTATGACTTCACATATGAGAAGTATGATGCATGAGATTTGTTGAGGGCTGACAAACATAGTATTGGTCATTGTTGCAATTAATAGAAAGTAATAAAGAAAGATAGGTTTCACATATAAATACACCATCTTGGACATCTTTTGTGATTGTGAGCACTCATTAAAATATTATATACTAATAAGTTGATGTTAGACAAGGAAGACGACATAATGTGTTATGTTCCCTTATATCCGAATAGAAGTTATGTTGTCATGGATCCTCCAACATGTTGAGCTTGCTCCTCATCCTATGCTAGCCAAAATTCCGCACTAAGTAGAGATACTACTTGTGCATCCAAAAACCTTTAACCCAGTTTTGCCCTGAGAGTCCACTATATCTACCTATGGATTGAGTAAGATCCTTCAAGTAAGTTGTCATTAGTGCAAGCAATAAAAATTGCTCTCTAAATATGTATGATCTTTTAGTGTGAGGAAAATAAGCTTTACACAAACTTGTGACGGGGAAGAAATAAAGCGACATAATGCATAATAAAGTTCTTTATCACAAGCGGCAATATAAAGTGACGTTCTTTTGCATTAAGATTTCGTGCATCCACATAAAAGCGCATGACAACCTCTTCTTCCCTCTGCGAAGGGCCTATCTTTTATTTTTACTTTCCACCTTTATGCAAGAGTCATGGTGATTGATACCCACAAGAATAGGGGATCAATCGTAGTCCTTTCGATAAGTAAGAGTGTCGAACCCAATGAGGAGCAGAAGGAAATGACAAGTGGTTTTTAGCAAGGTATTTTCTGCAGGCACTGAAATTATCGGTAACAGATAGTTTGGTGATAACATAATTCATAACGGGTAACAAGTAACAAGTGTAGCAAAGGTGCAGCAAGGTGGCCCAATCCTTTTTGTAGCAAAGGATAAGCCTGGATGAACTCTTATATAAAGCAAAGCGCTCTCGAGGACACATGGGAATTACTGTGAAGTTAGTTTTCATCATGCTCATATGATTCGCGTTCGTTACTTTGATAATTCGATATGTGGGTGGACTGGTGCTTGGGTGCTGTCCTTACTTGGACTAGCCTCCCACTTATGATTAACTAGGGTTTAAGATTCTGTCACTCTAGAAACCCATCATCTACTTATTACTTCCCAATGCCTTCCCCTAGGCCCAAAGCATGGTGAAGTGTCATGTAGTCGATGTTCACATAACACCACTACAGGAAAGACAACATACATCTCATCAAAATATCGAACGAATACCAAATTCACATGATTACTTATAACAAGACTTCTCCCATGTCCTCAGGAACAAACGTAACTACTCACAAAGCATGTTCATGTTCAAGATCAGAAGGGTAATAAATATCATTAAGGATCTGAACATATGATCTTCCACCAAATAAACCAACTAGCATCAACTACAAGGAGTAATCAACACTACTAGGAACCCACAGGTACCAATCTAAGGTTCTGAGGCAAAGATTGAATACAAGAGATGAACTAGGGTTTGAGAGGAGATGGTGCTGGTGAATATGTTGATGAAGATTGACCCTCCCTTGATGAGAGGATCGTTGGCGATGACGATGGCTTCGATTTCCCCCTCCAGGAGAGAAGTTTCCCCGGCAGAATCGCTCTGCCGGAGCCCTAGAT
The DNA here is from genome assembly GCA_011799875.1 of Thinopyrum elongatum. NCBI lineage: Eukaryota > Viridiplantae > Streptophyta > Magnoliopsida > Poales > Poaceae > Thinopyrum > Thinopyrum elongatum. The sequence goes on from CM022302.1 coordinate 422,958,537, forward strand.
TGCTTCTGCCCAGGTTCCGCCTCGAGACGGCGGCGCTTCATCCCGAAAGCTTCCTTCTTATTTTTTTCTAGGTCAAAACCCTCTATATAGCAGAAGATGGGCACCGGACGATGGCCAGGGGGCCCACAAGCCCTGGGGGTAGGGCGCGCCCCCCAGGCTTGTGGCCACCTGGTGGGTCCCCTTTTGTTGTTTGTTCGCCCCATATTTTTTATATATTCCAAAACAATTCTCCATAAAGTTTCAGTACATTTGGAGTTGTGCAGAATAGGTATCTCAGATTTGCTCCTTTCCGGTCCAGAATTCCAGCTACCGACATTCTCCCTCTTCATGTAAACCTTGTAAAATAAGAGAGAAAAGGCATAAGTATTGTACCATAATGTGAAATAACAGCCCATAATGCAATAAACATCAACATGAAAACATGATGCAAAATGGACGTATCAGTGATCTTCACTCTTCCTTTTATATTTTCTCTTTTTGGCAAGCACTATGTGTTGGATAAAGATCTAGACATACATATACACTCGGATGTAGGTGATCATGAGTTATTATTGTTGACGTTACCCTTGAGGTAAATGGTTGGGAGGCGAAACTATAAGCCCCTATCTTCCTATGTGCCTGATTGAAGCTTTGATCTCATAGGTATCGCGTGAGGGTTAGCAATTATGAAAGATTAAATGATGGTTGAGTATGTGAACTTGCTAAATAAGAGCTCTTACATTAACTCTTTCCGATGTTATGACAAATTGCAATTATTTCAATGACTGAGATCATAGTTTGTTAGTTTTCAATGAAGTTTTTGGTTCATACTTTACCTTGTGAATGAATTATCACTTTGGCATAAGAAGTTATATGACAGTATGTTACTGTTCTAAGGACGATCATGATGCTCTCATGTCCGTATTTTATTTTATCCACACCTTTATCTCTAAACATGTGGACATGATTATCGATTTCGGCTTTCGCTTGAGGACAAGCGAGTTCTAAGCTTGGGGGAGTTGATACGTCCATTTTGCATCATGTTTTTATGTTGATATTTATTGCATTATGGGTTGTTATTACACTTTAAGATACAATTCTTATGCCTTTTCTCTCTTATTTTACAAGGTTTACATGAATAGGGAGAATGCTGGCAGATGGAATTCTGGACCGGAAAGGAGCAAATCTGAGATACCTATTTTGCGCAACTCCAAATGTCTTGAAACTTTACGGAGAATTGCTTTGGAATATATAAAAAATATTGGGCAAAGAAACAACAGAAGGGGGCCCACCAGGTGGCCACAAGCCTCGGGGGCTTGCCCTGCCCCCCAGGGCGCGCCTCCCGAGCTTGTGGGCCCCCTAGCCAGCCCCTGGTGTCCATCTTCTGCTATATGAAGGGGTTTGACCTAGAAAAAATCATAAGGAAGCTTTCGGGACGAAGCGCCGCTGTCTCGAGGCGGAACCTGGGCAGAAGTAATCTAGGGCTCCAGCGGAGCTATTCTGCCGGGGAAACTTACCTCAGGGAGGGGGAAATCGAAGCCATCGTCATCACCAACGATCCTCTCATTGTGGGAGGACTAACCTTTATCAACATCTTCACCAGCACCATCTCCTCTCAAACCCTAGTTCATCTCATGTATTCAATCTTTGTCCCAAAATCTCAGATTGGTACCTGTGGGTTGCTAGTAGTGTTGATTACTCCTTGTAGTTGATGCTAGTTGGTTTATTTGGTGGAAGATCATATGTTCAGATCCTTAATGATATTCAATACTCCTCTGATCTTCAACATGAGCATGCTTTGTGAGTAGTTACTTTTGTTTCTGAGGACATGGGAGAAGTCTTGTTATAAGTAATCATGCGAATTTGGTATTCGTTCGATATTTTGATGAGATGTATGATGTCTTTCCTCTAGTGGTGTTATGTGAACATCGACTACATGACACTTCATCATAATTTGGGCCTAGGGGAAGGCATTGGGAAGTAATAAGTAGATGATGGGTTGCTAGAGTGACAGAAGCTTAAACCCTTCTTTATGCGTTGCTTCGTAAGGGGCTGATTTGGATCCACATGTTTCATGCTATGGTTAGATTTATCTTAATTCTTCTTTCGTAGTTGCAGATGCTTGCGAGAGGGGTTAATCATATGTGGGAGGCTTATCCAAGTAAGGACAACAACCAAGCACCGGTCCACCCACATATCAAATTATCAAAGTAACGAACACGAATCATATGAGCATGATGAAAACTAGCTTGACAATAATTCCCATGTGTCCTCGGGAGCGCTTTGCTTTATATAAGAGTTCGTCCAGGATTATCCTTTGCTATAAAAAGGATTGGGTCACCTTGTTGCACCTTTGTTACACTTGTTACTTGCTACCCGTTATGAATTATCTTACTACCAAACTATCTGTTACCGATAATTTCAGTGCGTGCGGAAAATACCTTGCTGAAAACCGCTTGTCATTTCCTTCTGCTCCTCATTGGGTTCGACACTCTTACTTATTGAAAGGACTATGATTGATCCCCTATACTTGTGGGTCATCACCCCCATGGAGCGGAGCAGAGCAAGAGTGTCAAAGTGTTGCCGCCCAAGAGCAGGAGAACGTCGCCGCGCATCAGCTGCGGTCTTCCGCAATTAACTGGGCAACTATCTTGTTCTTAATTAATGAAAAGGCAAAGCTTTTGCTTCTTTCGGCTAGTTTTATGTAAGAAATGATGTAAGTTTGAATGGAAGTGGTCCGGTATGTAAAGATTGCACATAGTTTCTAAAAGCACAAACGTGTGTGATAGCGGGGAGTAGATCCCACACAGTGACTAGCGTGAAATGCCGTAAAGGCGAGGAGGCAACTATTATCAGCAAGGGGCGGCTTCCCATCCGCTAGCCGAGTCGAATAGAACGCAGAAGTTAAGCGTGCTGGGGCTGGAGGAGTCTAAGGATGGGTGACCGGGTGGGAAGTTGCATATCTCAAGCTTCATTTAAGTGCCATGATACAGTCATTATAGACATTTAGACTCATTTGATACGGTCATTACAGACATTTAGACTCTAAATGAGTCAGTAGTGACCTGTCATGTTGATTACATAAACCTTGAGATCCTTGTTTTGGTAATTTGTAGAATGATGTTTTTTTTGTTATTTCTTGTTTTCAAAAATCGGAGGATATAATGCTCGAGACCTATGGGCCCACACAATCTATCCCTTTGACCCAACATACAAGAATGGTTTGACCAGGACGAGTTCCTCATCTAACCCTTTGACCCAACGTATGAGAAAGGTTTGGCCATGATGGTTTCCTCTTGCTCTGTGTGCCATGTTAGACCAAATTAAGTTTGAGCACATGCGTTTGATACCCCCTCCCCCTCGCCTCGAAGTTGGGGAACTGACATCATACGTCTTAAACCTGGCTTTGGGGTACGATGTTCGGTTTGTAATGTAGTTGGTGCCCCATCGAAGTTGTGCATTAGGGATTTGAACACATTGCACACCACCCATACATATTTTTGGGCCGCATGCAGGGTATAGGGGGTCTTCTGATCGACCCCGTCTCCCTTGTGCGGTTTTAGATGACACGCATATCTGTGGGCTCCCTGGGGTCTATATATATCATCACTTTGACCGATAATGAGGGGTTTGGCCATGAATGGATTCCTCCTAGTTTGTGTTAGGGCGGGTCACGGTGATATGTTCGAGCAAAGTTTGAGCTCATGCGTTCTCAGGATTCCCTCCCACACGCTCGAATTGGTGGGTTGGACTGAAATCCTACGTATGTCGTCCTTAATTACCTAGCTTTCATGGGGGTTGTCTATATCGAGAGGTAGGCGCCACATCAAAATTGTACATTATTTGGTATTTAAAACACATCACCCCTTCCTACATACATCATTTTGGGTTGCATGCAGGCGGTGCTGGTTTTGTGGCCCCTCTCGTGCAGTTTTTGATGATGGTCCAATCTATTAGCCCAAGCGGTGTATTCTATCCCTTTTTGATCGACAACAACAGTGGTCGTTTGACCAAGCGATACATTCACTGGTCCGTTTTATGGTAGGTCACGGCGACATGCATGTATGACCAAAGTATGAGTATGAGTATGTGCATGTGTCCCGTTGACACGAAGTGGTGGTGGGGCAAGCACCCTAGCTATGACCTTAGCCTGTCTTTATAGATATATCCAAGGGGGGCTTTCCGGTTTGCGATGCAGGTGCCACCAAAGTTGTGCATTGTGTATTTAAGCATCACACTACATATATTTGGCCACTTCCAGGCGGTTTTTGTCTTTCGGCCCCTCTCACCGATCTTTGACGATGCGCCCACCCGTGGGCCTGCTTGGTCAAAGTTGTGCACTGGGAATTTGAACATCACACACCACCCTTTTCATTCATATATATTTGGGCCACATGCTGGTGTGGTTGTCTTCTGACCCTCTCTCATGTTTTTTGCTGCCAAATGGTGCTATATATGAAGACTCGGATGACGCGCAACAGACATGGGCGCACTGGCTTAACCGTGTGCGATGCTAGTGCACTATAAAATCACCATGATTGCGCAAGCGCGAGCAAGGGTGGAGGTACAAGATATTTAGGATGAATTCCACGTCTGCGTCCGAAAATTAGGACGAACCGTGTGCGGTAGACCAGCTAGCTAGAAATCTAAAAACAAACTACCCGCCTTGAGTGATCCAAAAATTGGCGGTTTTGCCGCTTTTCCTTATTATCATACATGCATATTCTTTTTGGCCCGTGTGCGATCTTGGTTGCTCCCACTCCGCTTCAATTCCTTTACCCAAATTTTAGTAGCTGCGGTATTTCAACCATCACCCCCACTCCTCCACCACCGACCTTATAGTAAAATTCCAGTAGTCGAGGCATTTGAACTGTCGCCCTCCCTCGTCCACAACATCTCCACCCACCATTACTAAATTTTCAGCAGCCGCGGCGTATCCTCAAACACCACCCCGCCCCCTCCACAGCCCACCACCACCCCCCCCGCTCGAATCCTAGCTCGCTGCCGCCAACCCCTGCCGGTCTGCCCATGCCTCCTAGCTTACATAATAAAGTTCAGGTTTGTTCGCACACGAACACGTCACCGTGTACCTCCAACGCCGAGGGTGATGCACCGCAGCTCACGTCGAAGGAGACCCGTCCGGAAGCGCGGTACGCAAGCAATCCAGCGGGTGCTTTTCAGGACCCGAAACCCCACACGCCCGGGAGGGACCCCGTCAGGGCGCGCGGCGGCTATGGGCTGCCCTAGGTCAACCTGATCGCCCCTAGGGCCTCGAGGTTCGTCGCCCTGTAATGAAGAAGAACGAACGAAGAAAGAGGAAGAAGAAGAACAAGGGAGAAGATAAAAGTAAAGGTAAAAGTAGTATATTGATTTGTTCGATTGTGTGTTGTTTCAATCGGCCGTCACCCCTAACATATATAAGAGGCGGCTGGACTTCCCGTACAAGTAAAGGATTCATCTAGGCTTTCCTTACAAGAAAATTACATCAATTCACGTCCTACAGTTCTAGTTTCAGTCCAACTCGGATTTAGCCCGAATCTGTCTCATACTTCTGTCCTGCTTCTTGCGTGGGCTGTATAAATTGCGTACTAACTCGGATGGAGTCGAGTTCAAGATCAAACTTGTCCGCCTCGATGATCTTCATAATACAACGTGTGATACTTCTCCTTTTAAGGCCGTCTTTATGACTTTTAGGGCCCATCTTTAACTGTGGGTCGGATTCAATTATGCAGTTTTTTGAACTGTCCGAGTCTTGTAACAACTTTGCAGGCCGTATACCATCTCCGATGATGATTAATCCAAAAGTAAAGTTGACCGTTTTGATGATACGCACAACTTCCGTGTAGAACACTTTTCCATCCGGGGTCATCTGAATAATCTTTCGAGCCCATCTCCAACTTCTGGTCGGATTGACTTTGACAGCTTCCACTTTTCCGGCAAGCTTTCCATGCCGGCAAGCTTTCCACCCCGCCAAGCTTTCCACACCGGCAAGGTTTCCACCCCGGCAAGCTTTCACACCGGCAAGGTTTTCACCCCGGCAAGGTTTCCACCCCGGCAAGCTTTCACACCGGCAAGATGAAAGTGTGTTATATCGACTAGAGGAGGGGTGAATAGGCGATTTTTACAAATTCGTCACTGAGGAATTTCAAGGTGAGGAAATTCCTAAGTCACGTACTACTTAGCAGCGGAATTAGTACTCAGATGCAAACATAACATGGCATAAGAACGGTCATCATGATGAAATGAAATAGGCACAGAGTACAGGTAGCGTGAAGCACATGATAAGCAGGCTGAAGACTATGTGACTGAAGAAATAGGATTGAGGAAATTGAGAAAGTCTTCAGTCAAAGTCTTCACACAGTAACGATCAAGTAAATCAACACATGAATGAGGAAATGAAAGGGTTGAGGAAATAGAACCAGTAGCTCGGTGAAGACAATGATTTGGTAGACCAGTTCCAACTGCTGTGACAGTTGTATGTCTGGTTGGAGCAGCTAGGTATTTAAACCTGAGGACACACAGTCCCGGACACACAGTCCTCACCGTATTCTCCTTGAGCTAAGGTCACACAGACCTCGCCCAATCACTCGTGGTAAGTCTTCAGGTGACTTCCAAACCTTCACAGACTCGGTCACTCGGCGATCCACAATTTCCTCTTGGATGCTCTAGACCATGACGCCTAACCGTCTGGAGGATGCACAGTCCTCAAAGGTAACGAGCGTCGGTTCCACAAAGGGAACAATCTCTTCAGTGATGCTCAATCACTTTGGGTTTGTAGGTGTTTGGGTTTTTGGGTTTTTCCTCACTTGATGATTTTTGCTTAAAGTCCTTGGAGGATGGGATGCTCTAAATGACAAGTGTCAATCTATCTCTCAAAGCAGCCAACCAGCTAGAGGTTGAAGGGGGCGGCTATTTATAGCCTAGGGAGCAGCCCGACATGATAAGACATAAATGCCCTTCAATGATATGACCGTTAGGTGGGAAGGATATTTGGACAGGTGGCGCGTAGCATAGCAACGGTCGGAAATTTGTGTATCAAATTCCTCAGGGCTATCATGTTCCTCACTTGTAGGCAATCCGCACTGGCGAATTCCTAACTCCTCAGTCAGAACAAATTCCTCAGAGAACAGAAGAACTTCGTCTCTGTCACTGAAGAAATTGACTAAACTGTATGAGATTTCCAATGGCTTCACTCGAAAGGATTGGGTAGGTGTAGGATTTTGAGATGAGCATCACTTGGAAACTTTTCCTTAGTTTTACCTCGACCCACTTTAACAGTACGGTGTTTCCTATGACTCAAGAAGAAGAAAATGAAACTACGAAAACAAAAGTCTTCACGCTTCATAATCCTTGCATGAATATCAAGTCTTCAGGGTCACACCAATTTCCTCACTTACAAAGTCTTCAAGAAAACCAAAGTCTTCAACTGAAGACATTCATTTTTAGGGGTCGACTTTCATCGTAAATATCAAACTCCTCATAGACTTATAGACCTGTGTACACTCACAAACTCATTAGTCCCTTAACCTATAAGTCTTCAATACACCAAAATCACTAAGGGGCACTAGATGCACTTACAATCTCCCCCTTTTTGGTGATTGATGACAATATAGGTTAAGTTTGCAACGGGGATAAACATATGAAGTGTAAATACTGATATTGAGGAATTTGATTGCAAGATATAGAAGAACTCCCCCTGAAGATGTGCATATTTGAGGAATTTGCTTTGAATAGCAAGTGCACATTGTAGAGTAATATCATGGAGATCTCCTCCTATATCTTGTAATTCATACACGCATTTAATCATATGATATGAAGAATTTGAAATGCATGATGAAATATGGTGTCTGACGAAATTCAGCATGCGTGCATTAAGGTACTTGAGGAAATAAGCATGCAGAAAGCAGTTCAAAAGTATCAGACCACCATAGGACTTAAGTTTACAACTCATCAGAGGAAACACCTCAGAAAAGCAAGAGTTGTAACTTAACAGAAATATAGCCCATATATAAGACCTTCTTGAAGACTAACTCAAGTTTCTCCCCCTTTGTCATCGAATGACCAAAAGGGACGAAAAATGAGGACTAATGCCCCTGAAGAATATCATCATGATGTCGATGGAGGAGCGCCAGTGTTGTTGGGGTCGTCCGTTGGAGTAGGGCCTGCCGCGGTGTCGTTCAAGTCTTCAGCTTCATCCGTCTCGCGCGATGAAGAATATGAACTGGCGACGAGCTGAGGAACTTTGACCTTCTTGAACTTCTTCGAAGGTGGCTAAGACCAGTCAAAGTCCTATTGGAATCCCATCTCCTTGAGTTCTTCAGCACTATGAAGATTCGACAGAATAGCCCAAGTGCGGTCAAAGACTTCATGCAAGTAGTAGTGATTCTTCTTCACAGTATTTTGAGTGACTGTCATGTTCTGAAGAATTGCACCAAACTGACGCTTGACCCACTTGTGATTTCGATCAACTTCCTGATGAAGACTAAGGAGAAGTTCACGATCAGTCATCACACGTGGAGCTGTGGCTTGAGGATTATGTTCTGAAGCTTTGGCGGCAGAATCTTGTGTTGCAGAGTCATCATTGGTGGAATATGAAGTAGCTTTGCGAAACTGTCCATCCAATGGACGAGTACCTTCATCAATAACTGCAGCCTTGCCCTTCTCATCAGCTGAGGAAATAGTCCGTTTGAGGACTTCAATAGGGGGCAAATAGCTGAGATGATTTTGAAAGTCAGCCTTATAATGAATTGAAGAGCTTGATCTGATGAACCTCATGATCCAGGGAGCATAAGGCTTCAACTCAAAGGGTGACAGAGCAGCATTGGCCAAAGTCCTCATGAAGAAATTGTGGTAGTTGATAGGAATACCATGAATGATTTTGAATAGCAGATTCTTCATAATGCCAACAACCTGTTCGTCATCAGAGTTGTGGCCCTTGATTGGACTGAGGGTTTTGGTCAATATGTGATAAACTGTCCTTGGCACATAGAGCAATTCGTTGACAAGGAATTTGGTCCTTGGAGCTTGGCCAGGCTTCAAAGGCTTCATCAACACTTGCATCAGATGATCGGATAGTTCAGGTTCAACATAGAGAAGCCTTGCACCTTCAGTGGGAGGACTGACTGGGACGGCATGAAGCAATTCAGAGGCCGGTGCTTTGAAATGAGTATTATCGGTCATCCAGTCCAATACCCATGAATTGACATCATCAACATTTCCAGTAATGTGCAGCGTGGCGAAGAATTGAAGAATGAGTTCTTCATTCCAATCACAAATGTCGGTGCAGAAGTTGAGTAACCCAGCGTCATGAAGAACACTGAGGATTGGGGTGAAGCAGGGCAGCGATTCCATATCCACATGAGGAATTTGCTTTTGTTCAAAGATCTTGTCCTTATCAAACAACAGTGAGGAATAGAAGTTCATCTGGCTAGCAGTCCAGAAGCGCTTGCGACGAAGTCGAGCAGAGTCATAGGGATTGTAGTCAGTGAAGAATATGTGCTCATTGAAGAAATCTTCAGCATTGAACTTCTGCTTCTTGGAGTGAGGGTTCTGTGGCTTGGGCTGAAGATTAACAGTTGAGGTCTTCACAGCCTCTTGAGGTAGAGCCACAGGCTGAGGAATTTCAGGAGCAAAGGCATCAGCAGCAGCCTTGGCCTCCATTTCTTCAGAAACATGTACATCAGCACTAGTGGCTGGAACTTCTTCAGGAATAGAATGAAGTGAAGCTTGACGTTCATCAGAGCCCGTATGAATTTCTTCAGTTGGCACAGGGGACTGAGGAATTTGTTGCAGTGGAGTCGTCAGTGGTGAATTGGGGTGATGACTTTCCCAGTAGTCATCATTCAGAATTGGTGTAGTACACCCAATGTCCACATCTTCATCTTCATCATCAATTTCCTCAACGCCTGCCTCTTCAGCTGTGAACTGAGGCATGGGCGATGATACCAGCGGAGTTGAAGTGATATTGTCCACATCAATTTCTTCATCTAACTGTTCTGTCGAAGCAGCAGAAGGATCTTCTTCATCAGATTCACTTGGAATTGCATATTCCTCACCAAAGGGAATAATCTCCTTTGTTGGCATGCTTGATATTAGAACAGCATCAATTGGGTTTTCAGATGAGCTTGTCAAAGTCTTCACTTTCTTGGGAGCTGAAGACTCTGAAGATGCAGATGCTTTCCTTTTCTTCACAGCTGCTCGCTCCGCAGCCTTGGTTTTCTTCGCTTCTGATGCAGAAGGAAGGTTGATACTTTTCATCTGTGATGACTTTGCAGGAGGAGCAGATGAAATTGGTTCAGTTTCTTCAGGCACAACATTGGAGGTTTCCCTGGCATTTTCTTCAGAGACTGGAATTTCTTCATCAGCCCTGGTGCTTTCATTTTCTTCGACAGTCTGATTTTCATCAGCTGTGCTTGCATGTTCTTCAGTAGACTGAGCAGATGTTTCAGTCTGAGGAAATTTGGGTTGCGATGAAGCTGCAACATTTGGAGTGAATCCCTTTGCCATTCTGACGAATCTGACTTTGGCACCTAGCCAATCTGCATGATAAGTGTCAAATTCATCACTGAGTGCTTTGATCTCAGCCTGCATAGTCACAAGTTCTTCAGGAGACAATTTCACAACATTTTTCTTTAGAAAGCGCTCCTTCTTATATTGAGCTTTCTTGACTTGCCTGGCCTTCTCAAATTTCCATTTTTCTTCGGCTATGAAGGCCGTCAACATGTGGCTTTGACCAGGAGTGAGGTTTAATTCAGGCAAAGGTGTGTTAGGGTTCTTGTGCCATAGATCAATGAAATCAAGGATCTTCCTTGGATCCATCATGAGGGGCACAACACTGCCTTTAGCACTAGCGGCCCTTTGTTGTCGATCTCTGATGATCTCAGCTAATTCTTCATCATCAGCTTCATCTTCGCTTGACGGAACCTGTAAGGCGACCTGCTTCTTGTGAGGACTTGGCCTTGTGCCTCGTCCAGCAGTGGCCTTTTTCTTCAGCAAGATCGGAGCTGTTGAAGACTAATGTGGAGCTGAGGAACTTGCAGAGACTCCTGAAGCAATTGAGATTCCAGTAGTCCTTTGGCATGTGGCAAGATGCACATGTGCTGAGGACTTTGCGGGAGCAGCTGAGGATTTTGCAACTGAGGGAGTTGGAGCTGCTTTTGAAGAACCTGGCCATGAGGGCATTGCAGCTGAGGATCTTGTCTTGACAGCTGGTTTCTTTGTCATAGCCTTCTTAGGCTTGCTAGCAGAGGCCTCAGCAGCGGCAGTAGCAGAATCTTCGTTGAATTTTTTCACTGCCTCTTTAGCCATTTTGGCCAGCTTGGCTTGACGCTTAGCCCACTCCTGAGGAAATTCCTCACCTCTTCTGATGCTTGTGGGATCAGCTTCTTGGCCTGGAGCCAAAGGAGGTCTTGGACATGGAGGGTTGACAGCCAATTTCTTCATGTACTTTGGAGTCACATATCGATACTCCCTCCATTCTCTTGCCCATCTCCTCTCAATCTTCTGAATGCGCACTTTGCGCTGATTTTTATTCTCCTTGCCATGAGTTGCTTCATCAGGAGTACAATATTCATCATAGATGTCATCAGGGATCTCAAAAGCAGTGTTTGTTTCTGGCCTCTTTCCTCCCTTCTGAGGTCTTTTACCATCAGCCATTTTCTTCACTTGAGGATATTGAACAATGGATGTTTCTGAGGAAGTGTGCAACTTATCTTCGAGAAATGCTGCAAATGAGTTAAGTTGATGAGAACCTAGTGATTCAACAGCAGACATGTGTACCTGTGAACAGAATATAGGTGCAAAGAATTTGGAGAGGTCATATGCGTTCTCAGAAGTTTTTCAAAAGTATCAAGTTTGAGGAATTTGACCAGGGGTGTCTTGAGGAATTTCACTAAGCGTTCTTTGGCTTAGGTTCTAGAGTTGTATAGATTGAAAATCCACACAATTGAGGAATCTTGAAGAAAAACATTGCTTAGAGAAACAGATCAAGAACAGAAGCAAGTTGGTGTTTAAGAACATGAAAGTTGAAGAATAAACACCTTTTGAAGATTTTGTGGAAATCATCAGAATCAACAAGGGCAGTAAAAATAGATTTTATTTACCCTTGACGAAGAACACGACGAACTGAGAGTAGCAGTGGAGAAGCTCGTCCGTTCAGATCTTCCACGCCCTAACTTGGCGATGGAAAACAGCTACGGCGGCGGCGGCGTGAAGATTTCCGCGGCTGGCGTGAGTACGACGGCGACGAGGTCGAGGTAGTGAAGCTCTTCCTCACCGGCGATGATGGAGTGTAGCGGCGGCGCTAGGTCTGAGAGCTCGAGCGGGGTAAATGAGATTTGAGGAGGGCGAGGGGTATTTATAGCCGAGGTGAAAAAACGCTCGTCCGAAGAAAATGGACGAACATGCCCCTGACCTTTCTTATCCTAACGACATGTGTCACCCACGTACTATGAAGTGGAGATCGTGTTTGATCGTGGGTGAATAGATAAATCTTATCGAGGGATATGGAACGGTTTGAGCGGCAAAAGCTGAAAATTCAGATAAGAATATTTTAATGTTTCGTTCGCGAATTCTTCAGCTGTCAAGGACACAGTGAAGACTTTGAACGGGTTTCAAATGGAACGCACATGAAGAATTTGTGAACAGACTGGATTGAGTTTAGCATAGAGGGGGAACGGGTCCGATCACATTCACTTAGAAGAAAAACAATTTGAAGAATTAGCAATAAGTGAATGCTGTAGAGGACAGAAAACTCAAATATATATATATATAGTCAATGAAGAACACAGTCGGAAAGAGTGAAGACTTTGCAAAGTTGAAAAATTTGAACAACTGAAGATTTTCAATCAGAAGAAAAACTCAAATTGAAGATTTTCAACTTTTGTTGGTGGCGTGACCCACCATGTAAGAATGGTGATTTCAGACGCCGTGTACAATTGTCGTAGTGCTCTGAGAATCAAATTCTTCATTAATTTCTTCACACTTAGAGGGTTAGTCTTCATTGATTGAAGAAAAACATTTCTTCGTGTGTTGCACATCTAAGTCATCAATTTGGATAAGTGTTAGGATGTGTGTCCTTTTCAAAGAACATTCGAAGAATATGCTTCACAGCCTTATGGTGTGATTCCTTCGGTGTAGCTTGAAAACGGGCACACATGCAAACACTAAGCATAATATCTCGCCTAGATGCACATAGATACAGTAAAGAGCCAATCATGGAGCGGTATACCTTTTGATCGAAGTCTATACCATTTTCATCAGTGCATAGATGGCCATTTGTGGGCATAGGGATTTTGACGCCTTTGCATTCTTGCATACCGAATTTCCTCAGAACGTCCTTGAGGTATTTTTCTTGAGAAATGAAGATGCCATTGCGCTGTTGACGAATTTGAAGACCTAAGAAGAATTTCAATTCTCCCATCATGGACATTTGATATTCCTCACTCATCATATAAGCAAATTCGTCACTGTAACGTTGGTTAGTACAGCCAAAGATAATATCATCAACATATATTTGGCACACGAATAATTCATCATCATATGTTTTGGTGAAAAGAGTTGGGTCGAGTGAACCGGGTTTGAAGCCTTTCTTCATGAGGAATTCCTTCAAAGTATCATACCACGCCCGAGGGGCCTGCTTGAGGCCATAGAGGGCCTTATTTAGTCTGAGGACTTGATCAGGATGCTTAGGATCTTCAAAACCTGGGGGTTGAGCAACATATACTTCTTCCTCAAGCTTACCATTGAGGAATGCACTTTTCACATCCATTTGATATAAGATGATATTATGATGGTTAGCATAAGCAAGCAATATGCGAATAGCCTCAAGTCTAGCAACAGGTGCAAAAGTTTCATCGAAATCAATTCCTTCAACCTGTGTGTAGCCTTGAGCTACAAGACGAGCCTTGTTCCTCACCACTAGGCCATTTTCATCTTGTTTGTTGCAGATCCATTTGGTGCCGATGATATTGTGCTTGCGTGGGTCTGGTCGCTTGACAAGCTCCCACACATTGTTCAGCTCAAATTGATGTAATTCCTCTTGCATCGCTTGAATCCATTCAGGCTCCAGAAATGCCTCATCAACTTTGGTGGGCTCTATGATAGAGACGAAAGCAAAATGCCCACAAAAGTTAAACAAATGTGAAGCTTTTGAGCGAGTAAGAGGACCTGGTGCATTGATATCATTGATGATTCTCTCAATCTGTACTTCATTTGCAACGCGAGGATGAGCAGGTTGACGACTTTGATTTGGCTCAGCATTTTCTTCAGAGCCATTTTCTTCAGATGCACCAGTATGATTTTCTTCATGATCTGGAATGACTTCTTCAGCAGATTCTTCAGTAGGTATGACATCTTCAGTAGCCTTTAGCTTGATGGATTCCTCAGGAGTCATTTCATCTAGCACAGGAGGTAAGTGCTCTCTTTGCGAGCCTTTAGTTTCATCGAACCGTACATCAACAGTTTCAACAACCTTGTTGTGATAGGTGTTGAAGACCCTGTACGTGTGCGAGTCCTTTCCTTAACCAAGCATAAAACCTTCATGTGCTTTCGGCGCAAATTTAGAAATGTGATGGGGATCTCTAATCCAGCATTTAGCACCGAAGACTTTGAAATAAGTCACATTGGGTTTCTTGTCAGTGAGGAGTTCATATGAGGTCTTCTTGAAGAACTTGTGAAGATATACCCTGTTGATGATGTGGCATGCAGTATCAATTGCCTCAGGCCAGAAGCGACGAGGTGTCTTGTATTCATCAAGCATAGTGTGAGCCATCTCAACAAGAGTCCTGTTCTTGCGCTCTACGACGCCATTCTGCTGAGGAGTGTATGGGGCAGATAACTCATGAGTAATACCAAGTTCATCGAGATAGTCATCAAGACCGGTATTCTTGAACTTGGTCCCATTGTCACTACGTATATGCTTGATCTTCACACCGAAATTCGTCGAAGCCCTTGAAGAAAATCGTCTGAAGACTTCCTGCACTTCAGTTTTGTAAGTAATGACATGCACCCATGTGTTACGAGAATAATCATCAACAATGACAAAGCCATATAGAAATGCTGCATTTGTTAGTGTGGCATAATGAGTAGGGCCAAAGAGATCCATATGAAGCAATTCAAAAGGACGAGAGGTGGTCATGATAGTCTTTGAGGGGTGCTTGGCTCTGGTGATCTTTCCAGCCTCACAAGCCCCGCAAAGATGATCTTTGAGGAATTTTGAGGAATTTGACACCCTCAATGCCAATGATGTGCTTCTTCTTCACGAGCGTGCGTAAGTTCCTCATGCCAGCATGACCCAGTCGTCGATGCCATAGCCAGCCTTCTGAAGCTTCTGCAAGTAGACAAGTGGCAGGCTGTGGTCCTGCAGAGAAATCAACAATATACAAGTCTCCTCTCCTAAAGCCTTCGAAGACTTTGGAATTGTCAGATTCCATGAGCACTAAGCAACGATATTTGCCAAAGACAACAACCATATCAAGATCACAAAGCATTGAGACAGACATGAGGTTGAATCCGAGGGACTCGACAAGCATGACTTTGTCCATGTGTCGATCCTTTGAGATTGCAACCCTACCTAGACCCAATACCTTGCTTTTGCCTTTGTCTGCGTAGGTGATATGCTTCAAATGTGATGGAGATAAAGGAGTGTTCATCAGTAAGCTCCTGTCACCGGTCATGTGATTAGTACATCCACTGTCGAGGACCCACTCAGTAGCTTTGGATAAATCATCCTGCAGATGAATTAGTGCATCTTACGAACACATATCTTCAGAGTGAAGAATTTGACATCAATTTCATCAGACAGAAATTCATCAGTTAATGCAACATATGTATATATAGCAGTATGAGGACGTGAGAAATGAATGATTCATTTCTTCATGATTAGCTTGCGTCCTTTCAAGCATTTCAGGTCTCCAGAAAATTCTTCACACGATTTAGTTCGTCTGGAGACCTGACCCTGCATAAGAGGTTAGTTCTTTTTCTTCACCACCCACATCTGGAGGGGTGGCAAAGAGTTCATCATTCTGTGAGCTCCATAAGAGAAAGGTGGCATTGAAGCCAAACCGCTTCGTTTCACAGGAGAGGGATTAGTATAGGCATATGAGTAAGCAGAGAAATTCTTCGAGGACTTATGAATATAATGATTTGAAGAATAATGCACATTATCAGAACTCTTAGATTTTCCCTGCGAAACAGAAGCGTTAGCATGATGATGATTATATGAGGACTTGGATCCACGTGAGGAATTTGATCCATAAGAGGACTTGGATCCATATGAAGACTTTGGTCCATATGAAGAATTTGAACTGAGGTTCTTATTCTTCACAGGTGGTGTCATGAGGACATTCACCTGAAGACTTTCAAGGCACCTTTTGGGAACCCAGATTTTCTTCATAGGGGGACCATTCCTATAGTTAGTTCCAACATATCTAGCAAATACTTCACCATTCTGATTTTTGAACAGTTTAAAGTTGGAGTCAAATGACTCATCAGATGAATGTGAGAATTCACAAGTAAAGCCAGATAGAGTGGATGGATCTACGGGAGGTCCCTTCGCAGCAACCCATGAGGTTTTGGGATACTGCTCAGGTTTCCAGTAGGATCCATCAGCATTGAGTTTCCTCTCAAAGGCAATACCCTCTTTCCTAGGGTTCCTGTCCAAGATCTGCTTTTTGAGCACATCACAAAGAGTCTGATGCCCTTTGAGGCTTTTGTACATGCCTGTCACATACAATTCCTTCAACCCTGCATTTTCGTCAGTGATACTAGTGGTATCCTCAGATGAGGAATTTGTGACCACAGAGATAGTTGAAGAATTTGCAGCAATAGAAGCATTTGAACTTTCAGGTGAAGAATTAGCAGTTTCACGTTCAATGCATTTCAAGCATGGTGGAATAAATTCTTCCTGAGTGGAACTGATCTGTTGAGCAAGTAATGAATCATTTTCCTTCTGAAGATCTTCATGACTCACCCTTAGCATCTCAAGATCTTGCTTTCTTTGAAGAAATTCATAAGAAAGCTTCTCATGATCGGCTAAGAGAGTTTCATGATGACCTTGAAGGTTGTCAAACTTAGACTGAAGTTGCTGAAGATTATCAGTCTGTGTTTGAGTTCGATCCATTTCCTCACCTAACAGGTCATCGCTTTTGTCTAGCATATTTTGAACCTTTTCCAAAGCCTTTTGTTGTTTAACAGCAATATTAGCAAGTTTGGAATAGCTGGGTTTGAGGTTATCATCAGATTCATCCTCACTTGATTCAGAGGAGGGATATTTGAATACCTTAGCACCTTTTGCCATGAAGCAATAGGTGGGAGCATAGTCATTGTTGCCGTCATCAGCAGTGTTGGGGAAGCCATTTTCCTCAGTGTTGAAGATGGACTTGCTGACGTAAGCAGTAGCGAGGGCTAGGCTCGCCACACCAGAGTTTGACTCCTCAGATGCCTCCTCTTCCGCATGTTCCTCAGATTCAGCTTCAGAGTCCATTTCCTTGCCAATGAATGCCCGAGCCTTCTTGGAACTGCTCTTCTTGTGAGATGAAGACTTTGAAGATTTTGATGATGAGGACTTTGAAGATTTCTTCTTCTTCTTAGAGTCATCTGAACTATCATCCTTGTATTTCTTCTTCTTTGATTCCTTTGCCCACTGAGGACAATCAGTTATGTAGTGACCAGGTTTCTTGCATTTGTGGCAAGTCCTCTTTTTGTAATCACGGGATGATGAATCTGATCTTGTGTCATCACCTTTTGAAGATTTTACAAAGCGACCACGCCTTGAGAACTTCTGGAATTTCTTCACGAGCATTGCTAGCTCCTGGCTTAGTTCTTCAGGGTCACCAAGGCTGCTATCAGAATCTTCTCCTTCAGATGAGGAAACTGCCTTGGCCTTCAGTGCGCGTGATCTTCCATAGCTTGGCCCGTAGAGATCTCTCTTTTCAGCTTGTTCGAATTCATGAGTGTTCAGCCTCTCAAGAATATCAGCAGGATCAAGTGACCTATAGTCTCGACGTTCTTGAATCATCAGTGCCAGTGTATCGAATGAAGAATCGAGTGACCTCAGCAATTTCTTCACCACCTCATGGTCGGTGATGTTAGTGGCACCCAGTGCTTGAAGCTCGTTTGAAATGTCAGTGAGGCGATCAAAGGTTTGCTGGACATTCTCATTGTCGAGTCTTTTGAAGCGGTTGAAGAGATTGCAAAGAACGTCAACTCGAGAATCACGTTGAGTTGAGATTCCTTCGTTGACCTTGGACAGCCTGTCCCAGATAAGCTTTGCAGACTCCAAAGCACTCACTCTGTCGTACTGTCCTTTGCTCAGATGGCCACATATGATATTCTTCGCTTGAGAGTCGAGTTGATTGAATCTCTTCACATCAGCAGCGTTCACGAAAGGAGTGACAGAGGGAACACCTTTTTCCACAACGTACCAGAGATCGTTGTCAATTGCCTCAAGATGCATGCACATCTTAATCTTCCAGTAGGGGTAGTCCGTCCCATCAAAGGTAGGACACCCAGCCGAGACCTTGATCATGCCTGCAGTCGACATAACTAAAACTCCAGGTGGTTAAACCAAACTCACACAGAACAAGGGAGTACTTGCTCTGATACCAATTGAAAGTGTGTTATATCGACTAGAGGGGGGGTGAATAGGCGATTTTTACAAATTCATCACTGAGGAATTTCATGGTGAGGAAATTCCTAAGTAACGAACTACTTAGCAGCGGAATAAGTACTCAGATGCAAACATAACATGGCATAAGTACAGTCATCATGATGAAATGAAATAGGCACAGAGTACAGGTAGCATGAAACACAGGATAATCAGGCTGAAGACTAAGTGACTGAAGAATTGGGATTGAGGAAATTTAGAAAGTCTTCAGTCAAAGTCTTCAAACAGTAACAATCAAGTTCATCAACACATGAATGAGGAAATGAAATGGTTGAGGAAATAGAACCAGTAGCTTGGTGAAGACGATGATTTGGTAGACCAGTTCCAACTGCTGTGACAGTTGTACGTCTGGTTGGAGCGGCTAGGTATTTAAACCTGAGGACACACAGTCCCGGACACACAGTCCTCACCGTATTCTCCTTGAGCTAAGGTCACACAGACCTCGCCCAATCACTCGTGGTAAGTCTTCAGGTGACTTCCAAACCTTCACAGACTCGGTCACTCGGCGATCCACAATTTCCTCTTGGATGCTCTAGACCATGACGCCTAACCGTCTGGAGGATGCACAGTCCTCAAAGGTAACAAGCGTCGGTTCCACACCGGAACAATCTCTTCAGTGATGCTCAATCACTTTGGGTTTGTAGGTGTTTGGGTTTTTCCTCACTTGATGATTTTCGCTCAAAGTCCTCGAAGGATGGGATGCTCTAAATGACAAGTGTCAATCTATCTCTCGGAGCAGCCAACCAGCTAGAGGTTGAAGGGGGCGGCTATTTATAGCCTAGGGAGCAGCCCGACATGATAAGACATAAATGCCCTTCAATGATATGACCGTTAGGTGGGAAGGATATTTGGACAGGTGGCGCGTAGCATAGCAACGGTCGGAAATTTGTGTATCAAATTCCTCAGGGCTATCATGTTCCTCACTTGTAGGCAATCCGCACTGGCGAATTCCTAACTCCTCAGTCAGAACAAATTCCTCAGAGAACAGAAGAACTTCGTCTCTGTCACTGAAGAAATTGACTGAACTGTATGAGATTTCCAATGGCTTCACTCGAAAGGATTGGGTAGGTGTAGGATTTTGAGATGAGCATCACTTGGAAACTTTTCCTTAGTTTTACCTCGACCCCCTTTAACAGTATAGTGTTTCCTATGACTCAAGAAGAAGAAAATGAAACTACGAAAACAAAAGTCTTCACGCTTCATAATCCTCGCATGAATATCAAGTCTTCAGGGTCACACCAATTTCCTCACTTACAAAGTCTTCAAGAAAACCAAAGTCTTCAACTGAAGACATTCATTTTTAGGGGTCGACTTTCATCGTAAATATCAAACTCATCATAGACTTATAGACCTGTGTACACTCACAAACGCATTAGTCCCTTAATCTATAAGTCTTCAATACACCAAAATCACTAAGGGGCACTAGATGCACTTACAATTGTGCCACTTTTGAGCGTCAACACATGCCCCTCTGTTTTTCGGCAAAGCTAGCATGCCAAAAAATGACTTGTACCATGTTGGTTCTAAGGACGATGTCAACACTCCATCGGCCATTATTTATTTATTTTTGAATCCTTGATGCAAACTTGGGTGAAACCTTCTCAACTTTAATCCGATGATAAAGTTCCATAGATATGTATCTCAAGGTCATCCTCCGAACCATATTGTTCACCCTTTTGCTAGGATTTTGTAGATAATCAACAATAAACTTTCTCCAATCCTTACTTTCGCCTGCATAAAAATTGCATTAGTGGCCGAAGCTGTGGACTTCAGTTCGGCCTTACCTATGTTGACGAGACTAACATCGGCTATTGAGAGAAATGTAATACACCATGATTAACATAGTAGCCGGATGCTCACTGTGCCAACTTTTTCGAATTGTCATGTCTAAATATATGAAATTTTTTAAAGCAACCCAAGGTAAATTTTGCATCCAGACATACCCCAAGATAAACTATAAGTGATTCATCAAAACATTGATAACCCTTGTATATTTATTGCACTACTCATAAGAAATCACCGAAAGCCTCAATATGTATAGCACCTATAGCAAGTAAAAGATTCAATCCGAATAACAATGCATATTCGGCTTTGATCATTCATGCATAAATATTTTAAGCGGCATGAAGCTTCACAAAATAGCACGATAAGGAGATATATAAACAACACCAACACCTTGGCCATTGCTACAAATTTAACCATCAATATATAATCACCATGGTACTAGAGAGATGAAGCTAAAATCAGTATTATGCATGATGTCAATATGATGTTCAATAATAAAATCAACCATGATTTGGCTTTACGTAAATTCTGAAAACTAATAAGCCAAAGCACACCCAATCAAAACGTAAGTCCACTTTGCAGTTTTGGTGAATTGGTCTATGCATAATATCTTCAATGGCATCAATTTGACAGATTTTTATGCAGGCACTTATCTCAATCTCTACTCAAACTAAGGACGATGTTAGAATACCACACCGGCCATTCTTAGATATATTCTTAGGGCGATAGATAAATATCGGCCATTACCACGAGGTCCATGTAGAATTCACCCACCAAAGTATGTATAGCCGAAATAAACAAATGAAATAGCAATAAAATATTTCGACCCCTTTGTATTAGCAACAAAAATGTAACTAACCAGATGTATAGTGATTTGGTAATACCTTATCATGATATAGAAAATTATGTTGCATCCATGGATCAAAATAAGTCCATGGAGGGTAACTGGTCATACCTATGGATGAATTCCATGGAAAAGGCATCAATGGCATTGTTGAAGAAAATGGATGATGTGTTAACCGAAGATTTTGATGTTGTGATGCACACCTTCGGCTTAATTGTTTGTTGCTTCCATTCTTCTCTTTCTTCACTTTTATTGTACTTGTTGTAATAGAAGCATGCACATCATTTTTGTTATGAATGATCCTCTTGGGAACCCATGCCATGTTCTTCTGTCTCAGCTCTTATGCACTAAGATTTTATAATTCCTTCTTTTGCCAATACGTTAAGCCGAGTGGGCATCTTGGCTGTGATTCTGTTTTGACCAATGGTAATTCCTTTTTGGCCTTATGCATTCTCAACTTCTTTTCTTCAGATTTGGCACTTTGACTCTCAATAATTGGTTGCTTTGTCTCATTGCCTTTAGTAGCCAATGTCAACACTTTAATTGGCTCTTTTTCATTTGAGATCAAATCTGAAGTTGCACTCTTACGACCATCTCTTTTAACACGGTAAACTTGCTTGACCACCTCTTTCTTCTTTCTTGAGTTCTGGACCGATTCCTTATGATTGAAACGATCTTTAACATGTGATTGTTCAAATGTCGATCTTCTTGGAGCTGCATAATATTGGTGAGATGGTCTAAAATAAGATGGAGAATGTGCCCTTGTATCATACCTGTCCCATGATGGATATGGATCTATATGAGCATAGGGAGGCATCCACGACATTGGCATTGGCAGCCCAAAATAAGGATATGAATATGTTGCATTAAAATTCTCACTTTGCCAATACCGATCCTCATATTTGCGCCTTGGGGGTGATCTTGGTTTCTTTGCATGATTTGGCCGATAAGTATTCTTCTCTTCACTCTTCTTTTGATATTTATCCAATAGTTCAGCGAAGGTGATTTTTGATCTCTTACATTTATGCTTATTTCGACCTTTGTTTTCTTTTGGTTTGCTTTCATCGATCATTGGATTTGCTTGCTGCCCCCCAGTCCTTGGCGTCTCCATTGTAGCTTCGATGGAATTCTCGCCCTCAAGATTATGTTCATTATGCTCTTCAACAACTTCTTTACTTGAAAGCTTGATCCCATCACCTACAGTTTTTACCTTCTCTTTAAATGGATCGGCTTGAAGCAGCCGATGCAAAAACTTTTTGCCATCGGGACCAATCGGAATAGACTGGTCATCTCTTGGTGTCTCAACAAATTTCAATCGTCCTTTATCAATGGCCGATCTAACTATTTGACGAAACATGTTGCAATCCTCAAAATTATGCTTGGACGAATCATGCAACTTACAATACATTCGTCCCTGGACAGATGGCTCAATATGGCGATCAAGAATTCGAATATAATTATTTCTCAACAACAAATCAAAGATTTGATCACACATATTTGAATTGAAGGTAATTTTTTTATTTTCTAGCCGATCTTGCTGTGAAAACGGCTTTGGAGTTAAGCAAACGAATGGTTCAGATTTTGTATCACCGCATTCGGCTATGATTTTTATTTTGCATTCTTTTACCGATGTCATTGGATAAGATATTATACTAGCATCGGTTTTTTGAAAAGAATCTAACCTTGGCTTTATGTCTCTGAAACAAAAATAGTTAGAACATGCATGCCTCAATTGAGACCAAGAGTAAGCCAAGTATGAAACAAGCAAAGCTACCCATGTAGATATGAACTTTAAATAAAGCAACGGGGAAAGCTTTGGCTGCAACAATAAGTCATTATCGGTCTTTATAAATGGCGCAATGGGTTGACCGATATGTTCTATAACGATTTTATTGCTAACAAGTAAATTACCCTTCTTCATTGGTCTTTCAAAATTACTTATGAGGATTTTTCTAATAGATGCATCAACAATAAAGTTTTGACCAAATCTGAAAATAGGTAAATTACTTGCTAAACATACCTCTTCAAATATATTGGGAGAGCATGATGGTGGTGCGACTTGAACAATATCTTGCTCCGCCTTTGGATAGCTCCCCAACGCCTCTTCATCATCTTTTTCTTGAGTCCGTGCATCATTACACTGAAGATTTTTGTCGGCCGAACTTTGTTCGGCTACTTGTTCTTGTCCTTGAAGTTCATCAATTTCTCTGGCATGAAACTCATAGGGCAAGAAGTAGGTTCCATTAACTTTAGAAAAATCAAGTATGGTCGCTTTGCTATGCTTGCCATGCCCTTTCTCAATAATGCTTGCCTCTTTGCATTTGATGGATTCAGAATATATACTTCTTGATTCGGCTTTTTCAACCAAAGCACTTTCATGTTCTGAATCATCTTTCTTTACATTGATTCTACCAATTGGCAATGCTTCTTTTACTTGAGCCAATTCTGTTTCTTTTTGTTTCTGGCGGCGAGCGGCAAAATTGGCTTTAATCTTTTTCTCAATTTCAGCCCACTCCGGATACGATTGCCCCCCAATGCTTTTAGATTCTTTCGACAATGGCACATGGGTGTTGCCGAAGCTTTGTAATTGTGTAGGGGGTGTATAATATGATGTAGTACTAGGTGAAGGCACATGCATTGTTGTAAAACCATATTTTTGCTCGCCAATTTTATCAATTGGCAAAGATTCATCTTCTTGCAAAAATCTAGCTTTTATTGCCGCATAATCAGGAAATAGCCCCTTTTCATGTTGTTGAAGGCAAAGAGCACTAATCCTCTTATTTTGGGCTAAACTCTTCAATGCAGCCACCACTACCTTATCTTCTACAATATTGGGCACAACCGCTCCTGTAAAATTTACATTTATTCGGCTATGACCAGGAAGGTGTGAAGCCGAATTATGAACATCTACAGTTGTGTATGGTGCTAAAAAATTACTGACATGAGGTGTAGCATATGACGGTTGAGAGTAATTGGCCGAATAGCTAGTAGTAGCATGGCCAATTCTCCCATCCATCGGCATGGTTGAACTAGTATAATGCAAATTAGTTGCCGATGAATAAAGAGGTGAAACACTTTGTCGCATGCTATTGGAAGTTCCTACAAGAGGTGTTTCAACTTGATTGACCAAACTCATCATGTTGTTCATCGGCATAACGATTTCTGGGGTTGCCGATGCATGAGAGTTGGAGTACATATGGTGCATGTTACTAGTATCATCAGAAGTTGAAGCATGTAAATTACTTTGAATCGGCCTATGCACATAATTAAATGCATTATTGAAAAAACTAGGGTTGGCCGATAGAGTATACTCATTGAACGATCTAGTAACACCATATGAATTATTTGCATCTACAGTAGGGAATTGGGTATTCATATTACCTTTGTAGATTGCAAACCCTAGATGACGATCTCTTCGTAGCAAGAACGGGCTGGAGACCGTTCAAAGCTTTGTTCCCCAGCGGAGTCGCCAAAAAGTGTGTCCGTACACGAACACGTCACCGTGTACCTCCAACGCCGAGGGTGATGCACCGCAGCTCACGTCGAAGGAGACCCGTCCGGAAGCGCGGTACGCAAGCAATCCGGCGGGTGCTTTTCAGGACCCGAAACCCCACACGCCCGGGAGGGACCCCGTCAGGGCGCGCGGCGGCTATGGGCTGCCCTAGGTTGACCTGATCGCCCCTAGGGCCTCGAGGTTTGCCACCCCGTAATGAAGAAGAACGAACGAAGAACGAGGAAGAAGAAGAAGAACAAGGGAGAAGATAAAAGTAAAGGTAAAAGTAGTATATTGATTTGTTCGATTGTGTGTTGTTTCAATCGGCCGTCACCCCTAACATATATAAGAGGCGGCTGAACTTCCCGTACAAGTAAGGATTCATCTAGGCTTTCCTTACAAGAAAATTACATCAATTCACGTCCTACAGTTCTAGTTTCAGTCCAACTCGGATTCAGCCCGAATCTGTCTCATACTTCTGTCCTGCTTCTTGCGTGGGCTATAGAAATCGCGTACTAACTCGGATGGAGTCGAGTTCAACATCAAACTTGTCCGCCTCGATGATCTGCATAATATAATAGGGGCTACTTCTCCTTTTAAGGCCGTCTTTATGACTTTTAGGGCCCATCTTTAACTGTGGGTCAGATTCAATTATGTAGTTTTCTGAACTGCCCGAGTCTTGTAACAACTTTGCAGGCCGTACACTATCTCCGATGATGATGACTCCAAAAGCAAAGTTGACCATTTCGACGATACACACAACTTCCGTGTAGAACACTTTTCTATCCGGGGTCATCTGAATAACCTTTCGAGCCCATCTCCAACTTCTGGTCGGATTGACTTTGACAGCTTCCACTTTTCCGGCAAGCTTTCCATGCCGGCAAGGTTTCCACACCGGCAAGCTTTCCACACCAGCAAGGTTTCCACCCCGGCAAGCTTTCACACCGGCAAGGTTTTCACCCCGGCAAGGTTTCCACCCCGGCAAGCTTTCACACCGGCAAGATTTCCACCCTGGCAAGCTTTCACACCGGCATTTCCACCCGGGCAAGCTTTCACACCGGCAAGCTTCCACGCTGGCAAGCTTTTCACACCGGCAAGCTTTCCATGCCGGCAAGGTTTCCACCCCGGCAAGCTTTCCACACCGGCAAGGTTTCCACCCCGGCAAGCTTTCACACCGGCAAGGTTTTCACCCCGGCAAGCTTTCACACCGGCAAGATTTCCACCCTGGCAAGCTTTCACACCGGCAAGCTTCCACGCCGGCAAGCTTTTCATGCCGGCAAGCTTCATTCAGCTGGCAAAGGCCGAATAACTCACGCGACCCATCAGACACCACCTAGGTGGGTGTCTGGTCCCTCGCGTCACTTTTTCACTCAAGACCGGTCCGCAAAGTGTTGCCTCTAACTTTTGCATACTAACTCGGATTGCAATAGTTTTTATATCAAAATCAACCGATTCGACGATACGCACAACTTTCATCTTGATTTTTTTTTCATTTGAGGCCATCTTAATTGGGTTTCAATCCATTCTTTAATCTGGTGTCAACATGAGCATCTCTGAACTTGTCATAACTATTGCATAAGAGCTCCGTTTTATACCATGTTCATATCCATCTTGATCTTTTTAAAGAGAGCCATCCAGAGGTGACCTCCAATCATAAGTTTGAATTAGTCTTGATATAACTTAAAGCTACTCTCTATGATTGTGCCACTTTTGAGCGTTAACAAGGTTACCCAGCGATTCCCATACCGTCGCCGCCCTGAGTTTTTAGATGAGGCTTGCGGTGTCCCTCCCCGCCAGATCCACATCCCCTACTCCAGAGAGTCACAGCCTAAGCCCGACCACGTATCCCGGGGAGCCCGACGAGCGTATGCTACTTGTGAGTGGCGTTGGGATTTCCTCGAAGAGGAGAGGATGATGCAGTACAGTAGAGATAAGTATTTTCCTCAGTTAAGAACCAAGGTTATCAATCTAGTAGGAGAACCACACAACACCTCGTTAGCAGTACCTGCACAAAAAATAACAAATCCTTGCAGCCAACGCAAACAAGGGGTTGTCAATCCCTCAGCGGTTATTTTGCAATGATTAAATTGTGTAGTGATAGATAGATAGCACAAAAATACAAAATAAAATAAAGTAAATAAAATTGCAGAAAGGTATTTTTAGGATTTTAATATAGGATAAAAGTAGATCCGGGAGCCATAGTTTTCACTAGAGACTTCTCTCTTGAAAATAGCATACGGTGTGTAAACAAATTACTGTTGGGCAATTGATAGAAAAGCAAATAATCATGATGATATCCAAGGCAATGATCATGTATAGGCATCATGTTCGAGACAAGTAGACCGACTTCTGCCCGCATCTACTACTATTACTCCACACATTGACCGCAATCCAGCATGCATCTAGAGTATTAAGTTCATAACGAATGGAGTAACGCCTTAAGAAAGATGACATGATGTAGAAAAAGTAAACTCACGCATGAATAAACCCCATCTTTCTATCCTTAATGCCAACAATACAAATATGTTTCATGTCCCTTTCTGTCACTGGGATTGAGCACCGCAAGATCAAATCAATCACAAAGCATCTCTCCCATTGCAAGAAAAATCAATCTAGTTGGCCAAACCAAATCAATAGATCGAAGAGAAACACAAAGCTATAATAATCATGCATAAAAGAGTTCAGAGAAGACTCAAATAATATTCATGGATAATCTGATCATAAACTCACAATTCATCGAATCCCAACAAACACACCGCAAAAAGTGATTACATCGAATAGAACTCAAAGAACATCGAGGAGAACATTGTATTGAAGATCAAAGAGAGAGAAGAAGCCATCTAGCTATGGACCCATAGGTCTGTAGTAAACTACTCACACATCATTGGAAGGGCAGCAAGGTTGATGTAGCGCCCCTCCGTGATCGATTCCCCCTCCGGCAGAGTACTGGAGAAGGCCTCCAGATGGGATCTTACGAGAACAGAAACTTGAGGCAGCAGAAAAAGTATTTCGAGTGGCTCTGTGATGTCAGGGGAATATTGGAGTATTTATAGAGGTGGAATTAGGTCAAGGGGTGCCACGAGGGGCCCACAAGCCTGGGGGCGCGCGCCCCCCCTATGGCGCTCCTCCCGAGTTTGTCGCTCCCTCGTGGCTCGTCAGGTCTTCTCCCGAACCTTCTAGGGTCTCTTATGGTCCATAAAAAATTAATCCAAAGTTTTTCTTTGTTTGGACTCTGTTTGATATTGATTTTTCTAGAAAGCCAAAAATAAGCAAAAAAATAGCAACTGGCACTTCGCACTAAGTTAATAGGTTAGTCCCAAAAAATGATATATAATTGCATAAAGTTGGATACAAAACATCCAAGATTGATACTATAATAGCATGGAACAATAAAAAATTATAGATAAGTTGGAGACATATCAAGCATCCCCAAACTTAATTCCTGCTCGTCCTCTAGTAGGTAAATGATAAAAACAGAATTTTTGATGTGGAATGCTACCTATCATATTCATCATGTAATCTTTCTTTGGTGGCATGAATATCGGGATTGGAGTGATTCAAAGCAATAGTCTATAGTTTTACATAAAGATATAAATACTCAAGCATACCAACAAAGAATCATGTCCTTTAAAATATCAACGATAAAGAAAGTTATCCTTAGCCCATCATGCTCAATCATTGATCCATTCATGAAACACACTCAATATTAACTACATCCAATGCACAAGTATGACAATAGTGTTCTCTAGTTGATGCTTTATGAGAGAAGGTGAAGACTCAAAATAATTTTTTTTGCATAAAAGTAAAATAGATAGGCCCTTCGCAGAGGGAAGCAGAGATTTGCAGAGCTGCCAGAGCTCAAAGCTTAAAGTAGAGAGGTAAAATTATTTTGAGAGGCATGATTTTCCTGTCAACGTCACGA
This sequence comes from Thinopyrum elongatum, assembly GCA_011799875.1. NCBI lineage: Eukaryota > Viridiplantae > Streptophyta > Magnoliopsida > Poales > Poaceae > Thinopyrum > Thinopyrum elongatum. The sequence continues at coordinate 422,987,224 of CM022302.1, forward strand.
CCGAGAATTCCCAACATCTTCCATGCTAGACACATTATAGGCGGTTCCCAAACAGAAAATAAAGTTCATTTCCTTTCCACCATGCTTTCACAATCCAAGGCTAGCCATATCCACGGGTGCCTTCCAAACTTTCAACTTTCCAACGAATTTATTATTATTTTGATTCATTATGGGACTGGGCATCCCTATTACCTGACTCTTTCTTGTGCAATGACAAGTGAATAAAAACTCATCGTGATAATAACCCGCCTAGCATGAAAGATATTGGCCACCCCCTACCGCTTCATGAGCGGTACGGGCACATAAAACGGAAAATTATTTTGAATGATTATAGTTGGTGATACGTCTCCAACGTATCTATAATTTTTGATTGTTCCATGCTATTATATTATCTGTTTTGGATGTTTTATATGCATTAATATGCTATTTTATATTATTTTTGGGACTAACCTATTAACCTAGAGCCCAGTGCCAGTTTCTGTTTTTTCCTTGTTTTTGAGTTTCGCAGAAAAGGAATACCAAACGGAGTCCAAACGGAATAAAACTTTCGTGATGATTTTTCTTGGACCATAAGGAAACCAGGAGACTTGGAGATAAAGTCGGAGGAGCCACGAGGCAGCCACAAGGACGGAGGGCGCACCCAGGGGGGTAGGGCGTGCCCCCACCCTTGTGGGCCCCTCATGCACCTCCTGACCTAATTCTTTCGCCTATATATACTCATATATCCCCAAACCAACAGAGGCATCCACGAAAAGACTTTTCCACCACCGCAACCTTCTGTACCCGTGAGATCCCATCTAGGGACCTTTTCCAGCACCCTGCCGGAGGGGGATTCGATCACGGAGGGCTTCTACATCAACACCATTGCCCTTCCGATGAAGCGTGAGTAGTTTACCACAGACCTACGGGTCCATAGCTAGTAGCTAGATGGCTTCTTCTCTCTGTTTGATTCTCAATACCATGTTCTCCTCGATGTTCTTGGAGATCTATTCGATGTAATACTTTTTTGCGGTGTGTTTGTCGAGATCCGATGAATTGTGGATTTATGATCAGCTTATCTATGAATATTATTTGAATCTTCTCTGAATTCTTATATGCATGATTTGATATCTTTGTAATTCTCTTCGAACTATCGTTTTGGTTTGGCCAACTAGGTTGGTTTTTCTTGCAATGGGAGAAGTGCTTAGCTTTGGGTTCAATCTTGCGGTGTCCTTTCCCAGTGACAGTAGGGGCAGCAAGGCACGTATTGTATTGTTGCCATCGAGGATAAAAAGATGGGGTTTTCATCATATTGCTTGAGTTAATTCCTCTACATCATGTCATCTTACTTAATGCGTTACTCCATTCTTTATGAACTTAGTACTCTAGATGCATGCTGGATAGCGGTCGATGTGTGGAGTAATAGTAGTAGATGCAGAATCGTTTCGGTCTACTTGACACGGACGTGATGCCTATATTCATGATAATTGCCTTAGATATCGTCATAACTTTGCACTTTTCTATCAATTACTCGGTAGTAATTTGTTCACCCACCGTATTATTTTCTATCTTGAGAGAAGCCTCTAGTGAAACCTATGGCCCCCGGGTCTATTTTCCATCATATAATCTTCTACTTTTCATCATACAAGTTTCTGATTTACTATTTTGCAATCTTTTACTTTCCGATCTATAAAACAAAAATACCAAAAATATTTACTTTATCGTTTATCTATCTCTATCAGATCTCACTTTTGCAAATAACCATGAAGGGATTGACAACCCCTTTATCGCGTTGGGTGCAAGTTGTTTGATTGTTTGTGCAAGTATTCGGTGATTTGTGCATCGTCTCCTACTGGATTGATACCTTGGTTCTCAAACTGAGGGAAATACTTATCTCTACTTTGCTGCATCACCCTTTCCTCTTCAAGGGAAATACCAACGCAAGCTCAAGAAGTAGCAGGAAGAATTTCTGGCGCCGTTGCCAGGGAGATCTACGCCAAGTCAATACATACCAAGTACCCATCATAAACTCTCATCTCTTGCATTACATTATTCGCCATTCGCCTCTCGTTTTCCTCTCCCCCACTTCTAAAACGATTTTCGAAAAGATTTGCCTTTTTCTTCGCCCCTCCCTTTGCCTTTTCTTCGTCCCTCTTCTGTTCGTCTTCTTCGTTTGCTTTTTGTGTGCTCGTGTGTTGGATTGCTTGCTTTGTCACGATGGCTCAAGAGAATACCAAATTGTGTGACTTTTCCAACACCAATAACAATGATTTTATTAGTACTCCGATTTCTCCCGCCACTAGTGCGGAATCTTGTGAAATTAATGCCGCTTTGCTGAATCTTGTTATGAAAGATCAATTTTCTAGCCTTCCTAGTGAATATGCCGCATCCCATCTAAACAATTTCGTTGATTTGTGTGATATGCAAAAGAAAAAAGATGTGGATAATGATATTGTTAAATTGAAGCTATTTCCGTTCTCACTTCGAGATCGTGCTAAAACTTGGTTTTCATCTTTGCCTAAAAATAGTATTGATTCATGGAATAAGTGTAAAGATGCTTTTATTTCCAAGTATTTTCCTCCCGCTAAGATCATCTCCCTTAGGAACGAGATTATGAATTTTAAGCAACTTGATCATGAACATGTTGCACAATCTTGGGAGAGGATGAAATTGATGATACGAAATTGCCCTACTCATGGTTTGAATTTGTGGATGATTATACAAAATTTTTATGCCAGATTGAATTTTGCTTCTAGAAATCTTTTAGATTCGGCCGCGGGAGGCACTTTTATGGAAATTACTCTAGGAGAAGCTACTAAACTTCTAGATAATATTATGGTTAATTATTCTCAATGGCATACCGAAAGATCTTCCACTAGTAAAAAAGTGCTTGCAATTGAAGAGATTAATGTTTTGAGTGAAAAGATGGATGAACTTATGAAATTATTTACTAGCAAGAGTGCTTCTTTGGATCCTAATGATATGCCTTTGTCCACTTTGATTGAAAATAATAATGAATCTATGGACGTGAATTTTGTTGGTAGGAACAATTTTGGTAATAACGCGTATAGAGGTAATTTTAATCCTAGGCCGTTCCCTAGTAATTACTCTAATAATTATGGTAATTCCTACAACAATTCTTATGGAAATTATAATAATATGCCCTCTGATTTTGAGAATAGTGTTAAAGAATTTATGAGTTCGCAAAAGAATTTCAATGCTTTGATTGAATAAAAATTGGTTAAGATTGATGATTTGGCTAGGAACGTGGATAGGATTTCTCTTGATGTTGACTCTTTGAAACTTAGATCTATTCCACCCAAGCATGATATCAATGAGTCTCTCAAAGCTATGAGAATTTCCATTGATGAGTGCAAAGAAAGAACCGCTAAGATGCGTGCTAAAAAAGATTGGTTTGTAAAAACATGTTCTTCTAGTTTCCGTGAATATAATGATGAAGATCTTAAAGTGATTGATGTGACTCCTATTGAATCTTTGTTTTCCAATATAAATCTTGATAAATATGGGACTAGAGATGAGTCAACTTTAGTTAAAAGGCGTCCCAATGATTCGGAGTTTTTAGATCTTGATGCAAAAATTGATAAAAGTGGGATTGGAGAGGTCAAAACTTTAAGTAGCAATGAACCCACTCTTTTGGATTTCAAGGAATTTAATTATGATAATTGTTCTTTAATAGATTGTATTTTCCTTGTTGCAATCCATGTTGAATTCTCCTCATGCTTATAATCAAATCAAAGCTTTTACTAAACATATCGTTGATGCTATGATGCAATCTTTTGAAGAAAAGCTTGAATTGGAAGTTTCTATCCCGAGAGAAACTTTATGAGGAGTGGGAACCTACTATTAATATTAAGATTAAAGATTATGAGTGCTATGCTTTGTGTGATTTGGGTGCTAGTGTTTCCACGATTCCAAATACTTTATGTGATGTGTTAGGTTTCCGTGAATTTGATGATTGTTCTTTAAATTTGCATCTCGCGGATTCCACTATTCAGAAACCTATGGGAAGGATTAATGATGTTCTTATTATTGCAAATAGGAATTATGTGCCCGTAGATTTCATTGTTCTTGATATAGATTGCAATCCTACATGTCCTATTATTCTTGGTAGACCATTCCTTAGAACGATTGGTGCAATTATTGATATGAAAGAAGGAAACATTAGATTTCAATTTCCGTTAAGGAAGGGCATGGAGCACTTTCCTAGAAAGAAAATTAAATTGCCATATGAATCTATTATGAGAGCTACTTATGGATTGCATACCAAAGATGACAATACCTAGATCTTCGTGTTTTTATGCCTAGCTAAGGGCGTTAAACAATAGCGCTTGTTGGGAGGCAACCCAATTTTATTTTTGTTTTTGCTTTTTTTGGGTTCTGTTTTGCAATAAATAATTCATCTAGCCTCTGGTTAGATGTGGTTTTATGTTTTAATTAGTATTTGTGCCAAGTAAGACCTTTGGGATGGCTTACGGTGATAGTTGATTTGATCTTGCTGAAAAACAGAAACTCTTGTGTCCAGTCTCAGAATTTTAATAATTCACTAGAGCGTTGAAAAACCCTGAAGTTTTTATAAGAGATTTATATTCAAATTTCCTATGTTTTCCTAAATTTTCAGAAGTTTTGGAGTTACATAAGTATTATAAAAATTCGGATCTTCTAAGACTGTTCTGTTATTGACAGATTCTGTTTTCTTTGTATTGTTTGCTTATTTTGATGAATCCATGGGTAGTATCGGGGGGCATGAACCATGGAAAAGTTGGAATACAGTAGAAATTACACCAATATAAAGAAAGAATGAGTTCACAACAGTACCAAAGTGGTGATTTATTTTTTTATACTAACGGCGCTTATGAGATTTTCTGTTCAGTTTTGTGTTGTGAAGTTTTCAAGTTTTGGGTAAGGATTTGATGGACTATGGAATAAGGAGTGGCAAGAGCCTAAGCTTGGGGATGCCCAAGGCACCCCAAGGTAATATTCAAGTACAACCAAGAGCCTAAGCTTGGGGATGCCCCGGAAGGCATCCCCTCTTTCGTCTTCGTCTATCGGTAACTTTACTTGAGGCTATATTTTTATTCACCACATGATATGTGTTTTGCTTGGAGCGTCTTGTATAATTTGAGTCTTTGCTTTTTAGTTTTCCACAATCACCCTTGCTGTACACACCTTTTTGAGAGGGACACGCATGAATCATGATTTATTAGAATACTCTTTGTGCTTCACTTATATCTTTTGAGCTAGGCAATTTTGCTCTAGTGCTTCACTTATATCTTTTTAGAGCACGGCGGTGGCTTTATTTTGTAGAAATTATTGAACTCTAATGATTCACTTATATTGTTTTGAGAGTCTTTAAACAGCATGGTAATTTGCTTTGGTTATAAATTTAGTCCTAATATGATAGGCATCCAAGAGGGATATAATAAAAACTTTCTTATAAAGTGCATTGAATACTATGAGAAGTTTGATTCCTTATGATTGTTTTGAAATATAAAGATGGTGATATTAGATTCATGCTAGTGAGTAATTGTGAATTTGAGAAATACTTGTGTTAAGGTTTGTGAGTCCCGTAGCATGCACGTATGGTGAACCGTTATGTAACGAAGTTGGAGCATGAGATGTTTTTTGATTGTCCTCCTTATGAGTGGCGGTCGGGGACGAGCGATAGTCTTTTCCTACCAATCTATCCCCCTAGGACCATGCGTGTAGTACTTTGTTTTGATGACTAATAGATTTTTGCAATAAGTATGTGAGTTCTTTATGACTAATGTTGAGTCCATGGATTATACGCACTCTCACCCTTCCACCATTGCTAGCCTCTCTTGTACCGCGCAACTTTTGCCGGTACCATACACCCACCATATACCTTCCTCAAAACAGCCACCATACCTACCTATTATGGCATTTTCATAGCCATTCCAAGATATTTTACCATGCAACTTTCCACCGTTCCGTTTACTATGACACGCATCATCATTGTCATATTGCTTTGCATGATCATGTAGTTGACATCGTATTTGTGGCAAAGCCACCATTCATAATTTTTTCATACATGTCACTCTTGATTCATTGCACATCCCGGTACACCGCCGGAGGCATTCATATAGAGTCATATTTTGTTCTAGTATCGAGTTGTAAGTAAATAGAGGTATGATGATCTTCATTATTAGAGCATTGTCCCATGTGAGGAAATAAAAAAAAGAGGCCAAAGAAGCCAAAGAAAAAAAAGAGAAAGAAAAAAAGAGAAAAAGAAAAAAAAATGAGAGAAAAAGAGAGAAGGGGCAATGTTACTATCCTTTTTCCATACTTGTGCTTCAAAGTAGCACCATGATCTTCATGATAGAGAGTCTCCTATGTTGTCACTTTCATATACTAGTGGGAATTTTTAATTATAGAACTTGGCTTGTATATTCCAACGATGGGTTTCCTCAAATTGCCCTAGGTCTTCATGAGCAAGCAAGTTGGATGCACACCCACTTAGTTTTCTTTTTGAGGTTTCATACACTTATTGCTCTAGTGCATCCGTTGCATTGCAATCCCTACTCACTCACATTGATATCTATCGATGGGCATCTCCATAGCCCGTTCATACGCCTAGTTGATGTGAGACTATCTCCCTCTTTTTGTCTTCTCCACAACCACCATATTCTATTCCACCTATAGTGCTATGTCCATGGCTCACGCTCATGTATTGCGTGAAAGTTGAAAAGGTTTGAGAACGTCAAAAGTATGAAACAATTGCTTGGCTTGTCATCGGGGTTGTGCATGATTTGAGTATTTTGTGTGATAAAGATGGAGCATAGCCAGACTATATGATTTTGTAGGGATAAGCTTTCTTTGGCCATGTTATTTTGAGAAGACATAATTGCCTTGTTAGTATGCTTGAAGTATTATTGTTTTTATGTCAATATTAAAATTTTGTTTTGAATCTTATGGATCTGAACATTCATGCCACAATAAAGAAAATTACATGGATAAATATGTTAGGTAGCATTCCACATCAAAAATTCTGTTTTTATCATTTACCTACTCGAGGACGAGCAAGAATTAAGCTTGGGGATGCTTGATACGTCTCCAACGTATCTATAATTTTTGATTGTTCCATGCTATTATATTATCTGTTTTGGATGTTTTATATGCATTAATATGCTATTTTATATTATTATTGGGACTAACCTATTAACCTAGAGCCCAGTGCCAGTTTCTGTTTTTTCCTTGTTTTTGAGTTTCGCAGAAAAGGAATACCAAACGGAGTCCAAACGGAATAAAACTTTCGCGATGAGTTTTCTTGGACCAGAAGGAAACCAGGAGACTTGGAGATGAAGTCGGAGGAGCCACGAGGCGGCCACAAGGACGGAGGGCGCGCCCAGGGGGTAGTGCATGCCCCCCACCCTTGTGGGCCCCTCGTGCACCTCCTGACCTAATTCTTTCGCCTATATATACTCATATATCCCCAAACCAATAGAGGCATCCACGAAAAGACTTTTCCACCGCCACAACCTTCTGTACCCGTGAGATCCCATCTAGGGACCTTTTTCAGCACCCTGCCGGAGGGGGATTCGATCACGGAGGACTTCTACATCAACAACATTGCCCTTCCGATGAAGCGTGAGTAGTTTACCACAGACCTACGGGTCCATAGCTAGTAGCTAGATGGCTTCTTCTCTCTGTTTGATTCTCAATACCATGTTCTCCTCGATGTTCTTGGAGATCTATTTGATGTAATACTTTTTTGCGGTGTGTTTGCCGAGATCCGATGAATTGTGGATTATGATCAGCTTATCTATGAATATTATTTGAATCTTCTCTGAATTCTTATATGCATGATTTGATATCTTTGTAATTCTCTTCGAACTATCGGTTTGGTTTGGCCAACTAGGTTGGTTTTTCTTGCAATGGGAGAAGTGCTTAGCTTTGGGTTCAATCTTGCGGTGTCCTTTCCTAGTGACAGTAGGGGCAGCAAGGCACGTATTGTATTGTTGCCATCGAGGATAAAAAGATGGGGTTTTCATCATATTGCTTGAGTTAATTCCTCTATATCATGTCATCTTACTTAATGCGTTACTCATTTCTTTATGAACTTAATACTCTAGATGCATGCTGGATAGCGGTCGATGTGTGGAGTAATAGTAGTAGATGCAGAATCGTTTCGGTCTACTTGACACGGACGTGATGCCTATATTCATGATCATTGCCTTAGATATCGTCATAACTTTGCGCTTTTCTATCAATTACTCGGCAGTAATTTATTCACCCACCGTATTATTTTCTATCTTGAGAGAAGCCACTAGTGAAACCTATGGGCCCCGGGTCTATTTTCCATCATATAATCTTCTACTTTTCATCATACAAGTTTCCGATTTACTATTTTGGAATCTTTTACTTTCTGATCTATAAAACAAAAATACCAAAAATATTTACTTTATCGTTTATCTATCTCTATCAGATATCACTTTTGCAAATAACCGTGAAGGGATTGACAACCCCTTTATCACGTTGGATGCAAGTTGTTTGATTGTTTGTGCAGGTATTCGGTGATTTGTGCGTTGTCTCCTACTGGATTGATACCTTGGTTCTCAAACTGAGGGAAATACTTATCTCTACTTTGCTGCATCACCCTTTCCTCTTCAAGGGAAAAACCAATGCAAGCTCAAGAAGTAGCAGTTGGCAGATGCAAATTTACTTAGGACGGCATGTAAATACCGCATATAGGTAGGTATGGTGGACTCATTTGGCAAAACTTTAGGTTTAAGGAGTTGGATGCACAAGCAGCATTCCCACTTAGTACAAATGGAGGTTAGCAAATAGATTGAGAAGCGACCAACCAAAAAACGAAAACGGTCATAAACGTGCATTGAACATAACTATCGACTAAGGCACCATAACGGTCATAAACGGTCATAAACGTGCATTGAACCAAAAAACGAACACTGAATAAGGCACCATAAGTAGGATATAATTTTGTTGCATAACTATCGACTTTACGTGCATGGATTGGGAATCACAAACCTTAACTCCAATATTCTTACTAAACCACAATTACTCACTAGCATAACTCACATATTATCATCTTTATATCGCAAAACTATTTCAAGGAATCAAACTTATCACATTCATTGATCTATATGAAAGTTTTTATTATATCCTTCTTGAATATTCATCACATTGGGACAAAATTCACATATTGTGCAAATTACCATTACTATTATCAACTCTCAAAAAGATACAAGTGAAGCATGAGAGTGCAAATATTTCTTCAAAATATAATTACCGCCATGCTCAAAAAGATATAAGTGAAGCACTAGAGCAATTCCATAGCTCAAAAAATTTAAGTGAAGCATAACGAGCAATTCTAACAAATCACGAAAAATGTGTGTCCTTCTCAAATAGGTGTGTCCAGCAAGGATGATTGTGACAAACTAAAAAGTAAACAAAGCAAAGACTCATATAATACATGACGCTCCAAGCAAAACTCATATCATGTCATGAATAAAAATATAGCTCCATGTAAAATTACCGATAGTTGGTAGAAGAAAGAGGGGATACCTTCCGGGGCATCCCCAAGCTTAGATGCTTGGGACTCCTTGAATATTATCTTGAGGTGCCTCGGGCATCCCCAAGATTAGGCTCTTGCCACTCCTAATTCCTTCATCCATCGTGATCTCACCCAAAACTTGAAAACTTCAGCACACAAAACTCAACAAAAACATTCGTGAGATCCGTTAGTATAATAAAGCAAATCACTACTTTAGGTACTGTTGTCAACCCATTCATATTTTATTATTGCATTATACCTACTATATTCTAACTTCTCCATGGCTTATACCCCCCGAGAAAATCCATAGTTTCATCAAAATAAGCAAACAACGCAACAAAAACAGAATCTGTCAATCAATCTATAGTAATTTGAACAATGACCATACTTTTGTAACTCCAAAAATTCTGAAAATTAGGACAACATGGGCAATTTGTATATCAATCATGTGCAAAAAAATTCAGAATTTTATCACGCTCCAGCAAATTTTAACAATTATCCTACTGGACGTGAAAGTTTCTGTTTTTGCACAGAATCAAAGCAACTATCATCCAAATCACCCCAAAGGCTTTACTTGGCACAAACACTAATCAAAACATAAAAAAAAAACCATAACAGTAGCATAATTGTGTGCACACCAATGTTGAGGATATCGCTTATCGTTATCATCTCGGTCAGCTGGGGATTAGAGATTAATCAAAAATTGGCTATTAATCGGATATTTTTTTGCAAATCCCTGGTTCCCAACACTAAAATATGATATATTCAACACCAAAACAATATTGGAAGCTGTGTTACCTTGATTTCTAGCCTTTGAATCATCATATAAATACAAATAAAATAGGACAACAGTACATATTGCGGAACAAGGTCCACAAAAGACAAATAAACCTAGTTTTTGCAAACATAATGCTATGAATAGGTCCAATTTATCGGTAGATTCCCGATAAATCGCTTGGCAGAGCGGTAAATCGGCCCAAAAGATAAACAGTGAAGATAAGGCATAATCTTATCGGTCACCCCCGATTAGCGATAAATCGGAAGATTAATCGTTGAATCGGAAGATTTTTTGAATAGTGGTGCACACAAAAAAAACACTATTGGGTTTTCTCCCAACAAGCTCTTTCTTTATAGCCATTAAGATAGGCTTGGGATATTAATGATGCTCACAAAAAAGATAAGAATTGAAGCACAAAGAGAGCATCATAAAACATGTGACCAACACATTTAAGTCTAACATACTTCCTGTGCATAGGAATTTTATAGGAAAACAAATTATCAAGACAAGCAATTTCTAGCATATGCAAATAGGAAGAAGGAAGCATTAATAATTTCAACACAATGAGAGGTGATTCAGTAACATGAAAATTTCTACAGCCACATTTTCCTCTCTTATAATAATTACATGTAGGATCATACTCAAATTCAACAACATAACTATCATATAAAATTTTCTCATCATTATCCACATGCATAAAAGTTTTATAATCTTCCAAGATAGTGGGATTCACATCAACTAAAGTCATGACCTCTCCAAACCCACTTTTATCAAAAATTTCATAAGATTGAACACTCTCCAAATATGTGGGATTATTTTTACCTAAAGTTGACACTCTTCCAAACCCACTTTCAATATTATTGCAAAAATTATTATCAATATCATATTCATCATGAGGCTTAAATAAATTTTCAAGATCATAAGAAGAATCACCCCAATCATGATCATTACATTAAGTAGTGGACATAGCAAAATTAACATCCCCAACCTTGGGATTTTGCATATTACTAACAAAATTGAAATTAATAGAATTTATAATATAATCATTGTAATCATTCTTTTCATTCAAGGAGCTATCGTGAATCACCTTATAAATTTCTTCTTTTAACACTTCATCACAATTTTCAGATTCACGGTCTTCAAGCAAAATTTCATAAAGTTAATCTAGTGCACTCAACTCACTAGCAATTGGTTCATCATAATTGGATCTTTTGAAAAAATTAGCAAGAGGATGAGGATCCATCTTAATTTTTCTTATTTCTTTTTCTGTTTTGAGTGTTGACATGAAGGCAAAAAGCAAGCAAACGAGCAAACAAGCAAAAAGGCAAATGGAAAATATTTTTGTGTTTTTGTGAAAATATTTTAGAAGTGGGGGAGATGAAAACAAGAGGCAAATGGCAAATAATGTAAATGTAAGAAGATGAAAGTTTATGTGTCGCTACTTGATAGATGTTGATGATGTCTCCCTAGCAACGGCGCCAGTAATTCTTCCTGCTACTTGTGAGCTGCGCTGGGATTTCCTCGAAGAGGAGAGGTTGATGTAGTACAATAGAGATAAGTATTTCCGTCAGTTAAGAACCAAGGTTATCAATCCAGTAGGAGAACCACACAACACCTCATTAGAAGTACCTGCACACAAAGTAACAAATCCTTGCACCCAACGCGAACAAGGGGTTGTCAATCCCTCGGCGATTATTTACAAAGATTAAATTATGTAGTGAAACATAGATAGCACAAAAATATAAAATAAAATTGCAGCAAGGTATTTTTACGATTTTAATATAGGATAAAAGTAGACTCGGGGGCCATAGTTTTCACTAGAGGCTTCTCTCTTGAAAATAGCATACGATGGGTAAACAAATTACTGTTGGGCAATTGATAAAAAAGCAAATAATCACGACGATATCCAAGGCAATGATCATGTATATAGGCATCACGTCCGAGACAAGTAGACCGACTCCTGCCTGCATATACTACTATTACTCCACACATCGACCGCTATCTAGCATGCATCTAGAGTATTAAGTTCATAAAGAACGGAGTAACGCCTTAATCAAGATGACATGATGTAGACAAAGTAAACTCACGCATGAATAAATGCCATATTTTTATCCTTAATGGAAATGATACAAATACGTGTCATGTCCCTTTCTATCACTGGGATTGAGCACCACAAGATCGAACCCATCACAAAGCACCTCTCCCATTGCAAGAAAAATCAATCTAGTTGGCCAAACCAAATCAATGGATCGGAGAGAAATACATAACTATAATAATCATGAATAAATGAGTTCAGAGAAGACTCAAATAATATTCATAGATAATCTGATCATAAACTCATAATTCATCGGATCCCAACAAACACACCGCAAAAAGTGATTACATCGAATAGTTCTCCAAGAACATCAAGGAGAACATTGTATTGAAGATCAAAGAGAGAGAATAAGCCATCTAGCTACTAGCTATGAACCCGTAGGTCTGTGGTAAACTACTCACACATCATCGGAAGGGCAGCAAGGTTGATGTAGAGCCCCTCCGTGACCGATTCCCCCTTCGACAGAGTACCGGAGAAGGCCTCCAGATGGGATCTCGTGGGACAGAAACTTGCAGTGGTGGAAAAAGTATTTTGGGTGGCTCTCTGATGTCACGGGAATATTTGAGTATTTATAGAGGTGGAATTAGGTTAAGAGGTGCCACAAGGGGCCCACAAGTCTGCGGGACGCCCCCCTAGGGCGCGCCTCCCGAGCTTGTCGCTCCCTCGTGGCTTGTCAGGTCTTCTCCCAAACCTTCTAGGGTCTCTTCTGGTCCAGAAAAAATTAATCCAAAGTTTTTTCTCCGTTTGGACTCTGTTTGATATTGATTTCCTAAAAAGCAAAAAACAGCGACTGGCATGGGGCACTAAGTTAATAGGTTAGTACCAAAAAATGATATATAATTGCATAAACTTGCATATAAAACATCCAAGATTGATACTATAATAGCATGGAACAATAAAAAATTATAGATACGTTGGAGACGTAACAGCGTACGGCCAAAAAGAGGTTTATCATGGCCTCTCTGGTGGACGATGGCGAGGTGGCCGCTGTTCGTCCCTACCTGTCGATCCTGGGGTAACACCTCGCCACGGAAGCCGGCAAGGACGTTGACTACGTTGCCATGCCGAAGGCTTCACGTGAGCGGGCTCACGTATTACTGTATCTCGGGAAAGCTGGCTACGACATCAAGCTCGTCGATAGCGACGGTTTGGCGTGCCCTGGTGGGTAGTGGGGCCCACGGGCACCGCCTTGACCTACCTCCACCTCTATAAATACTCTAAAATCCCCAAAACCCTAGGGGAGTCCACGAAATACTTTTTCCGCCGCCGCAAGTTCCAGAACCACGAGATCCTTCTCGTGGCCTCCAGAAGCTTCCAGGGTCTCTTCTCGCTAGAATTTTTTTTTCCAAAAAGTTTCGTGGCATTTGTACTTCATTTGGTATTGATATTCTGCAAAGTAATAAACAAGCAAAAAGCAGCAACTGGCAGTGGGCACTAAGTTAATAGGTTAGTCCCAAAAAATGATATAAAGTTGCTAGTAAATGTATATAAAACATCCATGATTGATAATATAACAGCATGGAACAATCAAATATCATAGATACGTTGGAGATGTATCACGGCTTCACGCGGGCCATGTCACAGGTTAAGTGGTCCATCCCCAACCCCTCTGGTTCAACCGACGTCGATCTCTTCAAAGGCCCTGCCGCTGATCTCCTCCGCCACGCGGTCAAGGATTTGCGATCCTTGTATGCCATCGAGCCCATTTTGTTATTCCTGAAGGACACGTTCTACGGCGACGGCTTGGGATCCTCAACTGCCAAGTCAGATCTCATCGACCACGACCACGAGGAGGGCACCCACAAAGGCTCTTCCAAGGTGAAACAGCCCATCTGCGACATCACGGAGCGCACCATGTGTAACACCCCGGGTGTCATTCTACAGTAAACTCATGTTAATGGTGCCACATCATCATAATTAATTTTTGCTAATCATCACTTTGTTCCAAACCGACCTCAAATTCAAATTTAAAAGACAAGTCAAATTATTATTTCCTCAAACTATAAAACTAAAATGGTCAGATTTTAGTATAAATTCCCCTGATCAATTTGCATGTTGGAACCATCATCTTTTGAAACTTGAAAATTGCCCTTGTCTATTTTTGATTTGAGCAAACAACACTTAGTGGCCCATATAAATTCAAACTAAAATTAAAGCCTTTCAAAATTAATCTAAAACCCTGTGGATAGTTCCACTATATTACAAAGTACTTATGAGACAAGTTTCTTATGTAACAAAATTTATTTGGATCGAAAACAAAATACAAAACAGAAATTAAAAGAAACAGAAAAAGAAAAGGATCACCACCCCCCCCCCCCCCCACCCCCTCATCCCCCTGGGCCTTAGGCCTGCTAGGCCCAGCTGCCCCCAGCACCTCATTAACCCTAGCCCGCAACCATCCTCCTCCCTCTCGATCCCCCACTCCTCCTGACCGGTTCCCCCCACCCCCCTCGCGTCACCGCCTCCTCCTGCGAACCGCACGGCCCGCCGGCCATGGAGCCCACACCCCCCCCCCCCCCCCCCCCCCCCCCCCCCCCCCCCCCCCCCCTCCCCCCCGCCCCCCCCCCCGCCCGCCCCCCCCCCCAGGTGCCTCGCTTTCTCGACCTCTCCTCCTCATCGCTCTGCCATGGCCGCCTTCCTTCGCCGCTGCCCTCGCCTTCCTCTTGCCCAGCGCGGCTGCTGCTGCCAGAAGCCGCGCACCATTGAGCCTCTCGGCCATGGCTGCCCGCGACCCATCCCCCTCCGGCCTCCTGCTGCTTGCTCTGCGAGCCTTGACCCTGCAGCCTTTGTTCCGCTGTCAAGACCACAAGGTCGTGTCACCTCGGGTAGCTGCTGCTGCTGCTGTTCCCTTGCCTCTTCGATCTTTGTCCCGGCTCGCCGCCGCCTCTGCTCACGCCCTCGTCGCTACACCACCTCTACTGGAGCCCGCTGTGGCCAGCGTGGCAGCTTGCCGCAACCAAGCTCAGGCCTCCCCCATTGCTCCTAGTTTGCCCCTGCAGCTGCTCGCTTCCGCAGCTGTTGTGTGGCAAGCTATGCCCCTAGCTCGTTTGCATCATCGCTCCTCGGGAGCACTGAACTCCACCACTGAACCGTGCACTTCCGATGATGGTTGCTGCTCCTCGGGAGCACTGAACTCCACCACTGAACCGTGCACTTCCGATGATGGTTGCTGCTCCTCGGGAGCACTGAACTCCACCACCGAACCGTGCACTTCCGATGATTGTTGCTGTTGACACCAGGTACCATCTTTTTGAGGATTTCACAAGTACCCCTGGATTCGTCAAGTACCACACCGCAAGCGCCAAGTACCACGACAACCACGGCTCATCAAGTTCCTCTTCGAACATGTACCACTACCGACGCCCCAAGTTCAACTACCATCGCTGAAGACCACGTGAACGACTACTTCCACGACGACCCCTACTACAAGTGAACACCTACACCGTATCGAACTCGAACCGCCACGAACGAACGCTTCGAAGGTATAACCGCCGAGACGACGCTCGTGAAAAATACATGCGTTGTATGAGATGCATCCTATGTTTGCACCGTGCTCGAATTGTTTCATGCACGTTCCTCATTTGCCGTGCCACCGAACCGTGGGACACCCGTTAACCGGGATCACTCCCCGTTGCCCTTGCACGTTCCATCACCCCCCCCCACTTGTTCCTTGCAGTAGCTCAAACGAGTTATCGGAACCGAAATGTTGTCGTGGCATCATTTTCGGATTCCTCACCGTGGCACCCCTTTCTTTCCACCATGATGACAAATATTCTATATCATCCTTCATGCCAACATTTTATAAAATTGCATACAACTTGAATATGTCATCCATTAGCACGACCAACCCCTCTAACATACTGAACCTTGAACTTTTGCTACCGGTTCAATATACCGAATAATACCTGGAGCCGGGAAAATATTCGCGGATATTTTCCTGCTCCTTCTAAAATACATAGTGATGCATTAGAGCACGTAATCAACCCTTATTGCCATGTCTTGCTTCGTGATGCTTTTGATTGCTTTGTTATCTATTGTGTTTCCCCTCCATTACTTCTTTTCCGGTAGACCCCGAGACCACTGATGATCTGGTGATCGTCTACTTCGTTGCAGATCCGTTTTCGTCAGCAGAGCTTTCAGGCAAGTAAAACCCCCTTGATCATCCCGATACCGCCTACTCCTTCTCTCTACTGCTTGCATTAGAGTAGTGTAGCTGTTACTGCTTATCGGTTTGATCCTATACTCCTGCATCACATGTCTTTGCTACTACTGTTGACATCTTTACCTGCAATCCTAAATGCTTAGTATAGGATGTTAGTAATTCATCAGTGGCCCTACATTCTTGTCCGTCTGCCATGCTATACTATCGGGCCGTGATCACTTTGGGTGGTGATCACGGGTATATATACGTACTATACATATTATACATGATACAATGATGTGACTAAAGTCGGGTCGGCTCGTAGAGTACTCGCGAGTGATTCACGGACTGGGGGCTGAAAGGACATGTTTCCCGACGGCCCTCTGAGTGGATCTTTGTGGCGGAGCGACAGGGCAGGTTGAGACACCTAGGTGAGAGGTGGGCCTGGTCCCTGGTCGTTGTCCGCGGTTGTTTCAAAATAACAAGGTTAACGAGATTTGAATATTTGATCTGAGTTGGTCTTTTGGCCTATACGCACTAACCACCACACGGGAACAGATATGGGCACTTGGCGTCGTAGTATCAGCCGAAGCTCTTCAGACGTCAGCGACTGAGTGGCGCGCGCCGGGTTGGACTGGAACGCCTGCGCTTGTATTAAGGGGGCTAGGTCACCGGCCGCGTTCGCAACGTGCAGGAGTGCAAAGGGCGATGGGCCCAACACCCCTGCGCGCTTAGGATGTAGACTGGCGTGTTGGCCTCTTTGTTGAGCCTAGGTAGGGCTGCGACGTGTTGATCTTTCGAGGCCGGGCATGACCCAGGAAAGTGTGTCCGGCCAGAGTAATCAAGCGTGTTGGACAATGTGGTGCACCCCTGCAGGGAAGTTGATCTATTCGAATAGCCGTGTCCACGGTAACAGGGCGACTTGGAGTTGTATTCCGACCTCTTACAACTAAAACCGGATACTTAATAAAACAAACCCAGATAAGTTGCAGATACAACCTGGTGATCGCTCTCTCACACAGTGACGAGGAGAGGATCGCCAGGTAGTTTTATGCTATATGATGACACTTGTTACTATACCAGCTACTCTCTTCTACTACTTCAAGATGGAGGCTGCCAGAAGCGTAGTCTTCGATAGAACTAGCTTCTCCCCCTCTTATTCCAGCATTCTGCAGTCTAGTCCACAGATACTACCCTTTATTGATACCGCTGCATATGTAGTGTAGATCCGATGTTAGTCTTGCGAGTACTTTGGATGAGTACTCACGGTTGCTTTGCTACCCATTTTCCCCTATACCCGATTGCTGCGATCAGATGTCGGAGCCCAGGAGCCAAACGTCACCGTTGACGACTACTACTACCCCGAGGGTGCCTATTACTACGTGGAGGCCACCAGGAGTAGTTAGGAGGCTCCCAGGCTGGAGGCCTTGCCTTTTCGATCATGTTGCTTTTGTGCTAGCCATCTTATGGCAATTTGTTTAACTTATGTATGTACTTAGATATTGTTGTTTCCGCTGACTCGTTTATGATTGAGCTTATGTATTCGAGCCCTCGAGGCCCCTGACTTGTAATATGAAACTTGTATGACTTTAATTTGTGTCTAGAGTTGTGTTATGATATCTTCCCATGAGTCCCTGATCTTGATCGTACAAATTTGCGTGTAAGATCAGTTTACGATTGAATCGGGGGCATCACAAGTTGGTATTAGAGCCGACTGCCTGTAGGAATCCCCCTTTCAAACTCCTTGGCCGAAGTCAAGTCTAGTCTATGAAAACTGTTTTACTAACATGGCTGTGTGGCTTACGGGCCTACATCGCCATTGGGTGTTATTAGGATCTTTTATTCCTCGTCTATACCCAGGGACTCTGATCTCTCTTCTATTCGGGTTAAATGATTTTACTAACTCTGACTCTAGGTTCTCGCAACTACTTCCTCCTGGAGAGACCCTCACTCTAGATGATTGTTGGTGCACCAGAAGATTCCAAAGATACTCTCGGATGTTCTCTCGAGACTTTGTGCCCGTCGCTTTTGCAATTCCCTACCACCAATATATCCCTATGGATAAATACATACACCTATCGTTCTTACTTTTATTCCCAGCTGCTCTTGTTGTTACAAGATACATCGAATTATTCTCCGACTTTTTAAGAATCCCTTGTCCCACTGCCTTACAGATCTTTGCTGCATGAATACCCCTACGAATAATTCCTCACACTTATCGAGGATTTGTTCATTCCTAGTTGTTCATGTGTTTCACAAAATTCATCGAAATACTATTCGATTTTCTGAAAATCCTCAGCAGGCTATTGCTCCTGAATTCCTTGCCTTCCTGCATTATGGCTAATTCCATATTTCTAGTAATCTCCGTTGACATCCTCTATCACTATCATTTTGAGTCCCTTGATTCAATATGTTGCGAATCGCACTCCTCAATCAGATCCTAGAATTCATCCTTTCGGCTTAGACGTCATTTTAAACATGAGCGGGATCTCGACCAATCAAATTGCCATCGATTGTACCCCTAAGCTTACTCAACTTATCCATCCTTAATCAGAGCGTTTGCTTCTGATCCCTTGATTTGAAAATCATAATTCCTTTGCATTTGAGCTTTGAATTAGTCAGTTTTTTCTATAATCCAATGCCTTTGCAATGTTTCTTCCTCTAGTTGTGTGTTGATGCTCACATGAGCTCCGTTATGGACCGTCAGATCCTTTGTTGAATTATCATCCGACAGTGTCCTTCGTAAAAAAAAAATCTCGAGAAGTTCTTTGCCTGATACATTATGCCATTGGTAAATCCTATTATCTGATTTGGCCAACCGTGCTCTGCTTTCGATCTGGTGATATTTACTCTTGAAGCTTGTGGTATATGTTTCTAAGATGCCCCGATGGGTTGAACCTATGCCTTCCTTAATCTGTGTGAACCCGAAAGTTTTCACGGGTCATACTCCTCCGATAATTCACCAGGTAGGTTTTCACACTCAAATCATTTTTAATAGAGAAGTGAATTAATGGTCATGCATTGGAGAAGTGGGAGTCGACCTTGAACTTTGTGTTCATGCCCATGGACACGATGTAGATCTTATCATGGAAGCTTCTCTTAAGTTAATTATTTCCTTGGTATAAGTTGATCTTATATCTGGGATCTGGTCTTTTGAAATCATGGTTCCGGCCATATTGATATTCTTTGATTCCTTTTCTCGGACAAGTTAAAGTACTTGTCTTCTGCAGATCAATACACCTGTCCAACCTTTATTCTGTCCTACTTTCGAGTATTACCCTCTGGTATCTTGATAATATCACAGAACCATGTTTCTTATTACGAGTCTTCTCCAAGTATTACATTCTCACTGATTTCAATCTTTCCCGGGTTCTGAGTTGTTAGACACTCAAGGACACCGATAACTGAATCAAGTCTGCACCGCGATTAAACAACTCTTAGTAATCTTCTTTACTTATGAGTTTGTACCCGATCACGTCATTCCTAGCATGATTGGCTATAATATCATTATCATGCTGATTTTAACTGTGCTACCTGGTCCTTATTCCCGGAGCACAACTTTCGACGATGAGCTAAGCTTAGGTCTATTTTCTCGTCTTATCCTTCCACCTCGAACAGCAAGCTTGATTCTGAATTGGTGTCATATCTGTGGATCCAATAATCTTTCGTTGCATCAGTCCTTTTGCTTGATGCAGTCGCTGTTCGACTCCTTCTTCGTGGAGCCTCTCGACAAAATTTGTCGTGATCATCATCATCAACATTTTGACTCCTTCCAGGATATCAATCAAATTCATGATGATAAGTGCCATCCTCGTCCCTTGGCAATTTGATTTACCATCGACAACATCCTTACCTTCCTTTCATCACGAACTTGTTCATGTTATGGATGCAACTTGCTATCCAGCTTGTATATATGTTCTACCTTGAAGTATTATTGTCTTTATGTCAAGGATGTGGTAAGAATTGCTCCACCTCTTAAGAATTCTTGGTATAGTGATACTTTTCACCATCACCATTCTTTCTTGGTCCCCTTGTTGATTCTAACCGGGATACCAACGAGTGAACGGTGTTGCTTGGATTTTGTACTTCTAGCAACCCTATTGCTTTGAAGTTAATGGTCGACAGTTCATTCCTAGACTATTGGTTATTGAATCCCCATTCTAACATTGATCATGCTGCCTAAGCCCATATTTCGGGTGCACCTTTCAACCAATGTTTAATTGTGTATGTTTTCCTTGAGCGTACATCATTATATCATTTGATCTGACAAATGTTATCTCCTTGTTCACATAATTGTGGAAATCCATCTTTTGGAAATCTTGATGAATTGTCGCTGAGTCCATCAGCCACCTCCTCATCCTCTCCTTGGTTTAATGATGAACTCTTGTTTTGGAACTCGCTTCCATAGTTCATTTCCCGATAATCGTGCAATGTCATCTTGTCAATTTGTGTTGCACCTTTTCTTCTCAGGCATCCTGAGTCCGAGGTATCCTGACACCAATTAGATCTGAATCTCGGTCAGATATGATGGGTGCAACATATTTCCAAGAGTTATAACATTGGTCTTTATATGACCCGGTAAGGTGATGTCATGCCTAGCACACCTGGCCGGAGGACCTATTGTTATAGTTTCCTTTTTTTAGCAAGGTTAGCCATTCTTCCATGAGGAAATTGTAAGACTTATTCTAATAAGTTGTTCCTGATGGATCCTTTGTGTATCCAAAGTCTGACCTTTACTTGAAGACCATGTCAATGCTACCTCGAAGCATGTCTGTGGTACTCCGATCATCAATAAGAACATTTGAAGCACAATGCTAAATTTTCTTTATCAATTATACAAACACCGTTGTATGGGTAATGTCATGAAATTCCTCTCCCCTTACCCAAATGGTTTTCTACTTTCTATCCTGTCATGGATATCATGCTCTGCTTGTCCTTGGGAAGGATATACCCCTGAAATATGTGTTTAAACACAATTTCCTTTCCATTGTTCTATTTAATCTGATAATCACATTTTCCTTTCCATTGTTATGTTTAGTCTTTCTTGTGATCTATATGATCTAAGCAGTAATAATTTCCTGCTTATGTAAACACCTTAGTGTACGACCCTGTCAGTAAGACCCTTGTTGATAACATTCCGGTAACCGCCGATGGACGAGAACTTTGCCTATTGGTCCGCCTCATTTCAACGAGCGGGAAAATGGTTCTCTTTGTCCCTCGCCCTTGGTACCAACGTTGTTGCCAACCCAACTGGTAGGCTATGCTCCTACCTTCCTTGCTATCATGACGGTGGAAGATTTTAGCACCCTCCCTACTTTAACCCACATGGTGGGCCCATAACCCATAGTTCCACAGGATCGAGACCTGACTCTCCTGTACAACCCTTGTTTCCAAAGTTATTCCTCGCGCATGGCTTCGTATGCATTTCGTGAGCCACCTTCCGAGAGATCATCAATTCTGGTATCATACACAATACTTATTCCCATTGCTCTGAACCCCTTTCACACTCCGTTGCAGGCAATGAATGATTGCCTATCCGCTTGAAACTTCTTATTGCACCTTCTTATTTTGCTCTCGATGACTTTCTTGAATCTCAACTCGAGAGATGACTCTAGGCCTTGTTCACTGATATAGCCCCCAGGTACCTAACATGTGTTGAGCTTCGTCCTTCCTGAGTTTTCCCCCTTATCTTTTATGTATGTACGGTGGAGATCCTGAAGGAAGAATGACAACTTCGTCACGATGCCCTGAAGCAGAGAACTAAAGACATCAACTCAAAGGATCGACTACTTCGGGAAGAGCAACCAAGACCGAGAAGACTCGATAAAATTTCGTAACCAAATCTTTTCCCCTTACTCCACCTCTTAAATCTCGGAAAGAGATTACTTGTAGTGGAGGAGATTTGTAACACACTGGGTGTCATGCTACAGTAAACTCCTGTTAATGGTGCCACGTCATCATAGTTTATTTTTTGCTAATCATCACTTTGTTCCAAACCGACCTCAAATTCAAATTTAAAAGACAAGTCAAATTATTATTTCCTCAAACTATAAAACTAAAATGTTAAGATTTTAGTATAAATTCCCCTGATCAATTTTCATGTTGGAACCATCATCTTTTGAAACTTCAAAATTGCCCTTGTCTATTTTTGATTTGAGCAAACAACACTTAGTGGCCCATTTAAATTCAAACTAAAATTAAAGCCTTTCAAAATTAATCTAAAACCCTGTGGATAGTTCCACTATATTACAAAGTACTTATGAGACAAGTTTCTTATGTAACAAAATTTATTTGGATCGAAAACAAAATACAAAATAGAAAGTAAAAAAAAACAGAAAAAGAAATATAAAAAGAAAAGGATCAACACCCCCCTTCATGCCCCTGGGCCTTAGGCCTGCTAGGCCCAGCCGCCCCCAGCACCTCCTTAACCCTAGCCCGCAACCGTCCCCCTCCCTCTCGATCCCCCACTCCTTCCGACCGGTTCCCCCACCCCCTTGCGTCGCCGCCTCCTCGTGCGAACCACACGTCCGCCGGCCATGGAGCCCCCCCATGCTGGCCCGCAAGCTAGAGCACCCTCCGCCACTGATATGTCTCCAACGTATCTATAATTTTTGCTTGTTCCATGCTGTTATATTATCATTCTTGGATGTTTTACAATCATTTTATAGCAACTTTACATCATTTTTTTGGACTAACCTATTGACATAGTGCCCAGTGCCAGTTGCTGTTTTTTGCTTGTTTTTTACTTTGAAGAATATCAGTACCAAACGGATTCCGAACACAGCGAAACTTTTTGGAGAAATTTTTTGGACCAGAAGACACAAGATGGGCAAAGAAGTACCAGAGGGGAGGCCCGAGGTGGGCACAACCCACCTGGGCACGCCCAGGGGGGTTGCCCCCCCCTCGGTGACCTCCCGCACTGCCTCTTCACCCTATAAATACCCAAATATTCCAGAAACCCTAGGGAAGTCGACGAAGCACAATTCCAGCCGCCGCAAGTTCTAGAACCATGAGATTCAATCTAGACACCATCATGGAGGTGTTCATCATCCTCATCGGCGCCTCTCCGATGATGCTTGAGTAGTTCATTGTAGACCTACGGGTCCGTAGGCAGTAGCTAGATGGCTTCTTCTCTCTTTTTTGCGGTGTGTTTGTTGGGATCCGATGAACTTTGAGTTTATGATCAGATCTATATCCATGAATATTATTTGAGTCTTCTTTGATTTCTTATATGCATGATTATTTATAACCTCGTATTTCTTCTTTGAATCTTTGGTTTAGTTAGGCCAACTAGATTGATTTTTTTTGCCATGGGAAGAGGTGCTTTGTGATGGGTTCGATCATGCGGTGTTCTTTCCCAGTGATAGAAGGGGCAGCAAGACACGCATGTATCGTTGCTATTAAGGATAACAAGATGGGGGCTATTCCTGCATGAATAGATCTCGTCTACATCATGTCATCGTTATTATTGCATTACTTCGTTTCTCCATGAACTTAATACACTAGATGCATGCTGGATAGCGGTCGATGTGTGGAGTAATAGTAGTAGATGAAGGCAGGAGTCGGTCTACTAATCTTGGACGTGATGCCTATATATTGATCATTGCCTTGGATATCATCATAATTATTCGATCTTCTATCAATTATCCAACAGTAATTTGTTTACCCATCGTGTGCTATTTTTTCGAGAGAAGCCACTAGTGAAATCTACGGCCCCCGGGTCTACTCTTTATCATATTTGCTTTGAGGTCTATTTTTATTTGCTTTTATTTTCAGATCTATTATTCCAAAAAACCCAAAAATACCTTGCTGCACTTTTTTTGCTATTTATTTTATTACATGTTCTATCGAGATCTATTTATCCAATCTACACAAATTTTATCCCGTCAACTTGACAATTTCTGGCGTCGTTACCCGTAGAGGGAGTGACAACCCCTCATAAGCGTCGGGTTGCAAATATTTGTTCTTTGTGTGCAGGTACCGTTTACATATTGTTTCTTGGTTCTCCTACTGGATTGACACCTTCGTTTCATAACTGAGGGAAATACCTACCGTAGCTGTGCTGCATCATCCCTTCCTCTTTGCGGAAATACCGACGTAGTTCAAGCGACATCAAAAGGAATTTCTGGCGCCGTTGCCGGGGAGACATCATCAACATCTATCAGGTTCCTAATCACAAATCTCATCTCCTTGCAATTTACATTATTCGCCATTTGCCTCTCGTTTTCATCTCCCACACTTCACAAAAATTTGCTGTTTTATTTGCCCTCTTTTTCGTTCACCGTTTTCTCGTTAGATCTGTTTTTGTGTGCAATCTTGTTTGCATAGTCACGATGACACAAGAAAATACCAAGCTGTGTGATTTTTCCAATACCAATAACAATGATTTTATTAGCACTCCGATTGCTCCTCCCGCCACTAGTGCGGAATCTTGTGATATTAATGCCGCTTTGTTGAATCTTGTTATGAAATATCAATTTTCCGGTACTCCGAATGAGGATGCCGCGTCCTATCTAAACACATTCGTAGAATTATGTGATATGCAAAAGAAAAAAGATGTGGACAATGATATCGTGAAGCTGAAATTATTTCCTTTCTCTTTGAGGGATCGTGCAAAAATTTGGTTTTCTTCTTTGCCTCACAATAGTGTCGATTCTTGGGATAAGTGGAAAGATGCTTTTATTACTAAGTATTTTCCGCCTACGAAAATTATTTCCCTTAGAACTCAAATTATGAATTTTAAGCAACTTGAGCATGAACATGTTGCACAATCTTGGGAAAGAATGAAATTGATGCTAAGAAAATCTTCTACTCGTGGTTTAAATTTTTGGATGATCATACAATTTTTTTATGTGGGATTGAATTTTGTTTCTAGAAATCTTTTAGATTCCGCCGCGGGTGGTACTTTTATGGAAATTAATTTGGGTGAATCTACTAAATTGCTAGATAATATCATGGCAAATTAGTCATAATGTCATACCGAAAGAGCACCTACTAGTAAAAAGGTTAATTCAGTTGAAGAAATTAATACATTGAGTGAAAAACTTGATGCTCTTATGAAATTGGTTGCTAATAAAAGTGCTCCTATTGATCTTAAAGATGTGCCTTTGTCTACTTTGATTGAGCAAAATAGTGATCCCGTAGATGTGAATTTTGTCTCACGAAACAACTTTAATAACAATGCTTATACAGGTAATTTTAATCCTAGGCCTTTTCCTGGAAATTCCTCTAATAATTATGGTAATTCCCATGGTAATTCTTCTTAAAATAATAATAGGAACCCCTCTGATCTTGAGAATAATGTTAAAGAATTTATTAATGCTCAAAAAGTTGATTAAGATTGATGATATGTCTAGAAGCATTGATAGGATTTCTCACGATGTAGAAAATCTCAAGTTGTAAATTTTTTTACCCAAGGTTGATGAATCAATTAAAGCTTTATATGTTTCTATGTATGAAAGTAAGAAAAGAACCGCTATGCTTAGAGCTAAAAGAGAATTTTTAGAAAGAGTGTTTTCTAGTTATTGCTTTCATAAAAATGATGAAGATCTTAAAGTGATTGGTGTTTCTTCTATTGATTCCTTGTTTAGTAAAATTAAAATTGATGATAAAGGGACTGAAGAAGAGTCAACTTTAGTTAGAAAGCGCCCCGATAATTCGGAGGGTGAAAATCTTGATGAAAAAATTGATAAAAGTGGGTTTGGAGAGGTCAAAACTTTAACTGGTGATGTGCCCACTCTTTTGGATTACAAAGACTTTAATTATGATAATTACCCTTTGATTGATGGTATTTCTTTGTTGCAATCCATGATAAATTCACCCCATGCTTAAGAACAAAATAAAGCTTTTACTAAACATATCGTACATGGCATGATGAAGGCTTTGGAAGAAAAATTGGAATTAGAGATCTCAATTCCTAGAAAATTACATGATGAATGGGAACCTACCATCAAAGTCAAGATTAAAAATTATGAGTGTTTTGCTTTATGTGATTTGGGTGCTAGTGTTTCCACAATTCCGAAATATTTATGTGATGTGCTTGGTCTTACCGATATTGAAGAATGTTCTCTTAATTTGCACTTGGTGGATTCTACTATTAAAAAGCCTTTGAGAAGAATTAATGATGTTCTTATTCTTGCAAATAGGAATTATGTGCCCATAGATTTTATTGTTCTTGACATTGATTGCAACCTGTCTTGTCCAATTATACTTGGTAGACCGTTTTTACGTACTATTAGTGCCGTGATTGATATGACAGAAGGCAATATTAAATTTCAATTTCCACTAAGAAAGGGTATGGAACACTTCCCTAGAACAAGAATTAATCCACCATATGAATCAATCAAGAGGACATCCTATGGATCAAAAACTAAAGATGACAATATTTGAATCTATGCATTATGCCTAGCTAGGGGCATAAAATGATAGCGCTTGTTGTGAGGCAACCCAATGAATAAAATTTATTTTTGCCTTTTTCTTTCTATTCTTGAGTGTTTGCACAATTATGCTACTGTTATGATTGTGTTTTTATGTCTTAATTAGTGTTTGTGCTAAGTAAAGCCTTTGGGATCATGTTGAGTGATAGTTGATTTGATCTTGTTGAAAAACAGAAACTTTTGCGTCCAGTAGCAGAATTTTGTAAAATCACAGAAGATAATAAAATTTTGAATTTTTTTCACAAGATTTATATACAAATTTTCCACGTTGTCCTAAGTTTTCAGAATTTTTGGAGTTACATAAGTATACAAAGTTTTCTGACTACTACAGACTGTTCTGTTTTTAACAGATTCTGTTTTCGTTGCACTGTGTGCTTATTTTGATGAATCTATGGATTGTATCAGGGGGTATAAGCCATGGTAAAGTTGGAATACAGTAGATATAATGCAATAATAAAATATGAATGGGTTTTCAACAGTACTTAGGGTGGTGATTTGCTGTATTATACTAACGGATCTCACGAAGGTTTTGTTAAGTTTCGTGTGATTGAAGTTTTCAAGTTTTGGGTGAGATCACGATGGATGAAGGAATAAAGAGTGAAAAGAACCTAAGCTTGGGGATGCCCCATGGCACCCCAAGTAATATTCAAGGAGAACCAAGCAACTAAGCTTGGGGATGCCCCGGAAGGCATCCCCTCTTTCTTCTAACGACCATCGGTATTTTCTTGGAGCTATATTTTTATTCGTCACATATCATGAGTTTTGCTTGGAGCGTCTTGTATTATATGAGTCTTTGCTTGTTTTGCTTTTTAGTTTGTCACAAGTATCCTTGTGGGACACACCTATTTGAGAGAGCCAAAATTATGCTATGATTTGTTAGAATTCCTCTTTATGCTTCACTTAAATTTTTTGAGCTATGGAATTGCTCTAGTGCTTCACTTATATCTTTTTGAGCACGATGTGCTTTAATATGTTTGAAGAAATTCTCTCATGCTTCACTTATATTATTTTAAGAGACGGAAAATTTTATGCTCATGTTCTTCACTTAGATTTGTTTGAACTTGTCAAAAGCAATTGCAATATATGAAACTAGTCCCAAAGTGATAGATATTCAAGAGGGATATAATAAAAACTTTCATGAAGATCATTGGACAAAATAAACTTGATTCTTTGTAATAGTTTTGAGATATGATGATAGTGATATGTGAGTCATGTTGGTGAGTAATTATGCTTTAGTACGAATATTGGTGTTAAGGTTTGTGATTCCCTATGCAAGCACGTAAGTCAATAGTTATGCAATGAAGTTACATCCTACTTGTGGTGCATTATTCGGTATTAGTTATGCTTAATGCTCGCTTATGTGATTTTTCGTTTCTTGGTTGGTTGCTTCTCAATCTTTTTGCTATCCTCCACTTGTACTAAGTAGAAATACTACTTGTGCATCCAAAATATTTAAACCAAAATTTTCCATATGAGTCCACCATACCTACCTATATGCGGTAATTCCTTGCCGTTTTAGCAAGTTTGTATGTGCCAGCTCTAATTTTCAAAATAGATTTCCTTTTTGTGTGCCCGTACCGCTCATGAAGCGGCAGGGGGTGGCCAATATTTTCCATGCTAGATGTGTTATTCTCAAGATGAGTGTTTATTCACTTGTTATTGCATGAGAGTACGGCGGTAATAGGGATGCCCAGTCCCGAAATGAAAAATAAATTTACTTTATGTTGCCAAATAATAAATTCCTTGGAAAGTGTTGGTATGGAAGGCACCCGTGGATACGGCTAGCCATGGATTATGAAAGAATGGTGGAAAAGGAATAAACTTTATTTTCTGTTTGGGAACCGCCTATGATATATCTAGCATGGAAAGTGTTGGGAATTACTTGGTCGTTTTCGTTGACGGGAAAAGTATACCTCTCAAAAAATTTATCTCTCAATTTAAGCTTTGAGCTCTGGTACTTCTACAAATCCCTACTTCCCTCTGCGAAGGGCCTATCTATTTACTTTATGCAATTTTTATTTTGAGTCTCCACCTTCTCTTATAAAGCACCAACTAAGGGGCATTATGATCATACTTGAGCATTGGATGTAGCTAATATATGAGTGTGTTTCATGAATGGATCAATGATTGAGCATGATGGGCTAGGGATAACTTTCTTTAGTGTTGATATTTTGAAAGACATGGTTGCTTGTTGATATGCTTGAGTATTGAAATCTTCATGTCAAAACTAGACTATTGCTTTGAACCATATAAAAGTCCAAATCTCCATGCTACAAAAGAAAAAGAATATGTGATGAACATGTTAGGCAACATTCCACATCAAAAATTCTGTTTTTATCATTTACCTACTAGAGGACGAGTAGGAATTAAGCTTGGGGATGCTGATACGTCTCCAACGTATCTACAATTTTTGCTTGTTCCATGCTGTTATATTATCATTCTTGGATGTTTTACAATCAATTTATAGCAACTCTATATCATTTTTTTGGGACTAACCTATTGACATAGTGCCCAATGCCAGTTGTTGTTTTTTGCTTCTTTTTACTTCACAGAATATCAGTACCAAACGGAGTCCAAACGTAGCAAAACTTTTTGGAGAATTTTTTTGGACCAGAAGACACAAGATGGGCCAAAGAAGTACGAGAGGGGAGGCCCGAGGTGGGCACAACACACCTGGGCGCGCCCAGGAGCCCAGGCGTGCCCAGGGGGGTTGTGCCCCCCTCGGTGACCTCCCGCACCGCATCTTCGCCCTATAAATACCCAAATATTCCAGAAACCCTAGGGGAGTCGACGAAACACAATTCCAGCCGCTGTAAGTTCCAGAACCATGAGATCCAATCTAGACACCATCACGGAGGGGTTCATCATCCTCATTGGTGCCTCTCCAATGATGCATGAGTAGTTCATCATAGAACTATGGGTCCATAGGCTGTAGCTAGATGGCTTCTTCTCTCTTTTTGATTCTCAATACAATGGTCTCTTGGAGATCTATTTGATGTAACTCTTTTTTGCGGTGTGTTTGTTGGGATCCGATGAACTTTGAGTTTATGATCAGATCAATATCCATGAATATTATTTGAGTCTTCTTTGATCTCTTATATGCATGATTATTTATAGCCTCGTATTTCTTCTTCCTATCTTTCGTTTAGTTAGGCCAACCAGATCGATTTTTCTTGCCATGGGAAGAGGTGCTTTGTGATGGGTTCGATCGAGCGGTGTTCTTTCGCAGTGACAGAAGGGGCAGCAAGACACGTATGTATCATTGCTATTAAGGATAACAAGATGGGGGCTATTCCTACATGAATAGATATTGTCTACATCATGTCATCGTTCTTATTGCATTACTCCGTTTCTCCATGAACTTAATACACTAGATACATGCTGGATAGCGGTCGATGTGTGGAGTAATAGTAGTAGATGCTGGCAGGAGTCGGTCTACTAATCTTGGACGTGATGCCTATATATTGATCATTGCCTTGGATATCGTCATAATTATTCGATCTTCTATCAATTGCCCAACAGTAATTTGTTTACCCACCGTGTGCTATTTTCTCGAGAGAAGCCACTAGTGAAATCTACGGCCCCCGGGTCTACTCTTTATCATATTTTCTTTGAGATCTATTTTTATTCGCTTTTATTTTCAGATCTATTATTCCAAAAAACCCAAAAATACCTTGCTGCACTTTTTTTTGCTATTTATTTTATTACACATTTTATCGAGATCTATTTATCCAATCTACACAAATTTTATCCCATTAACTTGAAAATTTCTGGCGCCGTTACCCGTAGAGGGATTGACAACCCCTTATAAGCGTCGAGTTACAAGTATTTGTTCTTTGTGTGCAGGTACCGTTTACATAGTGTTGCTTGGTTCTCCTACTGGATTGATACCTTGGTTTCATAACTGAGGGACAAACCTACCATAGCTCTGCTGCATCATCCCTTCCTCTTTGGGGAAAGACCGACGTAGTTCAAGCGACATCAGCCGCCATCCTCCGCGCGCCCCGCCGTTGATGGCCACCCCTGCCGCACGCCCCCTGCCGCCGACGCTGCCCTCTCTCCACGCCTCCCTTCCGCGCCCGGCTGTGGTCGGTGCCTGCCGGCGCGCGCGTGCGCTCGCCCACAGCTCGCCACCGTCCTGCGCGCCTCAACCTCCTCCTCATCGCTCTGCCATGGCCGCCTTCCTTCGCCGCTACCCTCACCTTCGTCCTGCCCAGCGCGGCTGCTACTGCCAGAAGCCGCGCACCATGGAGCCTCTGGGCCATGGCTTCCCGCCTCCTACTGGTTGCTCCGGGAGCCTTGACCCTACAGCCTTCGTTCCGCTGTCAAGACCACAAGGTCGTGTGACCTCGGTTAGCTGTTGCTGTTGTTCCCTTGGCTCTTCGATCTTTGTCCCAAATCGCCGCCACCTCTGCTCATGGCCTCGTTGCTACACCACCTCTCCTGGAGCCCGCTGTGGCCAGCGTGGCAGCTTGCCGCAACCAAGCTCGGGCCTCCCCCATTGCTCCTAGTTTACCCCTGCAGCTGCTCGCTTCCGCAGCTGTTGTGTGGCAAGCTATGAACCTAGCTCGTTTGCATCATCGCTCCTCAGGAGTACTGAACTCCACCACTGAACCGTGCACTTTCGATGATGGTTGTTGCTCCTCGGGAGCACTGAACTGCACCACTAAACCATGCATTTCCGACGATGGTTGCTGTTGACGCCAAGTACCATCTTTTTGAGGATTTCACAAGTACCACTGGATTCGTCAAGTACCACACCGCAAGTGCCAAGTACCACAGCAACCATGGCTCATCAAGTTCCTCTTCGAACATGTACCACTACCGATGCCCCAAGTTCGACAACATCAAGTTCGACTACCATCGCCGAAGACCATGTGAACGACTACTTCCACGACGAACCCTACTACAAGTGAACACCTACACCGCATCGAAATCAAACGCCACGAATGAACAATTCAAAGGTATAACCGCCGAGACGACGCCCATGAAAAATACATGTGTTGTATGAGATGCACCCTATGTTTGCACCGTGCTCGAATTGTTTCATGCACGTTCCTCATTTGCCATGCCACCGAACCATGGGACACCCGTTAACCAGGTTCACTCCCCGTTGCCCTTGCATATTCCATCACCCCCCACTTGTTCCTTGCGGTAGCTCAAACGAGTTATCGGAACCGAAATGTTGTCGTGGCATCATTTTCGGATTCGTCGCCGTGGCACCCCTTTCTTTCCACCATGATGACAAATATTCTATATCATCCTTCATGCCAACATTTTATAAAATTGCATACAACTTGAATATGTCATCCATTAGCACGACCAACCCCTCTAACATACTGAACCTTGAACTTTTGCTACCGGTTCAATATACCGAATAATACCTGGAATATTTTCCCGCTCCTTCTAAAATACATAGTGATGCATTAGAGCACGTAATCAACCCTTATTGCCATGTCTTGCTTCGTGATGCTTTTGATTGCTTTGTTATTTATTGTGTTTCCCCTCCATTACTTCTTTTCCGGTAGACCCCAAGACCCCTGCGCGCTTAGGATGTAGGCCGGCGTGCTGGCCTCTCTATTGAGCCTAGGTAGGGCTGCGACGTGTTGATCTTCTCAGGCCGGGCATGACCCAGGAAAGTGTGTTCGGCCAGAGTAATCAAGCGTGTTGGGAATGTGGTGCACCCCTCCAGGGAAGTTGATCTATTCGAATAGCTGTGTCCACGGTAACAGGACGACTTGGAATTGTATTCCAACCTCTTACAACTAAAACCGGATACTTAATAAAACACACCCAGATAAGTTCTAGATACAACCTGGTGATCGCTCTCTCACGGGGTGACGAGGAGAGGATCGCCGGGTAGGTTTATGCTATATGATGACACTTGTTATTATACCAGAAGCTCTCTTCTACTGCTTCAAGATGGAGGCTGCCAGAAGCATAGTTTTCGATAGGACTAGATTCTCCCCCTCTTATTCCAGCATTCTGCAGTCTAGTCCACAGATACTACCCCTTTATTGATACCGATGCATATGTAGTGTAGATCTGATGTAAGTCTTGCGAGTACTTTGGATGAGTACTCATGGTTGCTTTGCTACCCCTTTCTCCCCTATACCCGATTGCTGCGATCAGATGTCGAAGCCCAGGAGCCAGACGCCACCATTGACGACTACTACTACCCTGAGGGTGCCTACTACTACGTGGAGGCCGCCGATGACCAGTTGTAGTTAGGAGGCTCCTAGGCTGGAGGCCTTGCCTTTTCAATCATGTTGCTTCTGTGCTAGCCATCTTATGGCAATTTGTTTAACTTATGTCTGTACTCAGATATTGTTGCTTTCGCTGACTCGTTTATGATCGAGCTTATGTATTCGAGCCCTCGAGGCCCCTGGCTTGTAATATGAAGCCTGTATGACTTTAATTTGTGTCTAGAGCTGTGTTGTGATATCTTCCCGTGAGTCCCTAATCTTGATCGTACAAATTTGCATGTATGATTAGTGTACGATTGAATCGGGGGCGTCACACCATGGGTCTGTGCTCTTCCAACTGGAAGGATCCCGTCCATGACAAGTGAGGCAATATGCTATCAGCAAATCTTACTTTTTTTAGCTAGCCAACCCATACCCTTTGTTGTAGTAGCTTTTGCCATGAAGTGTTTTAACTGTGCCATGTTTAATTATTTTAGTTATGCAAAAATGTAATGTTCAATAGGGCTATGTGATGTTTAAGTATGAATTATCCACTTCAGTTTCACGAATGGCTATATTTGGTTGTTTATAGTGAGTAGATGCCTTGTTTATCTATATTTGGTTGTTAGGTTGGTTGTAGTGAGCATTTGTCGAGTTATCAAGAAGATGTCTTGTTTATCTGTATTTGGTTGTTAGGTTGGTTGTAGTGAGCATTTGTCCAGTTATCAAGCAGATGCCTTGTTTATCTATATTTGGTTGTTAGGTTGGTTGCAGCAAGCATTTGTCCAGTTTTCAAGTAGATGCCTTGTTTATCTGTATTTGCTTATTAGGTTGGTTGCAGTGAGCATTTGTCCAATATTCAAGAATATGGCATGTTTATCTGTATTTGCTTGTTAGGTTGGTTGTTGTGAGCCTCTGTCCAGTTTTTAATGGCTATATTTTGTTGTTATACTGATCATATATGCCTTGTTTATTTTAGTTATTCATAATGTGATGTTCATTATGTGCAAGTCCGAACTGTGCAGTTTGATTTCATCAATACCAGTTTGAACGGCTATATTTGGTTCCTGTTATGCTTGGTGTAGTTAACACATGTCCTTTATTTTAGTTTTACATATTTATCCAGTGTGATGTTTAAGCATGAGCTACCTTCTCTTCATTTTCAACAATACCAGTTTGAATTACAATATTTGGTGTCTATTAAGCCCTGTTGTAGTTAACATTCCCTTCCATTTTTTATCCGCTTTAACAACATGCCGAAACCAACACATTCAAGCTATCATTTGGAGATCATGTTGTTTACCATGGCTATATTTGTTTAATGTTAAGGTTGTTGTACTTATCATGCCTTTCCATGTACTTATGCAGGACAACAATGGGAGTGGCCAGCATTTTCCGTCGAGGTTAGTTTCATCCCTCGGCTTGTACTCCCCCCTTGTAGGATCGAAACTATGTCTAGAGGGGGGTGATTAGACTAATTGACCAAATAAAAATCTAACCTTTTCCCAATTTTAGTTGTGGGCAGATTTTAGCAATTAGCACAAGTCAGGCAATCAACCTACACATGCAATTCTAAGAGTATAGCAGCGAAAAGTAAAACATTGCATGTGAAGGTAAAGGGAAGGGTTTGGACAAGACAAACGCAATGGAGACACGGAGATTTTTGGCGTGGTTCCGATAGGTGGTGCTATCGTACGTCCACGTTGATGGAGACTTCAACCCACGAAGGGTAACAGTTGCGCGAGTCCATGGAGGGCTCCACCCATGAAGGGTCCACGAAGAAGCAACCTTGTCTATCCCACCATGGCCATCGCCCACGAAGGACTTGCCTTACTCGGGTAGATCTTCACGAAGTAGGCGATCTCCTTGCCCTAACAAACTTCTTGGTTCAACTCCACATCTTGACGGAGGCTCCCAAGCGACACCTAACCAATCTAGGAGACACCACTCTCCAAAAGGTAATAGATGGTGTGTTGATGATGAACTCCTTGCTCTTGTGCTTCAAATGATAGTCTCCCCAACACTCAACTCTCTCTCACAGATTTGGATATGGTGGAAAGATGATTTGAGTGGAAAGCAATTGGGAAAGGCTAGAAATCAAGATTCTTGTGGTAGGATTGGAATATCTTGATCACAACACATGAGTAGGTGGTTCTCTCTCAAAAAAGGTATGGTGGAAGTGTAGGCACGCTCTAATGGCTCTCTCACAAATGGAGAAGGGGGTGGAGGGTTATATATAGCCTCCACACAAAATCCAACCGTTACACACATTTGACTCATCTCGGTGGGACCGAATAGCTAAACTCGGTGAGACCGATATGTTCAAAAATGTGAACGTTAGGAATCTCGGTGGGACTGACAGGAACAACTCTGTGAGACCAATGTGCAAGGGCTTAGGGCAAACATCATCTCGGTGGCACCGATTGCATCAACTCGGTGAGACAAAAGTGAAGCAATAAGGCAACAGAGAGAATGTCAAGCCAACTCGGTGAGACTGATTGCATAACTCGGTGAGACTGATTGCATAACTCGGTGAGACCAAAATAAATGCAACAAGTCACAAAACATTGGCAAGGCCATCTCGGTGAGACCGAGACCCGTATCGGTGAGACTGAACTATTAGGGTTTCTGGATGTGGCTATGTCATATGAAGTCGGTGGCGCTAGATAGAAAGAATCGGTGGGGCCGAGTTGGAGTTTAGGATTTTGACATATTTGGATGGAGAAAGTGGTTGAGGGTTTTGGAGCAATATCATTAAGCATTTGAGCGCAAGCCATTAAGCAACACCTCATCTCCTTTTAATAGTATTGGCTTTCCTATGGACTCAATGTGATCTTGGATCACTAAAATAAAGATGGAGAGTCTTGAGCTTTTGCCAATATATGTCCTTCGTATTTTGAGGGGTCCACATCTCCAGTCCATGCCATCCATTGAACTTCCTGAAATATTTATCTTGAATGGATATTAGTTCAATGAGCTATATGTTGTTATGAATTACCGAAACCACTTGGGGATTAGTTGCACTTTCAATCTCCCCCTTTTTGGTAATTGATGACAACATATAGACCAAAGCTTCGAAAAATGATAAAATGAAAGAAATACATCGTCGCTTTGAGAAGTATGTGATAAGCAAGAGCTCCCCCTAAATTTATGCATTATTTAAAATTTGGGTTTGAATGCAAATGCACAATCGATTTGGATCATGGGGCACTCTTCCATGTCACATACATCTTGGTGGAGCGCACAAAATGATAAGAATGAAATAACATGCACGCATCACCAATTACATAAGTGAATGATCATACACAAGCAATCATAGGAATAGGCATTTAAGCACACATTAAACATAGTATGATCAATCACACAACCACACGAAGTATCTCACGAGCATAAGACAATAAGTAGCACCAATCAAACAAACGAGCTAGCAAGGCAATAAAAACCAACAAAGAAGCAAAATACTCTCTCTCTCTCTCTCTCAGCCTATGATCTATACATTTTCTCCCCCTTTGGCAACAAGTTACCAAAAAGCTTGAAAAGGTATAGTGCTATGCGGCACTCTTGGCACGATCTCCGGGAGCTCCTGAAGGGGTCCTATGGATGGTTGCTCCGGTGTGCGTAGATGGCATTGAGAGAACGGCTTTTGCAAATGCCTCAGCTGATGTCTATTGAGCAGGTGGAGTTGACACTGGTGGTGGCACTGTGGCAGTGGCGGCAGGAGCAGAGTGAGTAGGCTTCGTGTCTGCAACTGGCTCAGCAGTAGACCTGGGTGCCCTTGGCACAGTCTAGAATCTGTCAGTGGTAGGTCTGTTAACTCTGTCCTCAGCATCATCTCTCAGCTTCTCAAGAATGGATTGGATCTCTGTGACCTTGACATCAAGATTATACATCTTATCTTCCACTATCCGCTCTAGGCTCTCCTGATTCTTGGTTAAGTTGGCCCAACTTCGCTCAATCCTCAGAGTTGCTTCTAGCAGTATTGAAAGTACATGTAGTCCCCATGTGTGGTTTTGGTAATTGATGACAATCCTTATGGACTAATGTTTGCATTGAGATATACATTTGAAGGTTAGTCCCATTGGAAAATGATTGAAGAATAATGGAAGACAACTCCTTTGAAGCAACAATTACATTGAGATGATCAAAATGAAGTTCGTTGGAGTATCTTAAGGGTTGCCATGCTTAGAGCTATGGGTTGAGCCATAATGGATCAAGATCTTAAAAGGATGTTTTGAATGATGAATTCTAGGAGTGGCTCAAAGATATGATCATAATGGACTCATGTGTTGAGTCATGATTGATCAAGTATTCAAGCAAGCTATTCAAGTGAAGAATTCAATATACCCTTCAAGACGTCAAGATTAAACATGGAGTAGAGATATAGGTTGACCAAGATGAAGCTCAAAGATCGAACTCTAAATGGTCAACACACGAGCGCAAATGATGCACCACATAGGATCTTGTGGTATGATAAGAAATTATCAATTACACTCTGTGTAATAACCCATACTATGTGTTGTCTATGTTTTTGAGGGTTAGGTGATTCTCATGGGCTCGCATCGAGAGAGAGATTTCAAGTGTCTATGAGAGGATGACATCAAGTGTTGGTGATCATGGTTGACAAGGGCAAGTTCAAGATAACCATCCCGAAGGATTACATGCTTGAAGCTTGTGGATGATCACATGATGGACAAGTGAAGATGAATACAAAGCAAAGCTTCCCACACTGTGTATGGGGGAGCGACTTGAAGACTTCACCAATGTCTTGCCTTCATCTTGAGCCAAGAAGAAACATCAACATCAAGCTCAAGTGAACGGTTCGTGTCAAAGGTATTAGTTCCTTTGACGTTAGTGTTGTGGAGTGACGACCACCAAAGAAATATATACACTCAAGAATGGATTCTCGATAGCTATGTAGTGTAGCTCTTTTATGATTCTTGAGTTATATGGATCTTGCACTATTAAGAGGGGATCAAAGGGGTTCGTGATGGATTTGCTCAAGTCAACATCTTCTATACACAATTCCACTCATATCCTATATACCAAAGAAAATCCAAAGCCAAATAGTTTCCCAAAATGTATGATCTAACCTTTGCATACTTTGCACCCTCCATTTTGGTTTATCTTGGGTGGTTCTCTATGTGAGGACCTGGAGTTTTTCCATAGCTTCAAAACGAGCCCAAGATCATCAAAATCGGAGTCCGTATGAAAAAGTTGTGCATGTTTTAGTTTTGGGGTTCCTGCTGTTTTTTTATTGGCCGGACGTCCGGTAGCATCCAGAAATCCGGTGGCCATATCCAGCAGCAAACGGGCGGATTTCCGGTACTTACCGGACGTCCGGTCACCGGACGTCCGGAAAGTGTCGAATGTCCGTCAAACCTATTTCGCAAATATCCTGCTACATTCGTCTGATGGCGTGCTACAGCCGTCGGACGTCCGGTGTTCCACCGGACGTCCAGTGCCTGTTTTACCACCGGACGTCCGGTAATCCACCGGACGTCCGACACTTTCCTGGGCAGAATTCCCCCCAATGGCCAGATTTGTGCCCATACTATAAATACCCCTTCACCACTTCATGGAGGGGTTGAGAAACACAAATATCCTCACCCACATTTCAGAAAAGCTCCCTCTCCTTCTCCTACAGCAAATCTTAGATCCTGGAGAGATTTGTGAGAGTTCTTCAGAGAGATTTCACCCATTGATAGATCCACTCCCTCTCCCTCTCTTGACCAAAGGAATTTGTGATTTGAGCAAGTCTTGAGCATTTCCCCTTTGTTCTTATTACTCTTGGAGGTTGGAGACTCCTAGGCGGTAGGAGTGCTCCGGTGAGGAATCAACTTGTGATTTGTCCCCCGGAAAGTTTGTGAAGGTTTGGAGGCCGCCTCAAGGTCTACCACTAGTGGTTGGGAATCGCCTTCGTGGTGATATCTCAAGGAGAATAGGGTGAGCCTTCGTGGCGTTGGTGTGCCTTCGTGGTAACATCCACCTCTCTAACGGTGACTAGCTTCCCTCCAAGGAAGTGAACATCGGGATACATCATTATCTCTGTGACTTCGATTATCCTAACCCCAACTCCTTACTTGTGGTTTATCTTGGTCACTTGACCGTGCATTCACTATTCTTGTTGTCCTCATTATATTGTGTTGGTTACC
Source organism: Thinopyrum elongatum (assembly GCA_011799875.1). NCBI lineage: Eukaryota > Viridiplantae > Streptophyta > Magnoliopsida > Poales > Poaceae > Thinopyrum > Thinopyrum elongatum. Next base: position 423,026,543 of record CM022302.1, read on the forward strand.
ATATCGTAGAGATTATTTAGGCCAACACTTTATAGTCCGCAATTCATACTTCCTACTATTGTTCTATCCTGTGTTTAGTGTGTATTGCTAGCTTATAACATTCATTTCCATATCTCGTGATATACATTGAGTAAGTTTGTGTAACTTACTCGTGCTTACTCATATTCTCGTTGTTCTCATCTTGTTTATGCTAAGTTGTTGGTGCACTTAGTGAGCCTAGTATATTTAGGATTTGTGCTTGAAAAGTATCCGCTTAGTTTATTTCCGCATTAGGATATAGCCAAATCCGTAAAAGATTTTAAAACGCCTATTCACCCCCCCCTCTAGGCGACATCGTGGTCCTTTCAAGTATGTCAACTGGTCTTGTTTTGTTTTGAGATTCACTATTGATGCATTTGGTGCACTTGCGGCCTTTGCTGCTTTAGCTTCTCTTGCCTTTTCAGCCTTCTCTTGGGCCTCAACTAAAGTTGCATGTGAAGGATCCATCACAACTTCATTATCCTCAAATTTTGGCTGAAGAGGAAGGTGCTCTCTGTCAAGCAGATATGTGCCTGTACCAACCTTGGAGTTGATAAGCATCTGTATGTGTGGTGCATATCCACATAACCTCTTCTGATCAGCAGCGGTCCTTTTGATTGTTTCTACAATCAGGCTCATGACTTTGAACTTCTGTGGTATATCAAACAAATGCAGCAGGTTGGTGGAGTGGCCATGGATCATTCTCTAATCTCCATACTTAGGCAACAAGGTGTGCCTCAAGATATAGTTGGTAGTGGCCAAACCAGCAAGCAAAAAATAGATAGAACCAAACTTGTGAGTATCCAAGGCTTCATCTGGAATGGTCTTGTACATGTGTGCCATAGTGTTGTGATCCATCCTGGGTTTGCCATATACATCAATGCCATTCTCTCCTTCTTCTGGGGCATTGATAAGAGCAGCCCATTTTGAGATTGATGACTGGTATCTAGTGCCCTCAGTCATCCACACAATCTTTCCATCTGGGTAAAAGTGTGCACTGGAATAAAATTGCATTACCATCTCATCATTCCACTTTGTTAGCTTTTGTCCCACAAAAGCATCTGTGCCTGTCAGCCTGAAACTCTCATGAACATGGGGGAAGTAGTCTTCATTGGTATCTATGTACTTCCAGTCCACCCACTTCATGTTGCTTATGATGGGCTTCTTGTCAAGCAAAATTGTCTCATCGAAATCTTGTTGTTTTTGGTATGGAAACGATAATCAACAACTGTTCTTCTCCTTGTGGCATAGGGATCAACTTTCCTCCATGCTCTTAGTCCACTGTCCTTCCTAAGCTTCATGTTTTCAGCCACTGGATGTCCATCATCATGGTCTGGAATCTTGGGCTTCAATTTTCTGAGCACTTGTGGCTCTTCATCCTCTTGAACCTCTGGCACTGGGACCTTGTTCTTTTCTGCAGCAGGGATGTTTCTAGTGGATATCTTGGGAGCAGCAGTCTTAGGTGCAGTAGCCGGAGCTTTGGGCTTGGGCATGGAGGGTGCACCTGCAGATTTCATGGCATCTGCCATCAACTTCTGAGATTTGGCAGGGGGTGCAGCTGGTTCCTCTTCCTCCTCTTCCTCTTCCCTCATGGAAGGCTTTCCAAGCACTTTAGCAGTTGTTGTTCTAGCTCTCTTCTTCTTCATTCCATCACCAGCCTCATCATCATTAGACTGTTCAAGTGTGAACTTCATTGTTTCTTGAGTGGATCTTCTGACTTTAGACATTGGAACTCTCCTGGCAGGGGCTTTCTTTTGGAGACCTGGTTTAGTGGCAGCAGCAGCATACTCTTTGTTGAGCACTTTGTTCTTTGATGTGACTTCCTCTTCAACCACAAAGTCTTCATCCTCACTGTCTGAGTTTCTCTTCTTCCTATGTCTAGTGGCAGCTTTGGGCAGGTTGCTAGGACTGCTTCTACTGCCATCATCATAGCTCCCACTAGGACTAGTGCCTTCACTGAGATTAACCTCTTCCTCTGACCTGTTCTGGTTGTCACTTGCTTCAGACATCTTGCATACAGACCCTGTGAATAGATAGGTATGGGCAGAGTGGATGAGCATCACAAAAAGCAGCTGATTTTGCAAAAAAAATTCACTCAAAACCTTAGTTTTAGTTTTCTGCAGAAAGCATTTCGGAGCTACCGATATGAAAATCTCGGTGGCACCGAAGCACTAACAGAGTCTAAACACAGAACATCGGTTAGACCGAGTTGCAGTTCGGTGACTCCGAGATGCTAGAGTTTCACTGAGGTTTTGCTTTTGGTCTCACCGATCAGTACACTTCGGTGGCACCGACTTGTACTTAGTGCAATGGCTAGGGCCAATCGGTGGGACCGAAAACTTCATTTTGGTCGGTCCGAGATGAGCTCGGCGGAAACCTAACCCTAAGATTTTCCATCGAATCTAATCTAAAGATGTTTTTGTATGGATATGAAGTTCTCATTCATGGCAAAAGCTAGGCATTGACTTTGTGCATTGAATCACAAAAGGAATAGCACAAAGTGGTCGAACCATACCCTAACTAGGTGACGATTTGCTACGGCGGCAACGGCGGTGGACAATCCCGTTGACGGCGGTGGAGACCTGCGGCGGAGGCGCACACGCGGAGACGGCGATGATCCGGAGAACAAAGGGGTGGCAGTACTGGGGCGCCAGCTCGTGCGGTTTGAAGGAATTTTCAACCATACGGGTACGCAGAGTATATATACCCAGTCGGTGGCACCGAATGGAATGGTTCGGTGGCACCGAGATGCAAAACTGCGTGCAGTTAGTGCAACTCGGTGGGACCGAGTCATTCTAATTGGTATCACCGAGATGAAAACCTAGATCAATCTGGTGATTTCGGTGGGACCGAATATGAGTGAGTTGGTCTGACCGAAATTCACAAGAAGGTTTTGGAAGGCAGCCCTTGACGGATCGATGACTCAGAGTGCTCCTCACCCGGAGGGTCCAAAAAAGACTTGTTCAATTTTTGTGATGTAGCATGAATAGAATTTGAGAAGAGAAAAAGCATAGATAGCTAGAGAAGGTTCTTAGGCATTCTTGTCCATCCATTTGGCCAATAAAACCAAGACAACCAAAAACAACAAATGGATGTCCTCGAATGGAGAAATTATGCAACCAACATGCTCGCACAATAAGATAGCAAATGAAATATGTGACAAAGCATGTACAAACAATTCTAGCATCTATCAAGCAATTGGCGATGACTAGGTCATCTATATATGAGTATATTGAATAAGGAGTCAAATGAGAATATTTGATCGTAGGCCATACTCATCGTTTAAGCACAAGTGGGCTTACCACTTTGACATAAAGCATTGATGTGTTCACACCATTAGAGTTGCTTTAGCTCAATTCTTAGAGCAAAGCTCCCCCTAGATGTGATATCCCCCCTAAGAGGGATGAACTAACCTTGGGTTTGATCGATGATGACTTCATGTAGATAGTGAAGATGTGGATGCTCAATGTTGATGTAGATCATTTGGAGCAATCCATTGGAGTCTTGCACTTTCAATACCAACACAGGTTAGTCCCACAAGGAACATACAAGGATATCCATAGACATAGAGTGAATTGCACATATGATGATGTCCATGAGAGCATTAGGTTACCTTGTCCCTTGTCTTACCAACAAGAGGGTTTGTGACTCCATGAACTAGTGCAAGATATGAAAGTTGATTGCACAAGTCCTCGCCAAAATGAATATGAGTGAAGTATGTTGGCGGAGTCACCCTCAAGAAAACTCTAGTTCTTCTTCTTTGGGATCCACATGAACTTGATGGGAATCCTTGGAGTTGTAGTCGTACTTGATGATGTAGAGCTTGACGTAGTCTTGGGAACCCACTTGAACATGGCCTTAGGAGCTTCTTCAAATGAGTCAATCTCTTCTTGAAGCTTGTCGTTGCCTTTTAGCTTGTGCTCTTGTGGTGGAAGATCGTCTTGAGCTTGTGTTCCCTTGAAAGAAGTGGGGTCATACTTCTCTTGTTGAGGAACAAACTTCATCTTGGGGTATTGATCTTCTTCCCATTCAACTCCATTGGCATTGAACTTTTGTTCAAAACCAACACCTTGATTCTTCCGGTGCCTTCCTTACTTGCGTATAATTTCCTCAAATTTCTTACTCCCGGCAAGGCTCTTGTAAACACCTTTCTCTATAATTCCCTTCAATAAGCTATTTTCTTACTCAAGTGTAACTTGGCTAAGAGAATCATTAGTGGAATCAAGAAAACTACTATAAGCAACAATATTAGATTTAACATGGTTATTGTTACTACTAGAGGAAGAATCTTTCTTGCTCTTATTGCTAGATTTTACTTGTGGCATATAGGTAGACAAGAGGAGACGTTTGGCAAGATAAGAAGAACTCTTCTGTCGAAGATCATCAATGATAGCTTTTAGAAACTCCTGCTCTTGCTCTAAATTTAGCATCTTGAAGCGTAGCTTCTCATGAGTCCGTAGGAGCTCTCTATGATCCTCCAGAGTTGTTTCATGAGCTAACTTAAGAATGTTTAGTTCTTTAGTTAGATGCTCAATCTCCTTCTTATCATTGTCATTCGTTTCATCTTGATTAGCATGATTACTAGCAAGTTCATCATAGTTTTCATCACTAGTGTTGTCAACAAGTAAATCATCATCACCTAGCAAATCATTTTCATCACTATTGAAATCAACATACTCGGGGTGTGATACCTTAGGGCCTTGAGCCATGAAGCATCTTCCAATTACTTCATTTGGTGAGATAAATATGTCGTAGGAGTTGGATGACACAAGTGCAAGACCGGCAACACCTTCATCTTGAGTATAGTCTGAGTCGGAGTGAAAGCTTCTCTCGGAGTAGTTGTCGGAGTCGGAACCGGATACCCATTCACCAACGTGAGCTTGATGTCTTTGTCTTGTGTAGCTATTTGATGACTTGTCCTTCCTTTCTGAATCCTTGCTTCTACGAGAGGGTCTTCGTTCATAACGATCATCTCTACTCCTTCTCTCTCTTGGAGGTGACTCATCTCTTCTACTCCTCCTTTTTGGTGAATCTGCTCTTTTATTGTAGGGAGCCGTACACTCATTGGAGTAGTGTCTGGGTCTTCCACAATTGTAGCAATTACGATCACAACTAGAAGATCTTTTGTCATTGTAGGACCTTGACTTGGAGCTTCTCTCTTTGCTTCTATTCTTGTAGAACTTGTTGAAGTTTTTCGGCATTAAGCTCAATTCTTCATTGGAGACATGCTTTTTGTTTGATGTTGTAGGAGCATCACTTGAAGCTTTGTAAGCACCACTTGACTTGTTGTGGAGCTCTTCCTTATCCTTGAGTGACATCTCATGAGCAACAATTCTACCAATGACTTCCGTGGGCTTGAGATCTTTGTAATTGGGCATCATTTGGATCAAGGTGCACACTGTGTCGTATTTTCCATCCAAGGCTCTTAGGAACTTCTTGATGATGAATTTCTTAGTCATCTCTTCACTTCCTAAGCCGGCAATCTCATTTGTGATGAGAGCAAGCCTAGAATACATTTCGGCGACTCCTTCACCATCCTTCATCTTGAACTTGTCAAGTTGACTTTGAAGCACATCCAATTTGGATTCCTTGACGGACTCGGTACCTTCGTGCATATCAACCAAAGTATCCCAAATTTCCTTTGCATTCTTAAGGCGGCTGATTTTGTTGAATTCTTCGGGGCACAATCCATTGAAGAGAATATCGCAAGCTTGAGCATTGTATTGCAACATCTTCATTTCTTCCGCCATCGCTTCACGATCCACTTCTTTTCCATCCTCGAAGAAATCACCTTGCAAGCCAATACGCACAACAGCCCAAGCGGCGGGGTTATGACCAAGAATACACATTTTCATCTTATGCTTCCAACTAGCAAAATTTGTACCATCAATGTAAGGACCTCTACGATGGTCATTTCCCTCGCTAGACGCTATACTCCCCTAGGTTGTGAAACCAAGGCTATGATCACCAAAGCTATGGAAATCAAGGCAAATGGAGACAAAAGCTCTGATACCACTTGTAGGATCGAAGTATGTCTAGAGGGGGGTGATTAGACTACTTGACCAAATAAAAATCTAACATTTTCCCAATTTTAGTTGTGGGCAGATTTTAGCAATTAGCACAAGTCAAGCAATCAACCTACACATGCAATTCTACGAGTATAGCAGCGGAAAGTAAAACATTGCATATGAAGGTAAAGGGAAGGGTTTGGAGAAGGCAAACGCAATGGAGACACGGAGATTTTTGGCGTGGTTCCGATAGGTGGTGCTATCGTACGTCCACGTTGATGGAGACTTCAACTCACGAAGGGTAATGGCTGCGCGAGTCCACGGAGGGCTCCACCCACGAAGGGTCCACAAAGAAGCAACCTTGTTTATCCCACCATGGCCATCGCCCACGAAGAAGCAACCTTGTCTATCCCACCATGGCCATCGCCCACGAAGGACTTGCCTCACTCGGGTAGATCTTCATGAAGTAGGCGATCTCCTTGCCCTTACAAACTTCTTGGTTCAACTTCACATCTTTACGGAGGCTCCCAAGCGACACCTAACCAATCTAGGAGACACCACTCTCCAAAAGGTAATAGATGGTGTGTTGATGATGAACTCCTTGCTCTTGTGCTTCAAATGATAGTCTCCCCAACACTCAACTCTCTCTCACAGATTTGGATATGGTGGAAAGATGACTTGAGTGCAAAGCAACTCGGGGAAGGCTAGAAATCAAGATTCTTGTGGTAGGATTGGAATATCTTGATCTCAACACATGAGTAGCTGGTTCTCTCTCAGAAAAGGTTTGGTGAAAGTGTAGGCATATTCTGATGGCTCTCTCACAAATGAAGAAGGGGGTGGAGGGGTATATATAGCCTCCACATAAAATCCAACCGTTACACACATTTGACTCATCTCGGTGGGACCGAATAGCTAAACTCGGTGAGACCGATATGTTCAAAAATGTGAACGTTAGGAATCTCGGTGGGACCGACTGGAACAACTCGGTGAGACCGATGTGCAAGGACTTAGGGCAAACATCATCACGGTGGCACCGATTGCATCAACTCGGTGAGACCGAATTGAAGCAATAAGGCAACAGAGAGAATGTCAAGCCAACTCGGTGAGACCGATTGCATAACTCAGTGAGACCAAAATAATTACAAGAAGTCACAGAGCGTTGGAAGGCCATCTCGGTGAGACCGAGACCCGTATCGGTGAGACCGAACTGTTAGGGTTTCTGGCTGTGGCTATGTCATATGAACTCGGTGGCGCCGGATAGAAAGAATCGGTGGGGCCGAGTTGGAGTTTAGGATTTTAACATATTTGGATGGAGAAAGTGGTTGAGGGTTTTGGAGCAATATCATTAAGCATTTGAGCAAGAAAGCCATTAAGCAACACCTCATCCCCTTTTAATAGTATTTTCTTTCCTATGGACTCAATGTGATCTTGGATCAGTAAAATAAAGATGGAGAGTCTTGAGCTTTTGCCAATATATGTCATTAGCATTTTGAGGGGTCCACATCTCTAGTCCATGCCATGCCATTCATGGAACTTCCTGAAATATTTATCTTGAATGGATATTAGTTCAATGAGCTATATGTTGTTATGAATTACCAAAACCACCCGGTGATTAGGTGCATTTTCACCCCCCCCCCGTCGTTCCATAATGTAGTGCATAAAGATCCACGTCTTATCACTTTTTAGCTTCTAATATTGACTTGTTGCTTGTAGGTACATATGTCCTCGGCAAAGATCCACGCATCGACCATTTTTACGTATGGGGCAATGAGATATTCATGAACCAGCATCAAGTGAGAAAACTGATAAGGATTATTACCAAAAAGATACGAATGATGGCAATCAAATTATTTGTTTACACGCTATCGAACACAACAGTGAGCTGTAGGATGGTAACTACGAACTCTGTAGCCTTCCCTTTTTACTGCCCATAATGAGTTGTTAGACAACAATGTCTGAATCTTTTTTGTTTGCAGTGGTTCCCAAAGCAGTTTACTCAAGATTACCTCGCAAATTACATGATTGATGGACATGCAATGAAGGTTAAAGTATTTCATCGAGACTACAATGAGCATCGAGAAGTCCTAATGAAGACGGTGAAGGATGGGCGGGCAGCTATCACAAGGGGTTGGCCTAGAGTCATGCGCGCATTACGCATGGAGAAGGGCTCAATATGGGTATTCCGCTTCATCTTCTCCAGCAACCAGAATATTTTTCGCATCTATCTTTACAGTCTTTAGTACAACTGTGGTTCATCATTCTTTACTTGGTGCTTCTGTAGTTCTTCAGTATATGTATCTGTGCATCAAATTATGCATTCGTCCTTGAACCTATATTTGTAATAAACATGGTTCAATATGAAATAAGTGATTGCCTACTTTCAAATTCAAATTTTGTGATTTTTAAATGTAGGGATTAAATTAGGGATAAATTATGTTCTGTAGGCCAGTACACTGCACACGGTTTGCGAAAGCAAAACATCTGTGATAATGGTCAAGATCAGACACGTTTCTCAGATCCACTACATGTGCGATGAATCTCTACTGCACACACGATTAGCCAAGAAAAAACATGTGGGATTAACAACAACAGCGCACACAGTTCCTTCTTATTATATGTTTGCGAAAATCACCTTATCACATGCTTGGCAATTATGGACTGTTTATGATGTCATGCGCATCGTAAACGTTTGTTCATAGAAGAACGTGTGAGATAGGCCTTCATCCGATGCCAGTACGACGGATGAATCGTGTGAGAATATTCAAGCTTCGCATATAGTTTTATAGGGAGAACTGTATGCACTCTTACATCGAATTGGATATAGTCGAGAAAAAGTAAATGCGTGTGATTGTCTGCTTATCATAAACGTTCTATAATCGTGAACTGTTTGTGATGGGGCGCGCATCGTAAACGTAGCACCACAGAATATCGACTGCGATGGTAATGCGAGTACAAACGAGTAGGAAGGATGGAGCATTTGGGATATTTGACATATCACAAACAGTTGTCTGAAGACTCACGTTTGGGATACATGCTGGCATCACATATGCTTAGTTATGTAAAACATATGCATTGCTACTCCCTATCCCCGACGGTTTCTGGGTCGTGTGGGAAGAACCCCCCTATCGCACACAATGGCAAGGCGAGGGTTTAAAATGCCGTCGCGAAAAGGGGTTAAAAACCGTTTGTATAGCAGCTCGCTGTACCGGTGGGTTGTGTCCAAACTTGTCTAACTAGCTAGTTCTTTATTTCAATTTTGCTCAGGTCATCCCTAGCGGGGCAAGGCGTGACTTCTTAGAGAAGTTTTGAGTTCCAGTAGATGCCACCATCACATTCTAGTGCACCCTCATGAAGATGCTGACGGCCCAATAATTCAATTGTCTTGTTACGAACGAGGCAAATTACACCGATTTCGGTTGCCCTGATTGGAAAGCCCTTACAACTGCTTACATGATGGAAGCTGGGGAGAGAGCTATTTTCTACCTTGACTACGATCGTGAAGAGATCATGGTCTACTACAGGCTTGCTGGCAGCGACGATGGTTCGCTTACTCCGGACAATGACCTTGACTCTGCCCGCTGAAAAGTCTAGTTAGCTAGTTGGCATGCATGGAAGATCTCATATTATTATCACCTCTATTTATTTGAACTTGTACATTCATATGTGTTACTTTTCCTACTTTGTTGAACTATATCAATAAGTGCATTGTTGAACTTAAATGATGTTATTGGGTCTATTTATAGTTGATTTATTTACTGTTCTTAAACTAGATTATGCTATCATTTTGGTTGCGATCGCTGCTGTACAGCTTTTATTTCAAATCTGAAAATCAAATTAAAGGCGTCGCGACAACATGGTACGTCACAATTGATGAATATTAGTGTTGGCGTTGTCCACATGGCACGCCATTACCGTCCAAAATACTGCTGGCGTAGGGTACAACGCCAGCACTAATTTTTAACAATGGCGCCATATTGGTTGCGTCGGGTGTCCATGCCACCAAGGTTGTGTTTGGCATGCCATAGCTAGGTTTTTCTGCACTAGTGCACTAGGGTTCGATATTACAAAGAGATGGAAGTCGGGAAGACGATGAAATGGTTGTTTTCAGAGTCTCCTTGAATAAGGTGATGGGGTGGCGAAGCCATTTTTGTCGTCCCCTTCGGATCGCTTCCGCAGGCTAGGTTTCTTTGTTCTGCTGGAGTTCATGATCTCTTTTTATGTCATACCCCCGATCCGAAGGCACGAGGGCAATATAGTCGACCAGGGGGAGGTGGCGGCAATGGGTATGAGCACTCATGCTGGTACCAGACGTCGTCTTGCTCTCTGGACTCCCCTCTGCAGCTGGTTCCTCCCCGTTTGTTCAGCGCTTCTTATGGTAGGTTGCTATCACACAAATTAATGTGATTTTCACCCCATATTCTTGGGATTCCCCCTAATGCCTGAAAATTTCCCGTGTCTGAGATCCTAGTGGAAGCAGACAAAAAAGACGTGCGTGGACACGAGAAAATCTGGAAAATACTACAATTATGATACAAAACATAAGGTAAAGTGGGTAAGATGTTGGAATCGTCACTCAGTCACCTATATAAGGCCCGATCAGACCCCCCCTCCCCCCCAGTAGGCACCAAGAAACATGTGAGTCAACAATTATGATCTTACGATCGACTCTTATAGACACAAACCCTAATTCTCATATGAGGATAGATCATCATTACAGATAAGAAAAAGTTAGGGTTTACCTTGATACGAGGGCATGAATCTGGGTAAATCATCCTCGGGTGCACCATCTGGTTCTCTGATGCATGCGCTATCCTCCGATGGTATCGGAAAAATACAACGACAATACTTGCATATTTTTATTAGCAATACATTTACCTATATATTTTTATTTACATGCATTCCTATTTTTAAAATCTTCAAATAAGTAAACACTAAACGTGCAGAGAAGGTTTTATCGATGGCAAAATGATGATGAGAGAATGGGTACTTAATTACTCCTTTGTTGCGTGTCATTCAATATTTCCACATCTATATTGGAAATTGCGATTACCGCTTGCGCTGAAGGTAATCGAAGCACCATGGCTTCTTTTTTCATTTACAGTAGTACATACCTTAAATTTCCAAATTTGTATTATTGTTGATGGGAACGTCGGAGTGGACAAGGGCAACTTATGTAGAGTCAACTAAAAAGCTTTCATTTCGATGTAGCATCCAGTGGAATTCGTTGTGCCCTAGTGATAATTGGACTAGTGCCAACCGCTCTAGTAGGGCATACCATGTCGTAATACGAGGCCAAATCAAATTCCGTTGGAACGACTCGTTAGGTAGGGACAAGCACACACGGGTAACTGTAACACTTTGTTATGAACATGTGGTACAAGACATGATATTGTTCTCGAAGAGTGAAATTATCCAGCCACATATGCTTACATAAGTGAATCTTGGATTGTCCTTAATATGGAAGGATCCAAACAATGTTCTTTCACCTAAGTAGGTTGGGACAGGCTACAGGTAAAACACAGCAGAAACCCATGGGAACTTAAAAGAGAATAGAGATACTCCAAGTAAACAAAGTTAAGGATATTATATTTAAGATTCTGGTACATGAATTGCAGAGAAGGATCTGAAGGAAAAGAAAATTTTCTTCACCATCGTTGGAGCAACTTAAGAGTATGAATCTCCCAGTTTCCAATGGATCTGAGAGAGGATTTTTTAGTCTAGGTACTTGTTCCACAAAGGTTTGATATACCATATCCCTAGTAAGAATCATGAAAAGCCATCTACTTTGCGGGACAGTGTTTTTTTAACCTTCTATTGAATGTGAAGACAGGTAATTATTTGCTTTTTACACTCGACCTGATGGGTACATTATTACATCTTTGTTTCTAATCCCAAGACCAAGTCATGAACTATTCATCTTAGCTAGGTTAAGACCTCCCGTAATGGGGGTATCATGACAAGTATCATGCAACTGCATGCAATGCCAGTTAGTCATATAGCTGAGTTGTCACAATACTTAATGAGAAAAGAGAGGACACTAATATCATAATATGATACTGGATCATATTAAATGAGGTACTAATATGAGTCATGTAAAATAATAAATGAAACCATCCAAAATATTAAGGCACTGTAAAAATAGTATCATACACTAAGGCTGCCCGCAATGGAGAGTATCATACTGTACGATAATACTTTCACAGTGCATAGTATCATAAGTTAGTATCTTAGATGACATCATTTATTGTTATATGTGTACTCCCTCCGATCCATATTACTTGTCGGTCAAACTAATATATATACATCTGTTTGAGCGACAAGTAATATGGATTGGATGGAGTATTACAACATTTAATATGATACAAATCCTCTATTTCCCCATTTAATTGTGTCACCTCAATGAAAATGCGTAGTTGGCATGCATGATACCATATATGATTCTTCCGTTATGGGCAAACTATTATCATATGCATGATACCTTCACAACTTAATATAAGATACTTCTGTAATTCAAATTGAACCACAAAAACATCTTATATTACTACAGAAGGTCTAAAGTAGAGGCAACACAACTTCCAAATAAAAAAATCCTACTAAGACAGGTAAATTAATTTGAGTTAAGAAATACTCACTCTGTTCCATACTATTAGATGCTATTACATCCATCTTATATGCAGAGGGAGTATAAGCATGCTCCCCACAGATGAAAAAACCGAATATGTAGAAGGAGTCATTGCATCGGCAATTTCGATGCAATTCGGCTAGTCATCAGCTAGCCTTGGGAATGCGGTAACGTCGCTGAAATCAGCTGTGGACGCATGCTTTTTATTATGAACACAGTACAGACACATACGCTTATGCATATGTACGTGCACCCTACATGTATGAGCACCTCTGAGAGACTGTGCCGGCACATCATCTTAAGATTAACGAAGTCGCCATAAACGTCTTTGTAGTCGACGGGAACATCTCCTCTCATAGAACACACATCGTCAAAAGACCTAAAATAAATTCAAATAAATGAAAGCAACAGTGCCAAGTTTAGAACTTGAACTTTAATGTGCTGAGGATACCACTGCGTTCTCCCAACCACAAGTTGATCCGCAGCTGTAGACGCATGCTGCGGCAGCTTAGGTATGTGCTATGTGTGACCTATGGCGGCCTTCTCGCATGCACTCGGAGAATCCAGGCTCTCGAAAGCAGAACAAACAAATTCAGTACGTTTGAAGGGTCTTGCTTTTTATCAGAGTCCGACGTTTGAATTTCCAATAAATGCTTAAGCTTGTCTAGCTTGTTTTCAGTTAGAAAAATATTGCAATATTAATTCGGTTCCGTTAATAAGTCTACTAACAAGAAGTACAGGGTAGTAACGATCCCAGCAATCCTTCTGGATTCTCATGCCAATGGCAAAATCCACAGCAAGCACCTGAGGCCACGATCTGAAGAACTAAAGCTTAAACTTCACACAAACACATATGAATTCGATTTCATTATCTAGCAGCCGTCCCACATGATTACGCGGCCCATGATGTCTTTTTTTAACTGCTTCCTTGTATGTTGTTGCCACAGGCCTAGCTAGCTCGCTCTCTCTCGCAGCTCACGGGCAGAGGTGAAAGACGGAGGCAATGGAAACAGCAGATTTTTCTCATGGCACACGAACGCCGCGAACGCACCAACGCCCTACTTTCTTTTTATCTCAGCTGGCTCAAGTCATGCAAGCAGTAAAGGAGAGGTATTTATAACCGGGGCTAACACATGCGCACACACACGCCACGCCCCACTCATGCCCGCTCGCACACGACGCGCACCTACGCGCCCACGATCCGCTTGGCCGGGTCGCGCACACGACGCACACAAGCACGACGACGCATCTACCTCAACGGATCTCAACGGCCTACTGCATGCAGCTCCTCGACGCTACGTACGCGCGAAGCTACTGACTCACTCAAACTGGCACAAGCACGAACTCATGCACCTAGACCTACACGGCGAACGCCAACGCGAGAACAGACTCACGCGTCACCAACACGCAAGCTCGCCACGGCGCTGCGTCCCGCACGTTCCGTGCGCACCCGACGCGTCCGACGAGCCCGACCGCACCAGACGCCGTGGCTTAATCCAACACACACCCCCTATGCCACCGCCTAGAGGAGTCCGTCGTCGTCGACGTTGGCGTCAGCCAGGAGAGCCTGCTCTGCCGCCGGTCCTTTTCGCAGCTGCGGGCACTCGCGCCGGAAGTGCCCGCGCTCCCCGCAGTTGTAGCAGCGTCCACGGCGCTTCCCTCCGTTGCCCGACGTTGTGCTCGCCGCGCCGTCGTCGTGGTGGTCACCGAAGCCGCGCCCCCCATGGTGTCGCCGCCGCGCCGCCCACTGGGCAGCCGTCATGATGAGCTGCTCGCCCGCGCGCTCGACGCCGGCCTGCACACGCCGCCGCATCCTTTCCTCGAATGCCTTGAGCCGTCCGAGCGCTTCCTCGAACGTCATCTCCTCCACGTTGCAGAACTGCTCGATGCCGGTGACCGCAGCGTACAGCCGGTCCGGCACGGTGTCGAGTAGCTTCTTCACCATGGCGCTATCGTCGAGCGTCGACCCGAGCACCGCGTACCTCGCCGCCATGCCGCTGACCTTCCCGGCGTACTCGTCCAGCTCGTCACCGTTGTCCATTCGCAGGCGATCGAACTCACCGCGCAGCGTCCCGAGCCTCGCCGCCCACACTTGATCGGCGCCGACGAAGCGAACCTTGAGGGAGTCCCATACCTCCTTCGCGGTTGGCTTCGTCGCCACCTGCATCGGCAAATCCTCCGGCAGCGCGCCCAGCATCGCCGCCTGCGCGATCTTGCTCCGCCGGAGCCACCACACTCCATAGCCCCTGGGCGTCAAGGATAGCCTCCGCCTTGATCGCCCAGGAGGTATAGCTCGTCGTCGTCAGCGGTGACAGTTGCAACGACATCGCGCCCGCACCGCCGCCGTGCGGAACGAGCGTCATGGCCGCCGGCGATCACCTCGCAACCTGGCTCTGATACCAATTGTTGTTGCCACAGGCCTAGCTAGCTCGCTCTCTCTCTCGCAGCTCACGGACCGAGATGGAAGACGGAGGCAATGAAAACATCAGATTTTTCTCACGGCGCACGAACGCCGCGACGGGCGCACCAACGCCCTACTTTCTTTTTATCTCGGCTGGCTCAAGTCATACAAGCAGTACACGGGGAGGTATTTATACCCGGGGCTAACACATGCGCACACACACACGCCACGCCCCACTCCGGCCCGCTCGCACATGACGCGTACCTACGTGCCCACGATCCGCTCGACCGGGTCGCGCGCACGACGCACACAAGCACGACGACGCAGCTACCTCAACGGATCTCAACGGCCTGCTGCATGCAGCTCCTCGACGCTACGTACGCGCTAAGCTACTGACCGACTCAAACTGACACTGGCACAAGCACGAACTCATGCACCTAGACCTACACGGCGAACGCCAAGGCGAGAACAGACTCACGTGTCACCAACACGCACGCTCGCCACGGCGCTGCGTTCCGCACGTCCCACGCGCACCCGACGTGCCCGACGAGCCCGACCGCATCAGACGCCCGTGGCTTATTCCAACATAACTCACAGCTCAAACGGGGCATAAAAATGGTGCCTTTGCCAATACGGCAGTACTCGTACTCGATTAAGCCCGATCGACGTACGCATAATTTCTCGGAAGGCTTTGCAAAAGGAGGCGTTGCTAACGTTAGGCCCGAGCATAAAAGCTAAAGGTTAAAGCGGTGAATTTAGCAGTGGCTGAATGATAGTTTCTTGAGAACGGGAAGAAAAGGAGGTTACCATGGGATCGAGGCCAGGGCGGCATCGTAACTTGACGCTGCCGAGTGAAACCTGCGGAAAGCGCCATGTATTAAAACGGTATTGGCGACATAAGGACATCTCCCACTTTTGACCGGCGTCCTTCATGGAGGTGGATATTAAAAAAAAAAAATCAATAATTACATTTTGGAGTTTCAAAAAATTCTGAAAAAAACTCTACACATTATATGGATGTATCCTGCATGTGTATAAAATCTCATAACGAAATACATTATGGTGAGAGCTACACAAAAAAAAGAAAATCGTGCATTTCTAATAATGGACAGTGTTTGCACTGTACATCAGTTTGAAAACTGCGATTTGTCTTTTTTGTGTAGCTCTCATCATAATGTATTTCATCTTCAACATTTACACACATGTAGAATACATTCATGTTAACATGTATGATTTTTTTCAGATTTTTCTAAAACTTTAAAATATGTTTTTCGATTTTTTTAAAATACCCATCTCCATGGAGGTCGACCGCCGTTGGCATTTTGCGCATCTCCCACGCTCAACCGCAAATTTATTCTGGCATCTGTTCTTCGTGGACAGACACTGATGTCGAAGGTCGTCATTCAACACTGCCCGCATACATTTCAAGCCGCATTTGAACCAGCCGGGCAAAATTCATGCAGACCGGCCGATATTCAAATTCGGATAGAAAATAGTATAAATCATCCATACATAGCATACAAATAAATCTAGTACAATAATGTCTCAAATTCGATCAGATTAACCGGATGTCTAATAAAATTTTCATCAACACATCATTTCGTCCCACACATACTGCTCCTTCACCTTCATCCAACAATGCGTGTACGTAAATGGTTGTCCCTCTGTTCTGTGGTACATCATGGCATCACGTGCGGACTACATAATGTGTAGACCAAATTTCAGTGAAAGAATGATTTAAACAAGTTGAGCAAGAAGAACGATCTCCTCCTCTGCCGCGTGCAATGACCACCTTGCCTCCAGCTGACCAACCATGTGACAAAACTTGGTGACGCTGGTCCGGATAGTGTACCAGCGATACGATAACGACCTGACATTGCGTTCTTGCATGATGTGCATGTCATAGGGCGAATGTGCTTTTGTGCGTGAAACGATTCATGCACTTGCGGCCAGAAGGTCCTCATTTGCTCCTGCCTACGAAATCCGCAGACACGACCAACCACGCATCGCACAACAGCTCATCCTCCATGCATTGTTGAGTACTCCACCATCGCTCGTACTCTGAAAGAACAACATGGCATCCGAAATTAAGCTAAATGGCATTTCACCGAATACCTGCCGGGCATGGTGTCCGCCATGGAGGTCGTCGACAGGGGGACGAAGTGTACGTGGGTACATACGGCTTCAGGGTGGACAACACCATCATAAAGGCGAGCGGGCGCATCAATGCTAGTTGCGGATGTCCGGCAATGCCTCTGTGGCAGCCGGGGAGGTACAACGGCGGGGGCCGAGGTAGAGGGTGCGTATGCAAAGTAAGGTGGAAGGGGCAGAGTTGAAGGAAATGGGACCATGAGGGGGGATTTAGTGGGCCTTAGGTGTCGGAGTCCTACGTGGCTGCTGTCCGAACTCCCGCAACCCCCCCCCGGCTACCCCCCCACTTTGTCTCCACTTTGGGGAGAAAGCACAGTCCGGGCCGCCCGGTTGGATGGCACAACACGTGCGGACCGCATGATTCGGACGGTTACGGGCGGTTTGAGGGTTGGTGTTGGAGATGCCCTTAGCTAATTAAAATGACTTTCACTTTGTATTCAAACATATATTACTTCCTTTCGTTGGTGTTATTGGGATTTCATAAACGATGTTATTTGGTTTGACGTGTAGGGAAGATGATGGAGAGTGTTTTCTTTTTCATAATGTGGTGTTTTGTGGGCTTTCTTGACAGTGTGATTCTGTGTTTTCTAATCAACTCATACTTATGCGAGGAAGTTTTTTATAACCACACATACTATAGGGGTGCTACAATGTCACGTGACGACGCTTCTTTTTCTAGATGGTGATAGGGTGCGGAGGACTGATGTGTTTTCATAGCTCGATTGATGTCGATTAATCTGAGAAATCATTGACCCAGTCAACATTATGAAACAAATCCAAAACTAAACACCTCAATTAAATGAGAGAGCTTGTGGAATCATTAACCCGATCAAAATCATTAACCAAAGACAAAAGTGATCACCTCAGTGTAAAGGAAGGGCTTCAAAATTAGGGTTCATGGTGAATTTAAAGATACTGCCACGTTTTGATGTATCCAAATTTTTATCAAACATTTAACCATATGCAAACACCAAAATTATATTTTTACAGATTTAAAGTCAAATCCCCATCTCGAAGGATCGAGCCCGCATGTCAGGTCCATGTGGCACCACATAAGGCGTTAGATCACCAACATGTGGCCTCTATTAGGGCATATCTAACGCTGACTCCCAAACCTCCCGCAAGCGTCTGGATCGAGCTGTTCGGACGTTGCAAGCCACCCAACGGTGTCCCGCATTTGTCAGTGGACTAGTCCGGGTGTCCGTTTCCCCTCAAACCAGGGGGACTTTGCGGGAGTCCAGACACCAGCCACGTAGGACTCCGACACCCCTGGCCCACCCAAAATTGAGGTGGAGCCCGCGCATTTGGAGTTGGCCACACTGTTCCCACGGCAAAACACCCCTTTTGTCAACCATCTCCTCTACCATCCTGCCGGTCTCCCCCCCCTCAATTTCCACCCTTTTTGGTCGCCGCCGCATGGACCCGTACGAAAAGTTGTCTCATGGTCGAGGATCCGGCGAAGGCGGCCGACCGAAAGATCAACTGGCGACACAGTAAGCCCGGTGCCTCAAACAGAAGGCAAGGGAGGTGGCGCCGCTCAAAAAGAAGGGTGGTGGACATGCAGGGAGCGGGTGTGGTGTAGGGGCAGGAGGGGCCTGGGAAGCAGGGTGCCTCCACAATCACCGTCCATGCACATGTCGTCCTGGCCGAAACAATACAAGCCTCGCTACTTC
Organism: Thinopyrum elongatum; assembly: GCA_011799875.1. Lineage (NCBI taxonomy): Eukaryota > Viridiplantae > Streptophyta > Magnoliopsida > Poales > Poaceae > Thinopyrum > Thinopyrum elongatum. The sequence goes on from CM022302.1 coordinate 423,045,416, forward strand.
TACTCCATCCAACAACTCAACGGGCAATCCCCAGCATGCGACGCTAGGCACGTGCCGTATTATGTCAACGTCAATGTGGCGGTGCTCCTTTTATCCGAGTCTGCATCGCCACAACTTGTGTGATCATGCACGCCGGGCGTGGAGCAGCTCGATGCCCGCTCTCTGCCTATCGGTATGTGGATTTCCAAAGGATTTTTGCACGATTATAATATTATTGTTTTTTTCTGTGTGGCTGTTTGTCAACTTAATTTGTTTCTTAAGGGTTCACTTGTACTAGATTTCATTTTTTTTCATTCTATCCAACCTCGCATGAAAATGTTTTGATGTTCATGTGGAAAATCCTTTTTTGGTGTGGGGGGAATTGTTGTATTACTCAATCAATAGGGTCACACCGAGTTTCCGAAAGTTTAACGACCTCAAGATGTTCTGATCCTAACCAAACAACTATATGGCTTTGTGCCCAACCATGGCTAGCCATGAAGTGGTTTACATTATTCTTGTGGTGACGAACATGCATAATACAAGTATCTCGTTCATTTAGTTTCCTTTTGATCTCCCGAATCAAGAAAGAGTTTCTTGATCTATCAATTTCCTTGTTCCTCACCAAGTTAACGGCCTCAAGGCTGTCAGATTCAAAAACTATAGGCAAGACACTCAATTGTAGAGCTAGTGAAACACCTTCAGAGACAACATTTAGTTCTGACTCAAGAGCATACTGACATGTGATTAAGTGCTAGCATGTTGTGAAGATAGTAGCACCATCCGACTCTCTTAGCACCATTTCAGATATAGTCGAGCCATCGGCGACAAGATAAGACCCGCCTGTGTTCAGTCTAACCCAGCTGGTGTCCAATGCTTTCCAGTTCGAGCATATGATCGCATGATCAACATGTAACACAACCGCCCTAGGATAGTCCTCATCATTCAGAAAGCCCTTCCTTTTCAGTGGATCATCCTCAGGAGCTTGAGAAATGTTCAGGATTGAAGAAACATGGCAGCAAAGAAACCTTTTGGAAGCTTCAACCGGTGGTGCAACTTTCCCATGTACTTCCTCATATCAAACAAATGAGATCCTCCAAAGTAGCATCAGAACATTGAGTCTCTGGATCTCTGATAGGTTGCATAACATATGAAAAACCCATTTTATTCATGTGTTCATAGCATGTGAGACCTCGAGTATTGGGAAGTATTCACGAACAGTATTAACATCCGATACACCATTCATATCTAGCAGCTCGGAGACATAGCGTAATCCACATCTTCTTTCAAGGCAGATGATCTTGTAAGATGGTTTTCGGGGAATCCATCGACCTCGCCAGATTTTGACCCGAGTGTCGTTCCCTATGCACCATATCAATCCCTTTCTCAACAACTGCAGTCCATGTGCTATCCCTTGCCATGAAGAAGATGGATATTGCTACTTGTGAGCTGTGTTGGGATTTCTCCGAAGAGAAGGGGATCATGCAGTACAGTAGAGATAAGTATTTCCCTCGGTTAGAAACCAAGGTTATCAATCCAGTAGGAGAACCACGCAACAACTCGTTAGTAGTACCTACATACAAAATAACAAATACTTGCACCCAACGCAAACAAGGGGTTATCAATCACTTGGCGGTTAACTGCAAGGATCAAATCTCGTAGTGAGATAGATAAATAAAAACACAAATAAAATAAAGTAAATAAAAGTGCAGCAATATATTTTTGGATTTTAATATATGATTTTAATAGACCCGGAGCCATAGTTTTCACTAGAGACTTCTCTCTTGAAGATAGCATACGGTGGGTAAACAAATTATTGTTGTGCAATTGATAGAAAAGAGAATAATCATGACGATATCTAAGGAAATGAATATGTATATAGGCATCACGTCCGAGACAAGTAGACCGACTCCTGCCTGCATCTACTACTATTACTCCACACATCGACCGCTATCCAGCATGCATCCAGAGTATTAAGTTCATAAAGATCGGAGTAACGCCTTAAACAAGATGACATGATGTAGACAAAGTAAACTCAATTAATATGAATAAACCCCATCTTTTTATCCTTAATGGCAACGATATAAATACTCATGTCCCTTTCTGTCACTGGGATTAAGCACCGCAAGATCGAACCCATTACAAAGCCCCTCTCCCATTACAAGAAAATTCAATCTAGTTGGCCAAACCAAATCAATAGATCGGAGAGAAATACAAAGCTATAATAATCATGGGGACAATTGCATTTTTGCCCCTACTTGGAACGTACCCATGGGGTTTGCCCTTACTTTTCGGCTCTGCTTAGTTTTTCCCTTAGATTTGCCCCCGAGGTCCCCGGAATGCACTTTGACCGTTTGACCAATACTTTGAAAATTCATAAAAAAATCATATGAACCCAGAAAAATGCAAATAAGATATCAAAATGTTCAGATAAACATTACTTTTATGTGCATATCATTTGCATTCAGGACAAAAGCACTATTCAAACTACCTGAGATTATTAATGTTATTAACATTATTAAAAACAAAAATGTATAAACAATACTTTTTCATAAATAAAAATCACATGCAGATGTAAGTGATGTTTTCTGAACATCCTGATATCTTCTTTGCATTTTTCTGAGGTCATATCAACTTGTTATGAAGTTTCAAAATAATGGTCAAAGTCGTTTGAACATTCATAACTAGTTCATATGAACTCTGAAAAATGCAAATAACATATCAGGATATTCAGAAAACATCACTTACATTTGCATGAAATTGTTATTCATGAAAAACTATTGTTTATACCTTTTTATTTTCAATAATATTAATAACATTAAGAACCTCAGGTAGTTTAAACGGCAATTTTGTCCTGAATGAAAATTACATGCACATAAAGGTAATGTTTATCTAAAAAATTTGATATCTTATTTGCATTTTCCGAGTTCATATGAATTTTTTATGTATTTTCAAAGTATTGGTCAAACGGTCAAAGGGCATTTCGGCGGCCTTGGAGGTAAATCTGAGGGCAAAACTGAGTCGGCCTTGGAGGTAAATCTGAGGGCAAAACTGAGTAGAGTCAAAAACTAAGGGCAAACCCCGTCGGTAGGTTCCAACTAGGGGCAAAAATGCAATTCTCCCATACGCATGCCTAAAAGAGTTCAGAGAAGACTCAAACAATATTCATAGATAATCTGATCATAAACTCACAATTCATCGGATCCCAACAAACACACCGCAAAAAGTGATTACATCGAATAGAACTCCAAGAACATCAAGGAGAACATTGTACTGAAGATCAAAAAGAGAGAAGAAGTCATCTAGCTACTAACTATGGACCTGTATGTCTGTGGTAAACTACTCACACATCATCGGAATGGCAGCAAGGTTGATGTAGAACCCTTTCGTGGTTGATTCCCCCTCCGTAGAGTGCCAGAAAAGGCCCCAAATGGTGTGAGCTAAGTATCCTAGACTTCGCAAACATGTAGTAAGCTGGACTCGACACCCGTGCTAACATTTTCACATCTTTGAAGGAATGGGTGCCTAACACTCGAAGAGTTTGAAAATTTGGACAAAGTGAAAATTTCTTTCTGAGAGTGAATACATTAACGAAGAACTAGACTAACCGGGTGCCACGATAATTGTGCGACGCTCAGGGTCATACAGTTCTTATATGGTGGGTTACGCCACCACAATTTTCTTTCTTTGGATTTATTTTCGATCGAAAGTTTTTCTGTTTGTCAAAATGCACTTCTCTCATAGCTATTTATTCGGCGTTTGTGTTTATCCGTCTGAGTGAAATGCCTAGGACCCTATTTTCCCTCTACTCTATCTCTACCAGTCTATGTTGTTCCGTTACAAATGCTCAATTTTATCTGGAACGAAACTTTATCTGGTGTCCTTGACCACGATTAAGATTCGGTCCGAACATTAATCTGTTTTGGCGAAAGCTGTCCAAAATTTGGAGTTTCCTGCCCAAGTAAGGACCACGATCATTTATGATGGTTGCCATGTGCAATACATCAACTGCCACTCCATCTTGTCGATTGAATCGCAATAGTCTGTGAATAGAGGTCGTTCGATCAAAATTCACTGTGCGTGGTTAATTCCTTTCGCATATAAAAACCGCGCACCCCTTCTTTCTTCTAGTTCACCTCTCTTTCTCCTCGCCTCCACTCCGCCGAAACCCTCGCTGCAGCGCTCCACCTTGAGCTCGACGCCGATGACCTCTTCGCCACTTCACTGCCGGAAAGTGGTCACCGGAGTCTTTCCACGCCGCCGCAGGACATCTTCTTCCCCGCGCCACCGTAGCTGTTGCACATCACCAAGCTAGGGTACATGTGGTTCAAACTCGGGCCTCTATGATTCGAGTTCACCCGTGGTTATTTTCCTCCGATTTTATCACATATCTTAGATCTAGTCTTTTACCTTTACTAGTGTGGATGTGGTTTGTAGTTGTCCCTCGCATCCGAATCACTTCGGATCTAGGGTTTGTGTTATGTTTCGCTCGAATGGAATGCCTAGCATGCTGTCTAGTATATTCTTCGGACCTACTAGCTCGTTCTATACGTTTCGTTCACTCGAAATATTTCTCAAAGTCTGCATCTAATTCTTCTTCAAAATGCTTTTCATTCGAAAAAATATTCGCGGTGAGCATTTGTGACCCTGTCCCCTTTTCTTCGTATCCTTTCTTATTCACAGGTGTATGCATTCTGTTGAGGATTCTGCTTGACCAATGAGCATGGCCGATGAAGATGAGGTAATCATGGGCACAACTGATGAATCAAAGGCTCCAAATGCCAAGGGCCCAACGGTAGGCCCATCAACCAGCAAAAGAAAGAGATCCGAACCAAATGAAAATGGGCAAGAAGCAGATGCACCGAAGAAAAAGAGAGGTGGCAGGCAGCCATTCACAAATTCAGCTCAGTATATCTCTCATGACAACTACAGCACTGTTCCAGGAGAAACGACTACAGAGAAAAGAAGGTGTCTGCAAAAGATTCGACGTCACTGGGTACGAAAGTGGTTTAACTATGAAATGATCCATCCTTGGTATGCGAAGAACTTTGCCTTCCATCCTCCGTGGGGTAACTACCGTGAAATTGGTCTTGTCCGAGCATGTGATCCCCAAGTAAGACCACCACCACCACCAAATGCTCATGAGTCATCTCTTATGACACCTGACTCCTATCCCGATGAAAAGGCCAAGCGCCTGAAGAGTGCTGAAAAGAGAGCCAAAAGGCAGAGAAGGAACAAGCTCGCGAAGAAGAAAACCGTCACCTTATCAAGTCTGATGTTGACAAGCGAAAGGCTGAAGGAAAATCTGAACGTCGTTCAAAGCACAAACATGATCCCAGTTCTGCTGCTTTGATGAAAAATAGCACGCTGAAGAGAAGGCCAGCTAAACTAGCTGAGAGAAATGATGAAAGTGATTCCTCCGATCAAGATGATCCTCCACTCACAAGAGAAGAAGTTGATGCAACTCTTTCCGAGCAAGTGAACATCACTACTTCTACCATACTGCCTGATCTTCGAGCGAGTGTAGTTCCAATAGCACCTCCGAAGAAGATTTCTTTGAAGAGAAAAATGCCTCGTACCACTGTCACTATGGTAGATCATGTGAATACAACCCCTCATCCTGAGGCGATTGATATGCAAGACTTAGTTGTTGAAGCTCCAGTAAGCACAGCTAAGCCAGGAGAGAAAATTCCAAAGCCAAAGGTGAAGCAAATCACAGCTCTCTCTGCCGAGCAAAATGCTCCACGAGCTGACGTTGTGAAAGAAAAGGCTGCTCAATTTGCTCCAAAGTTGACACAACCATTGGCTTCTATGCCTCCGACCAAGCAAAATATAGTACAAACTGCTCCTGTTGCACAGACTGGTGATCACTCTGATGCACCTCATTACTTCAATCAAGTGTTCATCATGGAGCAGTTTGACAGATTTGTGGAGAATCTGTTTGATGGAGAAGTGGCATCTTTGCCCATTCCCTATGAAGTGATTGCTCAAGCCACTGATCTGGTTCGAGACATGAGAGATGATTCTGTTGAGATCAATAGCCTCACTGCCCAGCTTAATGAGCTTGACAACCATATGAAGGTTACAAAATCCAAGTTTGTCTTCAAGCAACTTGAAGAATCATATATGGATGTCAATAAAGCTTTGACTATCCTTCGGAATAGAAGATTAGGATTTCATTCTGACCTGGATCAAATTTTTCGCAAGATCTGCCTTGATCATCAAGCCCAAGCCACTGGCTACAATGATCTTGGCAAAGGGCATATTGATCAGCCAAAACAAAAGAAGAAGAAGAAAATTGCAAAGAAGAATGCTCCTCCTCCTACGAAAGAAAAGTCTTCAGAAGCTGTGCCATGGAAGGAAAACTCTCCGGAGCATGTAATTCCCTCGCAAGTTCATGAACTAATTACAGATGCTCCTACTTCGCCAAGGCCAACTGAACCAGTGCCTGTGGCCTCTACTGTTAATGAAGCAAATCCTTCTCACCAAAATGTATCAGAAGAAGGTGAAATTCCTCAGTTTGAGCACCAAGCTCCTCCAGCTCATGTCGAACCAAATGACTCGGTTCCTCCCTCTGCACCTCAACCATCTACCAAAGAACATCCCCATCAGCCCCCAGTGCCGGATAAACCAGTACCTGATAAAGTTTCTGCTCCCTCTCCACTGCGAATTTCCCTCAACACTTCCAAAAGAACTTCAGATGTTGGTCCTTCTGCACTAAAGTCAGTTTTTGCTCATCATTCAGACTCTATAATTTATGGCAATGAAGTGATTTCTATTGAAGATGAGCTCAAATATCCATATCCTCGTGAGAAACTGCCTTTATTCTCTATAGGCGTTGGCGTCAAATGGCCACTTTTCAATCGGAACACTCATCCTCTTTTCTTTCAAGAGAGTCCATACAGCAAGCCTCGCACTTCTGAATCACCTCAGTTCTGGACTCAAGGACAGGCTATATATTATTCTTGGATCCTATATGACAGCCGCAAGATATTTCCTCATGAGTTCCCGGATATCGCTGCTATGAAGAACATTGGCTACTTTAATCAAGTGTTGTAAGATATCGAAGATTTTGGCCTCACACATGTCTTTTCATTTCAGCATCCGTGGAACAGAGAGATTATACTTCAATTCTCTGCCACACTGTACATCTCTGGTGATCTGGTAGTACCAAATGGATCATGGAATGGATGACCGAAGGGAAACACATAAAATGCTCTGCAATGGACTTTGTCTCTCATTTTCATTTCCCTCGGTTCGAGCATGGCAAGACTGAAATTCGAGGTCACAATATTGATGCCATCTCTGATGAAGATTTTTGTTGCACCATGGACCAAGAGAAAATTAGTGACTACAATGGTCTTCCCCTGCCCGAACATTTGACTTTTGATAATCAGACTCTATATCACATGCTTACCTATACCATCTGTCCTCTGGCCGGGATGAACGCTGAAAATGCTATATCTGATGTTCTTTGAAACACCATTCATGCCATCTCCCAAGGATATATCTTTGAGGTCGAAGACATGTTTCTGCGCATACTGATGGACTCTACTCAGCATCTGAAAACCATCAAAGTCTTTGCACCTTGGATTCAAAAAGTGGTTTATTATGCAATGCACACCGAATATTTGGCGAAAGTCAGTCACAAAACCTTCATTCCTCCTGTACGTGATACGTTGCGAGTCATGGAAGATTTTTCTTCGGGTAAAGCACCAGTGTCAAGCCCTCCAGATTATCACAATACATTCAATGGGCCACGGCTACCTCAGCGTGATCGCCAACCAAATACCCAACCTCCTTCACACCTTGAAGTGAGTTTGCGTACTCAACAGCTGCTGTTGCAGCATATGGCTGAGGATCACCGAGAGAAAGAACATCTGGCTACCGAACTAAATGCCATCAACAACCGTATGAAAGTTGTGTACATGATCACGGCTGAAAATAAGAAGCGCCTATGGAAATTGCTTCAAAAGTTCTTCTCCAAGAAACAACTTAGCAACGCATATCTTAAAGAACTCTATGAGTATATTGATCAAGGTTTCTCTGCCGAAGACTTTCAAGATCGTGTCACTCCACCTTTGCCAGTTCGTGAGCCAACAACTGATTTACTTCGGTTTCAGCTGCGCAAGTTGCTAGACGAGTCAGAAGCTACCTCACCAACTGAGAAACCAGCTGAAGGAAATGTGCTGTCTCGCAAGAATCAACAAGCTGATCCCACTGTGCCCTCATCCTCTCAGCCTCAAGCAAGTCTCGAAGGAACATCTACTGCTGCTGACGATGAAGATATTCCAGCTACTTCTGAATCAGAAACCTCTTCGGCCAGTTCCTCTGGAGATGCCTCAGAGTGAATCACATTCACCTCTTTTGCACTCATGTTCTTCGTCACCTTTTTTACACTAGTTGACAAAAAGGGGGAGAATTACATCGAGTTTCGATAGATTTGCAAATAACATATCAGGATATTCAGAAAACATCACCTACATTTGCATGAAGTTGTTATTCATGAAAAGTATTGTTTATACCTTTTTATTTTTAATAATATTAATAACATTAAGAACCTCGGGTAGTTTAAATGACAATTTTGTCCTGAAAGAAAATAACATGCACATAAAGGTAATGTTTATCTAAAAAAATTGATATCTTATTTGCATTTTTCCGAGTTGATATGAATTTTTTATGTATTTTCAAAGTATTGGTCAAACGGTCAAAGGGCATTCGGGCGGCCTTGAGGTAAACCTGAGGGCAAAACTGAGCAGAGTCAAAAAGTAAGGGCAAACCCGGTCGGTAGGTTCCAACTAGGGGCAAAAATGCAATTGTCCCATACGCATGCATAAAAGAGTTTAGAGAAGACTCAAACAATATTCATAGAAAATCTGATCATGAACTCACAATTCATCGGATCCCAACAAACACACCGCAAAAAGTGATTACATCGAATAGAACTCCAAGAACATCAAGGAGAACATTGTACTGAAGATCACAAAGAGAGAAGAAGCCATCTAGCTACTAACTATGGACCCGTATGTCTGTGGTAAACTACTCACACATCATCGGAAGGGTAGCAAGGTTGATGTAGAACCCATCCGTGGTTGATTCCCCCTCTGTAGAGTGCTAGAAAAGTCCCCAGATGTGATCTCTCGAGAACAAGAACTTGCGGCGACGGAAAAAGGGTTTATGGTGGCTCTCTGTTGGTTTCCCGATTTTAGAGAAATTATAGAGACGGAATTATGTCAAAAGGGTGAACATGGGCCCCATAAGCCACCAGGGCACGCCTACCTCCCGGGCACGCCCTGGTGCCTTGTGGGCTACTCCTTCATCTTTTGGCCCTCTCCCAAAGCTTCCAGGGTCTCTTATGTCCAGAAAAAAAATCTCCAAAAAGTTTCGTGGCAACTGGACTTTGTTTGGTACTGATATTCTGAAAACCAAAAACAGGCAAAAAAACAGCAACTGACACTTGGCACTAAGTTAATAGGTTAGTCCCAAAAAATGATATATAATTGCTTATAATTGCATATATGTATATATATAACATCCAAGATTAATACTATAATAGCATGGAACAATAAAAAAAATTATAGATACGTTGGAGACGTATCAAGCATCCCCAAGCTTAATTCCTGTTCGTCCTCGAGTAGGTAAATGATAAAAAACAAATTTTTTGATATGGAATGCTACCTATCATATTCATCATGTAATCTTTATGTTGTGGCACGAATATTGGGATTCGAGTGATTCAAAGCAATAGTCTGCAGTTTGACATAAAGATATAAATACTCAAGCATACCAACAAACAAACATGTCTTTCAAAATATCAACGCTAAAAAAAGTTATCCCTAGCCCGTCATGCTCAATCATTGATCCATTCATGAAACACACCCAATATGAACTACACTGAATGCACAAGTATGACAATAGTGCTCTGCAGTTGGTGCTTATAAGAGAAGGTGAAGACTCAAAATAAAAATTAACATGCATAAAAGTAAAATAGATATGCCCTTCGCAGAGGGAAGCAGAGGTGCCAGAGCTCAAAGTTTAAAACAGAGATAAATTATTTTGAGAGGCATGCTTTTCCTATCAACGTCACGACCGAAAGTTTCCAATATCTCCCATGCTAGACACATTATAGGCGGTCCCCAAACAGAAAATAAAGTTTACTCCTCCCCACCATTCTTTCACAATCCATGGTGTTGGTGCAATGATAGGCCCCTTATGTTTTGGAGTTTGTTGACATAAACAATATGGGACTTATGTGTTTGCTAGTGCACACAGAGTAACAGGTCCCTGATGTATTGAGGAGTTTGATGCAAACGACGAAGATAATCTCCCTGCGTTGCAGCGAAGGTTATCACCGAAGATGATGCTAAACAAGAGTGGCCCCTAAAAATTGCTGAAGTGAAGCAGTTGGTTCGGTGTCTGTCCGAAGAAAAATGACTGCGTCCGAGGAGAATGAAGACGAAGTGAAGACGTAGCATTTGTTTCGTTATTCTTCTTCTTTCATTGAGTCATAGGACCACCGTACTATTAAGAGGGGTGTAGCATTCGAAACTTTGATTCTCTGATGCTAAACCCAAATCCTATGAAAGTTGTGAGAGAAATCTCTTTGTGTTCTGAGCAAATACTTGTCAGCAAGATACTGTGATCTTCTTCGCTGCAAGAGATTTGTCTCCGACCAAGGAGTTAGCATTACTTGTTCCTCAAGTAATATTACCGTTGCTCCAAATACGACCGTTGTGAACGTGTCGGTTGGCCATTGGCTGGACCACGTGTCCAAAATGGTCATTTCCCATCTAGGAAGGCTGCAGCTATAAATAGCCACCCCGCACCGGCTTTGTCCGGCGACTGCTCCGTTTGATTCTGAGAAGATTGTTGAGCAACCCCCTCTCTGAGCAATTTGAGTTTAAAATCCACCTACAGAAAAACCCCTAGAGCCAAATAATTAGATAGTGGTTCAGCATCACTGGAATCTAAGTCTTGTACGCTCCGCCTATTACTCTTGAGAGCTGCAAACTCTCTAGACGGTTATGTGTCAATTTCTTCAGAGACCAACAGTGATTGTGGTTCTCGAAGAAGAAGTCTGTACAGGTTCGGAGATCGCCTTCAAGTATCTACCACGAGTAATCGGCATCAGTTGACGAATCAATTGTCGAGGAGAATAGGGTGAAGAGAGTTTATCTTCCGTGTTGTGTCACAGCCCCTCCAACCAGACGTAGTCCTTGTGCAGAAGGACGAACTGGTCGAACAAATACCTTGTCGCCATCGAGCATCATCGGTTATCTCTGTCACACATGTTTACCTTCGATGCATTTTCATTCATGTGATTTGTATCATTGCATAACTTAGTTTCCTTTTGGTACTCAGTTTTAGTTCGCTGTAGTTTGTTTTTCATTCGTTTCGCTGCTGGGTTCTGAGAGTTTTGAGTTTTTCGAACAAAATTTAAAACTCCCATTCACCCCCCCTCTGGTAGACATACTTCGTTCCTACACATGGCTAGCCGTATCCACGGGTGCCTTCCAAACTTTTCAACTTGCCAAGGGGGAGTTTATTATTTTATTTTATTCATTTTAATTCATTGCGGGACTGGGCATCCCTATTACCTTCCACTTTCTCATGCAATGACAAGTGAATAAACACTCATCGTGAGAATAACCCATCTAGCATGAAAGATATTTAACACCCCTATCGCTCCATGAGCGGTACGGGCTCCCAAAACAGATAGTTTTTTGAATGATTAGAGCTGGCACATCCAATTACTTGGGACGGCATGTAAATACCGCATATAGGTAGGTATGGTGGACTCATTTGTCACAACTTTAGGTTTAAGGAATTAGATGCACAAGCAGCATTCCCACTTAGTACAAATGGAGGCTAGCAAATAGACTGAGGAGCAACCAACCAAAAAATGAAAACAGTCATAAACATGCATTGAGAATAACTAACACTGAATAATGCACCATAAGTAGGATATAACTTCATTGCATAACTATTGACTTTACGTGCATGCATGATGTCTACTATGCAACCTTCTTCTTGTAGACTCGTGTTGGGCCTCCAAGCGCAGAGTTTTGTAGGACAGTAGCAAATTTCCCTCAAGTGGATGACCTAAGGTTTATCAATCCGTGGGAGGGGTAGGATGAAGATGGTCTCTCTCAAATAACCCTGCAACCAAATAACAAAGAGTCTCTTGTGTCCCCAGCACACCCAATACAATGGTAAATTGTATAGGTGCACTAGTTCGGCGAAGAGATGGTGATACAAGTGTAATATGGATGGTAGATATAGGTTTTTGTAATCTGAAAATATAAAAACAGCAAGGTAACAAGTAACAAAAGTGAGCATAAACGGTATTGCAATGCATGGAAACAAGGCCTAGGGTTCATACTTTCACTAGTGCAAATTCTCTCAACAATGATAACATAATTGGATCATATAACAATCCCTCAATGTGCAACAAAGAATCACTCCAAAGTTTCTATCGGAGAACGTAGGACGAAAATGTGCATCAACCCCTATGCATAGATTACCCCAATGTCACCTCGGGAATCCGCGAGTTGAGTGCCAAAACATACATCAAGTGAATCAATAGAACATCCCATTGTCACCACAGATATCCCATTGCAAGACATACGTCAAGTGTTCTCAAATCCAGTACTCAATCCAACATAACGAAACCTCAAAGAGCAAGACTCAATTCATCACAAGAAGGTAGAGGGGAAGAAACACCATATGATTCAACTATAGTAACAAAGCTCGCGATACATCAAGATCGTGCCAAATCAAGAACACGAGAGAGAGAGAGAGATCAAACACATAGCTACTGGTACATACCCTCAGCCCCGAGGGTGAACTACTCCCTCCTCGTCATGGAGACCGCCGGGATGATGAAGATGGCCTCCGGTGATGGTTTCCCCCTCCGGCAGGATGCCGGAACGGGCTCCCGATTGGTTTTTCGTGGCTACAGAGGCTTACGGCAGCGGAACTTCCGATCTAGGGTTCTTTTTAGAGGTTTCTATATTTATAAGGATTTTTGGCGTCGGAAACAAGTCAAGGAGGTGCCCGAGGGGCCCACAAGCCCTCAGGGTGCGCCCTGGGGGGGTAGGGCGTGCCCCCTGGCTTGTGGTCTCCTCGGTACTCTTCTGGTCCAGCTCTGGTGCTTCGGGGGTCTCTTTTGGTCCATAAAAAATCACCGTAAATTTTCAGCTCGTTTGGACTCCGTTTGATATTCCTTTTCTGTAAAACTCAAAAACAAGGAAAAAACAGAAACTGGCACTGGGCTCTGGGTTAATAAGTTAGTCCCAAAAATAATATAAAATAGCATATTAATGCATATAAAACATCCAAAATAGATAATATGATAGCATGGAACAATAAAAAATTATAGATACTTTGGAGACGTATCAAGCATCCCCAAGCTTAATTCCTGCTCGTCCTCGTGTAGGTAAATGATAAAAACAGAATTTTTGATGTGTAATGCTACCTAACATATTGATCCATGTAATGTCCTTTATTGTGGCATGAATATTCAGATCCATAAGATTCAAAACAAAGGTTTAATATTGACATAAAAACAATAATACTTCAAGCATACTAATAAAGCAATCATGTCTTCTCAAAATATCATGGCCAAAGAAAGTTATCCATACAAAATCATATAGTCTGTCTATGCTCCATATTCATCACACAAAGTATTAAATCATGCACAACCCCGATGACAAGCCAAGCAATTGTTTCATACTTTTGATGTTCTTAAACTTTTTCATTCACGCAATACATGAGGGTGAGCCATGGATATAGCACTATAGGTGGAATAGAATATGGTGGTTGTGGAGAAGACAAAAAGGAGATAGTCTCACATCATTTAGGCGTATCAACGGGCTATGTAGATGCCCATCAATAGATATCAATGTGAGTGAGTAGGGATTGCCATGCAACAGATGCACTAGAGCTATAAGTGTATGAAAGCTCGAAAAGAAAACTAAGTGGGCGTGCATCCAACTTGCTTGCTCATGAAGACCTAGGGCAATTTGAAGAAGCCCATCATTGGAATATACAAGCCAAGTTTTATAATGAAAAATTCCCATGGCTTATACCCCCCGATAAAATCCATAGATTCATCAAAACAAGCAAACAACGCAACGAAAATAGAATCTGCCAAAAACAGAACAGTCTATAGTAATATGAATAATGACTATACTTCTGTAACTCAAACAGTTATGAAAAATTAGGACAACATGGGTAATTTGTATATACATCATGTGTAAAAAATTCAGATCAAAAGCAAGTTATAGTGAATTTAAACAATTCTGCCACCCTGCGCAAAAGTTTCTGTTTGTTTACAGAATCAAACCAAATATCATCCAAATCATCCCAAAGGCTTTACTTGGCACAAACACTAATTTAAACACAAAAACACAACAATAACAGTAGCATAATTGTGTGCACACAAAAAAACAGAAAAAGAAACTAGAAAATTAACATAACTATTAGGTTGCCTCCCAACTAGTGCTATTGTTTTACGCCCCTAGCTAGGTGTAATGCATAGTTTCAAGTGTCGTCATCTTTCTTCTTCTTATCTAAAGATGTGTTCTTTTCGGGAGGATTTTCAAAGACAATATGGAACACATCATCCAGAGAGATTTTAGCATCACTAAGTTGATCATCCTCGAACCCCTCTTGATTCCATTTTACAATACAAGAATATTGTTTGTTAATACTATAGAAAACTTGTTGGATTATTTTTAAAGGAGGGACTTCCTTTTTGGTATTCTCATCAAAAGTGTGATCGTCGCGAAATAAATAGCTCAACAAATAATCATCATTGTAAAATCTCATCTATCACTGGTTTTTCATGATTCATGCCGTAAAAATCAGAAATCTCTCTAGCTTCTCGAACTATGTAATCAAATTTATTCATGAGGATAAGAGTAGCCTTAGGATTTTTTATAACCGGCAACTCATAAAACAATCTTTGCAAAGTTGGATGGGTACGGATAAATCTTCTCTCAAGTTTAAGAACAAGTGCAGAAACAGCTTCGGCATAATTTTTGGTTCTTTTAAGAATAGGAGCATCATCAAAAACCCAAGTTCCAATGCAATTTAGGAATTCTTGGATAACACTTTTTCCTATAATATTCCCATGTCATGTCACAAAAGTTTTAGCATCTAAATTGGTAGGAATTTCAACTTTAGGAGTTTTACCATTCTCGGTTTTTTCCATGCCAAAATCAGCCATAATAATAACTCCAAGCGAGCAACAAGCGAACAAGCAAAAAGGAAAACGAAAAATATTTTTGTATTTTGTAAAAAGGCTTTAGAAGTGGGGGAGATGAAAATGAGAGGCAAATGGCAAATAATGTATAGGAGATGAAAGTTTATGCGTAGGTACTTGATAGATGTTGGTGATGTCTCCCCGGCAACGGCACAAGAAATTGTGAGCTGCATTGGGATTCCCAGAAGAGGAGGGGGTGATGCAGTACAGTAGAGATAAGTATTACCCTCAGTTAGAAACCAAGGTTATCAATCCAGTAGGAAAACTACGCAACAACTCGTTAGCAGTACCCACACACAAAATAACAAATAGTTGCACTCAACACAAACAAGGGGTTGTCAACCCCTTGGCGGTAAATTGCAAGGATCAAATCTCGTAGTGATAGATAGATAAATAAAAACACAAAATAAAATAACATAAACAAAAGTGCAAAAATATATTTTTGGATTTTAATATATGATTTTGATAGACCCGGAGGCCATAGTTTTCACTAGAGACTTCTCTCTTGAAGATAGCATACGGTGGGTAAACGAATTATTGTTGGGCAATTGATAGAAAAGCGAATAATCGTGACGATATCTAAGTCAATGATCATGTATTAGGCATCATGTCCGAGACAAGTAGACCAACTCCTGCCTGCATCTACTACTATTACTCCACACATCGACCGCTATCCAGCATGCATCTAGAGTATTAAGTTCATAAAGAACGGAGTAACATTTAAGCAAGATGACATGATGTAGACAAAGTAAATTCAATTAATATGAATAAACCTCATCTTTTTATCCTTAATGGCAACGATACAAATACGTGTCATGTCCCTTTCTATCTCTGGGACTGAGCACCGCAAGATCGAACCCGTTACAAAGGACCTCTCTCATTGCAAGAAAAATCAATCTAGCTTGCCAAACCAAATCAATAGATCAGAGAGAAATACAAAGCTATAATAATCATGCATAAAAGAGTTCATAGAAGACTCAAACAATATTCATAGATAATCTAATTATAAACTCACAATTCATCGGATCCCAACAAACACACCGCAAAAAAAGTATTACATCGAATAGATCTCCAAGAACTTCAAGGAGAACATTGTATTGAAGATCAAAGAGAGAGAAGAATCCATATAACTAGTAGCTATGGACCCGTATGTCTATGCTAAACTACTCACACATCATCGGAAGGGTAGCAAGGTTGATGTAGAACCCCTCCATGGTTGATTCCCTCTCCGGAGAGTGCCAGAAAAAGCCCCAGATGGAATCTCTTGAGAACAGGAACTTGCGGTGGCGGAAAAAGGGTTTCTGGTGGCTCTCTGTTGGTTTCCCGGTTTTAGAGAATTTATAGAGGTGGAATTAGGTCAAAAGGGTGAACATGGGCCCCACAAGCCACAAGGGCGCGCCCTGGTGCCTTGTGGGGTACTCCTTCATCTTCTAGCCCTCCTTTGAAGCTTCTTGGGTCTCTTATGTCCACAAAAAATCTCCAAAAAGTTTCATGGCAATTGGACTTTGTTTGGTACTGATATTTTGGAAAACCAAAACCAGGCAAAAAACAACAACTGGCACTTGGCACTAAGTTTATAGGTTAGTCCCAAAACAATGATATATAATTGCATATAAAACATCCAAGATTGATATTATAATAGCATGGAAGAACCAAAAATTATATATACGTTGGAGACGTATCAGATATCCATGAGCATTGTATGATCCCGCCTTCCATGAAGGTAATACTTTGCTCTCGACACTCTTGCACACAAGCTATTTGGGAAAGCAAGTGATATGTCCATTTTGCATCATGTTTTTATGTTGATATTTATTGCATATTGGACTATTATAACACTTTATGATGTAATTCTTATGCCTTTTCTCTCTTATTTTGCAAGATTTACATAAAGAGGGAGAATGCCGGCAGCTGGAATTCTGGACCAGAAAGGAGCAAATTAGAGATACCTATTCTGCACAACTCCAAATGTCCTGAAACTTTACGTAGAATTATTTTGGAATATATAAAAAATATTGGGGAAGAAGTACCAGAAGGAGACCCACCAGGTGGCCACAAGCCTGGGGGGTGTGCCCTACCCCCCAGGGTGCGCCCCCTGAGCTTCTGGGCCCCGTGTGCAGCCCCCGGTGCCCATCTTCCTCTATATGAAGCGTTTTGACCTAGAAAAAATAAGGAGAAGGCTTTTGGGATGAAGCGCCGCCTTCTCGAGGCGGAACCTGGGTAGGAGCAAGCTAGGGCTCTAGCGGAGCGATTCTGCCGGGAAAACTTCCCTCCGAGAGGGGGAAATCGAAGCCATCGTCATAACCAACAATCCTCTCATCATGGGAGGACTAATCTTCATCAACATCTTCACTAGCACCATCTCATCTCAAACCCTAGTTCATCTCTTATATTCAATCTTTGTCTCAAAACCTCAGATTGGTACATGTGGGTTGCTAGTAGTGTTGATTACTCTTTGTAGTTGATGCTAGTTGGTTTACTTGGTGGAAGATCATATGTTCAGATCCTTAATGATATTTATTACCCCTCTGATCATGAACATGAACATGCGTTGTGAGTAGTTACTTTTGTTCCTGAGGACATGGGAGAAGTCTTGTTATAAGTAATCATGTGAATTTGGTATTCGTTCGATATTTTGATGAGATGTATGTTGTCTTTCCTCTAGTGGTGTTATGTGAACGTCGACTACATGACACATCACCATGAGTTGGTACTAGGAGAAGGCATTGGGAAGTAGCAAGTAGATGATGGGTTGCTAGAGTGATAGAAGCTTAAACCCTAGTTTATGCGTTGCTTTGTAAGGGGCTGATTTGGATCCACATGTTTATTGCTATGGTTAGATTTATCTTAATCCTTCTTTCGTAGTTGCGGATACTTGCGAGAGGGATTAATCATAAGTGGGAGGCTTGTCCAAGTAAGGGCAGCACCCAAGCACCAGTCCACCCACATATCAAATTATCAAAGTAGCGAACGCGAATCATATGAGCATGATGAAAACTAACTTGACGATAATTCCCATGTGTCCTCGGGAGCGCTTTACTTCATATTTGAGTTTGTCCAGGCTTGTACTTTGCTATAAAAAGGAGTGGTCCACCTTGCTGCACTTTTGTTACACTTGTCACTTGTTACCCATTACGAATTATCTTGCCACAAAACTATTTGTTACCGATAATTTCAGTGCTTGCAGAAAATACCTTGCTGAGAACCGCTTGTCATTTCCTTCTGCTCCTCGTTGGGTTCAACACTCTTACTAATCGAAAGGACTATGATTGATCCCCTATACTTGTGGATCATCAAGACTCTTTTCTAGCGCCGGTGCTGGGGAGTGGGGCGCCTTTGGTGAGTGGAATTTCGTAAGGAAAAATTTATATTATGTGCTGAAATTTACTGTCACTTGTCACTATGGAAAATAATCCTTTGAGGGGCTTGTTCGGGGTATCTTCACCTCGACTGGAAGCACAAAGAGTTGCTCCTCAACCTACTACACCTACTGAAAGTATTTATTATGAGATTCCTTCGGGTATGATAGAGAAACTGCTAGTTAATCCTTATGCAGGAGATGGAATATTACATCCTGATATGCACCTAATCTTTGTGGATGAAGTTTGTGGATTATTTAAGCTTGCAGGTTTACCTGGAGATAAAGTCAATAAAAAGGTATTCCATTTATCTTTTAAGGGAAAGGCATTGACATGGTATAGGTTATGTGATGATTTTGGAGCTTGGGATTGGAATCGATTGAAATTGGAATTTCATCAAAAAATTATCCTATGCATCTAGTTCATCGTGATCAGAATTATATATATAATTTTTGGCCTCGTGAAGTAGAAAGTATCGCTCAAGATTGGGGGAGGTTTAATTCAATGATGTATTCATACCCCAATCTTGAGCTCTCAAGAGAAATTATTATTCAGGATTTTTATGCTCGACTTTCTTGTAATGATCAATCCATGCTCGATACTTCTTGTACTGGTTCTTCTATGAAGAAGACTATTGAATTCAGATGGGAGCTTTTGGAAAGAATTAAACGCAACTCCGAAAATTGGGAGCTCGACGAAGGTAAGGATTCAGGTATAAAGCTCGAGTTTGATTGTGTTAAAACTTTATGGATACCTATGCTTTTCATAATTTTAGCACTAAATATGGACTTGACTCTGAGATAGTAGCTTCTTTTTGTGAATCTTTTGCTACTCATGTTGATCTCCCTAAGGAGAAGTGGTTAAAATATCGTCCTACCATTGAAGTAAAAATAGTAGAACCTACTAAAGCTGAAGAGGAAACTGTTACTTATAGTGCTAATCCAGTTGTTCCCACTTCTTATATAGAGAAAACCCCTTTTCCCGTAAGGATAATAGAACATTCTAAAGCTTGAGCTGTGGTTCGCAAAAGTTATACAAGAACACCTACACCCCTGGACAAATTAAAGAGGAACCTAATGTCTCTATGGTTAAAGATCTCTTGGTTGAAAATATGGATGGGCATGTTATTTATTTCTGTGATGAAGCCACTAGAATTACTAAACCCGATGAAAAGGATGAAAATAGACCTATTGTTGGCATGGCTGTTGTCTCTATTAAAATAGGAGATCATTGTTATCATGGCTTATGTGATTTGGGTGCTAGTGTTAGTGCTATCCCGTTTACTCTATATCAAGAAATTATGAATGACATTGCGCATGCTGAAATACATGATATTGATGCTACTATTAAGCTTGCCAATAGAGATACTATCACACCACTTGGGATTGTTAGAGATGTTGAAGTCTTATGTGGGAAAATAAAATACCCTACTGATTTTCTCATTCTTGGTTCTGCACAAGATGATTTTTGTCCCATTATATTTGGTAGACCTTTCCTAAATACGGTTAATGCTAAGATTGATTGCACTAAGGAAACTGTTAGTGTGAATTTTGGTGATGTGTCTCATGAGTTTAATTTCTCCAAATTCGTAGACAACCACGTGATAAGGAATTACCTAGTAAGTATGAAATTATTGGTCTTGCTTCTATTGTCGTGCCTCCTACTGACCCGTTAGAACAATATCGGCTACACCATGAAAATGATATGAATATGAATGAAAGAAATGAAATAGATGAGATATCCTTTAAACAAATGTCTGTTTTGAAACACAATTTTCCTGTTGAGACTCTTCGAAAACCTCTTCCACCCAAGGGTGATCCAGTGTTTGATCTTAAATAATTACCTGATACTTTGAAATATGCTTATCTTGATGAAAAGAAGATATATCCTGTTATTATTAGCGCTAACCTTTCAGAGCATGAAGAAAAAAGAGATTATTGAAAACTCTCAGGAAGCACTGTTCCGCTATTGGATATACTCTTGATGACCTTAAGGGCATTAGTCCCACTCTATGTCAGCACAAAAATAATATGGAACCTGATGCTAAGCCAGTTGTTGATCACCAGCAGCGATTAAATCCTAAGATGAAGGAACTGGTAAGAAATGAAATATTAAAGCTTCTGGAAGCAGGTATAATCTATCCTATAGCTGATAGTAGATGGGTAAGTCCTATCCATTGTGTCCCTAAGAAGGGAGGTATTACTGTTGTCCCTAATGATAAAAATGAACTTATCCCACAGAGAATTATAATAGGTTACAGGATGGTAATTGATTTTAGAAAACTAAACAAAGCTACTAGGAAAGATCATTACCCCCTACCTTTCATTGATCAAATTCTAGAAAGATTATCAAAACATACACATTTTTGTTTTCTAGATGGATACTCTGGTTTTTCCCTAATACATGTGTTACAAGAGGATCAAGAAATAACTACTTTTACATGCCCTTTTGGTACTTTTGCTTATAGACGTATGCCTTTTGGTTTATGCAATGCACCAGCTACCTTCCAAAGATGTATGACTGCTATATTCTCTGACTTTTGTGAAAAGATTGTTGAGGTTTTCATGGATGATTTCTCCGTTTACGGATCTTCTTTTGATGATTGCTAAAGCAACCTTGATCGAGTTTTGTAGAGATGTGAAGAAACTAATCCTGTCTTGAATTGGGATAAGTGCCACTTTATGGTGAATGAAGGTATTGTCTTGGGGCATAAAATCTCTGAAAGAGGTATTGAAGTTGATAAAGCTAAAGTCGATGCAATTGAGAAAATGCCATGTCCTAAAGATATCAAAGGTATAAGAAGTTTCCTTGTTCATGCTGGTTTCTATATGAGATTTATTAAAGACTTCTCTAAAATTTCTAGGCCTCTTACTAATCTCTTGCAAAAATATGCTACATTCGTTTTTAATGATGATTGTGTAGAAGCATTTGAAATACTTAAGAAAGCCTTGATCTCTGCACCTATTGTTCAACCACCTGATTGGAACCTACCCTTTGAAATTATGTGTGATGCTAGTGATTATGCTGTTGGTGCTGTTTTAGGACAAAGAGTTGATAAGAAATTAAATGTTATCCATTATGCTAGTAAGACTAGACAATGGTCAAAGAAATTATGCTACCACTGAAAAGTAATTCTTAGCAGTTGTGTTTGCTTCTGATAAATTCAGATCTTACATTGTGATTCTAAAGCAATTGTTCACACTGATCATGTTGCTATTAAATACCTTATGGGAAAGGAAGATGCTAAACCAAGACTCATTAGGTGGGTTCTTTTGCTACAATAATTTGACTTGCATATTACTGATAGGAAGGGAGCTGAGAACCCAGTAGCTGAAAACTTGTCTAGGTTAGAAAATATTCTTGATGACCCACTACCTATTGATGATAGCTTTCCCGATGAACAACTAGCTATCATAAACACTACTCGTAATACTCCTTGGTATGCAGACTATGCTAATTACATTGTTGCTAAATTTATACCACCTAGTTTGACCTACCAACAGAAGAAAAAGTTTTTCTTTGATTTAAGACATTACTTTTGGGATGACCCACATCTTTATAAAGAAGAAGTAGGTGGTGTTATTAGATGTTGTATACCTGAGCATGAACAGGAACAAATCCTAAGTAAGTGTAACTCCGAGGCATACGGAGAACACCATGCGGGAGACCGAATGGCACATAAGGTATTACAATCAGTTTTTTATTGGCCTACTCTTTTCAAAGATGCATGTAAGTTTGTTCTATCTTGTCATGAATGTCAAAGAATTGGTAATATTGATAGACGTCAGGAAATGCCTATGAATTACTCACTTTTTATTGAACCATTTGATGTTTGGGGATTTGATTATATGGGACATTTTCCTTCCTCTAATGGGTATAATCATATTTCAGTTGTTGTTGATTACGTCACTAAGTGGGTAGAAGCTATTCGAACTAGTAGTGCTGATCAATACCCTTCTATTAAAATGCTTAAAGAAGTTATTTTCCTGAGGTTTGGAGTCCCTAGATATTTAAGGACAGACGATGGTTCACATTTTTTTCATGGTGCTTTCCGTAAATTGCTTGCTAAATATGATGTTAACCATAGGGTTGCATCTCATTATCACCCTTAGTCTAGTGGTCAAGTAGAATTAAGCAATAAAGAAATAAAATTAATTTTGCAAAAGACGGTCAATTGGTCTCATAAGAATTGGTCTAAGAAACTTAATGATGCATTATGGGCTTATAGAACTACTTATAAAAATCCTATGGGTATGTCTCCATACAAAATGGTTTCTGGAAAAGCATGTCACTTACCTCTTGAATTAGAACATAAACTTATTGGGCAATTAAAGAAGTCAACTATGATTTTAAACTTGCTGGTGAAAACAAGTTATTTGATATTAGCTCACTTGATGAATGGAGAACCCAAGCCTATGAAAATTCTAAACTATTCAAGGAAAAAGTTAAAAGATGGCATGACAAAAGAATACAAATGCGGGAATTTAATGTAGGTGACCAAGTCTTGCTATAGAATTCTCGTTTAAGATTTTTTGCATGAAAACTTCTCTCCAAATGGGAAGGACCTTACATTATCGAAGAAGTTTATCGTTCCGGCGCTATCACGATCAACAACGCTGAAGGCACCAACCTGAAGGTGGTGAATGGGTAAAGAATCAAACATTATATCTTAGGTACGCCTATAAATGTTGAGACTAACATTATTTATTCCATAACACCGGAGGAGTACATAAAGGAAACCTTCCAGAATGCTCTAGAACCCTGAAAAGGAATAGGTATGTGATACGGTAAGTAAACCGACTCCAAAAGTTCCATAAAAGCAATATTACTCCGTTTTGGAATATTTAAAAAATTAGAAAAATAATAAGTAGTCTGGAAAGTGCACGAGCAGGCGACAAGCCTGAGGGCGCGCCCTACCCCCTGGGCGCGCCTCCCGAGCTTGTGGAGCCCTCGTGTACCTCCCAGACTCCGTTTTCTCCCAGATTACTTGTTTTGCATGGTAAAAATTCATTATATAATCTCCCGAAGGTTTTGACTACCGTATCATGACAATATCCTCTGTTCTTGTTTTGGGATATTTTCCTGGCAGACTTAGGGCAATATGTCTTGGCAAGAATCAATCGGGGAGAGTCGGGTCTCTCACCCAACACCGGGTCCAAGAGCATACAGCGAAGCTGATCCCTTTGGGTGGTCAACAGAGGAAGAAATAGAAGCCAACATGGAAAGAGTGGACGCCATGGAGGAGGATCAAGAAGTCACTTCTCTTCCTCAACCTGGAGACATGCATGTGGAACTCGAGAATTCGAGCCTCCCAAATTCGGTCAAACCTCCCAATGCCAAATTTATCTCTTACAATAACTTGAGAAGGAGTGTTGCTTCTTCCACTCTAGCCAGGATGCACCCATGGGTGGACGGTGCTTTAACCGTCATCGTAAAGCTATGTAAAGAAATTATGGATCTCGGACAGCAAATCAATAAGCTCGAAGAGGAAAATCGCATTCTGAGGGGCATCATTGCCAAGAATATTGCACCACCACCTCCGAAGAAGGAGACTTGAGTACACGGGTATGGGCACTCCCCTTGGCTTGTGCCAAGCTTGGGGGAGGTGCCCCGGTATCATATCACCATCACATCTTTATCATTATCGTTTATCTTTAGTTCGATACTTTTGGTTATATCGTGATCTAGTAGAATAAGAGTTTTAGTATAATTTAGTCTTTGAGTTTTTGCTTTGTGATCTATCTATGTAATTGAGTGTGAGAGTTATATAATAAAGATTAGTTTTGGGTTGATTGTTTTGCTTTCTTGATCATAGAAAAAAAACAAAGAAAGAGAGAGTAAAAGAAATAAAAGAGTATATAATAATCTCGTGGGGAGTGATGACTTCACATATAAGAAGTATAATGCATGAAACTCGTTGAAGGTTGACAAACATAGTTTTGGTCATTGTTGCAATTAATAAGAAGTAATAAAGAAAGAGAGGTTTCACATATGAATACACTATCTTGGACATCTTTTATGATTGTGAGCACTCATTAAAATATTATATGTTAATAAGTTGATGTTAGACAAGGAAGACAACATGATGGGTTATGGTTTCTTATATCCGAATAGAAGTTATATTGTCATGGATCCTCCAACATGGGAAGCTTGCTTATACCTCATGCTAGCCAAAAACTCAGCACTAAGTAGAGATACTACTTGTGCATCCAAAAATGATTAAACATAGTTTTGCCATAAGAGTCCACTATACCTACCTATGGATTGAGCAAGATCCTTCAAGTAAGTGGTCATAGGTGCAAGGCAATAAAAATTGCTCTCTAAATATGTATGATCTTCTAGTGTGGGAAATAAGCTTTGTGATGGGGAAGAAATAAAAGCGACGGACTGCATAATAAAGGTCGCTATCGCAAGTGGCAATATAAAGTGACGTTCCTTTGCATTAAGATTTTGTGCATCCAAACAAAAAGCGCATGACAAGCTCTGCTTCCCTCTGCGAAGGGCCTATCTTTTATTTTGAGTACATAACTTTATGCAAGAGTCATGGTGATCTTCACCATTCCTTTTATTTTTCTCTTTTTGGCAGGCATCATGTGTTGGGGGAAGATCTAGACACACATATCCACTCGGATGTAGATGATCATCAGTTATTATTGATGACATTACCCTTGAGGTAAATGGTTGGGAGGCGAAATTATAAGCCCCTATCTTTCTATGTGTCTTACTGAAGCTTTGATCATAAGCATCGCATGAGTGTTAGCAATTGTGAAAGACCAAATGATGGTTGAGTATGTGAACTTGCCCAATAAAGCTCTTACATAGACTCTTTCTGATATTATGATAAATTGCAATTGCATCAATGATGGAGACCATAGTTTGCTAGTTTTCAATGAAGTTTATGATTCATACTCTACTTTGTGATGAATTATCACTTTAGCATGAGAATTTATATGGCAATATATTGTTGTTCTAATGATGATCATGATGCCCTCATGTCCGTATTTTCTTTTATCGACACCTCTATCTCTGAACATGTGGTCATGATTATCGATTTTGGCTATCGCTTGAGGACAAGCGAGGTCTAAGTTTAGGGGAGTTGATACGTCCATTTTGCATCATGTTTTTATGTTGATATTTATTGCATATTGGACTGTTATAACACTTTATGATGTAATTATTATGCCTTTTCTCTCTCTCTCTCTTGTTTTGCAAGATTTGTACAAAGAGCGAGAATGCCGGCAGCTGGAATTCTGGACCGGAAAGGAGCAAATCCGAGATACCTATTCTGCACAACTCCAAATGTCCTGAAACTTTACGGAGAATTATTTTGGAATATATAAAAAATATTGGGGAAGAAGTACCAAAAGGAGACCCACCAGGTGGCCACAAGCCTGGGGGCGCGCCCTACCCCCTGATGCGTCTCCATCGTATCTACTTTTCCAAAGTCTTTTGCCCTTATTTTGGACTCTAATTTGCATGATTTGAATGGAACTAACCCGGACTAACGCTCTTTTCAGCAGAATTGCCTTGGTGTTATTTTTTGCAGAAACTAAAGTTCTCGGATTAACCTGAAAATTTACGAAGAATTTTTGTGGAATATAGAAAAAATACTAGCGGAAAAATATACCAGAGGGGGGCCACCCAGGAGCCACAAGCCCTGGGGGCGCGCCTCCCAGGCTTGTGGGCCCCCTGGACCGCCTAGAATCCTAACTCCAACTCCATATATCCGTATTCACGGAGAAAAAATTAGAGAGAAGGGTTCATCGCGTTTCACGATACGGAGCCGCCGCCACCTCCTGTTCTTCATTGGGAGGGCTGATCTGGAGTCCGTTCGGGGCTCCGGAGAGGGGAAATCGACGTCGTCGTCATCATCAACCTTCCTCCATCACCAATTTCATGATGCTCACCGCCGGGAGTGAGTAACTCCTTCATAGGCTTGCTGGACGGTGATGGGTTGGATGAGATTTATCATGTAATCGAGTTAGTTTTGTTAGGGCTTAATGCCTAGTCTCCACTATGTTCCGAGATTGATGTTGCTATGACTTTGCTATGCTTAATGCTTGTCACTAGGGCCCGAGTGCCATGATTTCAGATCTGAACCTATTATGCTTTCATGAATATATATCTGTTCTTGGTCCGATCTTGCAAGTTGTAGAAACCTATTACGAGTTATGATCCGCATACCCCAAGGTGACAATAATTGGGATTCTTTCCGGTGATTACCGTAGTTTGAGGAGTTCACGTATTCACTAAGTGCTAATGCTTTATTCCGGTTCTCTAATAAAAGGAGGCCTTAATATCCCTTAGTTTCCTAATGGACCCCGCTGCCACGGGAGGGTAGGACAAAAGATGTCATGCAAGTTCTTTTCCATAAACACGTATGACTATATACAGAATACACGCCTACATTACACTGATGAATTGGAGCTAGTTCTATGTCGCCCTAGGTTATAACTGTTGCATGATGAATGCCATCCGATATAATTATCCATCACTGATCGAATGCCTACGAGCTTTTTACATATTGATCTTCGCTAAGTTACTTTTGTCGTGCTGCTGTTTCAATCACTACAAAATTGCTATTGTTATTGTTACCACCGTTACCGTTACTTCCATACTACTTTGCTACTAAAAACTTTGCTGCAGATAGTAAGTCTTTCAGGTGTGGTTGAATTGACAACTCAACTGCTAATACTCATCAATATTCTTTGGCTCCCCTTGTGTCGAATTAATAAATTGGGGTTGAATACTCTACCCTCAAAAACTATTGCGATCCCCTATACTTGTGGGTTATCAAGACCTTTTTCTGGCGCCGTTGCCGGGGAGCATAGCTCTATTTGCTGGGTCACTTGGGATTTATATCTGTTGATCACTATGAAGAATTTGAAAGATAACAAAACCAAGATCGTTCCCGCTAGGACGAGTGTCGTGGGAAACCACGGCCACCTATGGGGCCATCAGCCCCTTTTGGTTCGGCGGGGGGATGGACACGTTGCACAAAGAGTGGAGAAGTGTCGCATAGCATGGCAGAGATCACACAGGCAGTCTTTACCCAGGCGTAAAACCCTACTCCTGCTTTGGTGGATTGATGGTGGATAATGGTGGTGAAACGTAGCACACTCGCCCAGCAAGGTTGCTCTGGGGGCGAGAGTGGTTACGCGCGTATGGATATGCCAGGATCCAACCCTTTCTACGGTCACCCTGGGCCTCCTTTTATAGATTAAGGGGTCACCACAGTGGCAAATCAGTCTTTGCGTACTGATTATATAGCTAATAGTGCTATCATATCTAACTCTGCAGGCTGACAAAGCGCATTAAATGCGCTGCTCTGTGTCACATCACAGCTCGCCCGGCAAGCCCTGCCGGGCTGTTTTGCCAGCTTCGCGCCTGCTTGCTTGACATGTCTCAGGACGGGTGTCATATGGAGGTGTTTGCTGTAGGAAGTGGCTGCCATGTGGTAGAAAGCAGGCACTTAGTCACCTTGGAGCTTGACACCGCTTCGATTACTGACTTGCGTCGCTTGTGAGGTGGAGCGGTGGAGTGGCTTGCCTCCGCCAGCCCCGGCAGGCCTGCCGGGACGATCTGGGAGCTTGCTTCCGGGGGAAAAAACCAACCCTGCCAGGCTCGCCTGCCCGGGAAGGTAGGCCCTTCCCTTAGTGATGCCTCGTTCCTCTGGCTCGCCTTGGCCTTCTCGACTTGCTCTTGGATTCTTCAAAGGAATTGATCCTCCTTGTTTGGTATGATCTTAGTCTTGTAATCTTGTCTCTGGCCTGTGCACACTCCGTGCAATGGACCCAGGGTCTGTTGCACCGACAGGAGCCCCCGGGCCTGGCACGGACGCGCCGCTGGGTGTCGTCGGGGTAGGCCCTAACCAGTGCACAGGCAGAAATGTAAGGGCGACTCCGCCCTGACTCCGCCCTTTGAGATCTTCTTTGTTTCTTCATTAACTTGAGCTTGGGTCAGTTTTTGGTTTTCCCGCGCGCCGTGCAACACCAATTGTAGTGGGGCCATTCTTGCAATGGCCCGTGAATGACTTTAACGCACGGGCGGGTAACTGCCAATTCACCCTTCCCACCGTGCCCTTATCCTCAGCCACGTATGCCACATGCGTTGAGTGGGGTAGGTAATGGAGGCGCGTGGTGCGGGAGAGCATCAAAGCAGGGGCCCGATCTTCTTGTAATGGTGGAGGAGGACGGCGGGTACTCGCGCGGGGAATCGGCCCCCACCCCCAGCTCGCCTATAAAAGGAGGAGCGGGGGAGGAGCGGAGGCATTCATCCATATTCCACTCCTCCTCCGCCTTCTGTTTCTTCTGGGTATGCTGAAAGGAAGAGCCTGGGGCCAGCCCCCGGGCCCTAGCTTAGAGTTGCTGACGATGTTGAAAGCTCGTGCTGATGCTTGGGGAGTGAGTCTGGTCCAGTGCCACGCGTTGCCGGTGGTCGCCACCCTGTTGTCGAGGTGTCCGGGGCTCTTGATGCTTGCATGGGATGCAGTGTATGGGGTCCTTGGTAATCCCAACACCGCTCCTTCCAGCGGACCTCGTATTCTTGCTAAGGACGGTGATGTCTTCCTGCCCGCCAAGGTGGGGAGCAGCGCGCCTCGAGTGTCCTGCTCGTCACAGTCGCTCGCCGTCTCTTCGGGGAAGGTGACGGGCTGGGGGCCCGACATCTTCCTGGAGCGGCGGTGATGGAGAGAGATCGAGGGAAGGCTGGGGAGGCGGGAGGCAGGGCGTCATCTCGGAGTACGATGGCACCGACGCCTTCGTCTCGTATTGGCAACCTACCGCCTCGTCTTTCCGCTCTTCTCCTCCCTCCCCGGCACCGTCATCACCAGTCTCTTCGGGTGATAGCCGGGGAGGGATGTTCCCTTGGTGCCTTCCCCCTCCTCCAGTAGTCTTCCAGCTAGGTGTCGGTGATGACCCACAAGTATAGGGGATCAATCGTAGTCCTTTCGATAAGTAAGAGTGTCGAACCCAACGAGGAGCAGAAGGAAATGACAAGCGGTTTTCAGCAAGGTAATGTCTGCAAGCACTGAAATTATAAGTAACAGATAGTTTTGTAGCAAGATAATTTGTAACGAGCAAGTAACAGTAATGGTAACAAAAGTGCAGCAAGGTAGCCCATTCCTTTTGAGGCAAAGGACAGGCCAAAATGGTCTCTTATGATAAGCAAAGTGTTCTTGAGGGTACACGGGAATTTCATCTAGTCACTTTCATCATGTTGGTTTGATTTGTGTTCACTACTTTGATAATTTGATATGTGGGTGGATCAGTGCTTAGGTGCTGTTCTTACTTGAACAAACCTCCTAATTATGATTAACCCCCTCGCAAGCATCCGCAACTACGAGAAAAGTATTAAGAATAAATTCTAACCATAGCATTAAACTTTTGGATCCAATCGGTCCCTTACGGAATAATGCATAAACTAGGGTTTAAGCTTCTGTCACTCTTGCAACCCATCATCTAATAACTACTCCACAATGCATTCCCTTAGGCCCAAATATGGTGAAGTGTCATGTAGTCGACGTTCACATGACACCACTAAGGGAATCACAACATACATATCATCAAAATATCGAACACATATCAAGTTCACATGATTACTTGCAACATGATTTCTCCCGTGACCTCAAGAACAAAAGTAACTACTCACAAATAATAATCATGCTCAAGATCAGAGGGGTATTAAATAGCATAATGGATCTGAACATATAATCTTCCACCAAATAAACCATATAGTGATCAACTACGAGAAGTAATCAACACTACTAGTCACCCACAAGTACCAATATATAGTTCTGATACCCAGATTGAACATGGGAGATGAACTAGGGTTTGAGAGGAGATGGTGCTGTTGAAGATGTTGATGGAGATTGCCCTCCCCAAGATGGGAGAGTTGTTGGTGATGATGATGACGATGATTTCCCCCTCCGGGAGGGAAGTTCCCCTGACGAAATCGCTCCGCCGGAGGGCAAAAGTGCTCCTTCCCAAGTTTCACATCGAGACGGCGGCGCTCCATCCTGAAAGTCCTCTCCTTATTTTTTCTAGGTTAAAATGACTTATATACCAGAAGATGGGCACCGGAGGTGCGCTGGGTTGAGCACAACCCACGAGGGCGCGCCTGGGGGGCCTGGCGCGCCCTGGTGTCTTGTGCTCACCAGGTGGCCCCCCTCCAGTAGTTATTTGCTCTAGTATTTCTTATTTATTCCATAAAAATTCCCCGTGAAGTTTGAGCTCATTTGGAGTTGTGTAGAATAGGTAGCCTGACGTAGCCTTTTCAGGTCCAGATTTCCAGCTGCCGGAATTCTCCCTCTTTGTGTGAACCTTGCGAATTATGAGAGAAAAGGCATTAGAACTACTCCAAAAGCATTATTATGCATAAAAACATTATAAATAACAGTAGTAAAACATGATGCAAAATGGACGTATCAACTCCCCCAAGCTTAGACCTCGCTTGTCCTCAAGCGAAAACCGAAATCGAAAAACATGTCCACATGCTTAGAGAGAGAGGTGTCGATAAAAACAAAAATACGGACATAGAAGCATCATGTAAATTATTATAACAGCAACAAACTTTAACATAAAAACTTTTATCATAGACTTCTCATGAATAAGTAACAATTCATCACAACATTGAAGTATAAAGCTTAAACTCTATTGGAAACCAACAAACTATGTTCTCAGTCAACTTTGCAACTACAATTCATCATCTTTTCAGGAAGGGTCACGTATCGGAGCCTTTAGGCAAGTCCACATACTCAACCATCATATAGTCTTCTATGATTGCTAACACTCACCGCATACACATGAGCAAAACATTTCAACCGGACACAGAGAAAGATAGGGGCTTATAGTTTCGCCTCCCAACATACTCACCTCGAAGGTAATGTCAACAATAATAACTCATGCTACCCATATTCAACTAGATATATGTGCCTAGATCTTTCCTTGCCACATGATGCTTGCCAAAAGAGAAAATAAAAGGAATAGAGAGAAAATTTTGACTCTTGCAAGAAAGTAAATACATAAAAGTAAAAGATAGGCCCTTTGCAGAGGGAAGTAGAGGTTGCCATGCGCTTTTTGTTTGTATGCTCAATCCCTTAGTACAAAAGAACGTCATGTTATATTGCCCCTTGTGATAGCAACCTTTATTATGCAGTCTGTCGCTTTTATTCTTCGCCATCACAAGTTCGTACAACGCTCAATTTTCTCTTACACTAAATGATCTAACACTTTTAGAAGCAATTTTTATTGCCTTATTGCACCGATGACAACTTACTTGAAGGATCTTACTCAATCCATAGGTAGGTATGGTGGACTCTCAAAACAAGATTTGGGTTTAAGTGTTTTTGGATGCACAAGTAGTATCTCTACTTGGTGCGGAATTTTTTGGCTAGCAAAGATAGGGGGCAAGCACTACATGTTGAAGGATCTATGACAATATCACTTCTATGTGAATATGAACAAACATAAATCATTACGTTGTCTTCCTTGTCCAACGTCAACAATTTTGGCATATAATATTTTGATGGGGGCTCACAATCACAAAAGATTTCTAAGATAGTATATTTGCATGTGAATCTTCTCTTCCCTTATTAATTCTTTCATGAATTGCATCATTGACCAATGCTATGTTTGTCATTCTCCAATAAAATTTTCTACTTATACTTTTCCTTATGAGGTTTCATTACTTACCATAAGATTAGCATATGATCTTTTTCATTTATTTCCTTTCTTTTTATTGAAACATGAAAGTAAAGAAAGTAAAACTCAAACTAAACTTTATTATATATCTCGCACACGATTACAAGGATAGATTACTAAGCAAACTCTCAAGAAGAAAGGATCGAACTAAACTTTTATTCATCTAAAGCAAAAGATAATTATGGATCGAACTAAGAAAAGTAAAAGCAAAAGATAGTGGAGGTGATACGATATCGGGGCACCTCCCCCAAGCTTGGCGTAAGCCAAGGGGAGTGCCCATACCCGATACTCAATTTTCTTTTGGTGATGAAGAAGGAGGTGGTGGTGATGAAGTAGTAGCGATCTTGTCCTCGAGTTTCCATGGCAGAGGGTTACCATCATAAGAGGAGGAGTGAGTCTCTCGGGTCCTGCAATTGGCAGCCAAACTCATACCTTTAAACCTTGCCTCATATTCAAAGACTTGGTTTTGAAGGTCGTAGATCTGGCTCTGGAGGAAGTTGATTTGCTCGTTGAAGGAGAAGATGATGTCCTTCATGGACTTGCCATCCACCTTGAGATCGCGGGTGTAGTCCGCGATCATGAGGTTATTGGCATTGAGTCCACGTTCCACCATCCCCTTGCACCGGAAGACTTCCTGCTCCACAGCTTCAAGCCTAGCCTCCATGGATCCAGTCCCCTTGGTGCCTTGCACATCGCGGATGTGGAGCACCCCCTCACGCATCTGGATGGCTTGAGGGTGCTGCATCACCTCCCGCAGATATGGGTTGATGACGTTCTCGAAGAACTTGTCCTTGGAGGAGCTTGAAGCGGCCATGGCGGCTTAGATCTGTCAGAAAACAGCAAGAAAAGAAAACAGGAGATTTCTCTGTGATACGGAGGTAAATAGCTTCAGGGGGTATATAAAGATTTTTTTATCTTGGGAAACAAGTAAATGGAAGAAAAACGGAGTCCAGAAGGTACCCGAGGTGGGCACAACCCACCTGGGCGCGCCTGGCATGCCAGGCGCGCCCTGGTGTCTTGTGCCCACCAGGGGTGCCTTCCTAGTTGTTTCTTATTTTCCTAATTTTTGTTATATTCTAAAATGGACAGAAAATATTTTTGCAGATTTTTCGGAGTCCGTTTACTTACCGTATCAAGTACCACCTCTTTTTCACGATTCTGGAGGGTTCCGGAAGGTTTCTTTTATGTGTTCTTCCGGTGTCATAGTTTGGATAACATTGCTTTCAACATTAATGGGCGTACCTGAGATATAATGTTTTATTCTTTGCCCATTGACAACCTTCAGGTTAGTACCTTCGGCATTATTTATTTTGATAGCTCCAGATCGATAAACCTCCTCGATAACATAGGGTCCTTCCCATTTGGAGAGGAGTTTTCCTGCAAAGAATCTGAAACGAGAGTTGTACAAAAGAACATATTCTCCAACCTTGAACTCACGCTTTTGGATTCTTTTATCATGCCATCTTTTAACTTTTTCTTTAAATAACTTGGCATTTTCATAGGCTTGGGTTCTCCATTCATCTAATGAGCTAATATCAAATAACCTCTTCTCACCAGCAAGTTTGAAATCATAGTTGAGTTCTTTAATTGCCCAATATGCTTTATGTTCTAACTCAAGAGGCAAATGACAAGCTTTTCCCTAAACCATTTTATGAGGAGACATACCCATAGGATTTTTATATGCTGTTCTATAAGCCCAAAGTGCATCATCTAATTTCTTAGACCAATTCTTTCGAGACCTATTGACAGTCTTTTGTAAAATTAGTTTTATTTCTCTATTGCTAAGTTCAACTTGACCACTAGACTGAGGGTGATAGGGTGATGCAATTCTATGGTTAACATCATACTTGGCAAGCATTTTACGGACATCACCATGAATAAAGTGTGAACCACCATCAGTCATTAAATATCTAGGGACTCCAAACCTTGGGAAAATGACTTCCTTAAGCATTTTAATAGAGGTGTTGTGATCAGCACTACTAGTTGGAATAGCTTCTACCCACTTAGTAACATAATCGACAGCAACCAAAATATGAGTATACCCATTAGAGGAAGGAAAAGGTCCCATGTAATCAAATCCCCAAACATCAAATGGTTCAACAGCAAGAGAATAATTCATAGGCATTTCTTGACGCTTACCGATATTACCTATTCTTTGAAATTCATCACAAGATAAAACAAACTTACGGGATTCCTTGAAGAGAGTAGGCCAATAAAAACCAGATTGCAATACCTTGTGAGCAGTTCTGTCTCCCGCATGATGTCCTCCATAAGCTTCGGAGTGACATTTCCGTAGGATTTGTCCCTGTTCATGCTTAGGTACACAACGTCTAATAATACCATCTACTCCTTCTTTATAAAGATGTGGGTCATCCCAAAAGTAATGTCTTAAATCATAGAAGATTTTTTTCTTTTGTTGATAAGTGAAACTAGGTGGTAAATATTTAGCAACAATGTAATTAGCATAATCAGCATACCAAGGAGTGTTATGAGAAACATTTATTGCAGCTAACTGCTCATCAGGAAAGCTATCATTTATAGGTTGTGGGTCATCAAGAATATTTTCAAGCCTAGACAAGTTATCAGCCACGGGGTTCTCAGCTCCCTTTCTATCAGTGATATGTAAATCAAATTCTTGCAGCAAGAGAACCCACCTAATGAGTCTAGGTTTAGCATCTTTCTTTTCCATAAGGTATTTAATAGCAGCATGATCGGTGTGAACAATTACTTTAGAATCTACAATATATGATCTAAATTTATCACAAGCAAACACAACTGCTAAAAATTCTTTTTCAGTAGTTGCATAATTTCGTTGGGCACTGTCTAGAGTTTTACTAGCATAATGAATAACATTTACTTTCTTATCAACTCTTTGTCCTAGAACAGCACCAACAACATAATCACTGGTATCACACATAATTTCAAAAGGCAAATTCCAATCAGGTGGTTGAACAATAGGTGTAGTAATTAAGGCTTTCTTGAGTGTTTCGAAGGCTTCCAAACAATCATCATAAAAAACAAAGGGAATATCCTTTTGCAAAAGATTTGTAAGGGGCCTAGAAATTTTAGAAAAGTCTTTGATAAATCTCCTATAGAAACCAGCATGACCAAGGAAACTACGAATACCTTTGATATCTTTAGGACATGGCATTTTCTCGATTGCATCAACCTTAGCTTTGTCCACCTCAATGCCTCTTTCAGAAATTTTATGGCCCAAAACAATACCTTCGTTAACCATAAAGTGGCACTTCTCCCAATTCAAGACAAGATTTGTTTGCTCACATCTCTGCAAAACTCGATCAAGATTGCTTAAACAATCATCAAAAGACTTCCCATAAACAGAAAAGTCATCCATGAAAACCTCAACAATCTTTTCACAAAAGTTAGAGAATATAGCAGTCATACATCTTTGAAAGGTAGCAGGTGCATTGCATAAACCAAAAGGCATATGTCTATAAAGCATAAGTTCCAAAAGGACAAGGAAAAGTGGTCTTTCCTTGATCAGGTTGAGAAACAGGTATTTGTGAAAAACAAGAATATCCGTCAAGGAAGCAAAAATGTGTGTGCTTAGATAATCTTTCTAGCATTTGATCAGTAAAAGGCAGAGTGTAATGATCTTTTCTAGTTGCTTTGTTTAATTTTCTAAAATCAATTACCATTCTATAGCCTGTAACAATTCTTTGTGGAATAAGTTCATTCTTATCATTAGGAACAACAGTAATACCTCCTTTCTTAGGGACACAATGAACGGGACTTACCCATCTACTATCAGCTATAGGATAGATTATACCTGCTTCCAGAAATTTTAATATTTCCGTTCTTACCACTTCTTTCATCTTCGGATTTAACCGACGTTGGTGATCAACAACGGGTTTAGCATCAGGTTCCATATTAATCTTGTGCTCACATAAAGTGGGAGTAATGCCCTTAAGATCATCAAGAGTATATCCAATAGCAGCTCGGTGCTTCCTTAGAACTTTCAATAATCTTTCTTCTTCATGTTCTGAAAGGTTAGCACTAATAATAACAGGATATATCTTCTTCTCATCAAGATAAGCATATTTCAAAGTGTCTGGCAATTGTTTTAATTCAAACACAGGGTCACCTTTGGGTGGAGGAGGACCTCGTAGAGTTTCAATAGGCAAATTGTGCTTAAGCAGAGGACGTTGTTCAAAGAAAATCTTATCTATTTCATTTCTTTCATGCATATGTAAATCATTTTCATGGTCTAGCAGATATTGTTCTAAAGGATCAGGAGGGGGTACAGCAATAGAAGCAAGACCAATAATTTCATCCTTACTAGGTAATTCTTTTTTATGAGGTTTTCTACTAAACTTGGAAAAATTAAACTCATGAGACTCATCACCAAAACTAACACCGACAGTTTGTTTCTCACAATCTATTTTAGCATTAACGGTGTTCAAGAAAGGTCTACCAAAGATAATGGGACAAACGTCATCTTGTGGGGAACCAAGAACAAGAAAATCAGTAGGGTATTTTATTTTCTCGCACAAGGCTTCAACATCTCTAACAATCCCAAGAGGTGTGATGGTGTCTCTATTAGCAAGTTTACATCTATGTCTTCTATTTCAGCAGGTGCTATGTCATTCATGATTTCTTGATATAAGGTAAAAGGAATAGCACTCATGCTAGCACCTATGTCACATAAACCATGATAACAGTGATCTCCTATTTTAACTGAGACAACAGGCATGCCAACAACAGGTCTATGTTTATCTTTTTCATCGGGTTTGGCAATTCTAGCAGCTTCATCACAGAAGTAAATAACATGCCCATCTATATTATCGACCAGGAGATCCTTAACCATAGCAACACTAGGTTCTACCTTGATTTGTTCAGCTGGTTTAGGTGTTCTAATATAACTTTTATTGACCACAGTTGAAACTTTAGCATGTTCCTTTATCCTAACAGGGAAAGGTGGTTTTTCAATATAAGC
The DNA here is from genome assembly GCA_011799875.1 of Thinopyrum elongatum. Taxonomy (NCBI): domain Eukaryota; kingdom Viridiplantae; phylum Streptophyta; class Magnoliopsida; order Poales; family Poaceae; genus Thinopyrum; species Thinopyrum elongatum. The sequence continues at coordinate 423,082,679 of CM022302.1, forward strand.
AGTAGGAACAACTAGATCAACATTGTAGATGATAGTTTCTTTTTTAGCTATTATCGGTTCTTTAATTTCTTCTTTAATAGGTGGGTGATATTTAAACCACTTCTCCTTAGGGAGATCAACATGAGTAGCAAAAGATTCACAAAAGGAGGCTACTATCTCAGAGTCAAGTCCATATTTAGTGCTAAACTTTTGAAAAGCATCGGTATTCATAAAAGATTTAACACAACCAAACTTAAGCTTAATACCCGACTCTTTACCTTCATCGAGTTCCCAATCTTCAGAGTTGCGTTTAATTATTTCTAAAAGATCCCACCGGAATTCAATGGTCTTCTTCATAAAGGAACCAGTACAAGAAGTATCGAGCATGGATTGATCATTACGAGAAAGTCAAGCATAAAAGTTCTGGATAATAAGTTCTCTTGAGAGCTCATGATTGGGCATGAATATAACATTGACTTAAGCCTCCCCCAAGCTAGAGCAATACTTTCTCCTTCACGAGGCCAAAAATTATATATATAATTCCGATCATGATGAACTAGATGCATAGGATAATTTTTTTGATGGAACTCCAATTTCAATCGGTTCCAATTCCAAGATCCAATATCATCGCATAGCCTATACCAAGTCAATGCATTTCCCTTCAAAGATAAAGGGAAAACCTTCTTCTTAGCTTCATCTCCGGGTAAACCTACAATCTTAAACAATCCATAAATTTCATCCACATATATCAAGTGCATATCAGGATGTTCGGTTCCATCTCCTGCATAAGGATTAGCCAGCAGTTGTTCTATCATACTCGAATAAATTTCATATTCAATATTTTCAGTAGGTGCAGTAGGTTGAGGGGCATCTAATTGTGGTTTTGGTCGAGGTGAAGATACCCCGAACAAACCTTTCAAAGGATTGTTTTCCATAGTAACAAGTGACAATAAATTTCAGCACGTAATAATAATTTTTCCTTACTGAATTCCACTTACCAAGAGCGCTTCACTCCCTGGCAACGGCGCCAGAAAAGAGCCTTGATGACCCACAAGTATATGGGATCAATCGTAGTCCTTTTGATAAGTAAGAGTGTCGAACCCAACGAGGAGCAGAAGGAAATGACAAGCGGTTTTCAGCAAGGTAATGTCTGCAAGCACTGAAATTATAAGTAACAGATAGTTTTGTAGCAAGATAATTTGTAACGAGCAAGTAACAGTAATGGTAACAAAAGTGCAGCAAGGTAGCCCAATCCTTTTGAGGCAAAGGACAGGCCAAAACGGTCTCTTATGATAAGCAAAGTGTTCTTGAGGGTACATGGGAATTTCATCTAGTTACTTTCATCATGTTGGTTTGATTTGTGTTCACTACTTTGATAATTTGATATGTGGGTGGATCGGTGCTTAGGTGCTGTTCTTACTTGAAAAAACCTCCTACTTATGATTAACCCCCTCGCAAGCATCCGCAACTACGAGAAAAGTATTAAGAATAAATTCTAACCATAGCATTAAACTTTTGGATCCAATCGGTCCCTTACGGAATAGCGCATAAACTAGGGTTTAAGCTTCTGTCACTCTCGCAACCCATCATCTAATAACTACTCCACAATGCATTCCCTTAGGCCCAAATATGGTGAAGTGTCATGTAGTCGACGTTCACATGACACCACTAAGGGAATCACAACATACATATCATCAAAATATCGAACACATATCAAGTTCACATGATTACTTGCAACATGATCTCTCTCGTGACCTCAAGAACAAAAGTAACTACTCACAAATAATAATCATGCTCAAATTCAGAGGGGTATTAAATAGCATAATGGATCTGAACATATAATCTTCCACCAAATAAACCATATAGTGATCAACTACGAGAAGTAATCAACACTACTAGTCACCCACAAGTACCAATCTATAGTTCCGATACCCAGATTGAACACGGGATATGAACTAGGGTTTGAGAGGAGATGGTGATGTTGATGATGTTGATGGGGATTGCCCTCCCCAAGATGGGAGAGTTGTTGGTGATGATGATGACGTTGATTTCCCCCTCCGGGAGGGAAGTTCCCCCGGCGAAATCGCTCCGCTGGAGGGCAAAAGTTCTCCTGCCCAAGTTCTGCCTCGAGACGGCGGCGCTCCATCCCGAAAGTCCTCTCCTTATTTTTTTCTAGGTCAAAATGACTTATATACCAGAAGATGGGCACCGGAGGTGGGCTGGGCTGAGCACAACCCACCAGGGCGTGCCTGGGGGGCCTGGCGCGCCCTGGTGTCTTGTGCTCACCAGGTGGCCCCCCTCCAGTAGTTATTTGCTCCAGTATTTCTTATTTATTCCATAAAAATTCCCCGTGAAGTTTCATCTCATTTGGAGTTGTGCAGAATAGGTAGCCTGACGTAGCCTTTTCAGGTCCAGATTTCCAGCTGCCGGAATTCTCCCTCTTTGTGTGAACCTTGCGAATTATGAGAGAAAAGGCATTAGAAGTACTCCAAAAAACATTGTTATGCATAAAAAATATTATAAATAACAGTAGGAAAACATGATGCAAAATGGACGTATCAGTCGACGGCTGATCCCTTCGGTGCCCGAGCTTGGGCTTCTTGCTGGTCCTGGAGGTGGTGATCAGGGCACCGCTGTGCTGCTCTTTGTGCCCCTCCTTCACAACCTCGCCACTCTCGATCTTGTCTGGCTGCGCCCGGCAGGCCACGACGGGATCGAGGGTGGGCTCCAGCTTGGGTGCTCTTTCAGCAGTCTTCTCTTGCCACCACAATACCCGGTGGAGGGAAAATGAAAAGAGGGGATCACGGGGCACTTATCTTTTTTCAGTCTTAAATCTGTAGGCACTTGCCAAATTTTATTTCAAATAATGTAATCTCTTGTATCCATGTTTATGTTCTGTGAGATTTGTCCTTGTTGATCAGCATATTAATGAAAAAGATAATCTTGCCGGGCACTTGTGCATGTATGACATCCATGCAGAGGTGAAACACCTCCATACTTTCATGTAAACAAGTAGGTCCCGGTAAGCTACCTTGCCGGCACCCCATAGGATTGCTGCCGTGAGGCTGAGCCTGCCGAGCGCAGAACCTATTGGGAGAGACCAGCCTCCCGCCAACCCCTTTCAGCCAAAGGCTACTACGACCACCCTGACTGAAGCAATGTTCGTGCCAGTAGATGGGAGCACCTTTGTTTCAGAGGCGGCGAGGTTTTCGTATGCACAAGATCTACTCATGGAACATGTATGGATAGGAGATGGAACTTATCTATTTGGCTTGCCGGAGATTGCAGTGTTGGCTTGTCTTTGCATCCTCTTCCTAGGACTAAGTCCACGGCAGGAGCTTGCAGTTTATGCAAATGAAGATGATACCAGATGCAATCTATCTACATGATCATGCAACCTATCTACATGAATCATGCAATGCTTATGAAATGCTTATGCATGCATGCAACTTGTCGGGGGGCCCCCAGCGCTTCATTTATTTCTCTGTTGCTCAGGGTCTTTGCCTGGCTTTGCACAAGGGGTTACATGCAGCTGAGGCAAGGCCTGTACAAAAGGGTGGCTGTCAGGCGGCAGGGCCCGACAACCGTGCCTTACGGGTAGAACTTGCGGAGATGCTCAATATTCCATGAGTTTTGCCATTGAATGCCATCTCCGGTCTCCAGACGGACTGCGCCAGGTCTGGTGGCTCGTACTACCCGGTAAGGGCCTTCCCACTTCGGCGATAGCTTGTTTGTACCCTTGGAGGACTGAACGCGCCTAAGGAGAAGGTCGCCTTCCTCAAAACACCGGGCATGAACCCTGCGGCTATGATAGCAACGCAGGGCTTGCTGATAGCATGCAGCACGTGTAGCAGCCCGGAGACGGTTCTCCTCGAGAAGCATGGCGTCGTCACGCATGTGATGTTCCTGCGCTACTTCATCATAGGCAAGCACTTGAGGTGACCCGTAAATGAGTTCCGTGGGGATAACTGCTTCTGCCCCATAGACTAGGGAGAAGGGAGTCTGCCCGGTAGCTCGGTTTGGTGTCGTTCTGAGGGACCAAAGAACCACCGGCAGCTCATTGATCCATTGCCTGCCATGCTTCCACAGCTTATCAAACGTTCTTGTCTTGAGTCCTCGCAGCACTTCAGCATTCGCCCTCTCAGCTTGTCCATTGCTTCTGGGATGTGCGACAGATGCAAATGAGATCTTGCTTCTGAGGGCATGAACATATTGCATGAAGGCGCAGCTCGTGAACTGGGTGCCGTTGTCGGTGATGATCCGGGCAGGAACACCGAAGCGGCACACCAATCCTTTCAAGAACTTGATAGCTGACTGAGCAGTCACCTTTCTCACGGCATCTACTTCCGGCCACTTTGTAAACTTGTCGAGTGCAACGAACAAGAATGCAAAGCCCCCGGCAGCTCGGGGGAAAGGGCCGAGGATATCGAGCCCCCAGACCGAAAACGACCATGACAAAGGGATTGTCTGGAGTTCTTAGGCAGGCAGATGGATATTTTTGGAATGGAACTGACAGGCTTCACACTTGGTGACGAGCTCAACCGCATCTTGGAGGGCTATGGGCCAATAGAATCCTTGCCGGAATGCTTTCCCAACCAAAACCCTTGATCCAATATGGGAGCCGCACATGCTTTTGTGCATCTCTGCCAGCAGTTCCTTTCCTCCTTCCCAGCAAATGCACTTCAATTTCACACCGTTGGGCCCTCTTCTGTATAGTGTGTCATTGACAAACTGATACATACTGGCCCTCCGGCCTACTCTTTCAGCTTCTTCTTGCTCTTCGGAAGTTCTCCAGTTTGGAGGAAATGGACTATGTGCCTTGCCCAAGTTGGAGTCTGAGGCTCGGCAACGAGGACTAGCGGCACCTCCTCATTCGTGGGGGCGCATCCCTTGACTGCGGGGACCAATGGCCCGGCAGGAGGGTGCAGCCCGGCAAGCGAAGGGGAGTTGTTTCCGGCAGGGTCCCTGCCAGGAGCCCCGAAAGGCTCTACCGGGAGAGGCTTACCGGAGTCCAATTTCCTCCTCTTTCGGCCCATTGTTGTCGGGGATACGGAGGGCTGAGTAAGATGGAGAACAAAAGTTCCACAGGAAGCTTCTGTGCAGCACACTTTGACAGGTGATCAGCAATGTTGTTTTTCGCACGGGGTACGTGTTCTGTTTGCAACCCGTCAAAGTGCTCCTCCAATCTTCTCACTTCCTCAACGTATGCCTCCATCAATTGGCTTTGGTAATCCTTGTTGACTTGTCTCACCACTAGTTGTGAATCTCCTCGAATGATCAGCTTCTTGATTCCCAATTCTGTGGCAATTCTGAGTCCTGCAAGAAGCCCTTCATATTCTGTTGTATTGTTGGTTGCCTCCTCCCGGGGAAAGTGCATCTGGACGACGTACCTCAGGTGTTCTCCAGTGGGAGCCACGAGAAGCACGCCAGCCCCTGCACCTTGTAGGGAGAAGGCACCATCGAAATACATGATCCATTCTTGGGGCGCTTCCTTGCCGGGGATAACCGTTTCCTATACTTCTTCATCAGGGGTCGGCGTCCATTTTGCAATAAACTCTGCCAACGCCCTGCTCTGGATTGTTGATGTGCTTTCAAACTTCAGGCCAAAGCTGGATAACTCCAATGCCCACTCCACTATCCTGCCGGTGGCCTCTGAGTTTCGAAGTATCCTTTGCAACGGGAAGCGGGTGACAATCGTGATCTCATGGGCTTGGAAGTAGTGGTGCAGTTTCCTTGAGGCCATGACAAGGCCAAAGATCAACTTTTGCATGCCAGAATACCTGGTTCTAGCCCCCTGCAATAGGGAGCTGACAAAGTATACTGGGCGCTGCACCATCTTCTTCCTTGCCGTGTCCTTGGGGTTGCTTCCACTGTCGTGCTCTTCTTTGTCCTGATCCGTATCTGGCCTTGCCGGGCCGCTCTCTTCCTCTTCTCGCTCTGCTACTAGGGCCGCACTAACCACTTGATTAGTTGCTGCCAGATATAGCAGTAACGGCTCTTGTGGTTTTGGTGCGACCAAAGTAGGCACAGAAGATAAGTAGGCCTTCAAATCCTGTAGCGCTGCATCTGCTTCCGGGGTCCACTTCATGGGTCCTGCCTTCTTCAAAATCTTGAAGAACGGCAAGGCGCGCTTAGCAGACTTGGAGATGAACCTGCTAAGCGCGACAACGCATCCTGTCAAACATCTCACATCCTTAACCGTCTTGGGTGCCTGTATCTACTCAATAGCCTTGATCTTATCGGGGTTGGCCTCTATCCCACGGTGGGACACAAAGAAACCAAGTAGCTTGCCGGAGGGAACGCCAAACACGCACTTCTCCGGATTCAGCTTCAAGTTGATCTTGCGCAGATTAGCAAATGTCTCTTCTAAATCCTGAATGACGGTTGATCTGTCCTTGGTCTTGACCACAATATCATCCATATAGGCTTCAATGTTCCTATGCAACTGTGGTTCAAAGCCAATCTGGACTGCTCTTGCAAAAGTGGATCCGGCACTCTTCAACCCGAAAGGCATGCACACAAAGCAGTACGTGCCGCATGGGGTGATGAATGAGGTCTTTTCTTCGTCTTCCTTTGACATAAAAATCTGATAGTATCCAGAGTATGCATCCAAAAAAAGAGAGCAACTCACATCCTGAGGTAGAATCCACGATCTGGTCGATGCGCGACAAGGGAAATGGGTCCTTTGGGCATGCCTTGTTTAGATCCGTAAAATTTATGCAAAGCCTCCATTTTCCATTAGCCTTGCGCACAACCACTGGGATTGCTAACCATGTTGGATGCAGTACTCCTCTGACCAAACCAGCTGCTTCAAGTTTCTTGATTTCCTCGGCAATGAGCTGCTGCCGTTCCAAGGCCTGCTTCCGAACCTTATGCTTGACGGGCCGGGCATGTGGGCAGACAGCAAGGTGGTGCTCGATTACCTCCCTGGGAACACCAAGGATATCAGATGGTTGCCAGGCAAACACATCGATATTCGCCCGCATGAAGGCAACGAGCGCGCTTTCATATTTGTCATCAAGGGTGGCGCTAATAGTGAAAGTACCATCAGCGCCAGGCAGCCCTGCCGCGGCCTTTTTCACCTGGGGTGGAGTAGCCTTGGATCTCTTGCTGTTGGAACTCTCTGGCATGTCATCAACGGGCGCGGCACATTCCACAGAGGTACGCTTCCCAGATTCCTTGTCAGTGCCTCTGCTATGCTTTTCCTTGGCGGGAACTGTGGCTTTCGCGACCTCTGCCGCGACGGCGTCACGGTACATCTTATCTACGCAAATAATCGCGTCTTTCTTGTCCGACGGAACGGAAAAGACGCCCATCGGCCCTGGCATCTTCAAGGTGTTGTAGGCATAGTGGGATGCTGCCATGAATTTGGCCAGGGCCGGGCGCCCAAGGATCCCGTTGTACGGCAGAGGGAGGTCAACCACATCAAACACAACTTCCTTAGTCCTGTAGTTCAACTCCCCTCCAAATGTCACTGGCAACGTAACCTTTCCCTTAGGACGGCTCCTGCCGAGATTGACTCCTTGAAATGTGCCTGTGGCCTTAAGTTCTTCCTCTGCTATCTGGAGTTTGCTAATAACCTTTGGGGAAATCAGATTCAACCCGGCCCCGCTATAAACCAGCATCTTTGTGACCTTGAGGTTGCGAATAGTTGGCGAGACCAACAATGGCAAGCACCCTACCGCAGTGATGCGGTCGGGGTGGTCATCTTCATCAAAGATGATGGGCGTGTGTGACCATTTGAGCGGCTTCCGAGAATCTGCCGCTGGCTCCATGGCATTGACTTCACGTGCCCACTGTTTAAGTTGGCGGTGATAGGAGTGCAACGAATCACCCCCGTTAATGCACAGGGCGTCAGTGACCTTCTGGAATTCCTGCTCGCTGGTTTCCTCTTCATTCCCTCCATCACTCTCATTACTGCAATCCTCCTTCTCTCGGCCCTTGGCGGGTTTCCCTTGGTTCCGAGGAGCCTTGCCGGGGCGATTTGCTTCACCACCCCGACCCTTCCCGCCAGCGCCATTCTGACCTTTTTTTCTTATCACGCTTCTCATACTCAGCCTTCTGTCTCTTGATGAGCTGCTCAATGTCGGCATGCGACACCTATGGGATCCCAAAGGACCCCTTTACGATTTGGCAGGGAGAGAGGTATGCACAAAGAGCAGAACCAACGATCGACGCGGGGCGATTTTACCCAGGTTCGGGCCGCTGATCAGCGTAAAACCCTACTCCTGCTTTGTTTTATTATGAGTGTTCTTGAGCCCAGGCTCCAGGAGCGCTCGCAATGAACAGTACGTTCAAAGAGCAGCTACGCATGCAGAATGGGCCAGAAGATCCTCCTCCCTGTAGCAGTTGCCTTGGGCCTCCTTTTATACATTCAAAGGGGTCACCACAGTGGCAAAATGTACATACATTGAGGTGTAAAGTAGCTACAGGGTTATCATACCTAACCACTGACGGATTAGGACGAATGCATTTAATGCACCGTGAGGTGTCCGTTTTGGTGTCCTCACTTTCTTGGGGATGGAAAAAGGGGCCATCCCATCAGCACCGCTTAAGCTCTCCTCCACTGGCGCGTTGCCACGCATCCAGAGAAGGACCCAGAATGTCAGGCTTGTTGCTATGCCGAAGCGGTGGCACAGTGGCAGAATCTTGCCGGGCGCCGAATCTTGCCGGGCGCCGAATCTTGTCGGGCTTCGCAGGCCACCCCGGCAAGATCTTGCCGGGGAGGCTGGCTTTCGGTCTTCAGTTCTTCTTATCTGCTGATCCTCAGATCCTTGACTTGAATGTTTCTTCGATAACTCGAGTTAACCTCCAACTATTCCACGACAAGCCTGGCCGCGAGTATGGCTACAACTGCCCGTGCACAAGTACGGGGTACTAACGGCCCAATACTTAGTACACCGACAGGAGCCCCCGGGCCTAGGCCACACACGAGTGCGAGGAGTTGTTGGGCTAGGCCCAAACAGTGCACGGGCACACGTGGCAGGGGATTAACTGCTCGTAAATATCCCGCTTACTGTGCCCCCCACTACACGCGCTGAATCCACGACGTGGGAAGCGTGCGCTGAAAGGCTACAACTGCAACGTGCCTGCAGAGGCGTATTTACATTGGGGAGTAAAAGAGGCGGCCTCGCTCCTTCCCCATAAAAAGGGAAACTGCAGAGGCACAACCTATTTACCCCCCTCTTCTTCTCAATCTGGACTCCGCCATCATCTTCCCCCTTCTCGAGCTCAAAGCTAGACTTCTCCTCATCCGCTCTTCGCTTCCGCACCCGCTCTATCCTCAACCTCCGCCTTCGCAATCGCCATGCCGCCCAAGGCTAGCAAGGGCAAAGGCAAGAGCAAGGAGACGAAGGCCGATGTCCCGGAGAGCGAGCTGGTGAAGATGCAGAAGAAGTACATCGTCTTCGCTCTGACGCTCGATGCGAGGGCCTTGAAGAACCGGTACCAGTGCATGTGGGCGAAGGAGACGCAAGCTCACCCTGCAACATGCGTGATTCCAGGTTCTTGTTCCAAGAGTGGTCCTGACAGATATCACTTCTTCACCGCTTATTTCTATTGCGGACTCTGTCCTCCATTCTCTGATTTCTTCAACGATATTATGTACACATACGGCTTCCATCTTCTTGATTTCACGCCGAACGCTGTAATGTGCATGTCTGTCTTCGCTCATCTTTGCGAAAACTTTGCCGGAGTAGTTCCCAATACCGCCCTCTTCCACCATTACTTTATTCCTCGCATCCAAAAGGGGGAGGCCCTTTCCGGTTCTATCGCCTGGATTCCACGGGCTTGGAATAAGGAGATATACCCAGATGGAGTTTACCGCGAGAAGTGGGATGAATGGTGGTCTAAGTGGTGCTGGATCAAGGAAGCAGATCCCCATCCGTTATGTTCGCCTCGACGACAGAAGGTGGTCCGCGGCAGTGACTGGAGCGATCTCGCCGCGGAGGACGAGAGGCTCACAATCGCCACCACCAGGATCCTTTGCCTGAAAGCTGCCGGGCTTACAATGGAGATGATTGGCTTCGATTTCCTTCTCCGCCGCATTGCCCCCTTACAGAGCAGGGGAAGAGCAGCTTGGGAGTGCCGGAACGCAGCGGATATCATGAGGCTGCGCCCCGGATTGAACAACAATTTGACGACCATGTAGCTCGGTGCTCTCCGCCACAAGCTATTCCAGCGCGATGACAAACATCGGTTGCCGGCAAGAATTGTTCCTCTATGCAACAACTCCGCCATGGGGTCAATCATCGCCTTCATGCCAATGTTCAACGCCCATGGTCTTGACGCGACTTGGTCCAAGCCAACCGAGGAGGAAGCACAAAAGTTCTTTGACAACTTGTCGGAGAGGGCCATCCGGGAAGAGACGGGCCTCATTTGCGCCACCACTGACGAAGCAGTGGCGTATATTGCCTCTAGGGTGGAGGAAGCGAATCTTGCCGCGGAGGCCGGCAGCGCCGGTTTCACAGAATGGGAAACCAGCGACGCGGAGGTTGTGACGGAAGAAAATCTTGCCGGGGAGGCTGAGGCTGCCGGGGAACAGAGCAGTGCGGCCGCCAAGGGCTCGTCCGACGAGGACGTAGCCGAAGAAGAGCCGCAGGAGGAGCCCCCAGCTCCGAAGAAGACCAAGCGCGTTCTTCGAAAGGCCGCTTCTGGCATCCCGGCAAGCCAACCCTCGTCGAGCAGCGAGGCTCCCGACAAGAAGGCGGCCGACAAGACTGCGCCGCGGCAAGGAGTCCGACAGCAACTTGCGCGGCGCGCGAGACCCGCACCTGCGGCAACTGCTGAGGCGGCAGGGGCGTCTCACACAACCGCACCGGAGGCTGAGGTGGCGGAATCACGCCAACCCCCTACGCCTGCTACAGCCAAGCGACCCAGGACCCCTCCTCCGCCCCCTCACATGGACACTAGAACGGAGGTCAATTTCGACATCTCCGGCTTTAGTCCGGAACGAGAAGAGGAAGAGTAAGTATCCTGTCATAGCCTTTATCTTCCAAATTTCGGAGTAATCTCATAGCCTTGCTTTGTCTCGTCTCTGCAGTGATGCAGAAACCTTGGCGGAAAGGGCGGCGAAGAGGTTGAGGACTTCCACGGGCGATGAGCCGCCGGCTGGCTCTACAAGCGCGCCGAAAATTGTCGTCGTCAGCCCGGGGCTCAGCCCTCAACGCAGCCCCCAGCGTGAGTTCTCCACTCACTTTCCGCTAACGGGCGCTGAGGTTTTTACCCTTGCCGCTGATATCTTCGGGCCTGCAGGAGAAGAACAGCAATAGGGAGAGGTGGAAACCGCCCCCGTCGTGCCGCCTCCGTCAACCGCGCCGCCCGCAAGCGCATCCCCGGCAAGAGTTACCATCGACAAGCCTATCTTGGTTGAGGAGGAGCCGGTACACATGGGTACCGGCAACATTTCCCCGGCAACCAACGTCACCGGGAGGGGCGAGGCCACCTCTCAACAACTCGACGCAGGTAACTGTTTGCCTTAGAGCGCTTGCTATCCTTTTCTTTATCTTTCTTTCTTTTTGTCTTCTTGAACTTCAATCTTAATCTTATTTGGTTTCCTTCCTTCGTCCTCCAGAATTCCCTGTGATGGAACACATGGATGTCGACGTTGTCATCGAAGAGACCGCCAGAGACGACGCCGCCGAAGCTGACAGGATCGCCGCTAGCGAGGCCGCCAAATATGCCGCTGTCGAGGTCGGCGAGACTGTTGCCGAGGAAGCCGCCAAGGAATCTGCCGAGAGGGCCGGCGAAGAAACTGATGACCACACTGACGGCATTCCTGCCGCAGGAGCGCCAGGCGCTACATCGGCCACAGAGCCCCCAGCCACCGGTGAGACGAACGTCGAGGATCAACCATTGACATCCGAAGCCCCCTAATCAAGCAAATATCTCAAGGTCAGCGACAACTTATTCATCAACTTGCCGGGCACGACAAATATTGAAACGCCGGCCAAAGGGGAAACCTTTGATGAAGAAATCATCGCCGTTGCCGGGCTCGAAATCGTTGATGATCCATGCGCCAGCAGTGGCAAATCTGAAGAGGATCAGCTCCTCCAGGCCATGGGCAAAAATTTCCGCAAGCTCCAAGCACTCCACCGGGCTCGAAAAGAGAAGGCAGATTCCAGAATGGTAGTTGTCGAAGAAGCCGAAGCAGGCCTTCAGAAGCGCGTTGAGCAGACGCGGATCTGGTACGCCGAGGCTCTTCAGGAGTTGACTGCCAGCCGGGAACAAGTGAGCCAAAGCTGGACGAAGCTCCTCTTGAAACAATCTGACATGGAGAAGGCGCAAGAGGAAGCTGTACAAAGAACTGCCGCTGAAGATGCTCTCCTGACGGAGCGTCGCATTGCACTTGATGCCCACGAGGAAGATCTTGCCGCACGTGAGGAGGCGCTCATCGCCAAGCTTCGCGGCAAAGATGAGGAGATCGATAAGCTTGTCACGCAGCGGATCCAGGAGCTGGAGCAAAAGCACAAGGAGGCGCTCGAAGCTCTAACTGTAGATCACGCCGGCAAGCTCAAGGAGGCCGTCGATGCTGCCAAGGCTGCAGAGGCCGCCAAGAACAAGCTGAGCGACAAAGTGAAGAAGCTGGAAGCGGATCTTGAAGAACACGGCAAGGAGCTCTCAATGCTCAAAGGGGACAGGGAGAAAACTCTCCACAGCCTGGCGGAGATGCAAGTTGCCATGTCCGACAAGACTGACGGTGTCCTGGACTAGGGGATACTCACCACATCGTCTCCCGATTAGTTGGATTGGGCCGAGGACCCCCAGGGCCATTTACTCATGGGCCAGTTCGGACAGCCGAAGTATACACGAGGAAGATTCCACAAGACTTGGTGATCAAGACAAGGACTCCTCTCCACCGGCGTATTCGACTAGGACTCTTTTTATCCTAGGCCTCTGGTACATTATATAAGCCGAGGCCGGGCTAGTCGATAGGGATACCAGATCATTATGACATTACTCATCATACCCCTTGGGTTTAGACCACAACATATGATCTCGAGGTAGATCAACTCTGTACTTGATATTCCATCAATATAAACAAGAGCAGGACGTAGGGTTTTACCTCCATCAAGAGGGCCTGAACCTGGGTAAAACATCGTGTCCCCTGTCTCCTGTTACCCATCGATCCAGGACACACAGCTCGGGACCCCCTACCCGAGATCCGCCGGTTTTGACACCGACATTGGTGCTTTCATTGAGAGTTCCGCTGTGTGATCGGCAAAGGATCAATGGCTCGCCCGCAGATCAACTGCGACGTCGGCATCTTCGTCGCCGGCTCGACTGGTCACCTTGGCTCGACCGAGGACTGCGCTCCATCTCTGATCATCATGTTCGGACGAGGGCCTTCATCAAACATCAACTCCGATCTCTATCATGATCACGGAGGAATCATCCTTGGAGCTCGGGGACTCAACTTCAACATTGTCCTCGGGCGACCGTGCTGTTTTTCTATACAGCGGATTCGTATTCTCTGTCACTGCTTCCTCGAGTGTTGTTTTAACGATTTCTTTGGTGGAATTGTGCGGAATTAAGTCTACAGCAACCATGCAAAATTTTTCCGAGTTCCGATGGAGGAGTCTCCGGCGATCTCCGATATACCGGAGCCCTGTCGAATCTGGATGGGAATCTGGACGAGTGTGGAGCGTGGTGTCCAGCATCTAGCTCGGACGTCCTTTGGAAGATCCAACCATTGATCAGCTGTGGAATTCCTATATCTACCACCCCTCAAAATTTCAGCTCGATCCGACGGTTCAAACTCCGGGAACCTTCCGATGAGTGGACCAATTTTCATATCTGTTTTCTGCGCGAATATGGATCCGACCCGAATTCATGTTTCTTTATGAACGTGATATTGGACGACCTTTTTAAAGGAATTTTCTTCTAGGGTATTGTGCATTGTTTTTAAACACGTGCCCATAAAATTTTAAGCCTCCTCTGAGGTAATCTTCACCATCATGCTGGTGACAAACCAGTCCAGCAATATTGCTCCACGGCTGCCGACCTGCGCTAGACGCGTCGTCGCTTTTTAAGCCGAGCTCAACTTCTTCGGATCATCATCTCGGCGAGCCGAACAAGAGTTCGGAATCGCGAAGGATAAATCATCACCAACATCGCCGCCCCACGGATTACACAGAGCGGGCACACCGGCACCGCCGCATGGCCACTTCATCAAGCCGACATTGACCGCGTCACAAGTTACGACCTGCGTCGGCATGGCCGCACTGTTGCTTCTTCAAGCCGATGTCCATCACGCCAAACTGCTTCAACACCTCGGCTGACATGGCAACTGCAACGTCTCCTTACCAACCTGCTCCGTCACCTCGGCTAGACCGGGGGCTTCGCCATCTCTTCATCAACCTACTCGGAGACTTCGGCGTCACCAGCCGACCAGCTTCGTTACGTTAGCTAGACCGGGGGCTTTGCCTCGGCGAGACAATCTTTGCCAGCATCGCCATGCCGTCGCTTCATCACCCATCAGGCAATGGGTGTGCGGATCGAGTCCCAATTTTGGGAGTAACCTTTCTTCGGACTGCTACAACAAATAAACCAGGTGCTATTAATCCTAGCAATTTTTGCTTGTTTGGGTTTATTTTTCCCAAGGAATTATTACTCTGGTTTGTTCCATCATCTGTACATAGGTCTATCAAATGATGGCCACATTAACGACAGTCGCGTGGTGGTTTGGTCAGTTTCCATACATAGTTCGACGAACGCCGCATCCGGAACTCGGACCGACCTGTGAATTCGGGCTTTGCCACGCCTTTACCGCATCACGCCGACGCCCTGCATCGACATTGACTTCGGCGCCAGGACACATCTCTTTAAATAAATTATCTTTGCAAAAAGCAATTATGCAAGGATTTTATATATATTTATATTATTCTTTTTGGACCGCACTATTTTATGTGTGCAGGTGATTGACTTCGACTGCGTCACGCGGTCACTTCGGCAAGCCAATGTCGTCGTCCCAATTGGCATAAATCGGCTCGCATGATTATCTTGTAGATTGAATTGCCATATGCACATGTTTGGTTGCCTCGGGGACTTCGGCATCATCAAGAGGGTCCTACCTCGTCGGGTGTTTGGCGCACGGGCCATATTTCTTTTATTACTCACTTTGCATGAATTATTAATCATGCAACCTTTTTTTATTAATGTTATCTCCGGCTTGCACTATCTTCCGTGCACAGGTAAATGATCCGGATTGGGCAGCGCTGTCACCTCGGCTGAACCGGGGGCTTCGTCATCACTTCATTAACCCACACCGGGAACTTCGGCGTCATACTGTCGGCCTACTCCGTCGCCTCGGACGGACGGGGGGTTCCACCTCGCCACATTGGCTGTGCTGTGTCACCACTTCGGAGTGCCGAGCTCTTCGCTCCTCCATCTCGGGACCGGCTTAGGGGCTGGGACCTCGTCCCGCCGTAAACTCGGACCGCGTCATCGATGCTGAGCACATTAACCAGCTAAGTCGCTTTCATGCCCAAAGTTTTAAATTTTTAATTTGTGTTTGGTTCGACCATGCTCACGTGAGTTGTTTGTTAAAAGAAACTCCCTTTACCCATGTTAGCTGGGGGCTCTTAAATTTACATGAGTTGTTTTATAATAAGTGTGGTTTCTTCTTGTTCATTGCAAAGTCTTTTTCTATCACTCCTTCCTCGATTCGAGTGTGTGGTCAATAGCCGGATAGCCTGGGTCCGATCTTGACCCACTTGCAGTCTTGAGATCGGATGTGTCATGTTAAAGCACGACAGAAGCACAAATTTTTTTTAGACCAATTTTCGGATTGGCACCAATTGACTTGATTTAGTTCGGACGTGGAGTTTCCGCATAAGTCTTTTGGTTTTTAAGCCTATGGCACTTTTAAACTATTTGTGTGTTTCCAGCATAAGTCTTGCAGTGCAACGCCGGACACCTTTAGAGACTCGGCAAAACATTCTAGGGTATCGCTTTATATGCATCGGTTTCGAATTGTGTCTTTGGTCAATAGTTGGGTTGCCCGGCTCCTGTGCTTGCCTCCTACGTTCCGCTTTGTTCGGCTTTGTGTGCAAAGGGAGAACCACTGCGATTGTGCTTCCAGCTAGCATGGTTAAGCGCCTCAGTGGAGAAAGCCGAAAACTGACTATCACAATAAGTGTAAACTGGTCAGCGATCCGATGACTGTGTTATATTATAAGATCGATAGAGGTCACCCCATGTTAAATGATGGTCCGTTCATAACATTGGCTGAAGTGTTTACGGCTTGACCTCGACTGTCGCCGAACACTAACTGGGGGCTAGTAACTGGCCTCCCAACTTTAAGCTCCTATGACTAAGTGAAAGTTATAAAGCCCGCATATCTGATTGCCTCGTTTCCGCTAACACAACCGCCTTCGGGCACCGAGACGTCGGCTAAGGGTTGTTTTGTTATTGCGAAAACACCCTGCGTAGCATCTACAAGGTGGTGGAAGCCGACGATGGGCCACTTTCAAATGATAAACGGTCGCAACGGAGTCAAAATAAACATATCATCGGCGTTTGTATTTAATATACGAGGGCCTCCTTCCGCAATCATCATTATAAAGCCATAAATATGCATCAATTTGACTTAAGATTTTGGCCAAGCTGGGTTGCCTGGCTCCTGTGCTTACCCCTATGTTCCCGATTGTTCGGCTAGGTGGTAAAGGGAGCACCTCTGTGATTATTACTACCGGGTCATCCGAGTAAGTACCTCAGACTGGGTGAAGCCAAAAGCTAGCAATCTTAAAGGATCACATTGGTCGGCAACGACGGAAGTGAAAATTTTGGTTCATTAATACCATAGAGTTCGGGAACTTTCCCCGAACTAAATCCTCAATATTTTCCTCCCACATTGATCGGAGGTGAGGTTTCATGATCATGATAAGCATGACGACCCAAAGAAAGGAACCGATAGCGGGACTATTTTCTTTGGAAGATGTTTCTTACGTTAAAACGTAATATAACATATCTCTCCGTGTACCTTTGTTTATAAAACCGTATGACCGGATTGCCTTGTTTTGCATAAATCTTTGCCCTTATAACGGTTTTATAAAGTAGGAAAACACTCCTCGGCTACTGGCCGAAGAGGTTGAAGCTGATGGTCGGTCAACAAAGTTTTGTACAATGCGGATCCGAGTACTAATGATGTAAAGTACTTGGATACATAGAGTCATTACACATAATTTGTGATTTTACTATGGATATCGATCCTTAATTCGGCCACCCGTGCCCGCATTAAGACTCGGGGGCTACTGGGCTTCGGGCTTATTATTTACAAATATTAAAGGGGCACATCGATCCCCTGATCTGGTGTTGCCACCTGACCAGTGTCTCGGGGGCTACTGCATTGCTTGTTCAATACAGAAAATTCAAAGTGCTTAGTGTTTGGCTTGATCGAACTATAGGCAAACGCGTCTTCGGACAACAACAGGTACCATCTGGACCTATCTGGCATCAAGCTAATATATTACGGCAACTTCTCAAGACCCTCTCTCAAGGGCCCGTTCGCCGATCACTATTATCTCTAATATATTACACTGCATTTCTATTCCTACGTATGCTGCCGAGCTAGGAGTTGATCCTCAGGCCGATTTCACGCATCAACCTGAGTCTCAGGGGCTACTTGGATCAGCGGTTTCATGTTTTCCTTCATGTGCATCTCGGGTTTTAGACCGACACACACCTTGAGGGCTACCGGCTATATATCTCGGCGGAGAATAAATTGCACCCATAAAAAATATTCACAAAAAATCAGCCCGCAGTCGGGGTGGTGCACCACCTCGGAAGCAATCCGGCATAAAGCTCGGGCGCCAGTGGCTGGCTCCATAGAGGGCACTTCCGGCATTAAGCTCGGCTAAATTAATTCAATCTTTTAAAGACCGAGGTAGTTTATGACACCTCGGACGCTGACCATCATTAGAGCTCAGATACAGTCCGGCGTTAGAGCTCGGATACAGTCCGGCGTTGGAGCTCGGATACAGTCCGGCGTTGGTGCTCGGCTGCAAAAGATACCTCAAATACAGTCCGGCGTTGGAGCTCGGATGCAAGAGGACACCACCGCATGGGAACAACTTCAAACCCGAGGTGTGGCGTAAAAAATAACAAGGCATTGATAAAGGCCGAAAACTTAAAGGGGCTCCTTGGATACCCGACGTGTAAACTCTTCGGATTCACTTCGGCGATCCTCAAGATCGAAGATGAGATTTGTTGAACCAGTTTTCAAGACCGACGACCGAAGATGAAGAACAGTTCGGAAGAATCGAGGAGCGTCCCCAACTTGAAGACCGGTTCAGGGGGCTACTAACGGTGTCCTGGACTAGGGGGTACTCACCACATCGTCTCCCGATTAGTTGGATTGGGCCGAGGACCCCCAGGGCCGTTTACTCATGGGCCAGTTCGGACAGCCGAAGTATACACGAGGAAGATTCCATAAGACATGGTGATCAAGACAAGGACTCCTCTCCACCGGCGTATTCGACTAGGACTCTTGTTATCCTAGGCCTCTGGTACATTATATAAGCCGAGGCCGGGCTAGTCGATAGGGATACCAGATCATTATGACATTACTCATCATACCCCTTGGGTTTAGACCACAACATATGATCTCGAGGTAGATCAACTCTGTACTTGATATTCCATCAATATAAACAAGAGCAGGACGTAGGGTTTTACCTCCATCAAGAGGGCCCGAACCTGGGTAAAACATCGTGTCCCCTGTCTCCTGTTACCCATCGATCCATGACACACAGCTCGGGACCCCCTACCCGAGATCCGCCGGTTTTGACACCGACAAAGACCAAGCAGCTTACTTCAGCCAACGATGCCATTGCCGATCTGAAGCTAAAGCTGACCACGCTGGAGAAGCCCCTCAAGGACGGCAGGGCCCGCGAGAAGGCCCTAAGCAAAGATCTTTAGGAAGAGAGGAACTTGCTTAAGAGCGCTGCCGCCGCCCAAATTGACTATGAAAAGGGAGTGAAAAGCTGGACTGATCGCCTTGTCGACCCCGCGGAGAGGCTCACTGCACAATTGTCAACCATGGGCCAGGATGGCCTGCAAAACTTCAGGTATTGCTCCGAAGAAAGGATATCTTCGAGTGCAAGGTTGACCATGTTCTTCGAAAGTATCATTGACGCTTTGAAGCTGCTACAGTCCAACCGAGCAACCCAACTGGCCAATGAATCCCGCAAACTTTGTCGGGCCGTCCTCCGCAAGGTACTCGTCAAAGTGGTGCATAATAACCCTGGCATTGATCTCTCCAACGTGCTCGGCCACTTGCCGAAAGATGCGGATCTCAAAGCACTTGAGGAGCTTGTCGCGCCCATCCTCGAGAAGGTAGATTCAATCAAGAGGATCGAAGGCCAACGCAGGGACTAGCTGCCTCATTTTCCCTTGTCGCCGCCATTCCATGCCAAAAGACAATCAAGTCTTGTGTTAGAACCGCGGCAACTTATTGATGTAATATAACTTGCGTATGTTTGGGTATATGCATGCTATTTCCCTTGTCTGATTCCTTTATGTACGGAGTATACCCTACGCTTACTGAAAACTTGCCGGCGCGCAACCTGCCGCGAGCGCTGGGTGCGGGACTTCAGCAGCCTACTGGAGGTGCAGCGGCCGGCAAGGCACCTTGGCGTTCTCAGTGCAGCCACTTAAATTGTTAAGCGGACTCGAAACAAAATAAGGGCGCAACTGATTACGACAAGGGTTCCTTCGCGTGCAGGTTTTCCATACAAAAGTCGAAATCGTCTAAGGAAAAAGCTTCATAATAAAAGAAACTTGCTTAAAGTTTTATGACTTAGCTTTCTGTCGCTGTTCTTCCTCCGGTAAGGCGTCAATTCTGAATGTCGCCCACTGGTACTCATATCTCCCCCCCCCTGGCAAACGTGCACGCGAGGAATCCTTCTATCTTTTGAGAAAAAGAAAGAAGAGAAAATAAAGATATGGAACCTTGGCGGTTCGTTAGTACTTACCGGGAACAAGTGTCATACAACATCTTAGACAAGCATGCATATATATATATAAACATGGAAATCGATAAGGAAATGCACAACACTTAAACTTATTCATCTGGGCTCAGGGTCTGCGCCTGGCTTTGTACAAAGGATTACATGCCTTGCCGGCAAGACTTGTACAAAAGGTGGTTGCCGGGAGCCCCCGGCAACCGCGCCTTATGGGTAGAACTTGCGAAGATGCTCGATATTCCAGGAGTTGCTCACTGGAACGCCATCTTCGGTCTCCAGGCGGACAGCGCCGGGCCTGGTGACTCGTACTACTCGATAAGGGCCTTCCCACTTCGGCGTCAACTTGTTTGAATTCTTGGCGGACTGAATCCGTCGAAGAACAAGGTCGCCTTCCTCAAGGCTTCGGGCATGAACTTTGCGGCTATGGTAGCGGCGCAAAGCTTGTTGGTAGCGTGCAGCTCGCACAGCAGCCTGAAGACGATTCTCCTCAAGGAGCACAACATCATCTTGCCGCAGTTGCTCTTGCTCAAGCTCATCATAAGCGAGCACTCGAGGTGATCCGTATATGAGTTCCATGGGGAGAACTGCTTCTGCTCCGTAGACCAGAGCGAAGGGCGTCTGGCCAGTGGTTCGATTTGGGGTCGTTCTGATTGACCAAAGAACCGCCGGCAACTCATCAATCCAGCGTCTTCCGCACTTTCTCAGCCTGTCAAAGGTTCTGGTCCTGAGACCGCGCAGCACTTCAGCATTAGCCCTCTCTGCTTGGCCGTTGCTTCTTGGGTGAGCAACAGAGGCAAAACAAATTTTGCCGCCAAGGTCTTGGACATACTGCATGAAGGTGCGACTTGTGAACTGCGTGCCGTTCTCGGTGATGATCCTATTGGGCACACCAAAACAGCAAACTATTCCTTTAAAGAACTTGACGGCTGATTGTGCTGTCACCTTCCTCACCGCTTCCACCTCCGGCCACTTTGTGAACTTGTCGATCGCAACGTACAAGTACTCAAAGCCCCTGGTAGCACGGGGGAAGGGGCCCAGTATGTCGAGCCCCTAGACTGAAAATGGCCAGGAGAGAAGGATCATCTGAAGAGCTTGAGCTGGCTGATGTGATTTCTTTGAATGAAACCGGCACGCTTCACACTTGGTTACTAGTGCAGTTGCATCCTGGAGAGCGGTGGGCCAAAAGAAACCTTGCCGGAATGCTTTCCCGACAAGTGCTCTTGATCCTATGTGAGAACCACATATGCCTCCATGTATCTCTGCCAACATCTCTAGTCCATCCTCCCGAGGAATACACTTCAATTTCACACCGTTTGGTCTCTTTCTGTACAGGACGTCATCGACGAACTTGTACATAACAGACCGACGGGCTACTTTCTCCGCCTCTTCCTGTTCCTCAGGGAGTTCTCCTGTCTGAAGGAAATGGACAATGTGCTGTGCCCATGCTGGAGCCTGGGGCTCGACAGCTAGGACTAAAGGCATCTCTTTCGCCAGGGGAACATTTGTCTCGACAGCGAAAGCGTGAGGTTCCGTCGGAGCCTGTCGTTCCCCGGCAGGCTTGTCGCTGATCCCGGCAAGTTCCTTGCCGGTGGCTCCAGGGAGCTCTGCCGGAAAGTACTGTCCAGAATTCAACTTTCTTCTCTTTTCTTGTCTCCTTGATGGTGCCATAGATGGTTGAGTTAAATGGAGCACAAAAGTTCCTGGTTCCACATGCAACTTGAGGGCAGCGCGCTATGACAGGTCGTCAGCAATACTATTTTCAGAACAAGGAATGTGCTTCATTTGCAGACCATCAAAGCACTCTTCCATTTTTCTCACTTCATCCACGTAAGCTTGCATCAATGGACTCTGATAATTCTTGTTAACTTGCCTAACAACAAGCTATGAATCGCCTCTGATGACGAGCTTCTTGATACCAAGGTCTGCCGCGATCCTGAGACCGGCAAGCAGCCCCTCGTACTCCGCAGTGTTGTTTGTCGAACTCTCCCAGGGAAAATGCATCTGGATTACATACTTGAGGTGCTCTCCGGTGGGTGCGACAAGCAGCACACCAGCACCGGCGCCTTGCAGCGAGAAAGCCCCGTCAAAGTACATAACCCATTCTTGATCAATTTCCTTGCCAGGGAGAGTCGTTTCTTGAACTTCTTCGTCTGGCGTTGGGGTCCATTCCGCAATGAACTCTGCCAAGGCCCTGCTCTGAATTGTCGAAGTGCTTTCAAACTTGAGACCAAAGCTCAACAATTCCAACGCCCACTCCACAATCCTGCCGGTTGCCTCTGGATTTCGCAAAATCCGTTGCAACGGAAAACGAGTGACGACGGTGACTTCATGTGCTTGAAAATAATGGCGCAGCTTCCTCGAGGCCATAAGGAGGCTGAAGAGCAACTTCTGCACACCAGAGTATCTTGACCTAGCTCCTTGCAAAAGGGAGCTAACAAAATAAACTGGGCGCTGCACCACTTTTTTCTTTTGCACTGGTTCTTCTGACTGCGCAGATCCTGTCTTGCCGGGACCAATCCTTGCCGGGGAAGATCCCGCCGCGTCACTTGGCGGTCCTGCCGCTGGTGTTGCCTCCTCATCAGCTTCTCTCTGTGCCACTAACGCAGCACTAACCACTTGATTTGTCGCTGCCAGATATAGCAGCAACGGCTCTTGTGGTTTAGGTGCGACTAGTGTCGGCGGAGAAGAAAGGTATTTCTTCAAATCTTGCAGCGCAGCCTCCGCTTCCGGAGTCCATTTCATTGGACCTACCTTCTACAAAATTTTGAAAAAGGGCAGGGCGCGCTCAGCAGATTTGGAAATAAACATGCTTAGGGCAGCAACACAGCCGGCAAGACGACGTACATCCTTGACGCATCTTGGCGCTTCAATCTGCTCAATAGCTTTGATCTTGTCAGGGTTCGCTTCGATCCCCCGTTGAGATACAAAGAACCCGAGAAGCTTGCCGGAAGGAACACCAAACACACACTTCTCAGGATTGAGCTTCAAATTGATCTTGCGCAGATTTGCAAATGTTTCTTCTAGATCTTGTATGAGCGTCGCTTTGTCCTTGGTTTTGACCACCATGTCATCCATGTAAGCCTCCATATTTCTATGGAGTTGAGGCTCAAAACCAATTTGGACCGCTCTCGCAAATGTAGAACCAGCACTCTTCAACCCGAAGGGCATTCGTATAAAACAATACGTACCACATGGGGTGATAAATGCGGTCTTTTCTTCGTCTTCTTTTGCCATGAAGATCTGATGATACCCTGAATAGGCATCAAGGAACGACAGTAGGTCACAACCAGCAGTGGAGTCCACAATCTGGTCAATGCACGGCAAAGGAAAGGGATCTTTTGGACAGGCTTTATTGATGTCTGTATAATCAATACACAGCCTCCATTTCCCATTCGCCTTGCGCACTACAACCGGATTAGCCAACCACGTTGGGTGAAGCACTCCTCTGACCAATCCTGCCGCTTCCAGCTTCCTGATTTCTTCGGCAATGAATTCTTGCCTCTCCAAGGCTTGCTTCCTGACCCTCTACTTGACGGGCCGCGCGTGAGGACAGACAGCAAGGTGGTGCTCAATTACCTCCCTGGGAACACCGGGGATGTCAGACGGTTGCCATGCAAACACGTCGACATTCGCCCACAGGAAGGCAGTGAGCGCGCTTTCCTATTTGTCATCTAGGGTGGAACTTATGATGAAAGTTCCTCCCGTTCCATCCTCCCTGACGGGCACCTTCTTGGTCTCTGGTGGAGCAGGCTTGGATTTCTTGTTCTTGCCGGTGGAACTCTCTGGTGCGTCCTCAACGGAAGCGCAGCACTCCGAGGAGGTGCGCTTGCCGGAGTTTGTGCCAAGATACTTGCCGGTCTTCTCCTTCCCCTACCTGGCGCACCAAAGATGTCGGCGTGCGACACCTATGGGATCCCAAAGGACCCCTTTACGATTCGGCAGGGAGAGAGGTATGCACAAAGAGCAGAACCAACGATCGACGCGGGGCGATTTTACCCAGGTTCGGGCCGCTGATCAGCGTAAAACCCTACTCCTGCTTTGTTTTATTATGAGTGTTCTTGAGCCCAGGCTCCAGGAGCGCTCGCAATGAACAGTGCATTCAAAGAGCAGCTACGCATGCAGAATGGGCCAGAAGATCTGTGGCACCCCGGCTCAGAGGAAACCGGAACGCCCCGTATTCCAGCCCAGAGACAAGTCTTCTGGAATACGGCACTGTTGGCATAGAACAAATCAGCTTTTATTACTGTGGATAAGGTTACAAGGGTACAAAGATTACATCAGCACGACGATACTACGCCTGCCCAGGGTAGCTCTACGCTAACAGCGGAACAACCCGGGAAGCGGAGTACCCTCGGCAGCGGAACAATGACGGCGGTGGTGAACTCCACTCCGCAGGGACTCTGGCTGGAACGCGTATCCTAGCTCGCAAACTCGGAATCCTCGACAAGCAAGCAATCATGGCTGGACCTGCAAACTGGCATGACACGCCAGGTGAGTACTTTGAATGTACTCGCAAGCTTACAGCAACCAAAGCAGTCAAGACAAGCAACAGCATGGCATTAACAGATTAAGCAGGTGTAAACATGATGATGCTAGAACAATATGGCATATGAGCATGATGTCACTACATGCAACAGGTTAAATCTATCATGATGCCACTTACTCTATTCGGGGTTACCTCGTAACCACCACATGTAAGAACTTACCATCGTGTGTGCCACACGATAATCTCGGAACCAACCAAACTTGGTATTACAATACCGTAGTGATAACATGATCACAAGGAGCTTGGTCTTTACCCGAGATCACCACATAACACTGTCAACCAAATCCGGTATCCACGATACCATGGTGATCCTCTCATGATCACGATCAACCAACGTCGGTATCCTCGATACCACGGTGATCCTCTCGTGATCACATAAAGATCAACCGACTTCTTTCTCATCGAACGGGGTTGTTATAAGCAAGATTATTATTCTGTTGACCCATAGTGTGTCCTACTACGAACTGTGCCCATATCCGAGGACGCGGCTATCGATAGATTATACACTCTGCAGAGGTTAGTACACTGTACCCACACCACGGAACTCATGGCCTCGTGCTCCCATTCGGGTGGACCAACGACGTTCCGACAAAACCCAGTCTATTGCATGGCACTCTCCCGGCCACTCCGACAAACTCCCCTTTGGGCTATGTCATGGGTGACCCCTGTGTCCTTCCGACACCTGCCATCGTCATGGCCAAACAAAATTGTCCCAAACGGGGACCTGAGCTCAATACCAAACCTGGGTTCACAAGGCTTCTGCCACCTACCGGGCCAGGGTAGCGCTGCCGCATAACCTTCCCTGGTTGGAGGCACCGGCGAGAGGCATGACAATAGACCGACTTAGGGCTGCCCCATCCCAGCAAGTGTGGTTGCACTGGTAAGCTCGGTTGGGTCCACACTATGACTCAGCCAACAGGTGTTCAAGTTTGATTAACATCCGGTTTAACTTTGAATGACGATGTACTGAGTCATAATAACAAGATGAGCTCATATGATCATGATACCCCTATGCAGGGATGGGAATCATAATGTCTGATTCATAGCAATAACAACATGCAAGCATTAACCAGCTACATGCATAGGGCATGGTAAGCATGAATAACCTTATTGTGTCTATAGCCGATGACCAGGCAACATGCAGACATGTCATCATCAAAGATTGAACTACTGCATGGATTAAGCAGGAACATAGTACTATTAATGAATACTTGATACTTAGCATGTCACATGAGCATATGCATATTAAATAACTTTCAAGCATGAATCCATAGCCATTGCAAAGTCTGTCATGCAAGTGGTTATTGTGGCTTGCCTTGCACCAATGATATGGAAAGAGTACTCCTGGTCCTCAAAACAATCTGTAAAGCATTTTTGAAAGCACCTTTTCAATAATCACATAAAGCATTTTCTACTGTAAAGAAATTCTAGACAGCAGAGAAAAATACCAAAGTTTTACAGAAAATAAAGGAGCTCATAAGACAAATATTGCAAAAAGAATGAGCTCATTTGGGCTTATGGTTTAAAAGATATTCATGGTCAAAGTTGAGTCAACTTTCTAGTTTTATTTGAATTAAAACAGAAACAGAGAAAACTCCAGGGGCGGCCACGTCGAAGGCGTAAAGTGGGGTTACGCCTCCACTTACGTACCCCTTCGGCGCGCGCTGAGCCACTGGCAGGTGGGGCTCTCCGGTCCGATTTAAAAGGGGAAGGAGGGAAACAGGGAGGGGCGGAGCTCACCGGCGACGCTCACTGGCGTAGAGACGGCGGAGGGATTGGGAGATGGCGGGGATGGATCGGTCAGACGACTGCGGTCACTCCCGTACCCGTAGCTCCGCGGATGGTGGCTGGACGGCGTCGCCCACTCCGACTCAGGCGGCGGTGAGTTTCGGTGGCCGACGGATCCGACGATTCCGGCGAGCTCTCGGGCGGAGGAGGGCTTGGGGAGGACTAGTGAAGCTCCAGGAACTCCACGGTGGCTTCAATTGGGTATGGGGCGGACGGAGGCGAGGGGAAAGCGCAGAGGCAGAGCGGCGGAGCTTCTCGCCGGAGATGGAGCAGAGGAGCTTCCCGGCTCCGCTTCTGGCTCGAGGAGAAGATTAAGAGGGAGAGGAGTGAGGTGGGTGAGAGCAATCAAGGCTGAGAGGGGCTATATATAGGGGAGAGGGGATGGCCGAGCCGGATCCCGCCACGGCCGTGCGGGCACATCAAGTACGGCGAGCTGGCCGCAGCGCAAGTCGGCGCGGCATGGCTGAGGTCGACTTGAGCACGCAGAACTGACGGGACCGAACCAGAGCCATTAAGGACGCGAGGCCAAGGATGGGGACGGATGCTCACTATTCTGCCCGTGACGGAGCTTGGCAGCGAGCGGCGGCGAGCTTCTCCGGCGGCCGCGAGGGTTCTGGAGGGGATACGTGGACGGCGGGGACGATGTCGGCACAACGGGACACGGAGAGACATCGAGAGAGAGGTCAGAGCGATCGTGACCGAAGCGGGGGGTTGTGCAGAGCGCGGTTTTGGCACGGCCGACGCATGGTCACCGCGTGCCTTGGTGCCCAAGGTGCACTCCGACTCGTTCAATCATGTCTACACGATCGACCCTGCTCCCTGAGGCCTCACAGTGCCACTGGTTTGACAAGAGATGACTTGAACAGAGGGATAGCTCTCCGACAAGATTTTGAACAGAAACTAGGGACGAATCCAGAAGAGATATGGGTTGGCAAAGGGGTCGAACAAGTTGTCTAGAGTGTTCAGTGTTGGAAGGACTACCCACTAAACAATTTTGAGACACTTTCAACAAGATTTGCTCATGGTTCCTTCACAAACCACCTTCTGGTCCAGGAATGAGAATCTTGAAGTAGTGCTCAGTTGGCTCAGTGGATTTGCATGAAACTTGGTCAAGGAGAGTAATTAGGGGCTGCCAAGATTCCATAAAATTTTCATGGCATTTGGACAAGTATAACTGGTACCTCCTTCACAACACTTTCCACTGCACAGAAACTTGGAGAAATTTCACAGGGCAATTGGGTTAATTAATTGAGCCAAAAATTTGTGGAGGGAGTTTATATGGAGGTGAGAATGTCCTGGTAAAATTTGAGCTTAAATTAAGCAATATAAAATATAGTTGCTTCACACCTGGAAAATATGACCAGAAACCAAGATTGGATGGTATGCTCACATAGATGTTATGATGATGCTCAAACCTTGTGGAGAGTGTTAATTTGAGCATATTAAGATGATTGAGAAATTTCAAATCATTTGGATATGCCTAGCTTGCACTTCCTTCACAAGGCCTCTATTTGAACAGAAACTTTGAAAAAAATTGCTCAGGAATATTCACTAGGCAAATGAAGTTGAAATTTGTCATGAGGCAATGATATGGATAGTAAAGGATGCCCAAAAAGGTTTAGAGCAAGAAAGAAAACCTAAAGGCTACTTGCTTCACAAACTGCCAGCTGGGGCAGAATTAGAAAAGGAATATTGGTGGAATATTTTTGAACATGGCAAGGAAGGTTTTGTCATATCTGAGGAAAATATGACCCAACCAATTTATGAGAATTAATTGGGAATTTTCAGAGTGATGGAACTATGGGTTGCTTCACAACCCAGGACAGACAGGGTTATTCCTTTAATAGAAAAATGAATATTCCCAAGGAAAAGAATATTGGATTTGGTCCATGATGGAAATTACATGGTCTTGGGATGATTTGAGATTGACAAGTCACTGGGGAGAGGAATCAAGGTGATCTCTCCAGGTTTCAAGACCACTAAGCCACTGAAAGAGCAAATCCAGACCAGAATCCAAATAAAATCAATAGAAAAAAAATGGGCAAAATTCAGGGTGTTACAAACCTACCCCCCTTAAAGAAATCTCGTCCTCGAGATTTGGTTGCTCAGGGGTCAAACATGAATATTCTCACTTGAGGAAACCGTTTCCAACTCGGGCTTCCTTTTTGCCCTTGTATAATGCTCCTATTAAATTTCATCTGACTGACTGTCTAGCTTCGGGGTAGTTTGTTTTACTGGATCCTCATTCTGACAGATCTTACCTCATATATTACTCTGATATTAATCCTTTTATATTTGCTGACCTGTCTGGGTGCGATGAATTATTCTAACTGAAATACCTGTCCTTCTCACAAGTCCGAGAGTTATTCCTTATGGACGTGTTGTGATGTCGTCCAATACGGACGAACGTCCATTGAGTTGTGAACAGATTCTTTCAGTGGACGCAAAATCTTTTGCTCATTGCATTGGGTGGCTTCCAATAGTTGTGTGTCCTCCAGATTGAAAACAGTGCGGTGCATCTTACCCGTTCTCCTAGTGGAGTCTGACTTCTCGTAATGATTGCTGGAACCTTTTGGATATCTCCACTGTCTTGAGTATCATGTTTGTACCAAAGATTTAACTGTCACCTGTCGTGACAGCATAAAGGTGTACGGTCTTATTACGATACTATCCACAGTCTTGACTGACAGTGGTCCTGGCAGCAGAATTTTTATGCACGGCAGGTTCTTCTTTAACTGATTCCCATATGTGAGGACACATGCTTCGAAACTGTTATTCATCCTTCTAATTACTCAGTCTGACAGGCTTGAATATCCTCTTCTGATGATGCTAAGAATATATAACTGGCTGAGCGGGTTGACTCGATATGGGGTCCTTGCAAGTGAGATAGACCCCGTGGGTGTGTACCCATGGTGATCGGTACCGATCCATACTGTCCGGAGTATCTGTACCATGCATCCATTACCATACTTGTATGGACGATCTTGCTCCTTCATTATGGTTTTCTTTGCCTGGATCCTTAGCTGAAAGAGCTTGGCCTCATGTATTCTTGGTTCTTCGGGTGACCATGGGTGCTGCTAGGTACAATATTTCGGCAGGTGTATTACTTTACAAGTTGTAGATGTAGGGTAATGACCGTCTGAACCCTTGGATAACCGGCAAATAAACCAGTAGCCACCAGAACGGTCTTTACAACTCAAATCTAGGACATTACTGGAATAACTCAACCCTGACTCAAGACGGCTGAAAAGCAGCTCAGAGCATGAGACAGTGTTGATAAGAAGAAAGTAGCAGCTCCCTAAGACGGCCGAAAAACAGCTCAGAGCATAGGGTCACTGCTACGGAAAGAAATTCAACAGCTGCCTGAGACGGCCGAAAAACAGCTCAGAACACGGGCCAGTTGCTGATAAGAGAAATAAAAATTGGCATCCACCCCAGACGGCCGGAAACAGCTCAGAACACAGGCGTGTTGCCGTTACCAAAGAAAGATGGGCAAGGGTTCATCTGCGTCCCATACAGCTCACTACTATGCATTCGGGTATGAGCATAATGATTTGAACATGCAGGCATAACACGGAGCAACACTTTAGGGCATATATCAAAGGGTCGACTTGTTCCATAGGTTGTTGGTTATCACACTGAGGTGTATGACTAATGTTCTTCTTCTTCTTACATAGATCATGCAGTAGTCAGATCCTCACCGAGCTGACATCATTGTATGGGTAGCTCGTATGACCTTGGCAGCATGTTCACCACATATATGGAAACATGTGTGGCTAAGCATTTGATTTTTGAGGCAGACTTTCATCCTGACCGATTCTTGCCTTCTGACCAAACTGTTGTGGAGCTGATCCTTGGGATGCATGGTCATATGCGGCCAACTGACTGAGAATTATCTTGTACTGGTGAGGATGTGATGCCTTACTGACGGAGGTTGCTTAGCTTGTGTTGGAAGCCATTGTGAATATCTTGCCGAGGAAGGCTGAATAGCTTGTGCCTGAAGCTTCTCCCGGGATAGCATGCTTGCATCACAAGATGTCCATGTGTCGTGCCGAGGAAGACACAGGAACCCTTGCGTTGTACGCTTCTCAGATAACTTGTGAAGAAAGACTGGGTTGCTTACATCTGAAGCTTTCTTTTTGCCATATGCGAACTGGGTGCAGATATATATACCTCTGACTCGGAATGTACTGTTGATCATGCACATATCCTTGCCTTCTTGCTGATTTGATTATTACTGCTGTGAAGATCGCACATTGGTATGTACCTGATGCCGATAACCAATCCAGTCAGGATATTATTTTAATCAGACCAGATATTCCCCATGTCAGGCAGTCAGCGCCAAATCCCATATTGTTGAGCTGAGCTTCCAAATGACTGTCTCTTCATTGATTCTTTGAGTCCGGTGTCGGTGAGCATCTTCCATAAGGGGAAATAAGGTAACACCAAGGGCCCAAAGATAGAAGCAAAAGAAACGACTAAACAAAGGCACACAAATCATCAAAATAACACACAGGCAATATCATAATATACAGCTATCCACAACAATAATATGCATGCCTACCTAAACACACAAATCTCGCAAGAACTCCGGTACTACGGTCTAACATGCTGTGGCGATGTGCACGAAAGTGAATTCATGTGTGGAAAGAGTTGGTGTAAACAAAGCTACACCAAATAGGGGATTAACACTGGTTCCATCTGGACGGACGCGGTGGCGAGGACGAACTTGATGATCGGGAATCGGAACACGAAGGTCACGACCACATCATCATCAAGCGTACGGCAGAAATCGTACTTGTCCAAGGAATGAATGGCAGGGTAGAATAGCGATGGGAAGAAGGGCTTGCAGGCATTGTCCTTTTCTGATAACTAAGATCAGTAAGGGTTGCCAAAGCGGCTAGAGGGATGGCCAGATTCGGGATAGAAACATGTCTATCACCGAAACGATAGGGGTGGCTAAAAAGGTTGGATTGGTGTGGTACCGGTGCATCAATCCGACAAGGAATCGATACCACCAAGCACCTTGGCATCACTCCGCTGGGACGGAGATGACACCACACCAAGGAACAAATATGTGACTGGAGGGTACAGGTAGTGGATTGCCACCTATACTCACCAGACCCATCGTTAGTGATAACTAGTCTATATGCATGTTGTGCAGCAAACCAATGCAACAAACAAGTGCAGCAACGGATAAGACTCTATGCTACCGGTTTCTAACGTTCGCGCGGTCTAGGGCGTTCTACAGCCAAACCTGCTCTGATACCAACGCTTGTGGCACCCCGGCTCAGAGGAAACCAGAACGCTCCGTATTCCAGCCCAGAGACAAGTCTTCTGGAATACGGCACTGTTGGCATAGAACAAGTCAGCTTTTATTACTGTGGATAAGGTTACAAGGGTACAAAGATTACATCGGCACGACGATACTACGCCTGCCCAGGGTAGCTCTATGCTAACAGCAGAACAACCCGGGAAGCGAAGTACCCTCGGCAGCGGAACAATGACGGCGGTGGTGAACTCCACTCCGCAGGGACTCTGGCTGGAACGCGTATCCTAGCTCGCAAACTCGGAATCCTCGACAAGCAAGCAATCATGGCTGGACCTGCAAACTGGCATGACACGCCAGGTGAGTACTTTGAATGTACTCGCAAGCTTACAGCAACCAAAGCAGTCAAGACAAGCAACAGCATGGCATTAACAGATTAAGCAGGTGTAAACATGATGATGCTAGAACAATATGGCATATGAGCATGATGTCACTACATGCAATAGGTTAAATCTATCATGATGCCACTTACTCTGTTCGGGGTTATCTCGTAACCACCACATGTAAGAACTTACCATCGTGTGTGCCACACGATAATCTCGGAACCAACCAAACTTGGTATTACAATACCGTAGTGATAACATGATCACAAGGAGCTTGGTCTTTACCCGATATCACCACATAACACTGTCAACCAAATCCGGTATCCACGATACCACGGTGATCCTCTCATGATCACGATCAACGAACGTCGGTATCCTCGATACCACGGTGATCCTCTCGCGATCACATAAAGATCAACCGACTTCTTTCTCATCGAACGGGGTTGTTATAAGCAAGATTATTATTCTGTTGACCCATAGTGTGTCCTACTACGAACTGTGCCCATATCCGAGGACGCGGCTATCGATAGATTATACACTCTGCAGAGGTTAGTACACTGTACCCACACCACGGAACTCATGGCCTCGTGCTCCCATTCGGGTGGACCAACGACGTTCCGACAAAACCCAGTCTATTGCATGGCACTCTCCCGGCCACTCCGACAAACTCCCCTTTGGGCTATGTCATGGGTGACCCCTGTGTCCTTCCGACACCTACCATCGTCATGGCCAAACAAAATTGTCCCAAACGGGGACCTGAGCTCAATACCAAACCTGGGTTCACAAGGCTTCTGCCACCTACCGGGCCAGGGTAGCGCTGCCGCATAACCTTCCCTGGTTGGAGGCACCGGCGAGAGGCATGACAATAGACCGACTTAGTGCTGCCCCATCCCAGCAAGTGTGGTTGCACTGGTAAGCTCGGTTGGGTCCGCACTATGACTCAGCCAACAGGTGTTCAAGTTTGATTAACATCCGGTTTAACTTTGAATGATGATGTACTGAGTCATAATAACAAGATGAGCTCATATGATCATGATACCCCTAAGCAGGGATGGGAATCATAATGTCTGATTCATAGCAATAACAACATGCAAGCATTAACCAGCTACATGCATAGGGCATGGTAAGCATGAATAACCTTATTGTGTCTATAGCCGATGACCAGGCAACATGCAGACATGTCATCATCAAAGATTGAACTACTACATGGATTAAGCAGGAACATAGTACTATTAATGAATACTTGATACTTAGCATGTCACATGAGCATATGCATATTAAATAACTTTCAAGCATGAATCCATAGCCATTGCAAAGTCTGTCATGCAAGTGGTTATTGTGGCTTGCCTTGCACCAATGATATGGAAAGAGTACTCCTGGTCCTCAAAACAATCTGTAAAGCATTTTTGAAAGCACCTTTTCAATAATCACATAAAGCATTTTCTACTGTCCAGAAATTCTAGACAGCAGAGAAAAATACCAAAGTTTTACAGAAAATAAAGGAGCTCATAAGACAAATATTGCAAAAAGAATGAGCTCATTTGGGCTTATGGTTTAAAAGATATTCATGGTCAAAGTTGAGTCAACTTTCTGGTTATATTTGAATTAAAACAGAAACAGAGAAAACTCCAGGGGCGGCCACGTCGAAGGCGTAAAGTGGGGTTACGCCTCCACTTACGTACCCCTTAGGCGCGCTGAGCCACTGGCAGGTGGGGCTCTCCGGTCCGATTTAAAAGGGGAAGGAGGGAAACAGGGAGGGGCGGAGCTCACCGGCGACGCTCACTGGCATAGAGACGGCGGAGGGATTGGGAGATGGCGGGGATGGATCGGTCAGACGACTGCGGTCACTCCCGTACCCGTAGCTCCGCGGATGGTGGCTGGACGGCGTCGCCCACTCCGACTCAGGAGGCGGTGAGTTTCGGTGGCCGACGGATCCGACAATTCCGGCGAGCTCTCGGGCGGAGGAGGGCTTGGGGAGGTCTAGTGAAGCTCCAGGAACTCCACGGTGGCTTCAATTGGGTCTGGGGCGGACGGAGGCGAGGGGGAAGCGCAGAGGCAGAGCGGCGGAGCTTCTCGCCGGAGATGGAGCAGAGGAGCTTCCCGGCTCCGCTTCTGGCTCGAGGAGAAGATTAAGAGGGAGAGGAGTGAGGTGGGTGAGAGCAATCGAGGCTGAGGGGGGCTATATATAGGGGAGAGGGGATAGCCGAGCTGGATCCCGCCACGGCCGTGCGGGCACATCAAGTACGGCGAGCTGGCCGCAGCGCAAGTCGTCGCGGCACGGCTGAGGTCGACTTGAGTACGCAGGACTGACGGGACCGAACCAGAGCCATTAAGGACGCGAGGCCAAGGATGGGGACGGATGCTCACTATTCTGCCCGTGACGGAGCTTGGCAGCGAGCGGCGGCGAGCTTCTCCGGCGGCCGCGAGGGTTCTGGAGGGGATACGTGGACGGCGGGGACGATGTCGGCACAACGGGACACGAAGAGACATCGAGAGAGAGGTCAGAGCGATCGTGACCGAAGCGGGGGGTTGTGCAGAGCGCGGTTTTGGCACGGCCGACGCGTGGTCACCGCGTGCCTTGGCGCCCAAGGTGCACTCCGACTCGTTCAATCATGTCTACACGATCGACCCTGCTCCCTGAGGCCTCACAGTGCCACTGGTTTGACAAGAGATGACTTGAACAGAGGGATAGCTCTCCGACAAGATTCTGAACAGAAACTAGGGACGAATCCAGAAGAGATATGGGTTGGCAAAGGGGTCGAACAAGTTGTCTAGAGTGTTCAGTGTTGGAAGGACTACCCACTAAACAATTTTGAGACACTTTCAACAAGATTTGCTCATGGTTCCTTCACAAACCACCTTCTGGTCCAGGAATGAGAATCTTGAAGTAGTGCTCAGTTGGCTCAGTGGATTTGCATGAAACTTGGTCAAGGAGAGTAATTAGGGGCTGCCAAGATTCCATAAAATTTTCATGGCATTTGGACAAGTATAACTGGTACCTCCTTCACAACACTTTCCACTGGACAGAAACTTGGAGAAATTTCACAGGGCAATTGGGTTAATTAATTGAGCCAAAAATTTGTGGAGGGAGTTTATATGGAGGTGAGAATGTCCTGGTAAAATTTGAGCTTAAATTAAGCAATATAAAATATAGTTGCTTCACACCTGGAAAATATGACCAGAAACCAAGATTGGATGGTATGCTCACATAGATGTTATGATGATGCTCAAACCTTGTGGAGAGTGTTAATTTGAGCATATTAAGATGATTGAGAAATTTCAAATCATTTGGATATGCCTAGCTTGCACTTCCTTCACAAGGCCTCTGTTTGAACAGAAACTTTGAAAAAAATTGCTCAGGAATATTCACTAGGCAAATGAAGTTGAAATTTGTCATGAGGCAATGATATGGATAGTAAAGGATGCCCAAAAAGGTTTAGAGCAAGAAAGAAAACCTAAAGGCTACTTGCTTCACAAACTGCCAGCTGGGGCAGAATTAGAAAAGGAATATTGGTGGAATATTTTTGAACATGGCAAGGAAGGTTTTGTCATATCTGAGGAAAATATGACCCAACCAATTTATGAGGATTAATTGAGAATTTTCAGAGTGATGGAATTATGGGTTGCTTCACAACCCAGGACAGACAGGGTTATTCCTTTAATAGAAAAAGGAATATTCCCAAGGAAAAGAATATTGGATTTGGTCCATGATGGAAATTACATGGTCTTGGGATGATTTGAGATTGACAAGTCACTGGGGAGAGGAATCAAGGTGATCTCTCCAGGTTTCAAGACCACTAAGCCACTGAAAGAGCAAATCCAGACCAGAATCCAAATAAAATCAATAGAAAAAAAATGGGCAAAATTCAGGGTGTTACAAGATCCTCCTCCCTGTAGCAGTTGCCTTGGGCCTCCTTTTATACGTTCAAAGGGGTCACCACAGTGGCAAAATGTACATACATTGAGGTGTAAAGTAGCTACAGGGTTATCATACCTAACCACTGACGGATTAGGACGAATGCATTTAATGCACCATGAGGTGTTTGTTTAGGTGTCCTCACTTTCTTGGGGATGGAAAAAGGGGCCATCCCATCAGCATCGCTTAAGCTCTCCTCCACTAGCGCGTTGCCACGCATCCAGAGAAGGACCCAGAATGTCAGGCTTGTTGCTGTGCCAAAGCGGTGGCACAGTGGCAGAATCTTGCCGGGCGCCGAATCTTGCCGGGCGTGAAATCTTGCCGAGCTTCGCAGGCCACCCCAGCAAGATCTTGCCGAGGAGGCTGGCTTTCGGTCTTCAGTTCTTCTTATCTGCTGATCCTCAGATCCTTGACTTGAATGTTTCTTCGATAACTCGAGTTAACCTCCAACTGTTCCTCGACAAGCCTGGCCGCGAGTATGGCTACAACTGCCCATGCACAAGTACGGGGTACTAACGGCCCAATACTTAGTACACCGACACTCAACTTGATAACACTCCTGGAGATCATGGCCCTTGGTCCGATGAATCTTATAGTATGGCCCATCACCTTTCCCAGCTTTCTCGGCAGCCGCCGCCTCCCGGCAGTCAGCGCATGTGGTAGCCTCCTTGCCGGGGGCTTCAGCCTTGGCCTTCTTGTCGGTACTAGGCGTGCCTGACCCCTCAACAGCCATCATTGTCTTATCCTTGCGTTTCTTGTTGTGCTTCTTGTTCTTCGTCTTTTTACGGATGGTTTTGTCGTCATCTTCTGAGTCGATGTCGACGCAATCTTCCTCCCCAGGAAGCTTCCTCCCATCCTCCACCCGAGCAGACTTGTCCACCAAAGTGTAGAGCTCCTTCACAGTCTTGGGCAACCGAACGTTCATCTTGGAATGTATCCTGTGGCTGCGCACGTTGGATTGGAAGACAGCTATCATGGCAGCTGGGTGGATATCTGGGATATTTCTGTGGACTCGACTGAATCTCTGCAAGTACTTCCGCAGAGCTTCTCCTTCTTTCTGCCGGAGAAGCTGCAAGTCACTGGGCCGCCCTGGTTCTTGATGGCCACCCGTGAAGGCACCAATGAACTCGTGGAACAGGTCAGCCCAGGTCGAAATGGAGTTCTCCGGCAGGTGCATCAGCCAAGACCTCACATTTGACTTGAGGGCCAAAGGGAAGTAGTTGGTGAACACCTTCTCATCTCTTCCCCCGGCAGCTTGAACAGCGATGGTGTAGATGCTCAAGAACTCTGCCGGGTTTAATCTCCCATCATACTTCTCGGGTATCTCTGGCTTGAACGTGAGAGTGGACGACCAACGGACTTGCCCTAGCTCACGGGTAAAGGCAGGGCACCCAACCTCGAAAGGCAGGCACCAGCCATCTTCGAGGGCGGGCTCGTCGACGTCGGGGCCATCGCACCCATTGGTCTGGTGGGGGTTGTCGCGGCGCCGCTCGTCGATGAAGCGCGCGCCTTCCCTTCGCCTGCCCTCCGGGGCACGCTGTCGGCCTTGACGCGCTCGAGGATCTGACGAGGCCATCGAGACGTCATCGGGCGCCTGGACTTGCGGCTCCCGGGTGGCTTGCCGTGGTGGGGATTGCACCGTGAGGGTCGCCCCTCCCGCACGACCAGTCGCACGAGCCGTCGTTGCTGCCTAGGGAGGCCGTGGCGGTCCGGCCCGCTGTGATCCTTCCGCCTTGGCAAAACCAATCAAACTTTGGATGGTGGCTCGTCACTCATCCATCTGGTCTGCCGCCGGTGGAAATCTCAACAGCAGTTGGGCTCGCACCATGGCCTCTGAGGCAGTGCTTGGCATAGGTGATGACGATGTAGATCGTAGTGTCGCTCGGCTCTTGACGTTACCGGTGGCGACTGCGCCGCGCGCTTGCTGCTGTGAACCAGCCGTTTGGACGGCATGGTGTCGCGGCGGAGGCGCCTGAGGGCCAGCGGCTCCACTGGGCACAGTAGCTGGGTCAGCCCGCCCCGGGGGTGGCGCGTGCCTTGCGGTTGCGCCCGCAGCGGGGGCGGCCGAAGGGTTGCGATTCGCCCCAGAGCGAGCATCATCACTGCGGCTGTGCCCGTTGGTGAGGAGAAAGGGTTCAGGCGGAACGACCCCTCCATCCATACCTCGTGGAGCATGGCCGTCGGAATGTTGCTAAAGCTGTCCTTCCCCGGTACCTCCCGTTCCTGCTTCGGCCGTGGGGGAGGTGGCGACGGCGCCGCCTGCGCCAACCACGTCTCCCGCAGCATCCACACCCTCGCGAGCCCCCGCATTTCCCGCGACGTCAGCGGTCGCGGGCGGCGGAGCCTTCGAGGTGGACGGGTGATTTGCAACTCCAGGCTTCCTCTTGGGCGCCATAGTCGATGACGCCGTCGACGATGAAAATGTCGATGAAGATGACGCGCAGCGTACGCTCTCGGTTTCGCACAAGTGATGCCCCTACCTGGCGCGCCAAAGATGTCGTGGGAAACCACGGCCACCTATGGGGCCATCAGCCCCTTTTGGTTCGGCGGGGGGATGGACACAATGCACAAAGAGCGGAGAAGCGTCGCGCAGCACGGCAGAGATCACACGGGCAGTCTTTACCTAGGTTCAGGCCGCCGTGAGGCGTAAAACCCTACTCCTGCTTTGGTGGATTGATAGTGGATAATGGTGGTGAAACGTAGCACACTCGCCCGGCAAGGTTGCTCTGGGGGCGAGAGTGGCTACGCGTGTATGGATATGCCAGGATCCAACCCTCTCTACGGTCGCCATGGGCCTCTTTTTATAGATTAAGGGGTCACCACGGTGGCAAATCAGTCTTTGCGTACTGATTAGATAGCTAACAGTGCTATCATATCTAACTCTGCAGGCTGACAGAGCGCATTAAATGCACTGCTCTGTGTCACATTACAGCTCACCCAGCAAGCCCTACTGGGCTGTTTTGCCAGCTTCGCGCCTACTTGCTTGACACCCCTCAGGATGGGTGTCATATGGAGGTGTTTGTTTTAGGAAGTGGCTGCCATGTGGCAGAAAGCAGCCACTTAGTCACCTTGGAGCTTGACACCGCTTCGATTACTGACTTGCGTTGCTTGTGAGGTGGAGCGGTGGAGTGGCTTGCCTCCACCAGCCCCGGCAGGCCTGTCGGGACGTTCTGGGAGCTTGCTTCCGGGGGAAAAACCAACCCTGCCAGGCTCGCCTGCCCGGCAAGGTAGGCCCAGACTTGGGTTTTTTTCCCGGGAGTAGCAACTTGCTTGTTATTCTTCTTGAAGTTCCCTTTCT
The DNA here is from genome assembly GCA_011799875.1 of Thinopyrum elongatum. Lineage (NCBI taxonomy): Eukaryota > Viridiplantae > Streptophyta > Magnoliopsida > Poales > Poaceae > Thinopyrum > Thinopyrum elongatum. Next base: position 423,121,819 of record CM022302.1, read on the forward strand.
TGCCCTCGCCCTTTTTCTTGAAACTAGTGGTCTTGTCAATCATCAACACTTGATGCAATTTCTTGATTTCTACCTTCGCCGACTTCAGCATCGCGAAGAGCTTGGGAATCATTTTCATCATCCCTTGCATATTATAGTTCATCACGAAGTTCTAGTAACTTGGTGATAGTGACTAGAGAAATCTGTCAATCACTATCTTATCTGGAAGATTAACACCCACTTGATTCAAGCGATTGTAGTACCCAGACATTCTGAGCACATGCTCACTAGCTGAGCTATTCTCCTCCATCTTGTAGGCAAAGTACTTGTCAGAGGTCTCATACCTCTCGACACGGGCATGAGTCTGAAATACCAATTTCATCTCTTTGGAACATCTCATATGCTCCGTGGCGTTCAAAACATTTTTGAAGTCCCGGTTCTAAGCCGTAAAGCATGGTGCACTAAACTATCAAGTAGTCATCATATCGAGCTTGCCAAACGTTCATAACGTCTGCATCTACTCCTGCAATAGGTCTGTCACCTAGCGGTGCATCAAGGACATAATTCTTCTGTGCAGCAACGATGATATTCCTCAGATCACGGACCCAGTCCGCATCATTGCTACTATCATCTTTCAACTTAGTTTTCTCTAGGACCATATCAAAAATAAAACAAGGGAGCTATACACGAGCTATTGATCTACAACATAATTTGCAAATACTACCAGGACTAAGTTCATGATAAATTAAGTTCAATTAATCATATTACTTAAGAACTCCCACTTAGATAGACATCCCTCTAGTCATCTAAATGATCACGTGATCCATATCAACTAAACCATGTCCGATCATCACGTGAGATGGAGTAGTTTTCAATGGTGAACATCTCTATGTTGATCATATCTACTATATGATTCACGTTCGACCTTTCGGTCTGAGTGTTCCGAGGCCATATCTGCATATGCTAGGCTCGTCAAGTTTAACCCGAGTATTCTGCACGTGCAAAACTGGCTTGCACCCATTGTATGTGAACGTAGAGCTTATCACACCCGATCATCACGTGGTGTCTCGGCACGACGAACTGTCGCAACGGTGCATACTCAGGAAGAACACTTATACCTTGAAATTTAGTGAGGGATCATCTTATAATGCTACCGCCGTACTAAGAAAAATAAGATGCATAAAAGATAAACATCACATGCAATCAAAATATGTGACATGATATGGCCATCATCATCTTGTGCCTTTGATCTCCATCTCCAAAGCACCGTCATGATCTCCATCATCACCGGCTTGACACCTTGATCTCCATCGTAGCGTCGTTGTCGTCTCGCCAACTATTGCTTCTACGACTATCGCTACCGCATAGTGATAAAGTAAAGCAATTACATGGCAATTGCATTTCATACAATAAAGCGACAACCATAAGGCTCCTGCCAGTTGCCGATAACTTTTACAAAACATGACCATCTCATACAATAACGTATATCACATCATGTCTTGACCATATCACATCACAGCATGCCTTGCAAAAACAAGTTAGACGTCCTCTACTTTGTTGTTGCAAGTTTTACGTGGCTGCTACGGGCTTCTAGCAAGAACCGTTCTTACCTACGCATCAAAACCACAACAATTTTTTGTCAAGTGTGTTGTTTTAACCTTCAACAAGGACCGGCCGTAGTCAAACTCGATTCAACTAAAGTTGGAGAAACAGACACCCGCCAGCCACCTGTGAGCAAAGCACGGCGGTAGAACCAGTCTCATGAACGCGGTCATGTAATGTCGGTCCGGGCCACTTCATCCAACAATACCGCCGAATCAAAGTAAGACGTTGGTGGTAAGGAGTATGACTATTATCGCCCACAACTCTTTGTGTTCTACTCGTGCATATCATCTACGCATAGACCTGGCTCTGATGCCACTGTTGGGGAACGTAGCATGCAATTTCAAAATTTTCCTACGCTCACGCAAGATCTATCTAGGAGATGCTTAGCAACGAGGGGGGGAGAGTGTGTCCACGTACCCTCGTAGATCGAAAGCGGAAGCGTTAGGTTAACACGGTTGATGTAGTCGAACGTCTTCACGATCCAACCGATCCAAGCATCGAACGTACGGCACCTCCGTGCTCAGCACATGTTCAGCTCGATAACGTCCCTCGAACTCTTGATCCAGCAGAGGGTCGAGGGAGAGTTCCGTCAGCACGACAGCGTGGCGACGGTGTTGGTGATGCGATCCGCAGAGGGCTTCGCCTAAGCACTACGACGCTATGACCGGAGGAGTAAACTGTGGAGGGGGGCACCACACACGGCTAAGAGAATAATTGATGTGCTCTAGGGTGCCCCCTTGCCCCCGTATATAAAGGAGGGGAGGAGGAGGCCGGCCACCAAGGGGGGCGTGCCATGGGGGGGAGTCCTACTAGGACTCCCAGTCCTAGTAGGATTCCCCCTTCCTTTTCCGGAGTGGGAAAGGGGGAAAGGGAGAGAGAAGAGGAGAAGGAAAGGGGGGCGCGCCCCCTCCCCTAGTCTAATTCGGACTCCCCATGGGAGGGGGTGCAGCCACCCCTTGTGGGCTGCCTCCCCTCTTCCCTATGGCCCATGAGGCCCATTAACTCTCCCGGGGGGTTCCGGTAACCTCCCGGTACTCCGAAAAATACCTGAAATGATCCGGAACTATTCTGGTGTCCGGAGACACCTGTAGAGTATCTTTATAATCACCCAGTTACGTTGTGAGGTTTGATAGCACACAAGGTGTAACACCCTGGTTTTCGCTCCCTGTTTTTTTCCTTCGCGGGATTTGACTCCCGTCTTTTTTCTCGGTGTTATCGGATTTCTATAGCTCTTGGGAATATGAAGATGGTCATTTAGTCTTGCCTTCCCTATCCAACCTGAGATCCTCTTGAGATCAACCTTGCCACCCAAGATCTATTTTCAGGATTTCGCCATCGAAACCCTAGCTTCCGAGTTGCCGGAAGAGAAACCCTGATCCTCTCAGTTGCAAAGGAACCTCAATTTCCTTTGATATGTTGCCTCCCAAACTTTTCCCAGTGATCATTCTTCATCTATGAACCCTGGATATGCAGAAATATTGCCAAGTCATTTGCAATATTTTTCATTTATAATTAATTCATTTTTCTGCTGTTTAAAGGAATTAAATCCAGGAAAATATCTATCCATCTCCAAAGTTTATGAAAACTTGTGGAGATATCCTTTGTGATCATATTGAGCTCCCATAAAAATATTGGCCATAATTAAATAGGGGAAATTGCCTTTTTCCTATTTAATGTCAATATTGCATTTTGGGCACTTTCTAAAGGAACTACCATTTTGGTAGCCAGGAAAAATCCCAAATAAATTGTGGAGATTCTCCTATCCGTATCTTCACCATTTCCATCAAGAACCCAAGTTCCACCCATTAAAGTTTGAGCACAGCATCCATTTGCAAATTCTGTCCAGATTTTCAGTTTGCAAAGGAAGTGCTTGAACCCTTGATCCATTTGAGCTGAAATTTTGCATGGTGGTTAACATTGACTTATTCCTGATGTAAACCAAAAACCAGCTCAATTCATTCATCCATTCATCCACAGAATTTTTCTGAAGTTTCTGTCCTTTTCAAAGCTCTGTGAAGGAAGTACCATATAGGAATTTCCAAATGAGCTTAAATTTTACCAGCATCTCCATTTGTTCAAATCATCACCCTCTACAAAAATTCATCACATTTCATCAAGCCATATGAGGGCAGCTTCAAAGTCAACTTTCTGGACCAGATTTGGCATTACAAAGGAAGTACATGCAAATGAGGTCCAAATGCCTTCAAATTTTGCAAGCATATAGTTCTTCCTACCACATCTCAACCTGACAACATCTTAGTTCCATTTACCAAGTTATTTTACCTTAGCTTCTGCCCCAAGTTTCCCTCCATAAACTATTCTGGATCACCTCAATTACTCTGGAGGCTTCCTTGTCCATCCAATGTCATAGCTTATATATTTGATCAGTGAACATCCTGTTGGACAAGTCTATAAGGGCAGACGCGGGCCAGAGCATGCGGTCAGCGTGGTGACCGCGTGGGTGACAGACCAAAACTGTGCACCGCATGCCCACCGCGTCGGATAGGACGGCTCGAGCCACGGCAGCATGTCCCCTAGCGCCGACTACGTCGCCGCCGTCCACGTACCCCCTCTGGAACCCTCTCCCCCTCTGTTTTCTTCCTCGCCGGACGACGACAAGCTCCGTCGTACCACCATTGTTGCCACGCGGCTCCAGTCGCGCTCGAGCCTTCCTGAAGCACCAGCTAGCTTCCCTGCTCGCCCGTGCCACTCCCCGACACCGCGCGCCAGCCAGAGTTGTCGCCTCCGAGCACCAGGAAGCCGGCCAGCTCATCGCCGCGGCCGAGCTTATCCTCCTCCTCGTCAAGCTATAAATAGCCCTTCCCGCAGGGCTTGGAGCTCACCAGCCTCCTCCCCTCTCCCTCTAGTCCACCCCACACCCTCGCTTGTCCATTTCCCTCGCTGGAGCTCTCCCATGGCCGCCTTGGCCGCCGTCGGCCTCCGCTTAAATTAAGACGAGCCGGAGCTCCTCTCGCCATCCTACCACCACCAGTAGCCTCACCATGTTCCGGCGACCCCCTCCGCCCTTTCCCTCCCTCTCCGGTGGCCCATGGCGCCGCGCCCGAAGTTGTTGTGTCCGCCGTCCGCCGCGGTCGGCGCCCTCCTCAACCTGGCGCTCCCCGGGGAAGCAGCAGCATCCCACGCGAAGCGCGGCGTCGCCCTGAGCCTTTCGGTAGCCGGAGCCCCGCCGGAGACGGCCCGTAGCTCCGGCTATCGCCGTCAAACGCCGCCTCTGCCTCGGTCGAACGCAGGCGCGTGAGGTAGGTGACAACCAGGCCAGCCGGGCCCCATCCTTCCCTGACCCCACCCGTCAGCCTAAGAGGCAAGTCAACGCGGGCCCGAGCTGTTTAAGTGGATACGTATTCACTTGAATACGTTTTCTTGTTTAGAAAGCATACTTTGGTTTAACTGCGACTGAAAATTCGTTTTCCTTTGCAGAAAACGTATTTCAACCGTAGGCACTTTCAGTTTTCTCAGTCAGGGGCTTGTTTGCAGAAACCTTTTCACAGATAGGTCCCTGGCAGAAAAACTATCACAACTTTTTGCTCGTAGCTCCGATTCAGGTGATTCTGGCGCTCACGTCTTCATCTCGTCGAGCCCGTTTCGATGAAGACATTTTCATAATGTTTACACACTGTGAAAATGACCATTATGCCCTTGCCCTATATCAGCCCCCTTCGAGGGAGAACCTTTTCCGGTGAATTCTTCCGCGGCTTCACCGCACTTCTTCCCGGAGTATTCTTCGACCTCAGGCAAGCCGACCATCTGATATATGCCCTAAAGCATTGCTCTATGTTATTCTTGTGTGTTTAACCTAATAATGATGCCCGTGCTAGAACTACTTAAATCCCTGTTAGTTTGTTCTCAACGTTTAAATTACCTGAACATGTTTATCATTACCGCACTAAGGACTCGTTATGACGTTATACGGAGATAGGTTGTTATGTTATGCAGTTGTTACTCCATTCATAGTTAACACCAGGTCAAGTTATTCATGATGGATATCACTGTCGGTTAAGTACTTGCTAAAAACTAAACATAGTGGTTGATCTTGAGTCACCTGTCCGGGCTTATTCATGCAACCACATTTGCCGGTATGGGACGGCCTTGACTTGGTCTGGCTCGGTGCTCTTTCACCGATACCTCCAAAGAGGGAGGGTTATGCGTGCGTGCTGCCCTGATCAGGTAGACGGTGATAACCCTGTGAGCCCAATTGAGTTGTTTGCCGGCGTCCCCGTTTGGGACAGTTTAGTTAGGCCACGATGGTGGCAGGTGTCACGGGGTGACACGGGGCCACCCAAGGCTTGACTTCGAGGGAGTGTGATTACCGGTGGTACGATGAAAGAGTCTCGGGTCAGACAGGTTTCGTTGGAGCAATGCTGGTCCACCCGAATGGGATCACGAGGTCAGTGCTCCATAGTGTGGGTAAAGTGCGCAACCTCTGCAGAGTGTAAAATCTATTCGAATAGCCGGGTCCATGGTATTGGACAGCCCGTCCAGACCTCACTAGGTGGTCAACCATAATGATGATAATAACGGTGGAAGAACCTGTCCTGCATAGACATCAGATGTTGTCAGGAATATGGTATGTTAGCCATGGGATGGCTATGGAAGAGATGGTCAGATGACTGAAAGACTTGGATTGGACTTGAATCAGTTTCAGATTGGATCATGAGAATGTTCGGATTATGGATTATTTATTTGATATGCTTTACTTTACTTTACTTCAGTAGTTATCTTGCTAGATAACCCTGTTATGTCATGCTGATCAATGCTGCTAGATGTTTAATCATGCTAGATAATCCTGCCATGACATGGTGATTAAGATTGCTAGATAGGTATACTATGCCATGTCATGATAATTAATGATGCTCTAACAACAAATACATGCTTGAATGCCATGGAATGCTTTGCTTGGTGTATATGTTAGTTTGGTTTGCTTGCAAGTGCATTCAAAAGTACTCAGCGGCCTTCAATGTGGCCAGGTTCGCCTAAGGATCCGTTGTCCGTCGACGAGGAGCCGGAGCGTTCGTGGGCTAGGAGCGTAACCCAGTCAGATCCTTGTGGATTTGAGCCGCACCAAGACCATGCTACCTTAGGATAGAGCATTTCCGCTGCCATCACCTTTGTAACATATCATGTAAGACTTATATACCCATTAATAGAAATGCCTGTGTTCATGATACTTGTTGTAAAAGCGCATGCCAGAGTGATTTCCTGGGCTGGTATGCGTGGCGACCGTCTGGCTAAAGTGGTACTCAGGCGGGGCGCCACAACGGATGGTATCAGAGCAGCCAGGTTGACTGTAGGTTACCCTAGCCAGACTTCATTATCTTGTGCTCAGTAGAAAGCCAAGATGGATATCAGCCATCTTTTGCCAAACAGGCACAGCTACTATTGATCATAAGGCAACCCCCTAGGTTTTTGGCTCCATCAGACCCCAACTCTCGTGGCCTTGCCTCCGGTGTGAAATATTCGCACCCGGCAACGACCCGTGAGCCCTGAACCCCCTAGGTAAACTGGATATCCTTACCCTGCTTGCTAGCCATGGCATTTCTCTCATTAACTCTAGTTTCCTTTGGGAAACGCTTATAAATTCCATCTCTCCCCAATAACCCTAGAATCGCACGACCATAGCCATCGTGCATCGAGTGTGATGTTCCCTCGAGAAGTAGTAGAAGCTTGACACCATTGCTACCAGGAGCACTGTGTGGTTTCGCTTCTAAGTCCTCAGAGGTGCATCGAGTGCGCTATACTAGTTATGCTAGTGGATCTTCGGCCACATGTGTAAGGTCCGCAAAAATTTAAGCTTTATTTGCTTTTTGGTTTCTTGCAGTTTTTGTTTCTTTTCTCGGTTCCGTTTCTTCGCTCCGACTGGATCCATCTGCAAGTGCCGTCAAGAAGACTAGTATACAACTTGGATAATACCCAATAATCCAAATTCAGCAAGAGTCAAGACAAGTAAATTGCCTGATATTCAGAATAGCAACACCGGATCGGTCAAGAATAAAGAGTGGGCCAGAAGCAAAATCTGTGTGCAACAGGCAAGGCTAGAATATACCTGAAAAGATTGACCTCAGAACAGATCACGCCTAAGGAGCAGTCAGATGGGCTACCAAGAATGAACACCAGTAGGGACAAATGATTCCGTCCTCGACACAAGGATTATTTCAGTCAGTGGGGTGAACCTTGAGTCTTTTCTCAATGGACTCAAGAATCATTTATTCCCCACCAAAGACATATTTCAAGAATGTGAATGTGCCAAGAGCAGCAACAAAACTCTAGTGCGAAGATACAAAATTTCAAAGCATATCTTGGAGTTCCACTGGTGCAAATACAAAATTTTCTGGGCACTGTAAACAAGGTTTGCAAGGAATATGGATGAGTTCACGGTTTCCCAAAATCATTGAGCTTCCAAGCATCCAGAATCAAGGAGCACCTAACATGATGGGAAAGCTCAGCTGAACCGAATGGAATGATCCATCAATTGCTTATTATTGGCAACACCTGGTTTGAATGCAAAGGGGTACTCTGAATTAATCATGAACATGAAGTCAGCATCAGTTGTGCAGCCTTTACAGCAACAATGATCAGACCGGCAGAAGGATAAGCGATGTGTGTGACCAATGAAATGTCTTCAGTTAAGGTATGGCCTATACCAAATTTGGCTTCGTTATGGGTAAATTCCGAATACTTCGGAAGGAAGCCAGAATCGGCCATAGATCCGACCGCATGTCACAGTAAAAGGCTTCTGGTATATGAAACCAGCCTTCCTCCACAAGCTACCGAGAGAAGCTTACGATGCCAGACTGCCAATCTTCCTTGGTACGCCACTTGGTGAGAAAATCTTCTGGGATACAGCACTCCCATCTCCCACAGCGTGCTACCGCGGAAAGTTTCTAGCATAAGGCACTTGACCCTCCACAGTAAGTCACATGAAGGAAAGACTGGTAAGGTACGATACCCAGCCTTTTTCAGTACATTACCCTAGCAAAAGCTTCGAGCATTGGGAATTCAGCCTTCTTTAACATGCTATCGTGCCTACAACAAGCTTGTCAGAAGCAAGAACTAGTTTGGACACACATCCGCCTCAGAATTCAGTGGTTATAAAAGGATTCATCCTACACCTGCATACGTTGTGAGCATGTAGTCCAGTGAATCAGTTCATGCGAGCCACTCGTACTCGGGAATGACTGTGTTCGGAGAAACATTGGCCCCATATTTCAAAGAAGGATATTAGCACAGCAACCCCTACGAGGTATGCAAGAGTAAGCTGTGAAAACAAGCCCAACGAACCGGGAAAACAATCAAGGAGCCGTGTTGGCAGGGCATTACAGGTCCATCAAAGGAATCCTCAAGAACAAAGAAGTGGTGGACAAACGACCTCCATGACGGTCAACAAGATACAGTTTCACAGACAAGGTATTACTACCAATCCTTGCCAGACTCTTGCATATACAACCACGACAATGCAATCAACATGCCGCACTCATCCTAAACATGGACCATCAACCAAGATAAAGAGGCTATGCTCTGAAAGATACACTGGATGATAGCGGTACTATGTTCAACTCCGTGGTCATAGCAAGAGGCTATATATGACAGAACCCTTTCCACAAGTGATGGAATTGGAAACAAGACATTCAGATGAAATAGCTCAAAGCACAATAGCACCAACAGTTCGTAGACACCATGACATCACTGGAATAAAAGATTACTGTCTATGATTACTTTGTGATCATGCCTGATATTTCAGTTGAGGATATAGCAGCAATAGCCCGGTTATATTGTTCCTTGAATTGCGAATCACCTAAGGATAATGCCCGAATGCATAAGGGCAGAAGGAAACATCAGCATGGAACCCATAGCCAGACTGAGCATTCTGACATGGCAAAGAGAAAGTCACCTCTAGCCATCAAGGCCATACGAGCACGTGGGCCTGGTACTAGGGAAAGATGCCTTGCCCTGACTGTCAGAGTACGAAGTATCGCTATAAGACCCAAAACAGTCACTTCCTGACCATGGAAACCGAGCTAACTGTCGGTACTACCAGCTAACCCACTACCAGGACAAAAGGTACACCTGACAGGAAGGAGAAGGATTCAAGGAAACTATGTGCAGGGACAACACATGGTCCATCAGAAGAGGCAGTTAAAAGGCTCTGTATTCCAGCCAAGTCTTCTGGAATATGGCACCGCTGGCATGGGACGAATCAGCTCTTTGTTAATATGGATAAGGGTACAAGGATCACATCAGCACGCCTAACACTACGCCTGCTCAAGGTAGCCCTATGCTAGCAACGAAACAAACCGAGAAAGCGGAATGACTCTCGGCAACAGAACGATGAATGCGGTAAAGACAAGATCGCTGATGGATCCAAGTCGCACACAGGTAAGTCCCCCTTCCCCGAGAGGTAAGCCCGGAAATCTTGAGGACGAGATTTTCTTAAGGGGGGTAGGTTTGTAACACCCTGGTTTTCGCTCCCTGTTTTTTTCCTTCGCGGGATTTGACTCCCGTCTTTTTTCTCGGTGTTATCGGATTTCTCTAGCTCTTGGGAATATGAAGATGGTCATTTAGTCTTGCCTTCCCTATCCAACCTGAGATCCTCTTCAGATCAACCTTGCCACCCAAGATCTATTTTCAGGATTTCGCCATCGAAACCCTAGCTTCCGAGTTGCCGGAAGAGAAACCCTGATCCTCTCAGTTGCAAAGGAACCTCAATTTCCTTTGATCTGTTGCCTCCCAAACTTTTCCCAGTGATCATTCTTCATCTATGAACCCTGGATATGCAGAAATATTGCCAAGTCATTTGCAATATTTTTCATTTATAATTAATTCCTTTTTCTGATGTTTAAATGAATTAAATCCAGGAAAATATCTATCCATCTCCAAAGTTTATGAAAACTTGTGGAGATATTCTTTGTGATCATATTGAGCTCCCATAAAAATATTGGCCATAATTAAATAGGGGAAATTACCTTTTTCCTATTTAATGTCAATATTGCATTTTGGGCACTTTCTAAAGGAACTACCATTTTGGTAGCCAGGAAAAATCCCAAATAAATTGTGGAGATTCTCCTATCCGTATCTTCACCATTTCCATCAAGAACCCAAGTTCCACCCATTAAAGTTTGAGCACAGCATCCATTTGCAAATTCTGTCCAGATTTTCAGTTTACAAAGGAAGTGCTTGAACCCTTGACCCATTTGAGCTGAAATTTTGCATGGTGGTTAACATTGACTTATTCCTCATGTAAACCAAAAAACCAGCTCAATTCATTCATCCACAGAATTTTTCTGAATTTCAAAGCTCTGTGAAGGAAGTACCATATAGGAATTTCCAAATGAGCTTAAATTTTACCAGCATCTCCATATGTTCAAATCATCACCCTCTACAAAAATTCATTACATTTCATCAAGCCATATGAGGGCAGCTTCAAAGTCAACTTTCTGGACCAGATTTGGCATTACAAAGGAAGTACATGCAAATGAGGTCCAAATGCCTTCAAATTTTGCAAGCATATAGTGCTTCCTACCACATCTCAACCTGACAACATCTTAGTTCCATTTACCAAGTTATTTTACCTTAGCTTCTGCCCCAAGTTTCCCTCCATAAACTATTCTGGATCACCTGAATTACTCTGGAGGCTTCCTTGTCCATCCAATGGCATAGCTTATCTATTTGATCAGTGAACGTCCTGTTGGACAAGTGTATACGGGCAGACGCGGGCCAGAGCACGCGGTCGGCGTGGTGACCGCGTGGGTGACAGACCAAAACTGTGCACCGCGTGCCCACCGCGTCGGATAGGACGGCTCGAGCCGCGGCAGCATGTCCCCTAGCACCGACTACGTCGCCGCCGTCCACGTACCCCCTCTGGAACCCTCTCCCCCTCTGTTTTCTTCCTCGCCGGACGGCGACAAGCTCCGCCGTACCACCACTGTTGCCACGCGGCTCCGGTCGCGCTCGAGCCTTCCTGAAACACCAGCTAGCTTCCCTGCTCGCCCGTGCCACTCCCCGACACCGCACGCCAGCCAGAGTTGTCGCCTCCGAGCACCAGGAAGCCGGCCAGCTCATCGCCGCGGCCGAGCTTATCCTCCTCCTCGCCGGGCTATAAATAGCCCTTCCCGCAGGGCTTGGAGCTCACCAGCCTCCTCCCCTCTCCCTCTAGTCCACCCCGCACCCTCGCCCGTCCATTTCCCTCGCCGGAGCTCTCCAATGGCCGCCTTGGCCGCCGTCGGCCTCCGCTTAAATTAAGACGAGCCGGAGCTCCTCTCGCCATCCTACCACCACCAGTAGCCTCACCATGTTCCGGCGACCCCCTCCGCCCTTTCCCTCCCTCTCCGGTGGCCCATGGCGCCGCACCCGAGGTTGCTGTGTCCGCCGTCCGCCGCGGTTGGCGCCCTACTCAACCTGGCGCTCCCCGGGGAAGCAGCAGCATCCCACGCGAAGCGCGGCGTCGCCCTGAGCCTTTCGGTAGCCGGAGCCCCGCCGGAGACGGCCCATAGCTCCGGCTATCGCCATCGCACGCCGCCTCTGCCTTGGTCGAACGCAGGCGCGTGAGGTAGGCGACAACCAGGCCAGCCGGGCCCCATCCTTCCCTGACCCCACCCGTCAGCCTAAGAGGCAAGTCAACGCGGGCTCGAGCTGTTTAAGTGGATACGTATTCACTTGAATACGTTTTCTTGTTTAGAAAGCGTACTTTGGTTTAACTGCGACTGAAAATTCGTTTTCCTTTGCAAAAAACGTATTTCAACCGTAGGCACTTTCAGTTTTCTCAGTCAGGGGCTTGTTTGCAGAAAACTTTTCATAGATAGGTCCCTGGCAGAAAAAGTATCACAACTTTTTGCTCGTAGCTCCGATTCAGGTGATTCCGGCACTCACGTCTTTGTCTCGTCGAGCCCATTTCGATGAAGTCATTTTCATAATGTTTACACACTGTGAAAATGACCATTATACCCTTGCCCTATATCAGCCCCCTTCGAGGGAGAACCTTTTCCGGTGAATTCTTCCGCGGCTTCACCGCACTTCTTCCCGGAGTATTCTTCGACCTCAGGCAAGCCGACCATCTGATATATGCCCTAAAGCATTGCTCTATGTTATTCTTGTGTGTTTAACCTAATAATGATGCCCGTGCTAGAACTACTTAAATCCCTGCTAGTTTGTTCTCAGCGTTTACATTACCTGAACATGTTTATCATTACCGCACTAAGGACTCGTTATGACGTTATACGGAGATAGGTTGTTATGTTATACAGTTTTTACTCCATTCATAGTTAACACCAGGTCAAGTAATTCATGATGGATATCACTGCCGGTTAAGTACTTGCTAAAAACTAAACATAGTGGTAGATCTTGAGTCACCTGTCCGGGCTTATTCATGCAACCACATTTGCCGGTATGGGACGGCCTTGACTTGGTCTGGCTCGGTGCTCTTTCACCGGTACCTCCAAAGAGGGAGGGTTATGCATGCATGCTGCCCTGATCAGGTAGACGGCGATAACCCTGTGAGCCCAATTGAGTTGTTTGCCGGCGTCCCCGTTTGGGACAGTTTAGTTAGGCCACGACGGTGGCAGGTGTCACGGGGTGACACGGGGCCACCCAAGGCTTGACTTCGGGGGAGTGTGATTGCCGGTGGTACGATGAAAGAGTCACGGGTCAGACAGGTTTCGTTGGAGCAATGCTGGTCCACCCGAATGGGATCACGAGGTCAGTGCTCCATAGTGTGGGTAAAGTGTGCAACCTCTGCAGAGTGTAAAATCTATTCGAATAGCCGGGTCCACGGTATTGGACAGCCCGTCCAGACCTCACTAGGTGGTCAACCGTAATGATGATAATAATGGTGGGAGAACCTGTCCTGCATAGACTTCAGATGTTGTTAGGAATATGGTATGTTAGACATGGGATGGCTATGGAAGAAATGGTCAGATGACTGAAAGACTTGGATTGGACTTGAATCAGTTTCAGATTGGATCATGAGAATGTTCGGATTATGGATTATTTATTTGATATGCTTTACTTTACTTTACTTCAGTAGTTATCTTGCTAGATAACCCTGTTATGTCATGCTGATCAATGCTGCTAGATGTTTAATCATGCTAGATAATCCTGCCATGACATGGTGATTAAGATTGCTAGATAGGTATACTATGCCATGTCATGATAATTAATGATGCGCTAACAACAAATACATGCTTGAATGCCATGGAATGCTTTGCTTGGTGTATATGTTAGTTTGGTTTGCTTGCGAGTGCATTCAAAAGTACTCAGCGGCCTTCAATGTGGCCACGTTCACCTAAGGATCCGTTGTCCGTCGAAGAGGAGCCAGAGCGTTCGTGGGCTAGGAGCGTAACCCAGTCAGATCCTTGTGGATTGGAACCGCACCAAGACCATGCTGCCTTAGGATAGAGCTTTTCCGCTGCCATCACCTTTGTAACATATCATGTAAGACTTATATACCCATTAATAGAAATGCCTGTGTTCATGATACTTGTTGTAAAAGCGCATGCCAGAGTGATTTCCTGGGCTGGTATGCGTGGCGACCGTCTGGCTAAAGTGGTACTCAGGCAGGGCGCCACAACGGATGGTATCAGAGCAGCCAGGTTGACTGTAGGTTACCCTAGCCAGACTTCATTGTCTTGTGCTCAGTAGAAAGCCAAGATGGATATCAGCCATCTTTTGCCAAACAGGCACGGCTACTATTGATGATAAGGCAACCCCCTAGGTTTTTGGCTCCATCAGACCCCAACTCTCGTGGCCTTGCCTCCGGTGTGAAATATTCGCACCCGGCAACGACCCGTGAGCCCTGAACCCCCTAGGTAAACTGGATATCCTTACCCTGCTTGCTAGCCATGGCATTTCTCTCATTAACTCTAGTTTCCTTTGGGAAACGCTTATAAATTCCATCTCTCCCCAGTAACCCTAGAATCGCACGACCATAGCCATCGTGCATCGAGTGTGATGTTCCCTCGAGAAGTAGTAGAAGCTTGACACCATTGCTACCAGGAGCACTGTGTGGTTTCGCTTATAAGTCCTCAGAGGTGCATCGAGTGTGCTATACTAGTTATGCTAGTGGATCTTCGGCCACATGTGTAAGGTCCGCAAAAATTTAAGCTTTATTTGCTTTTTGGTTTCTTGCGGTTTTTGTTTCTTTTCTCGGTTCCGTTTCTTCGCTCCGACTGGATCCATCCGCAAGTGCCGTCAAGAAGACTAGTATACAACTTGGATAATACCCAATAATCCAAATTCAGCAAGAGTCAAGACAAGTAAATTGCCTGATATTCAGAATAGCAACACCGGATCGGTCAAGAATAAAGAGTGGGCTAGAAGCAAAATCTGTGTGCAACAGGCAAGGCTAGAATATACCTGAGAAGATTGACCTCAGAACAGATCACGCCTAAGGAGCAGTCAGATGGGCTACCAAGAATGAACACCAGTAGGGACAAATGATTCCGTCCTCGACACAAGGATTATTTCAGTCAGTGGGGTGAACCTTGAGTCTTTTCTCAATGGACTCAAGAATCATTTATTCCCCACCAAAGACATATTTCAAGAATGTGAATGTACCAAGAGCAGCAACAAAACTCTGGTGCGAAGATACAAAATTTCAAAGCATATCTTGGAGTTCCACTGGTGCAAATACAAAATTTTCTGGGCACTGTAAACAAGGTTTGCAAGGAATATGGATGAGTTCACGGTTTCCCAAAATCACTGAGCTTCCAAGCATCCAGAATCAAGGAGCACCTAACATGATGGGAAAGCTCAGCTGAACCGAATGGAATGATCCGTCAATTGCTTATTATTGGCAACACCTGGTTTGAATGCAAAGGGGTACTCCGAATTAATCATGAACATGAAGTCAGCATCAGTTGTGCAGCCTTTACAGCAACAATGATCAGACCGGCAGAAGGATAAGCGATGTGTGTGACCAATGAAATGTCTTCAGTTAAAGTATGGCCTATACCAAATTTGGCTCCGTTATGGGTAAATTCCGAATACTTCAGAAGGAAGCCAGAATCGGCCATAGATCCGACCGCATATCACAGTAAATGGCTTCTGGTATATGAAACCAGCCTTCCTCCACAAGGTACCGAGAGAAGCTTACGACGCCAGACTGCCAATCTTCCTTGGTACGCCACTTGGTGAGAAAATCTTCTGGGATACAGCACTCCCATCTCCCACAGCGTGCTACCGCGGAAAGTTTCCAGCATAAGGCACTTGACCCTCCGCAGTAAGTCACATGAAGGAAAGACTGGTAAGGTACGATACCCAGCCTTTTTCAGTACACTACCCTGGCAAAAGCTTCGAGCATAAGGAATTCAGCCTTCTTTAACACACTATCGTGCCTACAACAAGCTTGTTAGAAGCAAGAACTAGTTTGGACACACATCCGCCTCAGAATTCAGTGGTTATAAAAGGATTCATCCTACACCTGCATACGTTGTGAGCATGCAGTCTAGTGAATCAGTTCATGCGAGCCACTCGTACTCGGGAATGACTGTGTTCGGAGAAACATTGGCCCCATATTTCAAAGAAGGATATTAGCACAGCAACCCCTATGAGGTATGCAAGACTAAGCTGTGAAAACAAGCCCGACGAACCGGGAAAACAATCAAGGAGCCGTGTTGCCAGGGCATTACAGGTCCATCAAAGGAATCCTCAAGAACGAAGAAGTGGTGGACAAACGACCTCCATGATGGTCAACAAGATACAGTTTCACAGACAAGGTATTACTACCAATCCTTGCCAGACTCTTGCATATACAACCACGACAATGCAATCAACATGCCGCACTCATCCTAAACATGGACCATCAACCAAGATAAAGAGGCTATGCTCTGAAAGATACACTGGATGATAGCGGCACTATGTTCAACTCCGTGGTCATAGCAAGAGGCTATATATGACAGAACCCTTTCACAAGTGATGGAATTGGAAACAAGACATTCAGATGAAATAGCTCAAAGCACAATAGCACCAACAGTTCGTAGACACCATGACATCACTGGAATAAAAGATTACTGTCAATGATTACTTTGTGATCATGCCTGATATTTCAGTTGAGGATATAGCAGCAATAGCTCGGTTATATTGTTCCTTGAATTGCGAATCACCTAAGGATAATGCCCGAATGCATAAGGGCAGAAGGAAACATCAGCATGGAACCCATAGCCAGACTGAGCATTCTGACATGGCAAAGAGAAAGTCACCTCTAGCCATCAAGGCCATACGAGCACGTGGGCCTGGTACTAGGGAAAGATGCCTTGCCCTGACTGTCAGAGTACGAAGTATCGCTATAAGACCCAAAACAGTCGCTTCCTAACCATGGAAACTGAGCTAATTGTCGGTACTACCAGCTACCCCACTACCAGGACAAAAGGTACACCTGACAGGAAGGAGAAGGATTCAAGGAAACTATGTGCAGGGACAACACATGGTCCATCAGAAGAGGCAGTTAAAAGGCTCCGTATTCCAGCCAAGTCTTCTGGAATATGGCACCGCTGGCATGGGACGAAACAGCTCTTTGTTAATATGGATAAGGGTACAAGGATCACATCAGCACGCCTGACACTACGCCTGCTCAAGGTAGCCCTATGCTAGCAACGAAACAAACCGAGAAAGCAGAATGACTCTCGGCAACAGAACGATGAATGCGGTAAAGACAAGATCGCTGATGGATCCAAGTCGCACACAGGTAAGTCCCCCTTCCCCGTGAGGTAAGCCCGGAAATCTCGAGGACGAGATTTTCTTAAGGGGGGTAGGTTTGTAACACCCTGGTTTTCGCTCCCTATTTTTTTCCTTCGCGGGATTTGACTCCCGTCTTTTTTCTCGGTGTTATCGGATTTCTCTAGCTCTTGGGAATATGAAGATGGTCATTTAGTCTTGCCTTCCCTATCCAACCTGAGATCCTCTTCAGATCAACCTTGCCACCCAAGATCTATTTTCAGGATTTCGCCATCAAAACCCTAGCTTCCGAGTTGCCGGAAGAGAAACCCTGATCCTCTCAGTTGCAAAGGAACCTCAATTTCCTTTGATCTGTTGCCTCCCAAACTTTTCCCAGTGATCATTCTTCATCTATGAACCCTGGATATGCAGAAATATTGCCAAGTCATTTGCAATATTTTTCATTTATAATTAATTCCTTTTTCTGCTGTTTAAAGGAATTAAATCCAGGAAAATATCTATCCATCTCCAAAGTTTATGAAAACTTGTGGAGATATTCTTTGTGATCATATTGAGCTCCCATAAAAATATTGGCCATAATTAAATAGGGGAAATTACCTTTTTCCTATTTAATGTCAATATTGCATTTTGGGCACTTTCTAAAGGAACTACCATTTTGGTAGCCAGGAAAAATCCCAAATAAATTGTGGAGATTCTCCTATCCGTATCTTCACCATTTCCATCAAGAACCCAAGTTCCACCCATTAAAGTTTGAGCACAGCATCCATTTGCAAATTCTGTCCAGATTTTCAGTTTACAAAGGAAGTGCTTGAACCCTTGATCCATTTGAGCTGAAATTTTGCATGGTGGTTAACATTGACTTATTCCTCATGTAAACCAAAAACCAGCTCAATTCATTCATCCACAGAATTTTTCTGAAGTTTCTGTCCTTTTCAAAGCTCTGTGAAGGAAGTACCATATAGGAATTTCCAAATGAGCTTAAATTTTACCAGCATCTCCATATGTTCAAATCATCACCCTCTACAAAAATTCATCACATTTCATCAAGCCATATGAGGGCAGCTTCAAAGTCAACTTTCTGGACCAGATTTGGCATTACAAAGGAAGTACATGCAAATGAGGTCCAAATGCCTTCAAATTTTGCAAGCATATAGTGCTTCCTACCACATCTCAACCTGACAACATCTTAGTTCCATTTACCAAGTTATTTTACCTTAGCTTCTGCCCCAAGTTTCCCTCCATAAACTATTCTGGATCACCTGAATTACTCTGGAGGCTTCCTTGTCCATCCAATGTCATAGCTTATCTATTTGATCAGTGAACGTCCTGTTGGACAAGTGTATACGGGCAGACGCGGGCCAGAGCACGCGGTCGGCGTGGTGACCGCGTGGGTGACAGACCAAAACTATGCACCGCGTGCCCACCGCGTCGGATAGGACGGCTCGAGCCGCGGCAGCATGTCCCCTAGCGCCGACTACGTCGCCGCCGTCCACGTACCCCCTCTGGAACCCTCTCCCCCTCTATTTTCTTCCTCGCCGGACGGCGACAAGCTCCGCTGTACCACCACTGTTGCCACGCGGCTCCGGTCGCGCTCGAGCCTTCCTGAAGCACCAGCTAGCTTCCCTGCTCGCCCGTGCCACTCCCCGACACCGCGCGCCAGCCAGAGTTGTCGCCTCCGAGCACCAGGAAGCCGGCCAGCTCATCGCCGCGGCCGAGCTTATCCTCCTCCTCGCCGGGCTATAAATAGCCCTTCCCGCAGGGCTTGGAGCTCACCAGCCTCCTCCCCTCTCCCTCTAGTCCACCCCGCACCCTCGCCCGTCCATTTCCCTCGCCGGAGCTCTCCAATGGCTGCCTTGGCCGCCGTCGGCCTCCGCTTAAATTAAGACGAGCCGGAGCTCCTCTCGCCACCCTACCACCACCAGTAGCCTCACCATGTTCCGGCGACCCCCTCCGCCCATTCCCTCCCTCTCCGGTGGCCCAGGGCGCCGCGCCCGAAGTTGCTGTCTCCGCCGTCCGCCGCGGTCGGCGCCCTCCTCAACCTGGCGCTCCCCGGGGAAGCAGCAGCATCCCACGCGAAGCGCGGCATCGCCCTGAGCATTTCGGTAGCCGGAGCCCCGCCGGAGACGGCCCGTAGCTCCGGCTATCGCCATCGCACGCCGCCTCTACCTCGGTCGAACGCAGGCGCGTGAGGTAGGCGACAACCAGGCCAGCCGGGCCCCATCCTTCCCTGACCCCACCCGTCAGCTGTTTAAGTGGATACGTATTCACTTGAATACGCTTTCTTGTTTAGAAAGCGTACTTTGGTTTAACTGCGGCTAATAATTTGTTTTCCTTTGCAGAAAACGTATTTCAACCGTAGGCACTTTCAGTTTTCTCAGTCAGGGGCTTGTTTGCAGAAAACTTTTCACAGATAGGTCCCTGGCAGAAAAACTATCACAACTTTTTGCTCGTAGCTCCGATTCAGGTGATTCCGGCGCTCACGTCTTCGTCTCGTCGAGCCCGTTTTGATGAAGTCATTTTCATAATGTTTACACACTGTGAAAATGACCATTATGCCCTTGCCCTATATCAGCCCCCTTCGAGGGAGAACCTTTTCCGGCGAATTCTTCCGCGGCTTCACCGCACTTCTTCCCGGAGTATTTTTCGACCTCAGGCAAGCCGACCATCTGATATATGCCCTAAAGCATTGCTCTATGTTATTCTTGTGTGTTTAACCTAATAATGATGCCCGTGCTAGAACTACTTAAATCCCTGTTAGTTTGTTCTCAGCGTTTACATTACCTGAACATGTTTATCATTACCGCACTAAGGACTCGTTATGACGTTATACGGAGATAGGTTGTTATGTTATGCAGTTGTTACTTCATTCATAGTTAACACCAGGTCAAGTTATTCATGATGGATATCACTACCGGTTAAGTACTTGCTAAAAACTAAACATAGTGGTTGATCTTGAGTCACCTGTCCGGGCTTATTCATGAAACCACATTTGCCGGTATGGGACGGCCTTGACTTGGTCTGGCTCGGTGCTCTTTCACCGGTACCTCCAAAGAGGGAGGGTTATGCGTGTGTGCTGCCCTGGTCAGGTAGACGGCGATAACCCTGTGAGCCCAATTGAGTTGTTTGCCGGCGTCCCCGTTTGGGACAGTTTAGTTAGGCCACGACGGTGGTAGGTGTCACGGGGTGACATGGGGCCACCCAAGGCTTGACTTCGGGGGAGTGTGATTGCCGGTGGTACGATGAAAGAGTCACGGGTCAGACAGGTTTCGTTGGAGCAATGCTGGTCCACCCGAATGGGATCACGAGGTCAGTGCTCCATAGTGTGGGTAAAGTGCGCAACCTCTGCAGAGTGTAAAATCTATCCGAATAGCCGGGTCCACGGTATTGGACAGCCCGTCCAGACCTCACTAGGTGGTCAACCGTAATGATGATAATAATGGTGGAAGAACCTGTCCTGCATAGACATCAGATGTTGTCAGGAATATGGTATGTTAGCCATGGGATGGCTATGGAAGAGATGGTCAGATGACTGAAAGACTTGGATTGGACTTGAATCAGTTTCAGATTGGATCATGAGAATGTTTGGATTATGGATTATTTATTTGATATGCTTTACTTTACTTTACTTCAGTAGTTATCTTGCTAGATAACCCTGTTATGTCATGCTGATCAATGCTGCTAGATGTTTAATCATGCTAGATAATCTTGCCACGACATGGTGATTAAGATTGCTAGATAGGTATACTATGCCATGTCATGATAATAAATGATGCTCTAACAACAAATACATGCTTGAATGCCATGGAATGCTTTGCTTGGTGTATATGTTAGTTTGGTTTGCTTGCGAGTGCATTCAAAAGTACTCTGCAGCCTTCAATGTGGCCAGGTTCACCTAAGGATCCGTTGTCCGTAGACGAGGAGCCGGAGCGTTCGTGGGCTAGGAGCGTAACCCAGTCAGATCCCTGTGGATTGGAGCCGCACCAAGACCATGCTGCCTTAGGATAGAGCTTTTCCGTTGCCATCACATTTGTAACATATCATGTAAGACTTATATACCCATTAATAGAAATGCCTGTGCTCATGATACTTGTTGTAAAAGCGCATGCCAGAGTGATTTCCTGGGCTGGTATGCGTGGCGACCGTCTGGCTACAGTGGTACTCAGGCGGGGCGCCACACAAGGTGTTCCTCCGGTATTCGGGAGTTGCATAATCTCATAGTCAGAGGAATATGTATAAGTCATGAAGAAAGCAATAGCAATAAAACTTAACGATCATTATGCTAAGCTAACAGATGGATCTTGTCCATCACATCATTCTCCTAATGATGTGATCCCGTTCATCAAATGACAACACATGTCTATGGTTAGGAAACTTAACCATCTTTGATTAACGAGCTAGTCTAGTAGAGGCATACTAGGGACACTGTGTTTTGTCTATGTATTCACACATGTATCAAGTTTTCGGTTAATACAATTCTAGCATGAATAATAAACATTTATCATGATATAAGGAAATATAAATAACAACTTTTATTGCCTCTATGGCATATTTCCTTCAGTCTCCCACTTGCACTAGAGTCAATAATCTAGTTCACATCGCCATGTGATTTAACACCAATAGTTCACATCTTTATGTGATTAACACCCATAGTTCATATCGCCATGTGACCAACACCCAAAGGGTTTACTAGAGTCAATAGTCTAGTTCACATTGCCATGTGATTAATACCCAAAGAGTATTAAGGTGTGATCATGTTTTGCTTGTGAGAGAAGTTTAGTCAACGGGTCTGCCACATTCAGATCCGTATGTATTTTCCAAAATTTCTATGTTTACAATGCTCTGCATGGAGCTACTCTAGCTAATTGCTCCCACTTTCAATACGTATCCAGATTGAGACTCAGGGTCATCTGGATCGGTGTAAAAGCTTGCATCGACGTAACTCTTTACGACGAACTCTACATCACCTCCATAACCGAGAAACATTTCCTTAGTCCTCTAAGGATAATTTTTGACCGTTGTCTAGTGATCCACTCCTGGATTACATTGGTACCTCCCTGCTAAACTTATAGCAAGGCACACATCAGGTCTGGTACACAGCATAGCATACATGATAGAACCTATGGCTGAGGCATAGGGAATGACTTTCATTTTCTCTCTATCTTCTGCAGTGGTCGGGCATTGAGTCTTACTCAACTTCACACCTTGCAACACAGGCAAGAACCCTTTCTTTGATTGATCCATTTTGAACTTCTTCAAAACTTTATCAAGGTATGTGCTTTGTGAAAGTCCTATTAAGCGTCTCGATCTATCCCTATAGATCTTGATGCCCAATATATAAGCAGCTTCACCGAGGTCTTTCATTGAAAAATTCTTATTCAAGTATCCTTTTATGCTATCCAGAAATTCTGTATCATTTCCAATCAACAATATGTCATCCACATATAATATCAGAAATGCTACAGAGCTCCCACTCACTTTCTTGTAAATACAGGCTTCTCCAAAAGTCTGTATAAAACCATATGCTTTGATCACACTATCAAAGCGTATATTCCAACTCCGAGAGGCTTGCACCAGTCCATAAATGGATCGCTGGAGCTTGCACACTTTGTTAGCACCCTTAGGATCGACAAAACCTTCTGGTTGCATCATATACAACTCTTCTTTGAGAAATCCATTAAGGAATGCAGTTTTGACATCCATTTGCCAGATTTCATAATCATAAAATGCGGCAATTGCTAACATGATTCGGACAGACTTAAGCATCGCTACGGGTGAGAAGGTCTCATCGTAGTCAACTCCTTGAACTTGTCGAAAACCTTTTGTAACAAGTCGAGCTTTGTAGACAGTAACATTACCGTCAGGGTCAGTCTTCTTCTTGAAGATCCATTTATTCTCTATGGCTTGCCGATCATCAGGCAAGTCAACCAAAGTCCATACTTTGCTCTCATACATGGATCCCATCTCAGATTTCATGGCCTCAAGCCATTTTGCGGAATCTGGGCTCATCATCGCTTCCTCATAGTTCGTAGGTTCGTCATGGTCTAGTAACATGACTTCCAGAACAGGATTACCATACCACTCTGGTGCGGAACGTACTCTGGTTGACCTACGAGGTTCGGTAGTAACTTGATCCAAAGTTTCATGGTCATCATCATTAGCTTCCTCACTAATTGGTGTAGGCATCACGGGAACTGTTTTCTATGATGAGTTATTCTCCAGTTCGAGAGAAGGTACAATTACCTCATCAAGTTCTACTTTCCTCCCACTTATTTCTTTCCAGAGAAACTCCTTCTCTAGAAAGGATCCATTCTTATCAACAAAGATCTTGCCTTTGGATCTGTGATAGAAGGTGTACCCAACAGTTTCTTTTGGGTATCCTATGAAGACGCACTTCTCCGATTTGGGTTCGAGCTTATCAAGCTGAAGCTTTTTCACATAAGCATCGCAACCCCAAACTTTAAGAAACGACAGCTTAGGTTTCTTGCCAAACCACAGTTCATACGGTGTCGTCTCAACGGATTTAGATGGTGCCCTATTTAACGTGAATGCAGCTGTCTCTAATGCATAACCCCAAAACGATAGTAGTAAATCGGTAAGAGACATCATAGATCGCACCATATCTAATAAAGTACGGTTACGACGTTCGGACACACCATTACGCTGTGGTGTTCCAGGTGGCGTGAGTTGCGAAACTATTCCACATTGTTTTAAATGAAGACCAAACTCGTAACTCAAATATTCGCCTCCGCGATCAGATCGTAGAAACTTTATATTCTTGTTACGATGATTTTCCACTTCACTCTGAAATTCTTTGAACTTTTCAAATGTTTCAGACTTGTGTTTCATTAAGTAGATATACCCATATCTGCTTAAATCATCTGTGAAGGTCAGAAAATAACGATACCCGCCACGAACCTCAACACTCATCGGACCACATTCATCGGTATGTATTATTTCCAATAAGTCATTGGCTCACTCCATTGTTCCGGAGAACGGAGTTTTAGTAATCTTGCCCATGAGGCATGGTTCGCAAGTATCAAGTGATTCCAAAATCCCATCTGCATGGAGTTTCTTCATGCGCTTTACACCAATATGACCTAAATGGCAGTGCCACAAATATGTTGCACTATCATTATCAACTTTGCATCTTTTGGCATCAATATTATGAATATGTGTATCACTACGATCGAGATTCAATAAACCATTTATATTGAGTGTATGACCATAGAAGGTTTTATTCATGTAAACAAAACAACAATTATTCTCTGACTTAAATGAATAACCGTATCGCAATAAACATGATCCAATCATATTCATGCTCAACGCAAACACCAAATAACATTTATTTAGGTCCAACACTAATCCCGAAGGTAGAGGGAGTGTGCGATGGTGATCTTATCAACCTTTGAATCACTTCCAACACACATCGTCACCTCATCATTAACTAGTCTCTGTTCATTTTGCAACTCCTGTTTTGAGTTACTAATGTTAGCAACTGAACCGGTATCAAATACCCAGGGGCTACTATGAACACTAGTAAAATACACATCAATAACATGTATATCAAATATACCTTTGTTCACTTTGCCATCCTTCTTATCCGCCAAGTATTTGGGGCAGTTCCGCTTCCAGTGACCATTTCCTTTGCAATAGAAGCACTCAGTTTCAGGCTTAGGTCCAGACTTGGGTTTTTTCCCGGGAGTAGCAACTTACTTTCTATTCTTCTTGAAGTTCCCTTTCTTGCCCTCGCCCTTTTTCTTGAAACTAGTGGTCTTGTCAATCATCAACACTTGATGGAATTTCTTGATTTCTACCTTCGCCGATTTCAGCATCGCGAAGAGCTTGGGAATCGTTTTCGTCATCCCTTGCATATTATAGTTCATCACGAAGTTCTAGTAACTTGGTGATAGTGACTAGAGAAATCTTTCAATCACTATCTTATCTGGAAGATTAACTCCCACTTGATTCAAGAGATTGTAGTACCCAGACATTCTGAGCACATGCTCACTAGCTGAGCTATTCTCCTCCATCTTGTAGGCAAAGTACTTGTCAGAGGTCTCATACCTCTCGACACGGGCATGAGTCTGAAATACCAATTTCATCTCTTTGGAACATCTCATATGCTCCGTGGCGTTCAAATTTTTTTTGAAGTCCCAGTTCTAAGCCGTAAAGCATGGTGCACTAAACTATCAAGTAGTCATCATATCGAGCTTGCCAAACATTCATAACGTCTGCATCTACTCCTGCAATAGGTCTGTCATCTAGCGGTGCATCAAGGACATAATTCTTCTGTGCAGCAACGAGGATATTCCTCAGATCACGGACCTAGTCCGCATCATTGCTACTATCATCTTTCAACTTAGTTTTCTCTAGGAACATATCAAAAATAAAACAAGGGAGCTATATGCGAGCTATTGATCTACAACATAATTTAAAAATACTACCAGGACTAAGTTCATGATAAATTAAGTTCAATTAATCATATTACTTAAGAAATCCCACTTAGATAGACATCCCTCTAGTCATCTAAATGATCACGTTATCCATATCAACTAAACCATGTCCGATCATCACGTGAGATGGAGTAGTTTTCAATGGTGAACATCTCTATGTTGATCATATCTACTATATGATTCACGTTCGACCTTTCGGTCTCAGTGTTCCGAGGCCATATCTGCATATGCTAGGCTCGTCAAGTTTAACCCGAGTATTCTGCACGTGCAAAACTGGCTTGCACCCATTGTATGTGAACGTAGAGCTTATCACACCCGATCATCACGTGGTGTCTCGGCACGACGAACTGTCGCAACGGTGCATACTCAGGGAGAACACTTATATCTTGAAATTTAGTGAGGGATCATCTTATAATGCTACCGCTGTACTAAGCAAAATAAGATGCATAAAAGATAAACATCACATGCAATCAAAATATGTGACATGATATGGCCATCATCATCTTGTGCCTTTGATCTCCATCTCCAAAGCACCGTCATGATCTCCATCATCACCGGCTTGACACCTTGATCTCCATCGTAGCGTCGTTGTCGTCTCGCCAACTATTGCTTCTACGACTATCGCTACTGCATAGTGATAAAGTAAAGCAATTACATGGCGATTGCATTTCATACAATAAAGCGACAACCATAAGGCTCCTGCCAGTTGCTGATAACTTTTACAAAACATGATCATCTCATACAATAACATATATCACATCATGTCTTGACCATATCACATCACAGCATGCCCTGCAAAAACAAGTTTGACATCCTCTACTTTGTTGTTGCAAGTTTTACGTGGCTGCTACGGGCTTCTAGCAAGAACCGTTCTTACCTACGCATCAAAACCACAATGATTTTTCGTCAAGTGTGTTGTTTTAACCTTCAACAAGGACCGGCCGTAGTCAAACTTGATTCAACTAAAGTTGGAGAAACAGACACCCGCCAGCCACCTGTGTGCAAAGCACATCGGTAGAACCAGTCTCATGAACGCGGTCATGTAATGTCGGTCCAGGCCGCTTCATCCAACAATACCGCCGAATCAAAGTAAGACATTGGTGGTAAGCAGTATGACTATTATCGCCCACAACTCTTTGTGTTCTACTCGTGCATATCATCTATGCATAGAGCTGGCTCTGATGCCACTGTTGGGGAACATAGCATGCAATTTCAAAATTTTCCTACGCTCATGCAAGATCTATCTAGGAGATGCATAGCAACGAGAGGGGGAGAGTGTGTCCACGTACCCTCGTAGACCGAAAGCGAACGCGTTAGGTTAACGCGGTTGATGTAGTCGAATGTCTTCACGATCCAACCGATCCAAGCACCGAACGTACGGTACCTCCGTGTTCATCACACGTTCAGCTTGATGACGTCCCTGAAACTCTTGATCCAGCAGAGAGTCGAGGGAGAGTTCCGTCAGCACGGCGGCGTGGCGACGGTGTTGGTGATGTGATCCGCGCAGGGCTTCGCCTAAGCACTACGACGCTATGACCGGAGGAGTAAACTGTGGAGGGGGGCACCGCACACGGCTAAGAGAATAACTGATGTGCTCTAGGGTGCCCCCTTGCCCCCGTACATAAAGGAGGGGAGGAGGAGGCCGGCCACCAAGGGGGGCGCACCATGGGGGGGAGTCCTACTAGGACTCCCAGTCCTAGTAGGATTCCCCCTTCCTTTTCCGGAGTGGGAAAGGGGGAAAGGGAGAGAGAAGAGGAGAAGGAAAGGGGGGCACACCCCCTCCCCTAGTCCAATTCGGACTCCCCATGGGAGGGGGCACAGCCACCCCTTGTGGGCTGCCTCCCCTCTTCCGTATGGCCCATGAGGCCCATTAACTCTCCTGGGGGGTTCCGGTAACCTCCCGGTACTCCGAAAAATACCCGAAACGATCCGGAACTTTTCTGGTGTCCGAATATAACCTTCCAATATATCAATCTTTACCTCTCGACCATTTCGAGACTCCTCATCATGTTTGTGATCTCATCCGGGACTCCGAACAATCTTCGGTCACCCAAACACATAACTCATAATACAAATCCTCATCGAACGTTAAGCGTGCGGACCCTACGGGTTCGAGAACTATGTAGACATGACCGAGACATATCTCCGATCAATAACCAATAGTGGAACCTGGATGCTCATATTGGCTCCTACATATTCTACGAAGGTCTTTATCGGTCAAACCGCACAACAACATACGTCATTCCCTTTGTCATCGGTATGTTACTTGCCCGAGATTCGATCGTCGGTATCATTATACCTAGTTCAATCTCGTTACCGGCAAGTCTCTTTACTCGTTCCGTAATGCATCATCATGTAACTAACTCATTAGTCACATTGCTTGCAAGGCTTATAGTGATGTGCATTACCGAGAGGGCCCAGAGATACCTCTCCGATACTCGGAGTGACAAATCCTAATCTCGATCTATGCCAACCCAACAAACACCTTCGAAGACACCTGTAGAGTATCTTTATAATCACCCAGTTATGTTATGACGTTTGATAGCACACAAGGTGTTCCTCCGGTATTCAGGAGTTGCATAATCTCATAGTCAGAGGAATATGTATAAGTCATGAAGAAAGCAATAGCAATAAAACTTAACGATCATTATGCTAAGCTAACGGATGGGTCTTGTCCATCACATCATTCTCCTAATGATGTGATCCCATTCATCAGATGACAACACATGTCTATGTCTAGGAAACTTAACCATCTTTGATTAACGAGCTAGTCTAGTAGAGGCATACTAGGGACATTGTGTTTTGTCTATGTATTCACACATGTATCAAGTTTCCGGTTAATACAATTCTAGCATGAATAATAAACATTTATCATGAGATAAGGAAATATAAATAACAACTTTATTATTGCTTCTAGGGCATATTTCCTTCAATACATGGTCTTAATATCCCGACACAGGTAGTAGAGGTAAATTCTCTTTATAGATTTGATGAAGGTGATATTCCTTATACTAAATCTGCTAGTCAATGCTTGGATGAATTTTATAACTTTATTGTTAAACAAGAAAACTTCAACGCTTATGTTAGTAGACAATTGAAATGAAATGCTTATATGATTAAACGCTTGAGTGACTATATGTTTAGAACTGTTAATGATCTCAAAGTTGTTAGTAAACATGCTTCCATGGTAAAAACTCAAGTAGAACAAGTCCTCAAGGCACAAAATGATTTGCTTAATGAGATGAACAATAAGATGAATAATCATGTTGTTAAAGTTGTGACTAGGGGCAGTAGAATGACTCAGGAACCTTTGTATCCTGAGGGCCACCCTAAGAGAATTGAGCAAGATTCTCAGAGAATTAATACTGATGCACCTAGTTCATCTAAGAAGAAAAAGAAAGATGATAGAACTTTGCATGCTTCTAGTGAACCTACTATAGACACACCTGAGAATCCAAATGATATTTCTATTTCTGATGCTGAGACACAATATGTGATGAACATGAACCTAGTAATAATAATAATGATGATGTTCATATTGATGCTCAACCTAGTAATGATAATGATGTGGGGATAGAACTTGCTGTTGATCTTGATAACCCACAACCTAAGAATAAAAGATATAATAAGAGAGACTTCATTGCTAGGAAACATGGTAAAGAAAGAGAACCATGGATTCAGAAACCCATGCCCTTTCCTCCTAAACCATCCAAGAAAAAGGATGATGAAGAATTTGAGCGCTTTGTTGAAATGCTTAGACCTGTCTTTTTGCGCTTGCGTTTGACTGATATGCTGACAATGTCTCCTTATGCAAAGTATATGAAAGATATTGTTACAAATAAAAGAAAGATACCGAAAGCTGAAATTTCCACCATGCTTGTTAATTACACATTTAAGGGTGGAATACCAAAGAAACTAGGAGATCCTGGAATACCAACTATACCTTGCTCCATTAAAAGAAAATATGTTAAAACTGCTTTATGTGATCTTGGAGCCGGTGTTAGTGTTATGCCTTTCTCTTTGTACTGAAGACTTGATTTGAATAAGTTGACACCAACTGAAATCTCTTTGCAAATGGCCGATAAATCAACTGCCATACCCATCGGTGTTTGTGAGGATGTACCTGTCGTAGTTGCAAATGTTACTATCTTAACGGACTTTGTTATTCTTGATATACCCGAGGACGACAGTATGTTGATCATCCTTGGTAGACCCTTTTTGAATACTGCAGGGGCTGTTATTGATTGCAATAAAGGCAATGTCACTTTTCATGTTAATGGTAATGAGCATACGGTACACTTTCCGAAGAAACAACCTCAAGTCAATAGTATCAACTCTATTGGAGAAATTCCAACAATTGTTATTGGAGGTTTTAAATTCCTTATTCCTACTGTCAAAAAGAAATATGATATTCTTATTGTTGGGGACATGCATATCCCCGTTGAGGTAACCTAGTGTTATTAAAAAATTCTCCGGTTTCATGTCAGTCAGAAGAAGTTTGTTAATAAGACTTGATCAACCTTATTAATGGATTCCTTTTGATGAGCATGTGATGGATGAATTTAGGAGACACAACTTTCTGTACCCACCTTTTACTTTCTGTTTTAGAATTAATAAAGTAGAAATGCCATTATTTTATTGTTTTCTGAATTATCCGTGCAATAGAAAATGACCAGAAAATAAAAGTTCTCCAAATGCCCTGAAAAATTAGTATGATTTTTATGCAATATTAGAAAAAAATTGGAACTGAGCACACCCCAGGGGGGTGCACCTATGAGCCACAAGCTCACAGGGCGCGCCCACCCCCCTGGGCACGCCTTCCAGCCGCCCATGCACTTCGTCTTCCTCCAGAAAAAATCACACCATTGCTCAAACCCGTGTTCTTGCTCATCTTGCTGCCATTTTCGATCTCCTTGCTCGTAGCTCCATTTGCAAAACTGTTTTGGGGGATTGATCATCGGTATGTGACTCCTCCAATGGTCCAATTAGTTTTTATTCTAGTGCTTTATATATTGCAAATTTTTGCTGCTATGGTGACCATGTTCTTAAGCTTGCATGTCAAATTTATATGGTTGAAAGTAGTTTTGTTACATGATATAACCTCTAGACACTTGTAGGAGTAGTTGCTATCAATTTTGTTGAGTTTTGTTCACTATTATTATGAGTCACTAAAAATTTCAGAAATTTTTAGAAAAAGGAATAGCCATGAGGAGGTGGTTAAGGGGCTCATCTAGTCATAATTCTGAGGAAGAAACTCTGAAGAAAAAGCCCAAGTACAATCTTCCTTGTGCGGCGGAGGTTCGGCCGTGTGAGTGGGCAAGTGACACCTTTTTGAAGGAGGCGGGAATATACGAGGATTTCTATTATTTGGCGGAGAATGCCGGCATCATCCCCTTCCTCCAAGATAAGTGTGGTCAATACCTCCTACTCACTAATACCTTCACGCAAATTTTTTGCTTTCATTCTAGGAAGGAACCACCCATGGTAGAATTTCACTTGTATGATGTGCCTAAGGAAATGACATTATATGTCTTTTGCAATGTTTGCAAAATACCTTATGAGGGCAGCGTCAGAGAGCCACGTCCTAGAGACTTGGAGGATTTCATTTCTGAAACTACTATGGGGGAAGAGAGGGGAGTGTTAGAGGCGAGAGTGGCTAGTTTACATTTTCCTGTTTTACGTTATTATTCATTATTTGCCGGGAGGTGCTTGATTGGTCGTGGGGAGAGTGGAGGCCTCAGTGCCCCTGACCTTGCCATTTTAGTTTGGGTGATATTGTTGCTCGACAGTTAAACATGAACCGTTCGAAGCGTACTGTTTATGGTGGTATCTATGCCACCCGCCTCGCCGCACATTTTGAGATACTTATTAGGCATGAGGAGAAGGAGGAGATGTTGCTGCCCACTAAATATTTAGACTATGCTAGTATGATAGAGCATGATTTTATTGACTATGACGAGCACAAGCGACTCTTCTACAACTTAGTATTTAGCCAGGGCACACGTGAGATTATTACTTTGCCTGCACCTTCTTTGTTCGATATTCGTTCAGGCAGGTACATTATTATGCCCGAGGACATCTACGCGTACCGGAGACTGACACAACCTCCAGCACCTGAGCCAGCACCAGTTCCTGCTCCGTATCAAGAACCTATTTATCAGTGGGAGCCACATGAGCTCTCTAAATAGTGAAACCCTCAGGACCCTCCACAGTATCCAGGAGAGGGTTACTTCGAGCCATGGCCCTAGACCAACTTAGGCCAAAAGCCTAAGCTTGGGGGAGTACGTATTTCTCACCGACATTACATTCATGCATCACACATTTATTCCAGTTGTCGGTGATCATCCTTTTTCATTGTATTATCCATGCTAGTTTATTCTTCTTGCTTTCTTCTTGTGTGTTTGAAAAACTTTGAAAAAAAATATATTTCTCGCTTCTTTTTAGTTTTTCATTTAGTTTAATTAGTAGTAGTATTAAAAGAAAACCCAAAAAGATTTCTCGTTCTTCTTATGCTTGTTGGGAGCTTTCCCGTGTAAATAGTTTTTCTTGTTTTTGTTTCTTTTCGTTAATTTGCTTTCTTCAGAAAAACAAAAAAACTCCAAAAATATTTCAGTGTGTTTCTATGAAATTCTTATCTTTCCTTTGGGTCGTAAGGAGAAGACCACGATGAAAATGTTGAGTGGCTCTCATATGCATTACTGTTGATCTAACGAAGAGCCCATATTACCTTGTTTTCTCCTTTGAATAAATGTTTGCAGATTCCAGCTTAGTCCAATGCACGTGCACTCTTATTATTATTCACATCGTTCGGTCATGCAAGTGAAAGGTAATAATGACGAAATTTGATGAAATGATTGAGATGAAGAAAAGCTGGTATGAACTCGACCTATTTTGTTTTTGTAAATATGATTTGCTCATCGTTCCTGATTCAGCCCATTATGAATGAAACATGTTTGCAATGACAATTAGAGATTACAGTTACTCATGCCATGCTTAATTATCTAGGAGTGGATAATGGTTTGTCTTGTGTGCCAATATGCATTTAAAATGCTTATGATGTAGTATGATAGGATGGTATCCTCCTCTGAATGATTCAAGTGGCTTGACTTGGCACATGTTCACGCATGTAGTTGAATCAAAACCAACATAGCCTCCATGATATTTATGTTCATGGTGATTTATATCCTACTCATGCTTGTATTCAATGTTGATTAACCTCAATGCATGTTTATGACTGTCGTTGCTCTCTAGTTGGTCGCTTCTCAATCTATTTGCTAGCCATCACTTGTACTAACCGGGAATACTGCTTGTGCATCCACTTCCTTAAACCCAAAGTTCTTCCATATGAGTCCACCATACCTACCTATATGCGGTATTTACCTGCCGTTCCAAGGAAATATGCCCTAGAGGCAATAATAAAGTTGTTATTTATATTTCCTTATATCATGATAAATGTTTATTATTCATGCTAGAATTGTATTAACCGGAAACTTGATACATGTGTGAATACATAGACAAAACAAAGTGTCCCTAGTATGCCTCTACTTGACTAGCTCGTTAATCAAAGATGGTTAAGTTTCCTGACCATAGACATGTGTTGTCATTTGATGAATGGGATCACATCATTCTCCTAATGATGTGATCCATCCGTTAGCCTAGAATTATGATCGTTAAGTTTTATTGCTATTGCTTTCTTCATGACTTATACATGTTCCTCTGACTATGAGATTATGCAACTCCCGAATACCGGAGGAACACCTTGTGTGCTATCAAACGTCACAACATAACTGGGTGATTATAAAGATGCTCTACAGGTGTCTCCGAAGGTGTTTTTTGGGTTGGCATAGATCGAGATTAGGATTTGTCACTCCGAGTATCGGAGAGGTATCTCTGGGCCCTCTCGGTAATACACATCACTATAAGCCTTGCAAGCAATGTGACTAATGAGTTAGTTATGGGATGATGCATTATGGAACGAGTAAAGAGACTTGCCGGTAACGAGATTGAACTAGGTATGATGATACCGACGATCGAATCTCGGGCAAGTAACATACCGATGACAAAGGGAATAACGTATGTTGTCATTACGGTTTGACCGATAAGGATCTTCGTAGAATATGTGGGAACCAATATGAGCATCCAGGTTCCGCTGTTGGTTATTGATCGGAGATGTGTCTCGGTCATGTCTACATAGTTCTCGAACCCGTAGGGTCCGCACGCTTAACGTTCGAT
Organism: Thinopyrum elongatum; assembly: GCA_011799875.1. NCBI lineage: Eukaryota > Viridiplantae > Streptophyta > Magnoliopsida > Poales > Poaceae > Thinopyrum > Thinopyrum elongatum. The sequence goes on from CM022302.1 coordinate 423,155,769, forward strand.
GACGATTTGTCTTATGAGTTATGTGTTTTGGTGACCAAACATTGTTCGGAGTCCTGGATGAGATCACGAACATGACGAGGAGTCTCGAAATGGTCGAGAGGTAAAGATTGATATATTGGAAGGTTATATTCGGACACCGGAATAGTTCCGGATCGTTTCGGGTATTTTTTGGAGTACCGGGAGGTTACCGGAACCCCCCGGGAGAGTTAATGGGCCTCATGGGCCATAGGGAAGAGGGGAGGCAGCCCACAAGGGGTGGTTGCGCCCCCTCCCATGGGGAGTCCGAATTGGACTAGGGGAGGGGGCGCGCCCCCCTTTCCTTCTCCTCTTCTCTCTCCCTTTCCCCCTTTCCCACTCCGGAAAAGGAAGGGGGAATCCTACTAGGACTGGGAGTCCTAGTAGGACTCCCCCCCTTGGCGCGCCCCCTCTAGGCCGGCCGCCTCCTCCCCCCCTCCTTTATATACGGGGGCGCGGGGCACCCCAAAGACACACCAAGATTTCTCTTAGCCGTGTGCGGTGCCCCCTCCACAGTTTACTCCTCCGGTCATAGCGTCGTAGTGCTTAGGCGAAGCCCTGCGCGGATCACATCACCAACACCGTCGCCACGTCGTCGTGCTGACGGAAATCTCCCTCGACCCTCTGCTAGATCAAGAGTTCGAGGGACGTCATCGAGCTGAACGTGTGCTGAACACGGAGGTGCCGTACGTTCGGTGCTTGGATCGGTTGGATCGTGAAGACGTTCGACTACATCAACCGCGTTAACCTAATGCTTCCGCTTTCGGTCTACGAGGGTACGTGGACACACTCTCCCCCTCTCGTTGCTATGCATCTCCTAGATAGATCTTGCGTGAGCGTAGGAAATTTTTTGAAATTGCATGCTACGTTCCCTAACAGTGGCATCAGAGCCAGGTCTATGCGTAGATGATATGCACGAGTAGAACACAAAGAGTTGTGGGCGATAATAGTCATATTGCTTACCACCAATGTCTTACTTTGATTCGGCGGAATTGTTGGATGAAGCGGCCCGGACCGACATTACATGACCGCGTTATGAGACTGGTTCTACCGACGTGCTTTGCAGACAGGTGGCTGGCGGGTGTCTGTTTCTCCAACTTTAGTTTAATCGAGTTTGACTACGGCCGGTCCTTGTTAAAGGTTAAAACAGCACACTTGACGAAAAATCGTTGTGGTTTTGATGCGTAGGTAAGAACGGTTCTTGCTAGAAGCCCGTAGCAGCCACGTAAAACTTGCAACAACAAAGTAGAGGACGTCTAACTTGTTTTTGCAGGGCATGTTGTGATGTGATATGGTCAAGACATGATGTGATATACGTTATTGTATGAGATGATCATGTTTTGTAAAAGTTATCGGCAACTGGCAGGAGCCTTATGGTTGTCGCTTTATTGTATGAAATGCAATCGCCATGTAATTGCTTTACTTTATCACTATGCGGTAGCGATAGTCGTAGAAGCAATAGTTAGCGAGACGACAATGACGCTACGATGGAGATCAAGGTGTCAAGCCGGTGACGATGGAGATCATGACGGTGCTTTGGAGATGGAGATCAAAGGCACAAGATGATGATGGCCATATCATGTCACATATTTTGATTGCATGTGATGTTTATCTTTTATGCATCTTATTTTGCTTAGTACGGCGGTAGCATTATAAGATGATCCCTCACTAAATTTCAAGGTATAAGTGTTCTCCCTAAGTATGCACCGTTGTGACAGTTCGTCGTGCCGAGACACCACGTGATGATCGGGTGTGATAAGCTCTACGTTCACATACAATGGGTGCAAGCCAGTTTTGCACGTGCAGAATACTCGGGTTAAACTTGACGAGCCTAGCATATGCAGATATGGCCTCGGAACGCTGAGACCGAAAGGTCGAACGTGAATCATATAGTAGATATGATCAACATAGAGATGTTCACCATTGAAAACTACTCCATCTCACGTGATGATTGGACATGGTTTAGTTGACATGGATCACGTGATCATTTAGATGACTAGAGGGATGTCTATCTAAGTGAGAGTTCTTAAGTAATATGATTAATTGAACTTTAATTTATCATGAACTTAGTCCTGATAGTTTTTGCATATCTATGTTGTAGATCAATGGCCCGTGCTACTGTTCCCTTGAATTTTAATGCGTTCCTTGAGAAAGCTAAGTTGAAAGATGATGGTAGCAACTACATGGACTGGGTCCGTAACTTGAGGATTATCCTCATTGCTGCACAGAAGAATTATGTCCTTGATGCACCGCTAGGTGAAAGGTCTGCTGCAGGAGCAGATGCTGATGTTATGAACGTTTGGCAAGCTCGATCTGATGACTACCGAGTAGTTTAGTGTGCCATGCTTTACGGCTTAGAATCGGGACTTCAAAGACATTTTGAACGTCATGGAGCATATGAGATGTTCCAGGAATTGAAGTTAATATTTCAAGCAAATGCCCGAGTTGAGAGATATGAAGTCTCCAACAAGTTCTATAGCTGCAAGATGGAGGAGAACAGTTCTGTTAGTGAACACATACTCAGAATGTCTGGGTACCATAACCACTTGACTCAGCTGGGAGTTAATCTTCCAGATGATAGTGTTATTGATAGAGTTCTTCAATCACTGCCACCAAGCTATAAAGGCTTCGTGATGAACTATAATATGCAAGGGATGGAGAAGACAATTCCCGAGCTCTTCGCAATGCTAAAGGCTGCGGAGGTAGAAATCAAGAAGGAGCATCAAGTGTTGATGGTTAACAAGACCACTAGTGTCAAGAAAAAGGGCAAAGGGAAGAAGGGGAACTTCAAGAAGAATAGCAAGCAAGTTGCTACTCCCGGGAAGAAGCCCAAGTCTGGACCTAAGCCTGAAACTGAGTGCTTCTACTGCAAAGGGACTGGTCACTGGAAGCGGAACTGCCCCAAGTATTTGGCGGATAAGAAGGATGGCAAAGTGAACAAAGGTATATTTGATATACATGTTATTGATGTGTACCTTACTAATGCTCGTAGTAGTGCCTGGGTATTTGATACCGGTTCTGTTGCTCATATTTGCAACTCGAAACAGGGGCTACGGATTAAACGAAGATTGGCTAAGGACGAGGTGACGATGCGCGTCGGGAATGGTTCCAAGGTCGATGTGATCACCGTCGGCACGCTACCTCTACATCTACCTTCGGGATTAGTTTTAGACCTGAATAATTGTTATTTGGTGCCAGCGTTGAGCATGAACATTATATCTGGATCTTGTTTAATGCGAGACGGTTATTCATTTAAATCAGAGAATAGTGGTTGTTCTATTTATATGAGTAATATCTTTTATGGTCATGCACCCTTGAAGAGTGGTCTATTTTTGTTGAATCTCAATCGTGGTGATACACATATTCATAATATTGATGCCAAAAGATGCAAAGTTAATAATGATAGTGCAACATATTTGTGGCACTGCCGTTTAGGTCATATTGGTGTAAAGCGCATGAAGAAACTCCATGCAGATGGACTTTTGGAATCACTTGATTATGAATCATTTGATACTTGCGAACCATGCCTCATGGGCAAGATGACTAAAATTCCGTTCTCCGGAACAATGGAGCGAGCAAATGACTTATTGGAAATAATACATACCGATGTATGCGGTCCGATGAGTGTTGAGGCTCGCGGCGGGTATCGTTATTTCCTGACCTTCACAGATGATTTGAGCAGATATGGATATATCTACTTAATGAAACATAAGTCTGAAACATTTGAAAAGTTCAAAGAATTTCAGAGTGAAGTGGAAAATCATCGTAACAAGAAAATAAAGTTTCTACGATCTGATCGCGGAGGCGAATATTTGAGTTACGAGTTTGGTCTTCATTTAAAACAATGTGGAATAGTTTCACAACTCACGCCACCTAGAACACCACAGCGTAATGGTGTGTCTGAATGTCGTAACCGTACTTTATTAGATATGGTGCGATCTATGATGTCTCTTACTGATTTACCACTATCGTTTTGGGGTTATGCATTAGAGACAGCTGCATTCACGTCACATAGGGCACCATCTAAATCCGTTGAGACGACACCGTATGAACTGTGGTTTGGCAAGAAACCTAAGTTGTCGTTCCTTAAAGTTTGGGGTTGCGATGCTTATGTGAAAAAGCTTCAGCCTGATAAGCTCGAACCCAAATCGGAGAAGTGCGTCTTCATAGGATACCCAAAAGAAACTGTTGGGTACACCTTCTATCACAGATCCGAAGGCAAGGTTTTTGTTGCTAAGAATGGATCCTTTCTAGAGAAGGAGTTTCTCTCAAAAGAAGTGAGTGGGAGGAAAGTAGAACTTGATGAGGTAATTGTACCTTCTCTCGAATTGGAGAATAGCTCATCATAGAAAATAGTTCCCGTGATTCCTACACCAATTAGTGAGGAAGCTAATGATGATGATCATGAAACTTTAAATCAAGTTACTACCGAACCTCGTAGGTCAACCAGAATACGTTTCGCACCAGAGTGGTACGGTAATCCTGTTCTGGAAGTCATGTTACTAGACCATGACGAACCTACGAACTATGAGGAAGAGATGATGAGCCCAGATTCCGTGAAATGGCTTGAGGCCATGAAATCTGAGATGGGATCCATGTATGAGAACAAAGTGTGGACTTTGGTTGACTTGCCCGATGATCGGCAAGCCATAGAGAATAAATGGATCTTCAAGAAGAAGACTGACGCTGACGATAATGTTACTGTCTACAAAGCTCGACTTGTTGCGAAAGGTTTTCGACAAGTTCAAGGGGTTGACTACGATGAGACATTCTCACCCGTAGCGATGCTTAAGTCTTTCCGAATCATGTTAGCAATTGCTGCATTTTATGATTATGAAATCTGGCAAATGGACGTCAAAACTGCATTCCTTAATGGATTTCTCAAAGAAGAGTTGTATATGATGCAACCAGAAGGTTTTGTCGATCCTAAAGGTGCTAACAAAGTGTGCAAGCTCCAGCGATCCATTTATGGACTGGTGCAAGCCCCTCGGAGTTGGAATATATGCTTTGATAGTGTGATCAAAGCATATGGTTTTATACAGACTTTTGGGGAAGCCTGTATTTACAAGAAAGTGAGTGGGAGCTCTGTAGCATTTCTAATATTATATGTGGATGACATATTGTTGATTGGAAATGATATAGAATTTCTGGATAGCATAAAAGGATACTTGAATAAGAATTTTTCAATGAAAGACCTCGGTGAAGCTGCTTATATATTGGGCATCAAGATCTATAGGAATAGATCGAGACGCTTAATAGGACTTTCACAAAGCACATACCTTGATAAAGTTTTGAAGAAGTTCAAAATGGATCAGTCAAAGAAAGGGTTCTTGCCTGTGTTGCAAGGTGTGAAGTTGAGTAAGACTCAATGCCCGACCACTGCAAAAGATAGAGAGAAAATGAAAGTCATTCCCTATGCCTCAGCCATAGGTTCTATCATGTATGCTATGCTGTGTACCAGACCTGATGTGTGCCTTGCTATAAGTTTAGCAGGGAGGTACCAAAGTAATCCAGGAGTGGATCACTGGATAGCGGTCAAGAACATCCTGAAATACCTGAAAAGGACTAAGGATATGTTTCTCGTTTATGGAGGTGACAAAGAGCTTGTCGTAAATGGTTACGTCGATGCAAGCTTTGACACTGATCCGGATGACTCTAAGTCACAAACCATATACGTATTTATATTGAATGGTGGACCTGTCAGTTGGTGCAGTTCCAAGCAGAGCGTCGTGGCGGGATCTACGTGTGAAGCGGAATACATAGCTGCTTCAGAAGCCGCAAATGAAGGAGTCTGGATGAAGGAGTTCATATCCGATCTAGGTGTTATACCTAGTGCATCGGGTCCAATGAAAATCTTTTGTGATAATACTGGAGCAATTACCTTGGCGAAGGAATCCAGATTTCACAAGAGAACCAAACACATCAACAGACGCTTCAATTCCATCCGCGATCAATTCAAGGAGGGAGACATAGAGATTTGCAAAATACATACGGATCTGAATATTGCAGACCCGTTGACTAAGCCTCTTCCACGAGCAAAACATGATCAGCACCAAGACTCCATGGGTGTTAGAATCATTACAATGTAATCTAGATTATTGACTCTAGGGCAAGTGGGAGACTGAAGGAAATATGCCCTAGAGGCAATAATAAAGTTGTTATTTATATTTCCTTATATCATGATAAATGTTTATTATTCATGCTAGAATTGTATTAAGCGGAAACTTGATACATGTGTGAATACATACACAAAACAAGGTGTCCCTAGTATGCCTCTACTTGACTAGCTCGTTAATCAAAGATGGTTAAGTTTCCTGACCATAGACATGCATTGTCATTTGATGAATGGGATCACATCATTAGGAGAATGATGTGATGGACGAGACCCATCCGTTAGCTTAGCATTATGATCGTTAAGTTTTATTGCTATTGCTTTCTTCATGACTTATACATGTTCCTCTGACTATGAGATTATGCAACTCCCGATTACCGGAGGAACACCTTGTGTGCTATCAAACGTCACAACATAACTGGGTGATTATAAAGATGCTCTACAGGTGTCTCCGAAGGTGTTTGTTGGGTTGGCATAGATCGAGATTAGGATTTGTCACTCCGAGTATTGGAGAGGTATCTCTGGGCCCTCTCGGTAATGCACATCACTATAAGCCTTGCAAGCAATGTGACTAATGAGTTAGTTACGGGATGATGCATTACAGAACAAGTATAGAGACTTGCCGGCAACGAGATTGAACTAGGTATGATGATACCGACGATCGAATCTCGGGCAAGTAACATACCGATGACAAAGGGAATAACGTATGTTGTCATTACGGTTTGACCGATAAGGATCTTCGTAGAATATGTGGGAACCAATATGAGCATCCAGGTTCCGCTGTTGGTTATTGATCGGAGATGTGTCTCGATCATGTCTACATAGTTCTCGAACTCGTAGGGTCCGCACGCTTAACGTTCGATGATGATTTGTATTATGAGTTATGTGTTTTGGTGACCGAAGATTGTACGGAGTGCCGGATGAGATCACGGACATGACGAGGAGTCTCAAAATGGTCGAGAGGTAAAGATTGATATATTGGAAGGTTATATTCGGACACCGGAATAGTTTCGGATCGTTTCGGGTATTTTTCGGAGTACCGGGAGGTTACCGGAACCCCCCGGGAGAGTTAATGGGCCTCATGGGCCATAGGGAAGAGGGGAGGCAGCCCACAAGGGGTGGCTGCGCCCCCTCCCATGGGGAGTCCGAATTGGACTAGGGGAGGGGGCGCGCCCCCCTTTTCTTCTCCTCTTCTCTCTCCCTTTCCCCCTTTCCCACTCCGAAAAAGCAAGGGGAAATCCTACTAGGACTGGGAGTCCTAGTAGGACTCCCCCCCTTGGCGCGCCCCCTCTAGGCCGGCCGCCTCCTCCCTCCCTCCTTTATATACGGGGGTGGGGGGCACCCCAAAGACACACCAAGATTTCTCTTAGACGTGTGCGGTGCCCCCCTCCAGAGTTTACTCCTCCGGTCATAGCGTTGTAGTACTTAGGCGAAGCCCTGCGGGGATCACATCACGAACACCATCGCCACGCCGTCGTGCTGACGAAACTCTCCCTCGACCCTCTGCTGGATCAAGAGTTCGAGGGACGTCATCGAGCTGAACGTGTGCTGAACACGGAGGTGCCGTACGTTTGGTGTTGGATCGGTTGGATCGTAAAGACGTTCGGCTACATCAACCGCGTTAACCTAACGCTTCCTATTTCGGTCTACGAGGGTACGTGGACACACTCTCCCCCTCTCTTTGCTATGCATCTCCTAGATAGATCTTGCTTGAGCGTAGGAAATTTTTTGAAATTGCATGCTACGTTCCCTAACAGATACGTCTCCATCGTATCTACTTTCCAATCTCTTTTGCCATTGTTTTGGACTCTAATTTGCATGATTTGAATGGAACTAACCCGGGCTGACACTGTTTTCAGCAGAATTGCCTTGGTGTCATTTCTGTGCAGAAATCAAAGTTCTCGGATTGACCTGAAAATTTACAGAGAATTTTTATGGAATATATGCGAAAAAATATACCAGAGGGGGGCCACCCAGGAGCCACAAGCCCTGGGGACGCGTCTACACCACCCTGGGCGCGCCTCCGAGGCTTGTGGGCCCCCTGGACCGCCTACAACCCTAGCTCCAACTCCATATATTCGTATTCGCGGAGAAAAAAATCAGAGAGAAGGATTCATCGCGTTTCACAATACGGAGCCACCGCCACCTCCTGTTCTTCATCGGGAGGGCTGCTACTTCTTGAGCTTGCGTTGGTTTTCCCTTAAAGAGGAAAGGGTCATGCAGCAAAGTAGAGATAAGTATTTCCCTCAGTTTGAGAACCAAGGTATCAATCCAGTAGGAGACAACGCACAAATCACCGAATACCTGCACAAACAATCAAACAACTTGCACCCCACGCGATAAAGGGGTTGTCAATCCCTTCACGGTTATTTGCAAAAGTGAGATCTGATAGAGATAGATAATCGATAAAGTAAATATTTTTGGTATTTTTGTTTTATAGATCAGAAAGTAAAAGATTGCAAAATAGTAGATCGGAAACTTGTATGATGAAAAGTAGAAGATTATATGATGGAAAATAGACCCGGGGGCCATAGGTTTCACTAGAGGCTTCTCTCAAGATAGAAAATAATACGGTAGGTGAACAAATTACTGCCGAGCAATTGATAGAAAAGCGCAAAGTTATGATGATATCTAAGGCAATGATCATGAATATAGGCATCACGTCCGTGTCAAGTAGACCGAACCGATTCTGCATCTACTACTATTACTCCACACATCGACCGCTATACAGCATGCATCTAGAGTATTAAGTTCATAAAGCACGGAGTAACGCATTAAGTAAGATGACATGATGTAGAGGAATTAACTCAAGCAATATGATGAAAACCCCATCTTTTTATCCTTGATGGCAACAATACCATACGTGCCTTGCTGCCCCTACTGTCACTGGGAAAGGACACCACAAGATTGAACCCAAAGCTAAGCACTTCTCCCATTGCAAGCAAAACCAATCTAGTTGGCCAAACCAAACCGATAGTTCGAAGAGAATTACAAAGATATCAAATCATGCATATAAGAATTCAGAGAAGATTCAAATAATATTCATAGATAAGCTGATCATAAATCCACAATTCATCGGATCTCGGCAAACACACAGTAAAAAAGTATTACATCGAATAGATCTCTAAGAACATCGAGGAGAACATGGTATTGAGAATCAAAGAGAGAGAAGAAGCCATCTAGCTACTAGCTATGGACCCGTAGGTCTGTGGTAAACTACTCACGCTTCATCGGAAGGGCAATGGTGTTGATGTAGAAGCCCTCCGTGATCGAATCCCCCTCCGGCAGGGTGCCAGAAAAGGTCCCTAGATGGGATCTCATGGGTACAGAAGGTTGCGGCGGTGGAAAAGTCTTTTCGTGGATACCTCTGTTGGTTTGGGGATATATGAGTATATATAGGTGAAAGAATTAGGTCAGGAGGTGCACGAGGGGCCCACAAGGGTGGGGGCGCGCCCTACCCCCCTGGGCGCACCCTCCGTCCTTATGGCCGCCTCGTGGCTCCTCCGACTTCATATCCAAGTCTCCTGGTTTCCTTCTGGTCCAAGAAAAATCATCGCGAAAGTTTTATTCCGTTTGGACTCCGTTTGGTATTCCTTTTCTGCAAAACTCAAAAACAAGGAAAAAACAGAAACTGGCACTGGGCTCTAGGTTAATAGGTTAGTCCCAAAAATAATATAAAATAGCATATTAATGCATATAAAACATCCAAAATAGATAATATAATAGCATGGAACAATCAAAAATTATAGATACGTTGGAGACATATCAAGGGCTGATCTGGAGTCCGTTCGGGGCTCCGGAGAGGGGAAATCGACGCCGTCGTCATCATCAACCTTCCTCCATCACCAATTCATGATGCTCACCACCGGGAGTGAGTAACTCCTTCGTAGGCTTGCTAGACGGTGATGGGTTGGATGAGATTTATCATGTAATCGAGTTAGTTTTGTTAGGGCTTGATGCCAAGTATCCACTATGTTCTGAGATTGATGTTGCTATGACTTTGCTATGCTTAATGCTTGTCACTAGGGCCCGAGTGCCATGATTTCATATCTGAACCTAATATGTTTTCATGAATATATATGTGTTCTTGGACCGATCTTGCAAGTTATAGGCACCTATTACGAGTTATGATCCGCATACCCCAAGGTGATAATAATTGGGATTCTTTCCGGTGATTACCGTAGTTTGAGGAGTTCATATATTCACTATATGCTAATGCTTTATTTTGGTTCTCTATTAAAAGGAGGCCTTAATATCCCTCAGTTTCCTTATGGACCTCGCTGCCACGGGAGGGTAGGACAAAAGATGTCATGCAAGTTCTTTTCCATAAGCACGTATGACTATATACGGAATACATGCCTACATTACATTGATGAATTGGAGCTAATTCTGTGTCACCCTAGGTTATAACTGTTGCATGATGAATGCCATCCGACATAATTATCCATCACTGATCCAATGCCTACGAGTTTTTTACATATTGATCTTCACTAAGTTACTTTTGTCGTGCTGCTGTTACAATCACTACAAAATTGCTATTATTACAGTTACCACCGTTACCATTACTTCCATACTACTTTGCTACTAAAAACTTTGCTGCAGATATTAAGTCTTTCAGGTGTGGTTGAATTGATAACTCAACTGCTAATACTCATGAATATTCTTTGGCTCCCCTTGTGTCGAATCAATAAATTTGGGTCTACCCTCGAAAACCTTTGCGATCCCCTATACTTATGAGTTATCACCCCCAGGGCGTGCCCCCTGAGCTTGTGGGCCCCCTGTGCAGCCCCCGGTGCCCATCTTCTGCTATATGAAGCGTTTTCACCTAGAAAAATAAGGAGAAGGCTTTAGGGATGAAGCGCCGCCTTCTCGAGGTGAAACCTAGGCAGGAGCAATCTAGGGCTCCGGCGGAGCGATTCTGTCGGGGAAACTTCCCTTCGGGAGGGGGAAATCGAAGCCATCGTCATCACCAACGATCCTCTCATAGTGGGAGGACTAATCTTCATCAACATCTTCACCAGCACCATCTCATCTCAAACCCTAGTTCATCTCTTGTATTCAATCTTTGTCTCAAAAACCTCAGATCGGTACCTGTGGGTTGCTAGTAGTGTTGATTACTCTTTGTAGTTGATGCTAGTTGGTTTACTTGGTGGAAGATCATATGTTCAAATCCTTAATGATATTTATTACCCCTCTGATCATAAACATGAACATGCTTTGTGAGTAGTTACTTTTGTTCCTGAGGACATGGGAGAAGTCTTGTTATAAGTAATCATGTGAATTTGGTATTCGTTCGATATTTTGATGAGATGTATGTTGTATTTCCTCTAGTGGTGTTATGTGAACGTCGACTACATGACACTTCGCCATGACTTGGACCTAGGGGAAGGCATTGGGATGTAGCAAGTAGATGATGGGTTGCTAGAGTGACAGAAGCTTAAACCCTAGTTTATGGGTTGCTTCGTAAGGGGCTGATTTGGATCCACATGTTTAATGCTATGGTTAGATTTATCTTCATTCTTCTTTCGTAGTTGCGGATGCTTGCGAGAGGGGTTAATCATAAGTGGGAGGCTTGTCCAAGTAAGGGCAGCACCCAAGCACCGGTCCACCCACATATCAAATTATCAAAGTAGCGAACGTGAATCATATGAGCATGATGAAAACTAACTTGACGATAATTCCCATGTGTCCTCGGGAGTGCTTTACTTCATATAAGAGTTTGTCCAGGCTTGTCCTTTGCTATAAAAAGGATTGGGCCACCTTGCTGCACTTTTGTTACACTTGTCACTTGTTATCCATTACGAATTATCTTGCCACCAAACTATCTGTTAGCGATAATTTCAGTGCTTGCTGAAAACCGCTTGTCATTTCCTTCTGCTCCTCGTTGGGTTCGACACTCTTACTTATCGAAAGCACTACTATTGATCCTCTATACTTGTGGGTCATCAGCAAGCAATCGCCATGTCTGATGTGCAAGTTAGACATGATTAAAGGGACGAAAGTCTCAACTCACTTCCACCCATATTTTTTGGTTCGAGAAGATCGTCCCAAGATTAATTCTAGTGTGTCTTATCTTCCCCTTTTCAGAGCCCTACCAGTAATTTCTAATCATCTCACCAACATCATCACATAAACCCAGAGGTAATTTGATGACACTCGTGATATAATGGACTGGGCTATGGATTTTATGAAAAGCCTCCTGACCACCTTGTGATCGGCAGCTCCAGAGTAACATTATCTTAGTTAACTTTTATTAGAAATTTTGGAACTTGCCTCCTACCATGCGGCAATGAGGGGTTGGCAAACCCAAATACCTTTCGTCAAACCCGACTGTCTCCACTCCTAGGATATCACGAACAACGATCTGCTGGACCAATGAGCAGGAATGGCCAAAAAAGATTGAACACTTACTAGTATTCAATAGGTGACTCGTGGCTGCAACATATTTGTTAAGGATATTCTTTTACTTGGATAGCTTGCTCATTCTTTGCTTCAAAAAATAGAAGTGTGTCGCATGTAAACAATAGATGAGATATGCTCATAGAACGCCGACACACCTTAATTGGAGTTACATTCCCTAAATATGTTTCTTCCTCAATCAAAGTAGAGAAGCCATCGGCAATGAAAAGATACAAATACAGGGAGAGCGAATCACCTTGCCGTAAACCATGCGACGGTGCAAATGAATCTAGTATGGTTCCTTTGGGTTTCACACAGTATCTCACAGTGGTCATACATGTTAGCAAATTCACATTTGAGCAAAACCAATCCTTTCCATCATTTATTTCAAGTAGTTCGAGTCTACACTGTCGTAAGCTTCTGAGAGATCAAGCTTATAAGCACAAGAACTTTTTGTCACATCCTTTTTCTGATGCTTAATATGTTGAATGCATTTAATGAATAGTAGTGCATTGATTGTAATCATTCTCCCTGGTATGAAGGCACTGAGTCGCAGAGATGATATCATCAAGTAAAGACCGCAATGACCAAAAACTTTGCAACAACCTTGTAGATTACATTGGAGAGGCTAATTGGGCGGAAATCTATCCACTTTACTCGGTTTTCAACTTTAGGAACCATAACAATGATAGTATCATTCACATATTCTCGCATAACCCCTATAGGTAAGAATTCCTTTACCACACAAATTACCTCATTTTTCATCTTAAACCAGTTCCTTTGAAAGAATCTCGCAGAGAAACCGCCTAGGCCCGGGGCATTTAATGGTCCGGTTTGGAAGATGGCTTCGGCAATCTCCTCGCTTGAAAAATCTAGCACAGCCTCGTGTTCATATCATCATTGACCTGTCTATGAAAAAAATCAATAATGGTAGAACGACAACACGATGTATTCAATGTGTACGGGGGTAAGAGGGAGCATGTTAAAATTACTCTTTTTCCTATCATTTAGGTTACAAATCATGTGAATAGAACAGACCCTGACTATTTTATATTGTCTCGTGGAGTTAGCGAAGACTGTCGTGGCCAATAATAAAACTAGTTGACATTACGTGGCTTCGTATGGTATAGGGGCTTGTTTTCATATTGGCCATGTTTGGATCCATGGGTTAGAGTTAGTTTGAGCTAGTTTGGGCTCAAATAGCCCTAAAGTATCCAAACATGAGGGCTAGTTTGAGCTAGTTGCATCTAACCCACCCAAAAAAACTATCCCACCCAAGAGGTGCTAATTGGAGCTAGTTCTCCTAGTGCATTTATTGTCAATCTAACCCTGTTATCCAAACACCTCTTTGGTTAGAGTTAGTTCAGGGTTAGTCATGAGCTAGAAACTAACTCTAACCTCTAGCTAAGTTAGAGTATCCAAACAGGGCCAATTGCCAAGAAATAACTCTTGATTATGCTAGTTCTAGCTAGCTTATTATGTGTAATTAAATGTGGTGATGGACTGCTGGATCCCATTCGTTTAGCCCAAGCAGAATAATGGACACTACAGGGAAGTACTGTACGCCGCACCTGATTAGCATATGCAGCCATGAGAGTACCTTTGAGTTGCTTCTCCACGAGTTTTGCCTGTAATCCCCAGTCTAAAGCCAATCATTAGGAGACAAACCCTCTGCCTTTGCTTGGCGCTTAAGACGATCAAAAGAAGCAAAGGCACATCTACGCTAGGGAGGCAAGAATCTATGCATACGAACGATTGGTTTTGGAACAATCCACCAGCACCACGCGGCAACAGATCCCCCGCCACAAACAAAACAGTGCCGAGTTTCAGATCCCGAGGCGCGCGCGGCACCACATCTCGCGAAAGCAGACCCCTGTAACACCCAGAGCGGCAAAACCCTATCGCGCCGGCGCGATCTTCGACGCAGGCCACGGACGGACGGGCGGGGCCAGCCAAAGCGAGAAGAGAGCGAAGAGGCACAACGTTCGGATTTCTTGCTCTGCTTTGCTTCCCCCGGCGCACACGCATCCCCGGGCGGAGGTGGTGGCGGTCAAGGCAGCACGTCGAGCACGTCACCGCCGTACGGGCCGCGCAGCCTTACGGCGGCGGGCGAGGCTTTTCCCTCGGCCCCTCTTCGCCTGCGCACAGGAGCTCTAGTACGGCGTACGCCTCCAAAGCCGTGCAGGCTCCATTGATTTGGCGAGGCCACCCCCGATCGAGCACTCGGGTTCGCGCGGGTGCTGCAGTGGGTGCCTCCAAAGCTGCTGCTTTCACTGTTGGCCGGTTGCCTCGCCTGACGCTGACGGCGCCGAACGTTTGGTTTGATCTCGGTTCTGCAGCTGGCTCCTCCGGGCGGAACCTTTACGCCGTGGCCCGCGTGTCTCGCCTCCCCGGCGATAAAACAGCGCCGGGCAGGGGAGGGGAGGGAGAAAGCGACCGGACGGGGATGGTTTCGGTGCCGGAGCGGACAGACCGAGGTTTTACGTGAGAAAGCGGGCGCAAATCTTTCGTGGAAGCGGACGAAAGGCGGGAAGCGGCTCCGCTCCAACTGAAGCTCGCACAGCGAATGCGATCACGTTGGGTTCGTGCGCGGAAAGGAAAAGCCACTCTAGTGTCACTGCTGGTAGGCGTTTTGATTTCTTCTTGAGATCGACGTGAGCACTGGCTAGTGCTTCGAGTCCAAGAAAGGGACACACAGTGAAATCGGAGTGGCTTCCGCTGTGCGACGGGAAAGCCTAGCCCATCTCGGCCCACCGGAACAGAGCCTTGCTTTAGTCAGCACACTGCGCAAGTGCACAGCTCTCGGTTATGCATCGCCACGCGCGCGTAATGACGGTTGACACTTGACAGGAGACGAAAGCGTGCTTTAGACTGAAAAAATCTACTCTAGATTTTAAACTCTGTAGGTGGATACGATAACGAGCAGTTTGATTGGACAACTGAATAGCAAAGTCTGGTAAGTACACACCTGATGGAACATGAACAGGGGAGCAACGCGAGGGATAAAAGGATCACATTGACATACTTGGCAGCGCATTACCTCTGGGCGATTAGACGGCGGGGCTGACCTGCTCGTGCTCGATCGATTGCCCGTTTGACCCCGCTGTCAAGTCGGCCGCTGCGTCAAGTTCTTAGTCGCTTTGAGTGCACGATGATCGGCCATGCATGCATGTGTGTGTGAGAGGGAGACGACGCCACGCAGATGCAGGGCCCAGAAGCAAAGATGAAATTTGGTGCACGTAACTTCACCACTGGCATTGCCGCCAGCTTTGCTTTCCCGCGGTCCGAGTATAGCCGGTCACATGAACACACTGATATATCTGCTCGGGGAGACGAGGAGCTGAGAAGGGGAGGATTGAGGCGTCCCTGATCGATCAAATCAGGTCGTCGTCACGCCATGGACAGGTACGGAGGCTGATGGTGGATGGTCATGGACGTCATCAGTGGGCTTTATCATTTATTTGCAAATGGCCTATGTTGAAGTGCTAACTATACCTAGTAAATTGATTTTTGCACATTTGGAAGGGGGGGTCGTGGCCCAGGTTGGCCTCCACGAGGCTCCGCCCGTGCGTATGCGATGCATGCACGCGTGCTTCAAAAGGCTGGGGCGTCTATTCTCTTCCCGTCGCTGCAGACATGTGGACCTCCCGCTAGATAGTGGATGCGTTGATGAACGCAACGTACGGACTTGAGACTGATCATCAAGCTAAGTTGATTTGTGGTTTGCGCATAGCAATATCTGCAGTGCAGACAGCTCCCTGGGAAGCGATAACTCTCGCTCATTGACAGGATCATGTTGCATGTGCTCTCAGACTCAGGTAGAGCTGTATCTGCATGCCAGCCGAGGCGAGTGCCCAAATGTTCATCAGAGTTCAGAAGAGACATCTGCAGGCAGTACTGGAGGTGCAATCCTGCAGAGGTACATCTGAAAACTAACCAGCGAACCACAGGCTACAGTCTCAGTGGTATGCCAGCATATATGATCGAGTTGAAGTGGAGATTAGGTCTACCTGGCCAGAAATGCGATACGACATCAGTATCTGGTTCAGAAGATACAGACAAGTTATACGACAGAGAGGTATGGGAGAAAGTGATGCGCATATCTGCTAGTACAAAGGTCAAAATGTGTGGTGCCGGACTGGTAACTTCTGCATCTGATGGCCATTTTTTAAAGTTACTTCATACAGTACACACTACAGCACAGGCCGCACTTTTTTTTGTTGAGGGTTTACACAGCTGCCCGTGCACAGAGCACTTCGGCAAAACAGTAAGAGTTGCCCAATAGGATTTAAAGCTTTTTTTTAGTTGCCAGGGATTTCATATATACTACATTTTTTTAGGAGAAGGATTTTTATATATAGCTTTTTTTAGAATCTTTTATATATCTCTACTCCTAATGTCTGAGTTGGTAGTCTCGCCTCACGATTTATTTTCGCCTCCACATCCCACCACCCCTGGTTTTTCGTCCTATCGATTTTTTCTGTCGAAACCGATATCCCACCCCGCACACAGAAAAGAACGAGAGCCTTCCCCACTGATTTTTATCTATCGCCGGCATCCCGCACTGGTTTTCTAGCGTGCTAGCCTTTCCCACCGGTTTTTCTAATCAACAATTTCCTTCTAAACAGCGAACGATCAAAGATTAAAACTCTTTCCTTCTAATCAACACTTTCCTACTAATCAGCGAACACCAATCAACCAAGGAAACGACCAAATATCAACACTTTCCTTCTAATCAACATTTTCCTTCTAATCAAAACTCTCCGTATATAACTCTCCATTTGCGCCAGTCTCACCCACCGGCATTCTGAGGAGTTTTCTTTTCGGTCGCCGTGATTTTACGGCCGCGGCATTTGGGTGTCTCCCTGATTTGGTGTGTGGATTTGTTGTTGGTGTGCCAGGACGGCTGGGGATTTGGATGCCGGCGATGTTGTTCACGGAGGGCCTAGACCGGGACGCGCTCAAGTTGGTGCGGTAGGTGAGCGGGCAGCGGCGGCCTCATGACACCGCCAGAGAAGTTCAGGAGTGGCCACGTACCGCGCGTCGGTGCCGCTGCGCGCCGCATACGGGAGCGCCTCCACAGCCTCCGACGTAGACAAGTCGTCGAACGCCTAGGAGGTCGAGCTCTGCAGCTGCGGCAGTTACTCCGTCGTAGGCCTCGCCCCGCCGCCGCACGGCCGTGCCCCGTACCGGTACGGCAACATGCCTGCCGCCGCCACGGATCCCCACGGGCGACACAGACGCCGCCAACCAGTGCAGAGCGTGGTCGCGTTCCCCGCGCGGCTATACGGACGATCGCTTCGCCTGAGGTCACCTTTCATGGCTGCCACCGGCGTCGGCGGGAACGACTCTCCGATGGCACCTGAGGACTCCACAGTGGTTTGTACCTCTTTTATGATTGACGAACTCACCGCTGTTCAGCTTCCCTACTAGCTATCTCTTATTGTTCAATGTTTTCTGTATCGTCTAGGCTGGGTCCGCTGGGAAAGGTCAAGAGGGTAACCAAGGAGACAAATGTACATGTCAAGATCAACCTGGACGGCACTGGTGTTGCAAACTGCAGCACAGGGATACCGTTCTTGGATCACATGCTTGATGTGAGTATGGTTTACTCCTCATGCATGCCAGTAGTTGTGGATTCAGGATTTTTTTTCTTGACAATATATATTCCATATTTTACAACAAAAAAATGCGTAGCTATTTTTTTGCACCTAGGTTTTTTTTTAAAGCAAGAGTGTGATTTATGTTGCATTTGTGTGATGAAGACAAAACAAAACAAAATCTTAACTTGAACACACAAAATGGATAAACAGACAAAAATGGCAGGTAGTGTTCTGAATTTGTGTTGGTCAAAGCCTTTATATGGAGGGCATTCTAACTTTAGGTGCTTATAAGAGCATGATGAGTACAATCATGTTATTATTCGGAGAAAATGATGTATACACGACTAAGCCTGAAGGGCCTGTTGTAGAAAAGTCTACTGCCTTTCAAATTGCACGTCTTAGGTGATGTTGAGCAATTGGGATGGGAATTCTTATTTGATTTTTCTTTCCCAAGGGTAATGTGATCCATCCAAAATTGTTACTACTCTTCTTCTTAACTAATGTTTGTATGTGTGAAATGTGCATTTGGTTATTCCACAACAGTGACAAACTGACAGCAATGGCCATCGTGGGTGTCAAGCCCTTACGTCTGAAATTAATAAGTGAAATGAAACTACAGTAAAGTGCTTACGAGTAGCAGAAACCAATGCAAGTAGGAACAAAAATATTTGGATGTATTTTCTGTTTGACTGGTTCAAAAAAAATTTGTTTGACGGTGACGGTGAGGGTGACGGGCTGACGGCGAGCTCCACAGATCAGCGCATCCTCTCTTCTCTCCCATGGAAGTCCTTCCCTTCTCATATCTCTCTGTCTGTGAGCGGTGGCGCCGAGAGGAACGAGGGCGGCTGGCGTGGTCGCGCCTTCTCACCACCGACAGTGTTGCGTCGCTACCGGAGGGGCACGCCACCCCCATCAGTGGCGTCGAGGTCTGAAAGAACCGCCGGTGACCTCCCTGTCTACTTCGCCAAGCGCAGCGTGTCCCGGCGCGGCACCTCCGGTGCTGTTGCTGCCCTGGCCATCGCCCTTGGCATGGCGGGTGGCAATGACGAGGCCCTCGAGCTTGGGGCGCCTCTGGCACGGCCTGGCCATCTCCTCCGTCCGGCAGCACTCACTGGAAAGCCTCGCTGTCATCCCCACTCCGGCACATCCTCCTGTTGGGGAACGTAGTAGTAAATCAAAAAATTTCCTACGTATCACCAAGATCAATCTAGGAGAAGCTTGCAACGAGAGAGAGGGAGTGCATCTTCATACCCTTGAAGATCGCTAAGCGGAAGCGTTACAAGGAACGCGGATGATGGAGTCGTACTCGCGGCGATTCAAATCGCGGAAGATCCGATCTAGCGCCGAACGGACGGCGCCTCCGCGTTCAACACACGTACAGCCCGGGGACGTCTCCTCCTTCTTGATCCAGCAAGGGAAGAGGAGAAGTTGAGGGAGGGCTCCGGCAGCACGACGACGTGGTGGTGGAGCTTGTGGTTCTCCGACAGGACTTCGCCAAGCACTACGGAGGAGGAGGAGGTGTTGGAGAGGGGGAGGGCTGCGCCAGGGAAAAGGTGCTGCTGCCCTCCCACCCCCCCCTCCATTTATAGGGTGGAGGGGAGAGGGGGCCGGCCCCCTTAGATCCCATCTAGGGGGGGGGGCGGCGGCCAAGGGGGACTTGCCCCCCAAGTTTGGTGGGAGGCGCCCCCACCCCCTAGGGTTTTCAACCCTAGGCGCCTTGGGCCCCTTGGAGGGGGCGCACCAGCCCACCAGGGGCTGGTTCCCTCCCTTGCTCAGCCCACTTGGCCCACCGGGGCAGGTGGCCCCACCCGGTGGACCCCCGGACACCTTCCGATGGTCCCAGTACAATACCGATAACCCCCGAAACCATTCCGGTGACTGAAACTGGACTTCCCATATATAATTCTTCACCTCCGGACCATTCCGGAACTCCTCGTGACGTCCGGGATCTCATCCGGGACTCCGAACAACCTTCGGTAACCACATACAATTTCCCATAACAACTCTAGCGTCACCGAACCTTAAGTGTGTAGACCCTACGGGTTCAGGAACCATGCAGACATGACCGAGACATCTCTCCGGCCAATAACCAACAGCGGGATCTGGATACCCATGTTGGCTCCCACATGTTCCACGATGATCTCATCGGATGAACCACGATGTCGAGGATTCAATCAATCCCGTATACAATTCCCTTTGTCCATCGGTATGTTACTTGCCCGAGATTCGATCGTCGGTATCCCCATACCTCGTTCAATCTCGTTACCGGCAAGTCTCTTTACTCGTTCCGTAACGCATGATCCCGTGGCTAACTATTTAGTCACATTGAGCTCATTATGATGATGCATTACCGAGTGGGCCCAGAGATACCTCTCTGTCATACGGAGTGACAAATCCCAGTCTCGATTCGTGCCAACCCAACAGACACTTTCGGAGATACCTGTAGTGCACCTTTATGGTCACCCAGTTACGTTGTGACGTTTGATACACCCAAAGCATTCCTACGGTATCCGGGAGTTGCACAATCTCATGGTCTAAGGAAATGATACTTGACATTAGAAAAGCTCTAGCAAACGAACTACACGATCTTGTGCTATGCTTAGGATTGGGTCTTGTCCATCACATCATTCTCCTAATGATGTGATCTCGTTATCAATGACATCCAATGTCCATGGTTAGGAAACCATAACCATCTATTGATCAACGAGCTAGTCAACTAGAGGCTTACTAGGGACATGCTGTGATCTATGTATTCACACATGTATTACGGTTTCCGGTTAATACAATTATAGCATGAACAATAGACAATTATCATGAACAAGGAAATATAATAATAACCATTTTATTATTGCCTCTAGGGCATATTTCCAACAGTCTCCCACTTGCACTACAGTCAATAATCTAGTTACATTGTGATGAATCGAACACCCATAGAGATCTGGTGCTGATCATGTTTTGCCCGAGGAAGAGGTTTAGTCAACGGATCCACGACATTCAGATCCGTATGTACTTTACAAATATCTATATCTCCATCTTGAATATATTCACGAATGGAGTTGAAGCGGCGCTTGATGTGCTTGGTCTTCTTGTGAAACCTGGGCTCCTTGGCAATGGCAATAGCTCCAGTGTTGTCACAGAAGAGAGTCATCGGGCCCGACACATTGGGAACCACTCCTAGGTCGGTGATAAACTCCTTCATCCAGACTCCTTCCTGCGCTGCTTCCGAAGCAGCTATGTACTCCGCTTCACATGTAGATCTCGCCACGACGCTTTGCTTGCAACTGCACCAGCTGATTGCCCCACCATTCAAAATATACACGTATCCGGTTTGTGACTTGGAGTCATCCAGATCTGTGTCAAAGCTAGCGTCGACGTAACCCTTTACGACGAGCTCTTCGGCACCTCCATAAACGAGAAACATATCCTTAGTCCTTTTCAGGTACTTCAGGATATTCTTGACCGCTGTCCAGTGTTCCATACCGGGATCACTTTGGTACCTCCCTACCAAACTTATGGCAAGGTTCACATTAGGTCTGGTAC
Source organism: Thinopyrum elongatum (assembly GCA_011799875.1). Taxonomy (NCBI): domain Eukaryota; kingdom Viridiplantae; phylum Streptophyta; class Magnoliopsida; order Poales; family Poaceae; genus Thinopyrum; species Thinopyrum elongatum. The sequence goes on from CM022302.1 coordinate 423,177,438, forward strand.
ACAGCATGGCATACATAATAGAGCCTATGGCCGAGGCATAGGGGATGACACTCATCTTTTCTCTTTCTGCTGCCGAGGTCGGGCGTTGAGCTGTGCTCAATCTCACACCTTGCAATACAGGCAAGAACCCCTTCTTGGACTGATCCATATTGAACTTCTTCAATATCTTGTCAAGGTATGTGCTTTGTGAAAGACCAATGAGGCGTCTCGATCTATCTCTATAGATCTTGATGCCTAATATGTAAGCAGCTTCTCCAAGGTCCTTCATTGAAAAACACTTATTCAAGTAGTCCTTTATGCTTTCCAAAAGTTCTATATCATTTCCCATCAACAATATGTCGTCCACATATAATATGAGAAATGCTACAGAGCTCCCACTCACTTTCTTGTAAATACAGGCTTCTCCATAAGTCTGTATAAACCCAAACGCTTTGATCATTTCATCAAAGCGAATGTTCCAACTCCGAGATGCCCGCACCAGCCCATAGATGGAGCGCTGGAGCTTGCATACCTTGTCAGCATTCTTAGGATCGACAAAACCTTCCGGCTGCATCATATACAATTCTTCCTTAAGGAAACCATTAAGGAATGCCGTTTTGACGTCCATTTGCCAGATTTCATAATCATAGAATGCGGCAATTGCTAACATGATTCGGACAGACTTCAGCTTCGCTACGGGTGAGAAGGTCTCATCGTAGTCAACCCCTTGAACTTGTCGATAACCCTTAGCGACAAGCCGAGCCTTATAGATGGTCACATTACCATCCGCGTCAGTCTTCTTCTTAAAGATCCATTTATTTTCTATGGCTCGCCGATCATCGGGCAAGTCCACCAAAGTCCATACTTTGTTCTCATACATGGATCCTATCTCGGATTTCATGGCTTCAAGCCATTTGTTGGAATCCGGGCCCGCCATCGTTCTTCATAGTTCGAAGGTTCACCGTTGTCTAACAACATGATTTCCAGGACAGGGTTGCGTACCACTCTGGTGCGGAACGTGTCCTCGTGGACCTACGAAGTTCAGTAGCAACTTGATCCGAAGTTTCATGATCATCATCATTAACTTCCTCTCTAGTCGGTGCAGGCACCACAGAAACATCTTCCTGAGCTGCGCTACTCTCCGGTTCAAGAGGGGGTACCTCACAAGTTCTACTTTCCTCCCACTTACTTCTTTCGAGAGAAACTCTTTCTCCAGAAAGGATCCATTCTTGGCAACAAAGATCTTGCCTTCGGATCTAAGGTAGAAGGTATACCCAATAGTTTCCTTAGGGTATCCTATGAAGACGCATTTTTCCGATTTGGGTTCGAGCTTTTCAGGTTGAAGTTTCTTGACATAAGCATCGCATCCCCAAACTTTCAGAAACGACAGCTTAGGTTTCTTCCCAAACCATAATTCATACGGTGCCATCTCAACGGATTTAGACGGTGCCCTATTTAAAGTGAATGCGGCAGTCTCTAAAGCATAGCCCCAAAAAGATAGCGGTAGATTGGTAAGAGACATCATAGATCGCACCATATCCAATAGAGTGCGATTACGACGTTCGGACACACCATTACGCTGAGGTGTTCCAGGCGGCGTGAGTTGTGAAACAATTCCACATTTCCTTAAGTGCGTGCCAAACTCGTGACTCAAATATTCTCCCCCATGATCTGATCGCAAGAATTTTATTTTCCTGTCACGTTGATTCTCTACCTCGTTCTGAAATTCCTTGAACTTTTCAAAGGTCTCAGACTTATGTTTCATTAAGTAGACATACCCATATCTACTTAAGTCATCAATGAGGGTGAGAACATAACGATAGCCACCGCGAGCCTCAACACTCATTGGACCGCATACATCAGTATGTATTATTTCCAACAAGTTGGTTGCTCGTTCCATTGTTCCGGAGAACGGAGTCTTTGTCATTTTGCCCATGAGGCATGGTTCGCACGTGTCAAATGATTCATAATCAAGAGACTCCAAAAGTCCATCTGCATGGAGTTTCTTCATGCGCTTGACACCAATGTGACCAAGGCGGCAGTGCCACAAGTATGTGGGACTATCATTATCAACCTTACATTTCTTGGCATTCACACTATGAATATGTGTGACATCACGTTCGAGATTCAATAAAAATAAACCATTGACCAGCGGGGCATGACCATAAAACATATCTCTCATATAACTAGAACAACCATTATTCTCGGATTTAAATGAGTAGCCATCTCGCATCAAACGAGATCCTGATATAATGTTCATGCTCAAAGCTGGTACTAAATAACAATTATTGAGGTTTAAAACTAATCCCGAAGGTAGATGTAGAGGTAGCGTGCCGACGGCGATCACATCGACCTTGGAACCATTCCCGACGCGCATCGTCACCTCGTCCTTCGCCAGTCTCCGCTTATTCCGCAGCTCCTGTTTTGAGTTACAAATGTGAGCAACCGCACCGGTATCAAATACCCAGGAGCTACTACGAGCGCTGATAAGGTACACATCAATAACATGTATATCATATATACCTTTGGTATTGCCGGCCTTCTTATCCGCTAAGTACTTGGGGCAGTTCCGCTTCCAGTGACCATTTCCCTTGCAATAAAAGCACTCAGTCTCAGGCTTGGGTCCATTCTTTGGCTTCTTCCCGGCAACTGGCTTGCCGGGGGCGGCAAATCCCTTGCCGTCCTTCTTGAAGTTCTTCTTACCCTTGCCTTTCTTGAAACTAGTGGTCTTATTCACCATCAACACTTGATGTTCCTTCTTGATTTCCACCTCCGCTGATTTCAGCATTGAATATAACTCGGAAATGGACTTCTCCATCCCTTGCATATTGTAGTTCATCACAAAGCTCTTGTAGCTAGGTGGAAGCGACTGGAGGATCCTGTCAATGACCGAATCATCTGGAAGATTAACTCCCAGCTGAGACAAGCGGTTGTGCAGCCCAGACATTTTGAGTATATGCTCGCTGACAGAACTGTTTTCCTCCATCTTACAACTGTAGAACTTGTCAGAGACTTCATATCTCTCGACTCGGGCATGAGCTTGGAAAACCATTTTCAGCTCTTGGAACATCTCATATGCTCCGTGTTGCTCAAAACGCTTTTGGAGCCCCGATTCTAAGCTGTAAAGCATGCCGCACTGAACCAGGGAGTAATCATCACTACGCGACTGCCAGGCGTTCATAACGTCTTGAGTTGCTGGGAAAATGGGTGCGTCACCTAGCGGTGCTTCAAGGACATATGCTTTCTTGGCAGCTATGAGGATGATCCTCAAGTTACGGACCCAGTCCGTATAGTTGCTACCATCGTCTTTCAGCTTGGTTTTCTCTAGGAACGCGTTGAAGTTGAGGGCAACATTAGCGTGGGCCATTTAATCTACAGGATAGATTGTAAAGACAATTTTTAGACTAAGTTCATGATAATCAAGTTCATCTAATCAAATTATTTAATGAACTCCCACTCAGATAGACATCCCTCTAGTCATCCAAGTGATACATGATCCGAATCGACTAGGCCGTGTCCGATCATCACGTGAGACGGACTAGTCATCAACGGTGAACATCTCCATGTTGATCGCATCTACTATACGACTCATGTTCGACCTTACGGTCTCTCATGTTCCGAGGCCATGTCTGTACATGCTAGGCTCGTCAAGTCAACCTAAGTGTTTCGCATGTGTAAATCTGGCTTACACCCGTTGTATGCGAACGTTAGAATCTATCACACCCTATCATCACGTGGTGCTTCAAAACAACGAACCTTCGCAACGGTGCACAGTTAGGGGGAACACATTTCTTGAAATTTTAGTGAGGGATCATCTTATTTATGCTACCGTCGTTCTAAGCAAATAAGATGTAAACATGACAAACATCACATGCAAATCATAAAGAGACATGATATGGCCAATATCATCTTGCGCTTTTGATCTCCATCTTCAAGGCGCGGCATGATCACCATCGTCATCGGCATGACACCATGATCTCCATCATCATGATCTCCATCATCGTGTCTTCATGAAGTTGTCTCGCCAACTATTACTTCTACTACTATGGCTAACGGTTAGCAATAAAGTAAAGTAATTACATGGCCTTTACATTGACACGCAGGTCATACAATAAATTGAAACAACTCCTATGGCTCCTGCCGGTTGTCATATGCATCGACATGCAAGTCGTGATTCCTATTACAAGAACATGATCAATCTCATACATCACATATATAATTCATCACATCCTTTTTGGCCATATCACATCACATAGCATACCCTGCAAAAACAAGTTAGACGTCCTCTAATTGTTGTTGCATGTTTTACGTGGCTGCTATGGGTTTCTAGCAAGAACGTTTCTTACATACGCAAAAGCCACAACGGTGATATGCCAATTGCTATTTACCCTTCATAAGGACCCTCTTCATCGAATCCGATCCGACTAAAGTGGGAGAGACAGACACCCGATAGCCACCTTATGCATCAAGTGCATGTCAGTCGGTGGAACCTGTCTCACGTAAGCGTACGTGTAAGGTCGGTCCGGACCGCTTCATCCCACAATGCCGCCGAATCAAGATAGGACTAGTAACGGTAAGCAAATTGAACAAATCATTGCCCACAACTACTTGTGTTCTACTCGTGCAAAGAATCTACGCATAGACCTAGCTCATGATGCCACTGTTGGGGAACGTAGTAGTAAATCAAAAAATTTCCTACGTATCACCAAGATCAATCTAGGAGAAGCTTGCAACGAGAGAGAGGGAGTGCATCTTCATACCCTTGAAGATCTCTAAGCAGAAGCGTTACAAGGAATGCGTATGATGGAGTCGTACTCGCGGCGATTCAAATCGCGAAAGATCCGATCTAGCGCCGAACGGACGGCGCCTCCGCGTTCAACACACGTACAACCCGGGGACATCTCCGCCTTCTTGATCCAGCAAGGGAAGAGGAGAAGTTGAGGGAGGGCTCCGGCAGCACGACGGCGTGGTGGTGGAGCTTGTGGTTCTCCGACAGGGCTTCGCCAAGCACTACGGAGGAGGAGGAGGTGTTGGAGAGGGGGAGGGCTGCGCCAGGGAAAAGGTGCTGCTGCCCTCCCACCCCCCCTCTATTTATAGGGTGAAGGGGAGAGGGGGCCGGCCCCCTTAGATCCCATCTAAGGGGGGGGCGGCGGCCAAGGGGGACTTGCCCCCCAAGTTTGGTGGGAGGCGCCCCCACCCCCTAGGGTTTTCAACCCTAGGCGCCTTGGGCCCCTTGGGGGGGCGCACCAGCCCACCAGGGGCTGGTTCCCTCCCTTGCTCAGCCCACTTGGCCCACCGGGGCAGGTGGCCCCACCCGGTGGACCCCCGGACACCTTCCGGTGGTCCCGGTACAATACCGATAACCCCCGAAACCATTCCGATGACTGAAACTGGACTTCCCATATATAATTCTTCACCTCCGGACCATTCCGGAACTCCTCGTGACGTCCGGGATCTCATCCGGGACTCCGAACAACCTTCGGTAACCACATACAATTTCCCATAACAACTCTAGCGTCACCGAACCTTAAGTGTGTAGACCCTACGGGTTCGGGAACCATGCAGACATGACCGAGACATCTCTCCGGCCAATAACCAACAGCGGGATCTGGATACTCATGTTGGCTCCCACATGTTCCATGATGATCTCATCGGATGAACCACGATGTCGAGGATTCAATCAATCCTGTATACAATTCCCTTTGTCCATCGGTATGTTACTTGCCCGAGATTCGATCGTCGGTATCCCCATACCTCGTTCAATCTCGTTACCGGCAAGTCTCTTTACTCGTTCCGTAACGCATGATCCCGTGGCTAACTCTTTAGTCACATTGAGCTCATTATGATGATGCATTACCGAGTGGGCCCAGAGATACCTCTCCGTCATACGGAGTGACAAATCCCAGTCTCGATTCGTGCCAACCCAACAGACACTTTCGGAGATACCTGTAGTGCACCTTTATGGTCACCCAGTTACGTTGTGATGTTTGATACACCCAAAGCATTCCTACGGTATCCGGGAGTTGCACAATCTCATGGTCTAAGGAAATGATACTTGACATTAGAAAAGCTCTAGCAAACGAACTACACGATCTTGTGCTATGCTTAGGATTGGGTCTTGTCCATCACATCATTCTTCTAATGATGTGATCCCGTTATCAATGACATCCAATGTCCATGGTTAGGAAACCATAACCATCTATTGATCAACGAGCTAGTCAACTAGAGGCTTACTAGGGACATGCTGTGATCTATGTATTCACACATGTATTACGGTTTCCGGTTAATACAATTATAGCATGAACAATAGACAATTATCATGAACAAGGAAATATAATAATAACCATTTTATTATTGCCTCTAGGGCATATTTCCAACACCTCCGCCATGGATGGAGGGAACCCGAGACACTATGCCGCCTACTCCCTTCTTCATATTTCTTGATCCTTATTAAATTGTCTCGGCGTATGTTCAATTGCTCACATCCTTTCCATTTGTAGAACTATTTGATGGGTTTAAAACTGATCTTATTAGGTGGAAGCTGATTCACGTATGTCAGCAATGTTTGCAAATTTGGGGGGAATTAGAGGATCGAGTACCAAATTTTGATTAAAGGCTTTCTATTTTCTTTCTCTCCTTTGAATAATAATGAAGATGATTTTGTCCAATTATTTTAGTTGATTCAGCATGGCTTATTTTTTTATTGTCATTTGCAATACAGAATATCAAAGTTCTACATTTCCTGCCTCCGATAAATAAATAGATCTGGGAAGTGCATTAACATCTTATATCTGAGTGTGTATCCTACATTCTGTAGAAAAAAACAGTTGCATAAATGCAATGAGTAAAAGCCAAGAAAACTTTCATTCTGCCTTGCTAACTTTTTAGCACTTATGTGGAATTCAGAAATGTCGACATTGTTTTCTTGCAGTGTAACTAAGGTCTATGGACCTGTCAAAGGGTCTTGCTGCATATGGTTATGGTTGCATTGCGTGAAGGAGCGAATGGAGAGTTGAAAGCAAAATCATAGGAGATGCTGCACAATATGAGGAATGACGGTAAACGCTTGAACTGTGATGAAGGTGATGCCCGATTTGACCATTAGTATATTCTCATCAAGGCAACCTGTAATTTCTGCTATGACATGGATTTTCTATTGTGAGGGGCGTCTCCAATGAAGAACATGATTTCTGCATGATACAACATGTTGTTAGAACGCGAATATTCTATGCAAGGTCTGACATTTAAGAAGGATGTAGTAACAGGTAAACCTTGATAGAATATTTTAACTCTTCATGAGGATCTTTTCATTCAGCACATACATATGTTGAGTTGTTCTTGTGTTTATAAGTAAGAGGTGTAGCATGCCAGACGTCCTTGCAGGAGTAGTCGAGCGGTGGATCTCCCTAGCGATTTGGATGTATAGAGTTTATGATACAGAGACCTTTTTTTGTACTGACTATTGAATTTTCTCCTTTATATTTCTGAACTCTTTTGTTATGTTCTTTACTCTCAATTCCAAATTTGCAAGGTTTCTTGTTCTTCCAGGATTTCAAAGAGTATGGACCACCGTATGGCCGAAGGAGATGCCATTATTGACTGTTGTTGTCCTTGGTGTGTTGCTGCTATTTTCCTGGCCGGTAATCTGTGCACTGCCGAGACCTTAGTCTGACCACTGTAGGGCATGCCCTCTGATCAATTGTTCGCAATCGTTGAAATATTTTTTCCATGCCCGTTTTGTCGCTCAAATTTCTGATTTATCTAGGTAGGAGTTTTGATGAATTTACTCTTCTCCATCGTGCGTTCTGAGGGCAGAATTTCATGGTAGTTCTCCAAAGCTGCTTGGCAAGAAAAAGGTTATCTGGTGATTGCTCTTCTCAACTGACCATTTATGAGATTTTTGTGCACCATGTTAGGGGGGTAGAGATATATTCATACCTACAAAATTTGTAACGTTAGGGGAAGCTCTTATCCCTTCCCATGGATTGCTGCAAATTTTGAAAAACATGGATGTTCCTGTTATATCATATACTCCATCCAAATTATAATGCGTTCATGTTACATGGCCGTGACTTATTACATGCTCAATGCAAATAGTTTATTTTGCAGTTGTAAACTCGGCATGATCTTTTCTCGCCTCTTCTCCATAGTGATTTGCTACAAGTAAATTGATTTCACTGGTAATATTTATGTCATCATCGCAACTCACGGGCAATTAACTACATTTTGTATCCCAACAACAAACATCAATTTTTTTCGTGGCTCAAGAGACATTAGATCTGCCTTCTTGGCTCGGGGGCATCACGGGCGGCGCACACCTCCTCCCCCTTATGGCGGTGGTGGATCAGCACAAACACGGGAGAGAGGATCAGGGCGGAGAGCGGGGTGGCTGGCGGGGTGAAGAACATAGGGCGCCATGGCAAAGGTGAGGTGGGCGTCATCCCGTTTTAAAGGGTGAAGAACATAGGGCGCCATGTTGAAGGTGAGGTCGGTGTCATCCCGTTTTAAAGGGTGAAGAACATAGGGCACCATGTCGAAGGTGAGGTGGGCGTCATCGGGTTTTAAAGGGTGAAGAACATAGAGCGCAATGGACAACGTGAGGTCGGCGTCATCCGGTTTAAAGGACAGGGCTCCAGCTAGAAATGTTTCACTATGACAAAAATCAAGTGGGAAGGGGAGAGTGTGGCAGGAAAAGGCAAGGGTGTGTCGTTGGATGGGGTTTTTGTATTGGGCCCGCGTGTTTGAGATAACATGTTGAATAGTCTGGACAACCACATTTCTCCTCTACATATGGTCTGGATTCGGGGATCCTGAACTGTTAGACGGTTAAATTTTGGGAGCCTGTTGGGCGCCCGTTTGATGCCTGGACACGCCCAAACGTATGAGGAAGAAAGGAGCTTCGACCCTGGATATAATCTTAATCATTTGTTTGATTCATTTATATGTATTGTAGCCCGTAGCAACACACGGGCGTTCTACTAGTAGCTATAATAGTACTATCTGACTTGTCAAGCCCAGCCTTTTAATTATTCCAAGTGGACTTCTCAAGCCCACCTCATGTTTTAATCATCAGCGCTATATCTCGCTTACTGCGACATGTAGCCTGGCCTCGCCTCTGATCGGTTAATGCAATGGGCCCAACACTAATAGCCCAACTGAGTGATTTTTTTCTTTTTTTTTTGTTTCTACTAGCAAAAGAGGATGTGCGTTGCAACGGGAGAAAAAATATCACACTCCCCTGACTCAATGATCATGACTCAAGACCCCAATGGGCCCACGTACTTTATTTCAACACATGACACACTCTCTGTGCTGCCACTTATTCTTCTTCGCACCCTCGCTGATGGCGGCCTCAGTGATCACACAATCACAATCCGTTTGAACGATGTCAATCCTAAGTTGTCTCGCTTTCAACATAAGATGAGAAATGTATTTTTTTTTCTACGAGATTTTGCCGAGGCGTGCATGTGTGGTTATAGATGGTTTATTTTGTCTCCAATATTGGTTTTGCTGAGGTGTTAATTTTCAATCCGGATCGGCACCGATATGAATGAAAGACGGGTCATGCACTATTGATTAAGGTTGCACCCTAAATAGCATTTTTTTTAATGTTCAACATGTAAAAATAATATCAAATTCAGATTCTACATTATTTTTAAACAAATTTCATATATAACATGTTAGATTTGGAGTTGGGGTTTAAAAGATATAGATAATTTTGAAAAACATTGATATGTACCATGGGTCGTTTAACCCAAATATTAGGGGGTTTCCTGCAAAAGCAAAAAATCCAACTTAAAACTGGTATGCGGGTTGATTACCAAAAACATTAGGGGGTTTTCTGCAAAAACAAAAATCTGACTTAAAACTGGACCGCGGGTTGATTAACATAAACTATGCAAAATAACAAGAGGAACCAAGAATATCACCTCTGATTATTAGTAGGTATAGATGTGTTGTTTGCATCCATTTATCATTGGGTATTTTTCATTTATCCGTGCTTCTACACCCTTTTTTGTTCTTTCTTCATCGGGTTTTTCTGGTTTTTTTTTTGTCTTTGTTCACCAGTTTTCTTCCCTTTTGCCTTTTCCCTGATTTTCTTTGGATTGTTTCCTTTTCATTTTCATTTTATAATTATTTTTCCAACACATGTCTACTTTTCCAATATGAATTGTAAATTTGTAATGTACATGTGGAACATTTTTTATACATGATCAACATTTTTGAATCCATGATTTTTTTTCAAATACGTGTTTAGAACATTTTATCGAATACATGTTCAACATTTTTTAATACATGTTGAATATTAGTTTTAACGGCAATAATCCTTTTTTTTAACTACGCAAATATTGTTTTTACATTGTATAAACTTTTTTTTAAAGTCACGAAGATTGTTTTTTAAACCCGTGCATATTTCTTTAAAATGCCATGTACATTTTTTAATGGTAAAAAACAGTTCTTATAAGAACACATACGACACAATGGATGCAGAGGCATTCGCAATCGCGCTACCATCACCAGCGAGCGACATGTTGGAGAAGAGGTCGAAGACGTCCAGGATAGAGGCATAGAGCCTTCGTTGGGGAAGTAGTCGTGCGCAGCCGACGAACAGAAGAATCCATCAATCACGCTAGATTGCCCCAAAAAATATAGCTGAACTGAGTGATTTTTTGTTTCTTTTGTTTCTATGTGTTGTTTGTATCGCTTTGTCATTGCGGCTTCTTTGTTTATCTGTGTTTCTTCATCCTTTTTTAGCTTTTCTGCTTTTCTGTATTTCTTCATTGGTTTTCTTCTGTTTTCATTTTTTTTTTGTTCGCCAGTTTTCTTCCCTTTGGCGTTTCCCTCGGTTTTCTTTGGGTTCTTTCATTTTTCTTTTTCTTTTTTTTATCATACTTTTTACAACACATCTCGACTTTTTCAATACAGTTGGTACATTTGTAATGTACATGTGGAACATTTTTTTGAGACATGTTGAACATTTTTTAAATTCATGATGTACAATTCTTTTTCAAATATGTGTTTAGAACATTTTTCTGAGACATGTTGAACATTTTTTAAATCCATGATGTACAATTCGTTTTCAAATACGTGTTTAGAACATTTTTTTAATACATGTTCAATATTTTTTTAAGAAACAGTGAATATATATTTTTAACTGCAATAAACATTTTTTAAAACTACGCAAACATTTTGTTACATTGTATAAACTTTTTTAAAGGCCATGAAGCTTTTTTCAAACCCACGCATATTTAAAAAATATGTCATGTACATTATTTTTAATGGTAAAAATAGTTTTCTTTAATACAACACAGACATTTTATATTGTATAATAATTCTTTTAAGTGTCAAGAATATAATTTCTAAACATGGGAACTTTTTTTGAAATGTCACTTACATTTTTTATGGATGGTACGTAAAAAATTCTTGAATTATGTGAACAATTTTTTACATAGTATAAATATTTTTTTTTATATATGATGAACATTTCTAAAAATGTGGAAACATTTTTCTTAATGTCATGAACATTATTTTCAAATGTGTTCAACATTTTTTTAATGTTGCACGGACATTTTTATTGAATGTATGATTAACATATTTTAAAGTTTAAATATAATATTTTCAATTTCAGAAATGTAAATAAAAGTAATAAACAAAAAAGAAAAGGAGAGAGAAAAAGCTCCTCCCCTGGCTTGGCTGGCCCAATAGCACGTCACCTGAGGTGAGTGCACGCTCGCGCTTGCGGCGAGTGAGGTATAGTCACGCCCTATTTTAACCCACCTGTCCTCGTACTAACTAGTTTTCTACAAACACCTCATGTGCTAGTCTGCCTATTGCTCGCATTCAACTCGAGGAAATGCAATGAAAAATTAACTCCTGGGAGATGCTTCTAGAAGTAACGAGTCCGTCTATGACCGAGGCTACTTCCATGCGTAATGCACATATGGGTGAAGTGAAATTGAAGTTGGATCTGATTCTATTAAAACACTTAGAGTTTGTGAAAGAAACTGAATTTGTAAATGGTTGGGAAGGTCATTTTGAAAGGCCTTGTCCTAGGGAGACAAATGAAGTTTCTCATTGGAAATAGCTAAGAGTTTTCACAGTGGCAAAACTTAATGTAATTGGTCAATGAACCTCCGGGCTTTATCTTTAGTAAACTTACAAACCGTGTAGTGTTGTATATTTAAGCAATTTTTCATATAGTTTAATCCAGCAGTATGATAGATTAATCATGCCGAAAAGAGAAAACATGATGATCAAAAGAAAAAAATCTACGCATAGTAGACACGTAATCATGTAGATATGATAAAAGTGTGATAAAAGCAACATGTCTAGATCAATTGTTACTACTGATGTTTCAGGGATAAGAACACATACGACATAGTGGAAGAGGCATTCGTGGTACCATCACTAGCGAGCGACATGTTGGTGAAAGAGGTCGTCGACGTCGGGGATGCAATCGTTGTTGGGGAAGTAGTCGTGTGCAGCCATGGAAAAAAAGAATCTATCAGTCACGCAAGAGCATTCCCAAAAACCCGACCGCCTCTCTCCCGTAAAGCATCACAAGAGGTGGGGTTCCAGAGGCTTGTTGTCTCACTTGTCGGTGCACGCTGAGAAGAGAGATGGAAAGTACGCAGGCTACGCAAAGCTTTGGAACAACGCGCAGGCGCATAAGAGGCAAAGTGTCTCACACACACTTTTGAGAAGAGGAGCGACCTCTTATAGGCGAGTTCCAACTAACGTACTCATAAGAGAAAGGACAACAACCGTGAGAGTGGATTTTTGGAACCTGGGTGTATTGGAGGACTTTATTTTTACTACTTAAAAAATCACATTTAAAGTTTCAAAAAATTCCAAAAAGAATTCTACATGATCATATGGTTGTATATTGCAGATGTGTAAAGTTTAGTGATGAAATAAATAAACATGTAAGCTATACAAAAATGACAAAATGGTGACTATTTGGAAATCACCATTTTGTCATTTTTGTGTAACTCGCATGGTTACTTATTTCAGCATCAAAATTTGCACACGTGTAATATACATCCAAATAAACATGTTGATTTATTTTCAGAATTTTCTAAAACTTCAAAATAATATATTTTTTGGTACTATTCAAAATATAGGGCTCCAATGCACCCGTCCTCCAAAGTGAATTTTTGCAACAGCCGTCCGCTATGGAGAGGAAAAGAAGCTTAAGTTTCATTTTCCACTAGTGTGGGTTTTTTTTTGTGGGGGGGGGGGGGGGGGGGGGGGGGGGGGGGGATAACTTTCCGCCCACTATTGTGATGCATGAATAGGCCGTATGGGATTACTGAAAATAATAATGGGTCATGTCCCAATAATTTCAACATGTAGCCATTATTCGATGTGAAATCAAGCATGACATATGGCCTTTCCTAAAAAAAGAATTGACACATGTGGCATAAAATCACACGCTCATTTTTTTTTCATTTTCTCGCTGGACAAGATGTAGGACTACTAATTACCCATGTTTAATTTTTTGAGGGTCTAATCCTGTTAATTTTTATAAGTGAATAATCCGTGTATTCATATTCATTGACTGCTTAACGTTTGGTCTGATCTTTTGGGCTTTCCCATGGCAAAGTGGGCCAATGGACTGGACCAACAACAAAGGTTAACTCCTGTAAGAAACAACAATAGCTTATGAAATGACTCTCACGCCATTCATACACACATATCTACCACAGGCTTCTACCAATAATCTACCAGCACATATATAATGAAGGAACATACTGCACATACGCCCGCAAAAAAAAATTGTGTCGACATGTTGGAGTTGCCCTCACGAAAGGACTCTCGTGCCATTCATACATACACACATCTACAGAGTCTTCTACCACTAGCACTACCAATACATACATACATACATACATACATACATACTGAAAACTCATCAGAAGGCGCCAAGGCGGACACACGTACTGACGTAGACGCGCACACCCCCCACACGCGCTGGAGGGCACACAGACCCACTTCATCCGCTGCGAGCGTAGTATAGTACAGAGTACAGACTACACAACAAAGCCAATACCAATGCAGAAGTATGGAGTCACATGCAGCTCACAAGAGTGGAGTCACAACCCGTGAGATCATTGCAGAATCAGTACCTCGCTTGTCTTGTACCGCAGCGCCAATGTCGACAGGATCGTCGAGAGGCGCCCATGTCGACAGGATCGACATGCCGCATACCCCCAAGTGCACGCGGCCTCCTTTTCGCCCCTCCTGCTGCGCTGCATCCGTCGCAAGGGGCGAGCAAGCGTCCGTACACGAGCGACCACTGCCCCCATTTGAATCGGGACGAGGCAGGCGGCGACACTTGGTCGTAGTATAGGTATAGCTGGATACCACCGTGTTCTTACCCCCTTGCGTAGAACCAGATCCAACTTCTTGCGTGGGAAATGGCATGTACTGTGCCACGGATTCAGGATCCGTTTTCGGGGACCGAACGTGGTTTTATAGTTAGAGCATCTCCAACAGCCGCATAAAAATTTCGACCCCAGTATAAGTTATAGCGCGTCACTGTAGCACTTTTAATGCGCTGGGACCAACATTGCTTTAGCAGACGTCTAAAAACGCGCGCCCAAAAAAGCATGTAGTGCAAATTGTGAAGCGCGCGCAATCCGGCGCCTCAAATTTGCAGCTTTTGGTAGCGATTTTCAGCGCACGTCCAACCCTTTTTTGCGCACGCACTGTTTTACAGCTTCTGCTGAAGTTGTCCGGCGCCGAAAAAACCTGAATTTTAGCGCGCAGCCCAGTTTTTGAGCGCATGTTGGAGCTGCTCTCAGCAACACCCAAAAAAATGCAGACAGGACAGGCGCCTAACTCAGGACCAGCCCCAATATCCGGTCCGTGCGCGTGAAACCAAAAGGCGATCGATCAGGTCCCCATTTCTACGACAATAACCACTACCAGTAGTAATCCCTCGGTTCTCTCTCTTTGGGCTCGTCCACCAACTTTGGAAGCTCCTTGCGGTGCAGATCCAGCCCAGCCCAACCGGTGGCCGGCTGGCCGGCCGGTGGTTGCGCTACAACCACAACAACAACTAGTGTGATTATTGCGCCCTTTCCTAACCCCAAGCTCCCCTTTCCGTCCACCCGCAACCATCAGCCCGCGAGTAGTACCACCCATGACATGTCCCCGTCCGCCTTAGCACTCGCGAGGCAGTCTATCAACCATCAAGGACGTGATGAGGTGGAGTGGAGCCGAAGCCCTAGCAGCATGTTAAAAGGGCCAGGCTGGCGTGGGGAACCGGGGCAACGAACGAACCAACCAACCAACATTGCTTCTCACGGGTAGGCTACAGGTGACAATGCAACGGATCCTGCCGCGTGATCGTGTTCGGGGAAAGGGAGCCGAGCCGCGCCCCACCACCACTGCTCACCTGTGCCCTACAGCTAGTTGCCACATCCGGGGAGAAGAAAGGAACAAAGTAGTAGTATCTCATCTTCTTTGCAACTGCCAAGCAAGCAATCCTCCGATCTCATGTCATGATGAAGCTTTCATCTCAAGCGTCAAGTAAGTTGCAAACTTGTGCTAAGAGCAACTCCAACGGGGTGACCCAAACGGACGGCGCTTTTGTTCGTTTTTTGTTCGTTTGGATCGGCCGCCTGCCCGACGTCCGCCCTGTTTTAGATTTGAATCGGTAGTGCGTCCAACGCGCCGAACCATTTCATATCCGCACGCAATTTCTAAAAAAGGCCCGCGGCCATGTCGTCTCATGCCGGCACCATGCCAGCGCCGGCATACAATGCCAGCTTCAAAAAACACCACATAGTTCATGCTGGCGCACTCGCCAGCGGCCGGCACAAATGCCAGCACACAAAAAAGGGGTGGGACTTGAGTTCGACCACGCCATCGCGGCCCCGTGGTCATGCCAGCACACCTGCCAGCATACAAAAAAAGGATGGCGCTCGCCGCCATAGATCACTCGTCGTCGAACTTGAGCATGTCGGCCTGCATCTTCTCGAACCACGGCCTCTTCCTTGGCGACACGGTGTTGAGATCCACCTTCATGATCTCCACCCCGGTCATCATGCTCGCGAGAGCCACTTCTTTCGCCTTGGTCTTGGCGTTGGCGGCCTCGATCTCTAGCATCTTGGCTTACTTCTCCGCCTCCATCTCAAGCATCTTGGCTTGCTTCTCCGCATCCATCTCAAGCCTCCTCCTTTGGATCTCCATGAAGGCGTTCATTTGTTTTTCTTTGTATCACCGGTGCTCCTCCTCCCTTGAGGCCTTCTTGCTCATCATGCCCTCCACGCTTGCGATCAAGGCGTTCGACGCCGCATCCCGCTTGTCCTCCTTCTTGGAGTTGGTCTTCCCCCGCGGCCGTGCCTTCTCGCCGTCCTCAACCTCCTCCACGGCTTGCTTCCCCCCACGCGACTTGAGGGCGGCATATTGCGCCTTGAACTTCTTCTCGTCTTTGATGATCCTAAAACAATGGGATAGGTTGAAGAACTTGCCATTGTGTTGCACCTTGAACGCCTCCAAAGCTTGAAATGCCTACAAATGTATTTCATGCAAGCATATTGGTAAATAATATGCAAATGAACACGCAAGCATAAACGGAATGACATAAAAAAGGGCCGCTTGCTAGCATACCATGTCTTGCATGCCGATGCCGCTCACGGGGCGGGCCTTGACGCTCTCAAGAGTGGCACAAAACTTGTTACACTCTTGTTGGATCACCCTCCATCGCTTCGAAATGGACACCCACCCGCGTGTGCTTTGGAATTGGTACGGCGGAAACTTCTTGCGCTCATGGAACTCACGGTAGACACGAATCCAAAGGGTTGATGCCTTTTGTTCGGCGCCGACCTTGGGGTCTTGCCCAATGTCCCTCCAACACTCACAAAGGAGCTTGTCCTCGGCCGCCGTGTATGCCTTGGTCCGCTTGCTCCTGCGCTTCGGCTTCGCCCCGACGGCTTGGTTGGCGAGCTCGTCCTCGAACAAAGGCTCCTCTTCGATGTCGCACTCGTCCTCTTCCTCTTGCCCGTAGTCCTCCGAAAACTCGTGGTCGAGTGGGAAGCTGTCCAGGTCCAGGCCGACCTGATCATGCATGAAGGCCGCCTGATCTTGATCAAAGGTGGACGGCGTGAACGCCCCTCGGCCGTCCTGGCTTTGTATCTCTTCGGGATCGTAGCCGGCCCCGGCGGCACCGCCAGCGGCCGGCGCACCACCCTCGAAGATGATGTTTTGCATGTACTCGTAGTCGCCGGAGGCCGGCATTCCGTCGAACAGGTTGCGTGCGCCCGGCAGCACGTCGGCTGGCATGTGCCGCGCGCGTTTCCTCGCGCCTCCGGATGACGAGCCAACGGCCACTGGTGGGGCGTTGAGGTCGATGGGCGCGGGCGCGGGCGTGGAAGGCGCCACCACGCTCACGTCGGGCGAGCACTCCCCGGAGAGGCGGGAGACCTGCGGGTAGACGTGGAAGCCGGACATCGGGCAGCACCATCCTAGGGAACGCGGATGAGCCGGTGCTGGTCGCGGCCACGTCGGCGTTGACGAGGCCGTGCTGGCTAGGGTTTAACCCTAGCATATATAGCGCCGGGCGTTCGTGACCTCCTGCTGCGCGGCGGCGGCGACGGCGGCCGCCGCGATGGCTTCGTCCCTCGCGTCCGCCGGCCCTTCCTCTTGGCCAACTCCCTTGCCCGCTGTTCGGGCGTCAGCGTCTTCTTCGGCTTGGGCGCGGCGGCGGTCTTGCGGGGGGCGCGAGACTTGCCTTTGCCGGAGGGCACGGTCGTCATGCCGGACGAGGCGAGGGAGGCGAGGCCGGCGGCGGCGTCGAGGTCGTCGTCCATGGCGGGGGGGCGGGAGCGCGCGCGGGCGGAAGGGTTTTTGGCGGGAAATGGTGGAGGCTGCCACCGACCAGCGGGCTCGGGGGAGGAGAAGGCGAGCGCGCGCGCGTCAGTCTCTTGTCCGCGCCGACGCAAATCCGGCCCAAAAATGGGCCGGAAATGGGTCGGCAGACGAACGCACGTCCGTTTGGTTCGGCGTGTTGGGCCGACTTTTCTGTCCGTGCCGACCTAAACAGACGTCCGCGGACGAAATGAATCGCCCCGTTGAAGTTGCTCTAGGTACACGACAAGTAATATGGATCGAAGGGACTAGTTATTTTCTTCAGCGCCGCGTTAGATAGTTAAACACACATGACGCGATTAGCTCAAGGGCAAACATGTAATGATGAAGCTTCTGATTCGTTGTTGGTACAAATCTGACACGGCAAATACTGGTAAATTACAGAATCATATAGGGTTTGAGGTCCTGCTAGTGCCACTGCACGTACGGTGGACGGGCGCGAGGGGCCAGAAGAAGGAACCCACAACACGCCAGCAGAACAATCCACACAGCATTCAGTTTCAGTCACCTGCAGAGACCGGCGCGGCGTAGTTTTCAGCCAGTGTAGGTAGGTAGTGTCATCTTATGGAGAACGGGGACGACGACAAAGGGACTGACGCTGCCGGCCTAGTACATCTCGCCGGCGAACAACATACCGTTGGGCGACTGGGAGCTGGCGACGGAGAAGTCGGAGGACGTCATGGGTATCGAGATCGACAGCTGGGTGGCCGAGAAGGAGGCGAGGCTGGAGTTGTCGTCGTTCAGGTCCGACCACGAGTCCCTCGTCTTCGGCCACTCGTCGAAGAACGGCCGCAGCGTCTGGTTCTCCTGCTTCGCGGAGTCCATGCCGCCGCCGCCACCGCCGAAGTCGCCGCACCCCGGGAAGGAGAGCGGCTGCTGCTGCCGCTCGGCCTTGACGGCGCTGTTGCTATTGTTGTTGCTGCTGTTCTGACCCAGGTCACTCGTTGCACCAAACTGAGGAGGGTAGCTTGAGATCGGGAATGCGGTCGTTTGAGACGACGGCGGCAGGCGCCATGGGTTCTCCACGGAGGTATTCATGGCTTCTGTCATGAGCTGACTGTGCTCGTCTGCCAAAGATCTTATTCCATATGCGGTATACCTGAATTTCATGTCGAAGACCGGAAGTTAGTTGGTGAATTCGCATATGAAGTACAGACATGCAACAAGCATTAGAAAAGAGTCTTTCCACGAGTTATTCCTACTGAATAGTGCAAAAGTTGTGTATGGCAAAACCCAGTGCGCAGTTGCTAGGAGATGAAAGGACAAAATCTTTGGCACAGTCGTACAGAACTAGTGCTCCAAAATTTGCAAGGATTTGAGGATGGAATGAATCAACATATACGTGCTCAGTACAATCCAACAAGTGCACTTTAGAAGGGTCCTAAACACCATCATAGCAACCAGAATAAAAGAAAATGCAAAAATAAAATAAAATTGCGGGGCAAAACAATATGCAATTTTAACGGGTTTTCAGTTTAGACTAAATATTTGGTTGCCCACATGAAACCTGTACAGTCATCTCTAGTCATCAAGTTACGGTTGTAACGAAATGAAGAATTATTGCAAAGTTACTCATGCACAGTACAATATGTAGTTACCGATAAATCACGACCGAGGAAATCCTAAACTTTCAGTTTTTTCATCATTAAATTATCAGAAATCCTATTCATCCGTGCTACTTTTACATAGTTTGCGTACTGCGAGAGAGGCAATAACTACCTCTAGAGCAAATCATGGAGATAACCGTTGTTAAATTAAAGTAGTATGTAAGATTTACGCATAAGAATAGCATTGCTTGAAATTATCAAGGAACCAAGCATATCTAGAGTACAAATATAACAGTTGGTGACAGAGGAAAGTAAAACAATCGCAACAGAGGTGGCCTCTTAATTTGAGATGCTAAACTGAACCAACACAACTAAGCCAAAGAGTGTAGATTCATCAATGTGAACTAGCGGCAGAGGAGTGGAAGGTTTTTACACCAAGAGGTTCACTGAAGTTAAATCAAGCAGTTGTACAATTGCACTGATAGAAACACATAATTGGTACGGATGAAAATGGTGGGGCTTCCAGCACCACGCTGGCCTCTTCAGAGATAGTGGCGACCGGTATTCAGAGATAAAGCAGCTAAAATGGCCCAAATCATTGTGCGCAGGCCCTAACAGAAACAACAACTGGATGCTGTAGAAGAATAAAGAAGCGGAGTAAATGGCAAGGGACTCTGCGACGACAGACCACAAATATGTTGTGCATCATCTATTTTCATCTTTATCAATCATGGACAGTACGTGTTTGAAACTTAGCCTGCGCCAAAGCCAAGCGAACAACCCTGCACCGCAGTTCCATCTGAGCAGAGATCTATCATAGGGGCCGACTGTCCCCGGGTTCCCAATCTAAAAATCTGATCCCGGAAAGCAGCCAGAAGCAGAGATCTAAAGGCTAAACACAGCAGGAAATGTGTTGCGGCGCAGAGAGTAAAAAGGTTTCAGTGATAGATCATACAATGCATATTGCGCGTGTTGCAGCAGAGCAGCACTGTGCATGCGAACAAAATGGGACGCAGAAATTAGAGGACCAAAGGTATCTATCTTGGCTTGGCTGTCTTCCAATCAGTTCGAGGCATGATGGCACCGTTAAAAAAGACAAGGGCTACTGTATGGCATGGAGAGATGTCATGAGCAGTGCGGACTCACCTGAAATCTTTGCATGTTCCGGCGCCACCGAGAGCCGCGTAGGGAGAGGAGGCATTGCTGCCCATGTGCTGCTGCGGCGGCCCCAGCGCGGAGGAGAACGTGCTGGACATGCCGTTGTTCCCCCCGCCTCCACCACCGTTGCTGCCGCCGATGGCGGGGTAGAGGGAGTGGCTGTGGAAGCCGGTGGCGAGGGGCGGCACGGCGGAGGCGGCCGGCGGCTGGGAGTGGGGGACGAGCTGCGTTTCCACAGGCTTTCTTGAACGGTTGCGGCCGCGGTGCATGTGGCGCTCGCAATACTTGGAGTCGGAGGCGGCCTCCTTGGCGCACCGCCACTTCTTGCCGTCCGTGCGCCGGCACCGGCCCGGCTCCGGATCCACCTTCTTGCCCAGGTACGATCCATACCCGACTGCACAAAGCCCACAAACCCGATCGATCAGATGCAAGGTAAAGTTGCAAATATTCCTCAATCGAAAAACAATGGCGAGCAGCCATAAGCTGTTCCATTAGTTGGATTTGCAGCATTAATCCAACGGAGAAAAACAAAAGGAACTGGCAAAACGAAAAGTTTCACGAGATGCTGCTAACAAACAAGGAGCCTCTGTTTTGCTCAAGTCCTGTTTCGAATCGAACAGTAGCACCCCTGCGAATCCATGGTGCCTGGCCTTATAAACCATGAAGAAGATATCACTGGTTGGGATTACTAAAACGGTTTTGCTAGAACTCATCTAACTGAGTTTTAACTGAGTTTTAGTTATGTCTCATTCACCTTTATAGTCATTGGATGTGATGTTATGAGATGCGTGTGTGCTGACGTGGGTTGGTATTTCTTTGTATCTGTTTTTGTTTTCCATGTGAATGAGACCAAATTATGTCTCATCTAGAATGAGGTCTAGGCACTCCCTTACTAAAATAAGCTCACGCTTTCTGGGAGCAAATCCGGCGGAACGCACGCGTTTCTCGAACAGCGGATCCCGGATTAACAAAAGACCGAAGCGAGTTAACAAATGGATGCAAAGTACACACCACACCTGATCGGATGAATAACCAAAGAAGCCGCCGCGCGCTAAACTATAGACGCAATCGCAAGATTTGCGGTGATGATGACCTGAAGAAAGAAGGAGTGAGCGGGGACGTACTGGCGAGGGGGTTGTGGTAGAAGCGGGCGGCGAGGGACTCGATGCCGCGGCGGATGGGGAGCACGAGATCCGGCGGGACGGGCACGCCGGCCACCAGGTACTTGTATATCAGCGCCTGGTGCTCCAGCTCCTCGTACTGCGCCGCCGTGAAGGGCACCGGCCTCGCCATCCACCTCCCGTCCATCCTCGCCTCCTGCCCCATGCCGCCATTGCCGCCGCTGCACACAAACATCCATGGAACCACGTCACGCGCAAGCAAGAAAGAAGAGGAGGAGCCAAGAACCGGGCGGTGGATGGACGCTTACGCGGAGAAGGGGGAGGAGCGGCAGAAGGGGAGGAGGGAGGCGGTGGCGGCCGGGGAGGAGCGGCGGTCGCCTGCCGGGGAAAGAGAGGCATACGGCATCGCCATCTTTCTCTCTCGGCCGCTGTCTCCCTCTCGCGCACACAACACACAAGCTAAGCTAAGCTAAGCCCCTGTGCTTGCTTGCTTCCTTCCCCACGGCGCTCCCCCGGAAGCGTCTTTAATGGGGTTCCCCGCGGGCTGGCTGGCCGGCCTCGTTAATGTGCTTTGCTTGGCTTGCGCCCGCCTTTATTACCGGCTTTGTCTCTCTCCCTCGCTCCGTGGCCGCGTCGCTGTCCACACCGCTCGGAGGAGGCGAGAGAGATGGTGGATGTGGACGAGGCCGACACGAGGAGGAGGAGGCTGTGGATCCCAGCTAGTAGCGAGGAGTAGATGACAAGCGCCCCCTCCCTGCCCTGCGTCCCTCCTCTTTCCCTGTCGCTCTAGCGTAGACGTACCAGGCTACTACGACGACGACGACTAGTATTTCTCCTCTCTCTCTCTTTTTCTCGTGGGGAGGAATGGATGTGGACGCAATGCAGTGCAATGCCGGCACTGTAGCGAGTGGTGACAACGAGTATTGCATGGGAAGAGAGAGAGAGAGATTTGGGCTGCGTCTGTCTGTGTTGTGTTGCGGTTACCAATGCCGACTTTTAAAGTCCGTCCGTGAGAGGGTGCGGGGCAACCGTTTGCGCCACTTTTCTCTCGTCTTTTTTTTACTATAATACTGTGCTTGCTTCTTGTGTGTGTCGTGGTGATAACGGAAGTACTGTGCATCTACTTCCCGGCACCCCGAACCTCTATCGAACGTCCGGACGAACAGCCGAAAAAGGGTTTCATCCTGCTTTGTATTACAAACAAACCAACCGATACAACTAACTATAGGTGCTGGGACGGAAGCAGCACAGACACGCTCAAAAAAACCGAAAGAGAAAGAACATAAGAAAAAATACCGACAACGGTGGATCGATAGAAAAACGAAGAAGCCTCGCGACCACTGCGCCCTCCGGACATCTCCCACCGAGCTCTTAGACTCCGAAGCGCCGGTACCAATCAACACCTCCAAAAAGGGACGCGACGATGACGACGTTGCTGCCAAGGGTTTCCTCCGGTACGCGACGAGGAGAGAGGAAGGGTAGCCCCCGACGCCTTCCAGGAAGGTCCGGTGGCACTCTCAGGCGCCACCACGTCGGTGTCGGTCAAGCCGACCTGGATTTCTCCCGATCCCAACCTTCACCTCGGGCGCTCTGGAGCTCGCCACCAAACCAACCACCACCCTGCGCCAACATGGTCTTGAAACTTCCACGCCGTCTCACCACGGCACCACGAAGTGAGGTCTGCACACGAAGACGAGGAGCCGGGACTAGAGGCGGCAGCACCGTCAGCACGCAGGAGGGCTCAACCTCCACCGTCAACGACGGTAGCCGACCGGGTGCAATAGCAGGAGCATACCAGGTCTACAGGCCCGGCCGAGCCCTCGTAGGCCCATAAAGCTCCCGCCTTCGCGCTTGCAACAGGCACGCCGTCGGCATCGCCGCCCCCGGTCCGAGCTGCTCCTTCTCCCCACCGCGCAGAAGACAACACAGCCGCGCCAGGGGCCGGCCCGCTAGGACCCAGATGGGGCCCGCAGGGCCGAGATCTAAACCGGGGGCGCGCCGCCGACCACCCCGCGCCACCAAGCTGCCCCGCCGCCAAGGAGCCGCGCCACCACCTCGCCCGCCGCTGGGTCGCCGGCAGCAGCCAAACCGAGGAGCACCGCCGCCGTCCCCTGCCCCGGGAAGAGGAAACGAGCGCGCGGGGACAAGAAGTCCCGCTGCCGCCGACACCACCCGGACCAGCGCCGGGGGCGGCCGCAGGGGAGGAAAGAGGAGTGGGCTGCCGAGGGGAAAAAAGGACGAACAGCCCGACCGGTAAAAAAAGAATGACCGAGACGGACGTCTCAAACGCCCCTTACCAGCTCAAATGTAGGACAAATATAGTCACGTCAAACCCGACAAGCTTGCCCCACTACAAATTGCATCAAATTCACTAAACCCTTCCCTCCTCCCGCCTCCCTCCATCTTTTTCCACGTCCAAGCCCTCGTCGTCCTCCATCCTTGCTATTCGCCGCTCGCAAGGATGGCCGCGGAGCAAGTGGCATGGATGGTGTCTGGCGAGTGATCCGACCGGCCAGCGAGTCATCCGTCATGCTCGAACATTAATTTTATTTTCGCATGTCCGGATTGTTGAACTATGATTTGTTTTGCTTTGTCGTATTTAGTTTTGAACTGAATTGGGATGATTTGTATCGTGTGATGGACGCGCATGGATTCAAGAATCCATATTTGAGGTGTGTGAATGTGCGGCAACTCAAGTGAGAGGCCGTCCGCGGAGGCGCCCGCGGGCTTATAGGGGTCAGATTTGCTAATTCCGGCTGTAGATGCTCTCACTCCTCCAAGCATTTCCAGGCATCGGGCACCACCTCTCAATGAAGTATCAAATTAGACGTAGGATCCTCATACGTGCCCCAAACGTCCGAGCAAGCTGCACGGTCAATGCCCAGACCAAAAAACACCACCCAACCGGGCGCTGTATTTTCGGCGTGCAAACGTTCGGACTTACGGTCACTCCCCAATCCAGCCCAAATTTAGGGTGAATATCGGGACGCTCGGACCCGCCTGCCATGTAGGATCTGACTCACTCTGGCCCACCCGACCGCATATAAATAGGCCGCACTCCGGCCAAAACCCTAGCCGCATTCCACACTATCAAGCTCTCTCTTCAGCCAGCTCCTACGTGGTCATCCATGACAGCGACTAGATCCAACTTCGACATGTCCGGATCCGAGGACTTGGAGCTCATCCCTTGCAGCCCCGAGGCGCATATGGGCGCCCGCGCTGCCCTCCGGCGCTCCTGAGAGGAGTGCGCCCTCCCGCGGTCTTCAACGAGCCGGCAGGAATCCGTTGCCCAACTAGCGGTCGGATTCGTGGCCTGAGGATCTCGTCACGGCATGGCGCAACCCCGCCATGTCGCCGGAACCTTTTAGATGGCACTTCGTCTCCGCGGCATCGGGCGTCGAATCGGAGGCACATATGCGTCTCCATGACCAGACGTGAATCCGAAAAGACGGCGCGACGTGCCCAGACGCGTTTGCAGGAGTTTGGGAACAGGAATTTGATACTCAAAGTTCGAAATGCGTCTTCAGGGTCGCCTCAAAGATGGCATCTTGCACCGGGACGGGCACTATCGGTCGTCTAGCTCGGCGGTGAGTCCTCCCACGCATCGGCATGGCCAAGCCGCAAGTACTGGGCGCCTCATCAATGGGCGAAAAGACCAGCCGGACAAGTGACGCCCTGCTCTCAAGTCTCTATGTAGGCAGCAGCAGTAGTAAATGCCACAGCTTGCACAGAAGCGGCGCAGTATAGTGTCAAGTCGGTCAAAGCGCCCCTGTTGCTCCGGCCTCTATCTACCTTCTGGCAGACAGTTCGATTTGATTTTCGTCTTCGGTGGCCAGGCCAGGTCAAGCGATGGACACACGCGGCTCAGGCGCGCGTTAATATATCCTTCGGACACGGGCAGGTCACATGCAGGTCTGGTACTACTCCAATCCAATTGTTTTATCGTTGGTCAGGGACGTGACGCTAGCTGAACTGAACCGACTGCGTGCATGCGGTGGCCGGCCGGCCCGGTACGTAGCTGCTGCGGCGCGCGTCCGCTCTTGTCCGAATCCTCTTCGAAGCTGGCGTGAGGACTGTGGCACTGTGCCGTACTGTACGTGCGCAAGCCTCCCACTAGTCTAGTCGGCCGAGGCTGCCACGGCACGGCACGGCAGTGCTTAATTAACTGGTATTTTTCCCTCGAAACCATACGGTCGCAGAACACGAAGCTGGAAGCAACCTTTACGCCCATGCAGTGCTTGCCCCAGAGCGAGGAAGACGTCAGCGGAGACGAAGCACGGGACCAGCTATTTGGAAATAGAAAACTGCCCGGGATTTGGGAGTTGAATTTTGTTTGCGTTACCGAGAGCTCGCCAGTCGCTGGTGTCAGCTTTAGCCAGCGTGTTTGGGTTAGGAGGAGTAAAAGACAGCAGCGCCCGTGCATGGGCGCCGGCAGGCCGCCTGCAAGCACTCGCCGGTGCGGTGTGTCTTCGGAGCCAGCCAACGGAGGAAAGGATATGACGGGCATACGTAAATGAAAGGAAGGAAAAGGTTCCAGTACGAGCGAATCTCACGGACAGCAGCTACTGCTGGTACTACACCACTCTACGGCGAACGGTGCAGTGGGGACGCGAGGGCCGAGGAGTAAATGAGTGTGACGTAGGGGGCCGGCACGAGCGGCCGCTCGCCCTGATCCCCGCCGCTACCATGCATGCATGGCGCTCGCATGGCATCGCATCTCCGTAGCCGCTGCCGCACGCGTCTACATCGGCGCGCATCTTGTTCGCTGGCTGGCTTTTGTGTGTGTGTGTGTGTGACGGGTGAGTTTTTTTTTTTTTGCGAAATGTGTGACGGGTGAGCTTTGCAGGACGGCCGGGCGTTGCACGTGACGGGGCGGGAGGGGGCATGCTTCCCCATATTAGCCCAGCTACGCCTAGGGGGAGCAGAGGCAGAGCATAGGAGAATAGCTTTAGCGAGTGTGCATGCTAGCCTGGCCGGCTGGCTGGCTAGGATGCCATTGTCATGTCACACCCACTGGCACCCCTTTCCGCCCATCGCGACGCTGTAGGAGTAGAGTACTCTATTTCTTTCTTCAGGGCAGGGGAGAGAGTGGGTGACAGCTGAGCTGATAATCTAGCTTTCATTTCCTTGGGGACCCGCATTGATGCATTGCGTACGCTACGTAGCACTCCTGTTGCGAGTGCTAGGATGGCCAAGGATATGTGCCGTCGTAGGTAGGGGGCCTACGTAGGCGACCACATTATGCATGTGACTGCAATTTACTCCTTCGAGCGCTCCGTTTGACTACCGGGAAAGCGTGGTCAAGCGAGAAAAGTGACAGCTGGGGCAGATCAAAAGGGTGAAAAAGGGTTGAAGTGACAATTCTAACTAACTCCGGACACGAGCCACACCACACGCATGTGATCGATATCTACCCGTTGAGACTGGCAATCAGGGAAGTGGTTGAAAGAGGATTCGAGTGTCTTTTTACCGCAAGCTCGGCATCAGTACCAGCAAAAGAATACGGAGCTTCAAGGGGAGAAGAGTAGATAGCGTTCTAGATTACCCGGCGGTAGGCAAGACATATACTACTACATTTGTATTTGTTGGGCTGACCTTGAAAAGCAAGATATACGATAACTCAAGGACAATCCCCGAAAAAAAAAAGATAACTCAAGGACAAGCTCCGGCCCAAAAATACATTATTTAGTAATATATTTTGTGCGGGCTATTCGTATGTTTAGGAGTAGTATTTAATTATTTTTGGCCCCTAATAAACTTAATAATGTTTCGATACACAAAATAACAATATTTTAACTAGATTTAGGCCTTGTTCAGTTGAACCTCCTCCGAAGGGGATTGGAGAGGATTTTGAGGGATTTTGACTTGTATAAGGGATTTAATCCCTGTCATTCTGTACATGGCCTTAAGGGTTATTGCTCGTGAAGGTAAGTCTGATGCGATGGTCGCTCCTCCCTCTATTTACGATTTAAGATGGGCACTGGTGTTGTGACATGCAATATCTCAACAATGCCAATAGCATCCGACATTGATTGCATGGACCTCGATGGTTGACTTTGTCGATCTTCATCCTTTTTAATACTCCACTTGAACCTCCCCAACAACACGCCTATCCTAAAGCACGCTGCAAGCTGCAAGCATTGCAAGGCCAAGAAGTCCTGGTACAAAAACAATGACTTCTACAGTCGTAACGGGAAGATCAAGCTGGCTGAACCCGAGCCCATCCTGGAACTAACGCGGATCTGGTCTAGCGCGGATGCGGTCTATCGACATTTTCGGGAGATCATTCGTTCCTTCGACGCCCACTTCTCCTTCAAAACCATTGCCGTCAAGCTCGACAACAACTACACGAACATGAGGTATGAAGTGTACATGTTCCATGTGTGTGACACTATTTACCACCGTGTGCATTTGTCCGCCTAGATACATTTGCGGTTGTCACTACAAAATAAGTTATTTCCCACGACGGCTCACTCGTGTCGTGTAGAACCAATTTTCGTCACAAAAAATAAAAGTGATGATAGCACTTTTTCTGTCACCTAAGATCATATCTTTGGTGATGATTCTCTTTTCATCACTAAATTGCACTTTCAGTGACTTGCAGGGCTATCACCGTTTATCAATCAATTTCTCACCAATTAGCATTTTCAGTGGATGTAAACCATCACTAACAATCAATGCATCAGGTTGGACAAGTCAACGATTCTAATACATGGGTCTCCATGGTGATCCTTACATGTAGGTCCATACATAGACTTTTTGATCATTGTGGGCGTCACTAACAATTTTATACGTCGGCTTGGACTGGTCAACGATGCTCATATGGGCTCAGAGGATGCTGACGGGGTTGCTTACATGTGGGTCCAGATGCTGGTGGTGTGGCTGCTTATAGGTGGGTTCAGACGCTGGTGACGTCATTCATTTTTTCATAGTTCGTAGACGTTGTCGATTTGTTTTAATATTGCAATTTGTACCCAAATTTTAATATAATTTATAATTTGCAAATTTTGAATATGAATTTGTACAAAATTTGAATTTGTGTAAAACTTGAATTCAAATTTGGCTCTCACAACTTTGATTAGTATACAAACTTGACAATTCTCACACAACTATATCACACATTACAATAATCAACCAGGGGACCGAGTATGGCACACAAAAATAAGACACATGATACATTTTCATGACGATCGAACAATGCACCAGCAAGATGAGGGTGGTTTTCAAAAACTGCCCTAGGATGCTTGGTGTGTCATCCTAAGGAGGTAACTAAGCATTGCAACCAGTTTTTGTTGCCTCATTTCGAAAGCCAAGGTTTTCTCTTGTAGATCCTTCTTGAGAGCTTCAAGTTCTTCACGGTGTTGCCTTCTAACCTCTTAATTTTCTACTTGTTGGGAAACTTGTCTTGCAACATTGATCCATATCTTGCATCCTCTTTTTGAAAGCCAAAAAATTCTCTTCTTGGGCTTTCTTGATAGCTTCAAGTTATTCCTGTTGCTTTGTTCTGAGATGTCAAATCTTGCATTCAAGCCAGTCTTCGAGAATTCAAACTTTCCCTACATAAATCATCTACCTAGTTTATAACATATAGAACGGCCGGTTCAAGATTTAGGTATGGTAGAATTACAAAATAGAGATGCATTTCCCCGAATATACTGTGTATGGTTAAATAAAGACAATCTAACAAATTAAAGAAGTGTCTAGGGAAATAAATGTCGCCGACTCACCGCTTCAACATGCTTTCTTTTTTATGTGCTTGAGCTTGGTAGTACATATGAAATGATATACATCTGTTCCAACTCTTGATGTACATTTCTTTACCTTTCTTCCTCTGTTCGATTGTGGAACCAACAACTGCTAGCTATAATGTACTTCAAGACATAATAGTGTGTAAATATATTTTGACCTCAGATGAAAAGTTTGCATGAGTATTTTCCTTACACCTCTAACAATCTCTTTAACAATTTTTCGCAAAAAGAATCTCTTTAACAATGGCCCACATCAGCATCATTTGGTTCATATTAAGGTTCATACTCTATCATTTGTGCAGTTGTGTCTCGTTTTGTGCACTACCTTAAACTAAATAACGTGTTATGGATCTGATATCTTGTATACCATCGGTATCCCCAACGTTTCCCATAAGAACGAGATATGTTCTCCTTCATGGTGTGTGCCCCAAGATTTTCATATGGCGGTGTCGATCCGACAATAGTGGCTGAAAAACAATGATGAGAATTTAACACTAAATATAATACGATATTTCAATCTTTATTACTAATGCAAAAATGAGGAAACATCTACATAGATGTTCAATGATCTAGTAATGAAACTAATACTATGTAGAATGTGAACATGGATTAATCAAGAACAAAAATATTATGTAGTGATATATTGACAAAACCAGAACAATATATAATTAAAGATTGAATAAACTAGAACATGATAATTGAAGTACAATGAATCAATAATTACCATCAATAGATTAGATCGTGTTACGAAGAATGTAATAAGAACATCTGACCCATAGTAGGACCCTAGGTAGAATGCCTCACATTAGTGCATGATTATGCTGCCTAGATGTTTAGCTCTACTTTTTCTCATCCAATTTCCCATTCTGTCCCATAATATAAGATGTTTTTACAAGCTAGCTTGCATGAACATCTTATATTATGGGACGGAGGGAGTATTTTTTGGGAAATAAAATGTTTATCATGCCTTCATCAAAACACCACTGAGCAATGAGGAATATGCGTTTGTTAAATGCAGCATCTTGACAACACTTCTCTTGAACCTTTTGGCCTCACTATACTGTTTTATTAGGCACATTTATTGACTTATTCTTCGGTGCCCAAAAGGGACTAACAGAGTACAACAGAAGGCGATCGATACTTCTAAGCCAGTTGTTGGGATCTTATTTGGATGCTACACTTTTTGCACTATACAATTCTTCTTTGTGCACTGAGAAGTAATGGAAAACATATCAATGAATGATGTTGCTTTAGCGGTTGTTTAGAAGTAACGAGTTGAGTAACATTTCTTATGTATAGTAGTTTAACATTGTTCAGGGACAGATTCTACTCACACAGGGTAGAAATCTTTACAAGCTGAAGCAAGTTGGGATTAAGCACATTCTACAAGTTGCACTTGGTGATAGTATTACTTGAAGCTTATGTAGTTGGACAATGGACATAATTATTTTGAGCATCCTCGTGCTCTACATATATTAACAGTTATGCAACAAGAGAAATTTTGTCAGCATTTTATGTTTTCACGCTGCTATGAGCTATATAGCTAAAAAAACATTGAACTATATTACCTACAGTTAATAAATGCTCTTCCTGTTATAGTAAAACACTTCGCCTATCAACTACTTAAGGATGCTCCATGTGATTTTTGTCTGTCGCTACAGCTACCATTAGGCTCTATTTGTAGAAATATTAACTTGGGCCATGGTTGTAGAGAGAATAATTGGGTTGCAGAGTTCATAGTTTTACTCTCCGCCAATAAAAAAAAGTTTAAATCCTCTCAGACATATCTGAAATGTAGCCTAGCTTGCCTCTAAAGAATTGTTAAAAAATCGTAGTATATTGTCTGGATAAACTTTTTACATGACGGAATATTACTTTTAGTGATGTATCTTGCCCCGTGACTGGTCTGTATATTAACATCGCTTTCTTACAGGTTTATTCAATTTTGAAGCTCGACGGGTGGGAAACGTGACCCACCTTTTTCACGGTTGTGCTGCATTTGAAGCTCACCATGTTTTTGAACGACTTTAGTTTGTTGGATTCCATTGTTCCTATTTGTTTGATATGCTGAGTAAATAGGCAATTTTTTGATTAATTTAATCCAGGAAATAATCATGATCATGGTATTGACAGAATTAATGACATACTGATTACGATCTAGACAAGCACATACTACACAAATAGTATACACATCTACAGATAATGCTAGTACGGCTAACACAGAAATAAACAGGAGCGGGATAAATGAGTTATACCCTCCAGTGGGCCAGGCAGAAGCCGCGGCGGCGGCGGTGGCAGCAGCGGCGTCCTCGGCGGCCTTCTTGTCGGCTTCAATGTTTCGAGTTACTAATCTTAGCAACTGAACCAGTATCAAATACCCTGGGGCTACTATGAATACTAGTAAGGTACACATCAATAACATGTATATCAAATATACCTTTGTTCACTTTGCCATCCTTCTTATCCGCCAAGTATTTGGGGCAGTTCCGCTTCTAGTGACTATTCCCTTTGCAGTAGAAGCACTTAGTTTCAGGCTTAGGTCCAGCTTTGGGCTTCTTCACGGGAGTGGAAACTTGCTTGCCATTCTTCTTGAAGTTCCCTTTCTTTCCCTTGCCCTTTTCTTGAAACTAGTGGTTTCATTAACCATCAACACTTGACGCTCTTTCTTGATTTCTATCTTCGCCGATTTCAGCATCGCGAAGAGCTCGGGAATCGTTTTCATCATCCCTTGCATATTATAGTTCATCATGAAGTTCTGGTAGCTTGGTGATAGTGACTAGAGGACTCTGTCAATCGCTATCTTATCTGGAAGAATAACTCCCACATGATTCAAGCGATTGTAGTACCCAGACATTCTGAGCACATGCTCACTGGCTGAGCTATTGTCCTCCATCTTGTAGGCAAAGTACTTGTCAGAGGTCTCATATCTCTCGACACGGGCATGAGTTTGAAATACCAATTTCAGCTCTTGGAACATCTCATATGTTCTGTGGCATTCAAAATGTTTTTGAAGTCCCGGTTCTAAGCCGCAAAGCATGGCGCACTAAACTATTAAGTAGTTATCATAGTGAGCTTTGCCAAATGTTCATAACATCTGCATCTGCTCCTACAATAGGTCTGTCACCTAGCGGTGCATCAAGGACATAATTCTTCTATGTAGCAATGAGGATAATCCTCAGATCACGGACCCAGTCCGCATTATTGCTACCATCATCTTTCAACTTAGTTTACTCTAGGAACATATCAAAAGTAGGGGAGTTATATCACGAGCTATTGATCTATAACATAGATATGCTAATACTATCAGGACTAAGTTCATGATAAATTAAGTTCAATTAATCAAATTACTAATGAACTCCCACTTAAATAAACATCCCTCAAGTTATCTAAGTGATACGTGATCCAAATCAACTAACCCATATCCGATCATCACGTGAGATGGGGTAGTCATCAATGGTGAACATCTCTATGTTGATCATATCTAGTATATGACTCACGTTCGACATTTCGGTCTCCAGTGTTCCAAGACCATGTCTGTACATGCCAGGCTCGTCAAGTTTAACCCAAGTATTCTGCATGTGCAAAACTGTCTTACACCCGTTGTATGTGAACGTAGAGTCTATCACACCCGATCATCACGTGGTGTCTCGAAACGACGAACTGTAGCAACGATGCATACTCAGGGAGAACACTTCTATCTTGAAATTAAGTGAAGGGATCATCTTATAATGCTACCGCCGTTCTTAAGCAAAATAAGATGCATAAAAGATAAACATCACATGCAATCAAAATATGTGACATGATATGGCCATCATCATCTTGTGCTTTTGATCTCCATCTCCAAAGCATCGTCATGATCTCCATCGTCACCGGCTAGACACCTTGATCTCCAATGTTGCGTCGTGGTCGTCTCGCTAACTATTGCTTCTACAACTATTGCTAACGCATAGCGATAAAGTAAAGCAATTACATGGCGATTGCATTTCATACAATAAAGAGACAACCATAAGGCTCCTGCCGGTTGCCGATAAATTTACAAAACATGATCATCTTATACAATAACGTATATCACATCATGTCTTGACCATATCACATCACAACATGCCCTGCAAAAACAAGTTAGACATCCTCTACTTTGTTGTTGCAAGTTTTACGTGGCTGCTACAGGCTTCTAGCAAGAACCATTCTTACCTACGCAAAAACCACAACGGTGATTCATCAAGTTTGCTGTTTTAACCTTCTTCAAGGACCGGCCGTAGTCAAATTCGATTCAACTTAAGTAGGAGAAACAGACACCCGCCAGCCACCTTTATGCAAAACAAGTTGCATGTCAGTCGGTGGAACCGGTCTCATGTGCGTAGACATGTAAGGTTGGTCTGGGCCGCTTCATCCCACAATACCGCCGAATCAAAATAAGACATTGTTGGTAAGCAGTATGACTATCACTGCCCATAACTCTTTGTGTTCTCCTCGTGCATATCATCTACGCATAAACCTGGCTCTGATACCACTGTTGGGAAACGTTGCATGGAAAACAAAAAAAATTCTACGCACACGCAAGATCTATCCATGGAGATGCATAGCTACGAGAGGGGAGAGCATCTTCATACCCTTGAAGATCGCTAAGCAGAAGCATTTATCAACGCTGTTGATGTAGTCGTACTCCTTCACGATCCGGCCCGATCAAGTACCGAACATACGGCACCTCCGCGTTCAGTACACGTTCAGCTCGATGACGTCCTCGCCTTCTCGATCCAGCAAGAGAGGTGAAGTAGTAGATGAGTTCCGGCAGCACGACGGCATGGTGACGGTTGGTGATGAAGAACAATCTCCGCAGGGCTTCGCCAAGCACTACAGAAACTAGACGGAGGATAAACTAGAGGGGACGGGGTTGCCGGCACACGGCTTGGTGCATCTTGATGTGTCTTGGGTGCTAGCCCAGCCTCCCAAGGTCCTTTGCTCATCAAAGTCTCCCAGGACATTCTTCAGGGCAAATTCATTGAATCTAGGCTTTACTTCAGTCACGTAGCACTTCACACAACCCGGCTTCAATGGCACATTGTCCAACAAGAGGCCCTCTTCCAAGAAGGGTGGGCAAACCCAGGCTGTTGCACATTTTAATGTACTTTCATAATGTGTAAGCACGCCCTTCAGTCAGTCTTTCATTCCAGATAGATCAGATATGACATCATCACGAGCAGCTGCAGTCTCAGTGTCATTGGGGTCAGCTGATGCACAGCTACTCTTGTGCGGTGTTGTCGCGCAATAATCAGCATCCTCCATGCCCGCCTCCCCTCCCATCTGCTGGCTATCTGTCAGTGTTAGAGTCTTCTGCGTCATCATTGACTCCTCAATTTCCTTTCGAACAGTCGGATACATGTCCTTCCTCAACCTTTCATACAATTCATTCTGCTTCATTTCACTCCTCGCTTTTTTCATGCCGAGCCTCTCTTCTTTGCTGAGTGTGAAAGCCCTCTTATGCGGGATATTAACACCTATACCCCTTGCACGGCCAGGGGGCTCTCTTGTTTCCAGAGCATCGAACAGAATGTCACATGGCCCTGAGTTCTTGTAGAACCTTCCAGGGATCTCGGAAGCCTTTAACATCACGCGATACAGTTTTTCGTCATGTGAGTTTTCAAAGTAATAAGTTCCGTCATCACGCCTACTTGCATGTGCCCGCAAGTAGTCTCTAGCACGTTCGCCCCTGATTTCACTAAAGGCCGGTTTCCCAGCCGCAGCTACTGCTTATTTGTCCTGCTGGTCCCATATTGGTTTCATGCCGTAGTATCCTGCCACACCCATACGGTGGGGGTGTGTGTTCCTATTCTGAAGTTTCGATTGCTTGGCACTCTTCATAGCAAACTCTGTAGTTGCCCTGACCCTTTTGAATTCTGCCCAGTCTGCCTTTGTAATTTGGGGGTATGCGGGGATTGGGTCCTTGCCTTCACTCAAGTACTTCTTGTACAACACGTGCTTCCAGTTTCTCCAAGCATCCCTAGCCTTCTTCAGTGCAGCGTGTTCCACCTGCATTCTCCACTGCTCTGGAACGTTCAAGTGATCCATGAT
This sequence comes from Thinopyrum elongatum, assembly GCA_011799875.1. Taxonomy (NCBI): domain Eukaryota; kingdom Viridiplantae; phylum Streptophyta; class Magnoliopsida; order Poales; family Poaceae; genus Thinopyrum; species Thinopyrum elongatum. The sequence goes on from CM022302.1 coordinate 423,212,937, forward strand.
CTCTCAGACTATCCTTTGCCGTGTTTCTGTGTCAGCCTTCCGAAACCCAGGCAGATTAATGTTGAGCCTTGCCCTGCCAACAAATCCACACACACTCCTGAACCTCGTGCGTGCTTTATCTAGTTTTGTTGGAGCCCAAGACTTTAAATCGATCTCGGTTACTTCATATACACCTTTAGGCTGGTGTGTGGGCATCCTTGGAGCGTTCCTCCATTTCCTGACTGGAAGGGTTATTGCTGTAGCTCTATCCCATTCCAGATTACTTGATCCCTCACCACCTGATGAAGACCTAGGGTTGTGGGATACAGATGAAGATACATCGCCTGAAGCATGAGTGTTGTCGCTGCTACTCGGCATCTACAGAGAACACATGCGAAACTCGGGAAAGAAGGATATGTTGGGAAACGTTGCATGGAAAACAAAAAAATTCTATGCACACGCAAGATCTATCCATGGATATGCATAGCTACGAGAGGGGAGAGCATCTTCATACCCTTGAAGATCGCTAAGCGGAAGCGTTTATCAACGCAGTTGATGTAGTCGTACTCCTTCATGATCCATCCCGATCAAGTACTGAACGTACGGCACCTCTGCGTTCAGCACACGTTCATCTCGATGACGTCCTCACCTTCTTGATCCAGCAAGAGAGGTGAAGTAGTAGATGAGTTCCGGCAACACGACGGCGTGGTGACGGTTGGTGATGAAGAACAATCTCCGCAGGGCTTCGCCAAGCACTACAGAAACTAGACGGAGGATAAACTAGAGGGGACGGGGTTGCCGACACATGGCTTGGTGAATCTTGATGTGTCTTGGGTGCTAGCCCTGCCCCTCTATTTATATGTTGAGCCCTGGGGTCGAAACTTGGAGTAAAAGCCTCCTCAAAGTCGATTTTGCCCGAAAGGCAAGAGTCCTTCTCGGACTCCAGGACCAGACGCCAGGGTTCCCGGCATCTGGCCCCTGGCCTCCGCAAAATTGCCTTTTGCAGGCTTTACCCCTTGGCCCAAATAAAGTGTTCTCGCACCCAAACATTTCGGGAAACATCCGGAATCCCTTCCGGTGAATTCTGGAACCCTTCCGGAGATCAAACACTATTATCCCATATATCAAACTTCACCTCCGGACTATTCCGGAGCTCCTTGTCATGTCCGTGATCACATCCGGGACTCCGAACAACATTCGGTCACCAACATACATAACTCATATAATAGTATATCGTCAACGAACGTTAAGCGTGCGGACCCTACGGGTTCGAGAACTATGTAGACATGACCGAGACACCTCTCCGGTCAATAACCAATAGCGGAACCTGGATGCCCATATTGGCTCCTACATATTCTACGAAGATCTTCATCGGTCAAACCTTATGACAACATACGTAATTCCCTTTGTCTGTCGGTATGTTACTTGCCCGAGATTCGATCGTCGGAATCTCCATACCTAGTTCAATCTCGTTACTGGTAAGTCTCTTTACTCGTTCTGTAATACATCATCTTGTAACTAACTCCTTAGTCAGTTTGCTTGCAAGGCTTCTTATGATGTGTATTACCGAGAGGGCCCAGAGATACCTCTCCGATACTCGAAGTGACAAATCCTAATCTCGATCTATGCCAACTCAACAAACACCTTTGGAGATACCTGTAGAGCATCTTTATAATCACCCAGTTACGTTGTGACGTTTGATAGCACACAAGGCATTCCTCCGGTATCCGGGAGTTGCATAATCTCATAGTCGAAGGAATATGTATTTGACATGAAGAAAGTAATAGCAATAAACTGAACGATCAAAATGCTAAGCTAACGGATGGGTCTTGTCCATGACATAAATCTCCTAATGATGTGATCCCATTATCAAATGACAACACATGTCCATGGTTAGGAAACCTTAACCATCTTTGATCAACAAGCTAGTCTAGTAGAGGATTACTAGGGACACAGTATTTGCTTATGTATTCACACATGTATTTAAGTTTCCGATCAATATAATTCTAGCATGAATAATAAACTTTTATCATGAATAAGAAAATATAAAATAACAACTTTATTATTGCCTCTAGGGCATATTTCCTTCAGGATAAGCATAAAGCTAACAACTTGGTATCAAGCTGTCTAAACATGTCATGCAATAATTTAGAAAATGTATGGCTTATTTGTTAAGTTTGTGTGACTCGGGCGCCCATGATCTGTAAATCGACAGTAACTTATTGGAACAAATACAGCTTATATGTACTAGTTAGGAAGGTAGATAATGAACAAATATACGCTCTCCATTATTTTATAGCCAATTTGGGAACATACGGAACAAAATAGGAAGAGGGATTGCGAGGAAATATGCCTCACCGCGATGGAGAGCAGTAACTAACAGGTTTCTTAATGCAAACTCGGCAGGACCACAGGAGAGGCGTGGGTTACAGGATCGATATGCTCGAGGGTGGCTGGCGAGAAAACGAAGACGGCGAGGCGCGGGCAGCCGCGTGTTGGGAACGATAGTGATGTAGGGTTGACGCCGAAGAGCGGGCACACGGCCGGGTTGAGCACGCCATCGCCAAAGAGGGTTCTGCTGTGGATCTGGGGGGGAGCTGGCGATGGAGATTGGGTGGACTAGTTGAGTGAAACGCGAGCGGTCGGTTTGGGGGGGGGGGAATGTTGGCGGCTTAGGTGAAAAGGGTGAAAAAATATCCCCGGTCGCCGCGCGAAAAGGCCTATGCAAACGGTTGCCTCTAAGCGCTCGTGTGCACAAACAACATAATTTCGTTTGAAATGAAGACATGCTAATTTTGAAATGAATACGTGAGTTCATCGTTTCACCTCTAATTTTTTCCCGCGGGAAGCAATCACCATTATACCACAGGTTTGATTTGCTGGCGCATTTCAGTTCTCGTGTGCTATATTTAAGACATTTTTGGCATTTACCATGCATTTTGGCATATAAATCAAATCCTAGCCAGAACTGCATGTGCTGATGAAAGGGATGAGGATTGCCGTTCGATCTGGGAGCATCCAACGGTGCAGACGTACGATCCGTGGGGTTTGGGTTCTGGCCAATCAGAACGCACGACTCAGATCGCGCGCGCAGCAGGGGGCATCGACCACGGTTTGGTAGGCACACGGCTTTCGTGAGTGAACCGTGTGCTATTTGAAAACATTTACATGAACTAACAACATATTTTCGTTTGAATGAAAACATGAGTTCATCGTTTCGCCTCCAAATTTTTTTTCCACGGTAAGAAGTCACCATTGTACCCTATGGTTCGATTTTCTGGTGCATTTGAGGTATCGTTTGCTATATTTGAGTCATTTGCTATAGTCGCATATACACGTGGGTGTTAGCAAGATCATTTGTGTGTCGCTTTGGGAGTTTTCATTCATTGTCCGAGAAACGGGAAAAAAATTCAAACAGTTCGGCCGCAGGGTGCGGCCAGAGGCGTAGGCCTTGTTAGTATTTTAATTACAGAAAAGGCATATAGAGTTCGGAAATAACGAAAATTGGTGTGTCACCGTGGCGTGCTCTCAGGATCCCATGGAAAAAATTTCGTAAAGCACAAGTTTTGATGTTCACACCTTCCAAATCGGGGCATCTCACAAGAAGGATCATAGTTTCCAAAAGGAGACGCGACACTTCGGACTCCAATCGTCGGTGACTACATCATTCCGCCTCGAAAAAAAATTCACGGTAAACAATCACGTATATACCCTAGGTTTGATTTTCTGGCCCATTTCAGGTCTCGTCTGCTATATTTAAGTCATTTTTTGTTAGTTAGCAAAAAAGGTGTACAAATCATTTGTGTGTCGCTTTGCGAGTTTTCTTCCATTGTCCAAGAAGCGGGGAGAAGTTTCAAACATTTCGGCCGTGAGGTGCGGCCACCGGCGTTGGCCTAGTTGGTATTTTAATTACAGGAAATTCAGATGGAGTCCGGACATCATCAAAATCGGCGTGTGCCCGTGGCGTGCTCTCACAACCCCGTGGAAAAAATTGGTGAAGTTTGGCACAAGTTTTGATGATCGCTCTTTGGAAAACAGAGCATCTCACAAGAAGGATCATGGTTTCCAAAAGGAGACGTGTCAATTCAAACTCCAGTGGCCGGTGACTTCATCGTTTGGCCTCATAAAAAATTTCACGGTACGCAATCAGCATTATACCTTGGGTTTGATTTTCTAACACATTTCAGGTATCGTTTGCTATATTTAAGACATTTTTTGAATTCAACGTGCATTTTGTGGATATAAATAAAATCACAACCAGAACTGCATGTGCTGTCGAAAGGGATGAGGATTGTCGTTCGATCAGGGAGAATCCAACGGTGCAGACGTACGATCCGTGGGGTTTGGGTTCTGGCCAATCAGAACGCACGACTCAGATCGTGCGCGTGGCAGGGGGGCATCGGCCACGGTTTGTAGGCACACGGCTTTCGTGAGTGAACTGTGTGCTATTTGAAAACATTTAATTCAACTAACAACATATTTTTGTTTGAATGAAAACAAGAGTTCATCGTTTCACCTTGAATTTTTTTTCCACGGTAAGAAATCACCATTGTACCCTATGGTTCGATTTTCTGGTGCATTTGAGATCTCGTTTGCTATATTTGAGTTAATTTTTGCATATATATATATATATATATATATATAGTCGCAACTGCACATGGGTGTTAGCAAGATCATTTGTGTGTCGCTTTGCGAATTTTCATTCATTGTCCGAGAAATGGGAAAAAAACTTCAAACAGTTTGGCTACAGGGTGCGGCCAGACGCGTAGGCCTTGTTGGTATTTTAATTACAGAAAATGCATATAGAGTCCAGAAATAACGAAAATCATTGTGTCACCGTGGCATGCTCTCACGATCGCATGGAAAAAATTTGGTAAAGTTTGGCACAAGTTTTGGTGCTCGCACCTTCCATACCGGAGCATCTCACAAGAAGGATCATAGTTTCCAAAAGAAGATGCGGCACTTCGGACTTCAAATCGTCAGTGACTACATCGTTCCGCCTCGAAAAAAAAATCATGGTAAACAATCACGGATATACCCTTGGTTTGATTTTCTGGCCCATTTCAGGTCTCATCTGCTATATTTAAGTCATTTTTTGCACTTACCTTGCATTTAGTGCATATAAAGTCAAAACCCCACTACAACTACATGTGGGTGTTAGTTAGTAAAGAAGGTGTACAAATCATTTGTGCATCGCTTTGTGAGTTTTCATCCGTTTGTCCGAGAAGCGGGGAGAAGTTTCAAATATTTCGGCCGCGAGGTGTGGCCATCGGCGCAGGCCTAGTTGGTATTTTAATTACAGGAAATTCAGATGCAGTGCGGACATCATCAAAATTGGTGTGTGCCTGTGGCGTGCTCTCACGACCCCGTGGAAAAAATTGGTAAAGTTTGACACAAGTTTTGATGGTCGCTCCTTCCAAACCGGAGCATCTCACAAGAAGGATCATGGTTTCCAAAAGGAGACGCGGCACTTCGGACTCGAAATCAGCGGTGACTACATAGTTCCGCCTCGAATAAAATTTCATGGTAAACAATCACGGATATACCCTTGGTTTGATTTTCTGGCCCATTTCAGGTCTCGTCTGCTATATTTAAGTCATTTTTTGCACTTACCTTGCATTTAGTGCATATAAAGTCAAAACCATACTACAACTACATGTGGGTGTTAGTTAGACTAGTCACAATGGGTAGTAACTTAGACTAGTAACATGCATATGTTACTAGTCTATATTACTACCTCTATAGTGGGGAGTAACATATGTGTGGTGTCATGCAACACTTCATTTATTAGGTTGTAGACTCATCTTGTCTTGGTATGTGTGATGTTACAGTAACTAACTATGTTACCACATGCCCCTATTTCCTCATTAATTACTCACCACATCATCTGTTTTGCCTAAGGTTGTGTGATGTTACCACCTATGTTACTCCCACTGTGGGTAGTCTTAGCAAAGAAGGTGTACAAATCATTTGTGCGTCGCTTTGCGAGTTTTCATTCGTTGTCCGAGAAGCGGGGAGAAGTTTCAAACATTTCGGCGGCGAGGTGCGGCCACCGGCGTAGGCCTAGTTGGTATTTTAATTACAGGAAATTCAGATGGAGTCCGGACATCATCAAAATCGGTGTGTGCCCATGGCGTGCTCTCACGACTCCGTGGAAAAAATTTGGTAAAGTTTGGCATAAGTTTTGATGATCGCTCCTTCCAAACCGGAGCATCTCACAAGAAGGATCATAGTTTCTAAAAGGAGACGTGTCAATTCAAACTCCAGTGGCCAATTCAAACTCCAGTTTGCGCGTTTCTCTCGTACACGTACGCGCGTGTGTGCGAGGCGTTGTGCTCTAACTGAACCCGAGCGATTGCAGTAGCTACGCTACTGAACCCAAGCGATCGATCCCTAGCTGTTAACTGAACCCGAGCGATTCCTTCGCTAGTGCTGCTAACTAAAGCCGATCGAACCAGCTGCTGCTGCTTCTTGGTGAACAGTGACCGTTGTTGGGGGTTGGATAAATAGTTCCCGGTGGGGGTTGGATGAACAGGACCCGGTGGTAGTAGAGGCCGTTACCGCTGGATATACATGACCCCGATCGAGGAGGTGGGGTTGGATGAACGGGACCCCGTGGAGGGCTCGTTGAACAGTTGCCGATGGAGGCTGGATGAACAGTAGCTGGTCCGAGGCTGGAGGAAGTCGACGGTGAATGAATAGTAGCAGGTGGAGGCTGGAGGAAGTCGCGGTGGATGAACAGTAGCCCCGTGGAGGGTGGAGCGAGGCAGTAGACGGTGGATGAACAGTAGCCCGTGGAGTCCCATTTTGTGGTACACCACACCCCTCCTGTGGCACCCCGGCTCAGAGTAAACCGGAACGCCCCGTATTCCAGCCCAAGGACAAGTCTTCTGGAATACGGCACTGTTGGAATAGAACAAATCAGCTCTTTATTGCAATAGATATGGTTACAACGGTACAAGGATTACATCGGCACGGCAACACTATGCCTGCCCGGGGTAGCTCTATGCTAACAGCGGAGTAACTCTCTCGGCAGTGGAACAATGACGACGGTGATGGACTCCACTCCGCAGGGACTCTGGCTAGAACGTGTATCCTAGATCGCAAGCACAGGAACCTCGGCAAGCAAGCAATCACGGCATGACCTGCCAACTGGCATGACACGCCAGGTGAGTACTTTGAATGTACTCGCAAGCTCACAGCAAACATCAGCATTAAAGCAAGACAACATCATAGCAATCCAAAATTAACCAGCATGGTTATCTAGCAAGGTAGCTACTAAAATGACTGCAGTAAGGTAAAGCGTATTAAATCCATACTTCAAATAATCTCAGGCTCCAATCCGAACCTGTACCAAGTCCAATCCCCAAGCATGTGGTCATCCGACCACTCAACTCACAGCCATCCCATGGCTAACATATCAAATACCTGATTCCATCTGCACGACAAGTCTGACAAACTTACTCTCCTCCGGGTTGTCTCACAACCCTCAGAATACTCATGAACCACCGAGTACTTCTGATCATACGACGAGTTCTTCCATCATTATCATCACTATCATGGTTGACCACCTAGTGAGGTCTGGACGGACTGTCCAATACCGTAGACACGGCTATTCGAATAGATTTTACACTCTGCAGAGGTTGTGCACTTTACCCACACTATGGAGCACTGACCTCGTGATCCCATTCGGGTGGATCAGCGTTGCTCCAACGAAACCTGCCTGACCCGTGACTCTCCCATCGTACCACCGGCAATCATCCTCCCCCGGAGTCAAGCCCTGGGTGGCCCCTGTGTCACCTCGTGACACCTGCCACCGTCGTGGCCAAACTGAACTGTCCCAAACGGGGACGCCGGCACAAAACTCAACTGGGCTCACAAGGTTATCGCCGCCTACCGGGCCAGGGTAGCGCGCACGCATAACCTTCCCTGTCGGGTGGTACCGGTGAAAGAGCACGCGATCAGACCAAGTCAAGGCCGTCCCATACCGGCAAATGTGGCTGCACGGATAAGTCCGGACAGGTGACTCAAGGTCAACCATGAAATATCTAATCCCCGAATAATATTTCCGTCATGGCTGACACTCTGATAACCAGTATGCTTAAGCCACTGCTACTAATTCATCTCTACGAACTGCCGGATGAACTCCAAAATAATCATACACAGTGATCTCAACATCACAATATCAACAAGTGGGTAAGCTACTAGTCACTAATAATCCGGTACTCAACATGGTAGTCACCTATCCGAGAATTAACTCGAATATTGCATAATCCAATCCATTTCACAGCTACTCATACTTGCCGATAAAGTAAATAGTCAAACTATGACATTGCAATGCGATGATGCAGATGAGAGTTGTGGCTTGCCTGGGGGTGAAGGAATCATCGGAAAGGAGTGCGGAATGGTCGCGGAGTTGACTGCCGAAAACAGTTCTCTCTCGGAGGGGCTGTTTATGGACAAGGGCAAAAGGGTCATTTCCACTGTGTGTAAACATTATGAAAATGACTCCATCAGAACGGGCTCGACGAGACGAAGACGTGGGCGTTGGATTCACCTCGATCGGAGTTACGATTGCGGAGATACGAGAGTTGGAAGATCAGGGACTAATCTATGAAAAGATCCTCACAAGCAGGTCCCTGGCGGCTAAAAGTAGAAAGCGTCTTCGGGAAGATTACATTTTCTGAAAAGGAAAACGTATTTTTAGCCGCAATAGAAACAGAATACGTCTTCTAACTTCAAAAACGTATTCCATCAAAAACCGTCTCCACTTAACGCACCTGGGCCCGGGTCTAGAGCCAATGACACGTGGGGCCCACGAAACAGGGGAGGGGGCGCTGGCGCTCGTCATCTTCCTCCTCCCCTCGCTCCCGTTCGTTCTCGAGCGGAACAGAACAGGGAGCAGAGGAGGGGCGCGGCGAGGGGGCCGGCCGGCTCCGGCGGTCTCCGGCCACACCGAGGGCACCAGCGGGACCGCGGGATCGTGCCTCCTCCGTCCAGAGGGTCGTCCGGCGCTGAGGAGGAGTAGGGAGGCGGAGAGGGGTGGCGCCAAAGGAGGCCAAGGGCGGGCGATGGTGGAGGAACTCGGTGGTGCGGCCAACTCCGGCGAGGGGAGATGGGGTGGGGCGGCTCGCCGGAAGGAGGGGAACATGGTGGAGGGCTCGGGAGGAGGAGAGGAGCGCGGGCCTGCCCGAATTTAGGCGGCGACCGCCGGTGACCGAGGCGGCAATGGCGAGCAGGAAGGGCCCCTGGAGCTCGGGCGAGTGGCTAGGGAGGGGTAGTGAGGTGAGGTGGAGCTGCTGGTGTGCTCGGGAGGGCTCGGAGTGGTCTATATATAGGCGAGCGACGGAGGGGGCCGAGCTCGGCCACGGCGACACGTCCACCACGCGCCGGAGCCTTCGGGAAGCCGCGGGAAGGAGGGGAGAGACATCCACGAGCTTCAGGGAGGATCGGGGAAGGCTCAGGCGAGGTCGGGAAGACTCGGGAGCTCGCGGGCGACTGAAATAGGGAGGAGCAGAGGAGGTTTGCGGCACGGGCACCGTTGGTGCACCGCGTCGGATGGGACGGGAGAGGGGGAGAGGGGTCTAGCGCGAGGGCGACGACGAAACGAAGTCCCTAGACATAGCTAGGTGTCAAAAGAGAGGAAGAAACCGACGAGGCCGAGGGCCCCAATGCACAGAGCGCGCGTACTGCACACCAGCCGCATGGTCACCGCGTGCACTAGCGCACGCGGTGCACTCTGCTACCTAATTTGATGTCTAGCGGGAAGTCCTTGCTCCCCAAGGCAGCTTGGGAGAGAAATCCCATCACAAGAGGCCAGGAGATGACTAGAGGGAGCTTGGATACAATGCACCAGCAAGCTGTTTGATGTGAGCTGAGAAAAGTTGAGAAGGAACTAGACTCAGATATTTGGCTGAGAGTGATCACTCACTAGGGTGATCGTCACTGCAAATTTGCAGACCATTTGGATGGATATAAATAGCACTTGCAGTTCAACGGGCTTTACTGAACAGAAATGCAAAATATGAAGTGGCACTCACATACTTGCTTGGATTGAGCTGAATTTTGAAGGAGATGAATAATTTGATCATATGAGGGTACTGTATAAATTTCATACCATTTGGATAAACCAAAGTGGTACTTCCTTCACACAGCACCCCACTGGACAGAATCTTAGGGAAATTCTAGGGAATTATTGGATAGATGAATTGAGCCCAAATTTTGTGGAGAGGTGTTATATAGATAGTTTAATGTCCTGGTAAAATTTCAGGAGTTATGGAGCAACATAAAACATAGTTGCTTCACAACCCAGAATAATGACCAGAAACAAAGATTTGATGCTATGCTCACATAGTTGAAGGGATGATGCTCAAATTGGGTGGAGAGTCAGGATTTGAGCATATTAAGATGCTTGCAAAATTTCAACTCATTTGGATACTCCTAGCTAGCACTTGCTTCACAAAGATTCCGGTTGCCCAGAAACTTTGGAAATTAGCCAAGAGAGATTTAATATCCAAATAAAGTTGAATTTTGGCATGTGGCAATGATATGGGTTGGAAAGAGTGCACAAAAAGTTTGATAGCAAGCAATCAAATATAAAGGGTACTTGCTTCTCAATATGACAGATAGGGCAGAATCGGAAAAGGAATATTTTGACATATCTGTATAAGATATGTCCCAAAGGATTTATGGGAATTATTTGAGAATTTTGGGAACGATGGAAATATGAGTTGCTTCACAACTCAGGGAAAACAGAGTTATTCCTTTAATAGAAAAAGGAATATTCCCAAGAAAAAAAGAATATTGGGAGTTGGTCCAAGATGGAAATGACATGGTCTTGGGAGGGTTTTGAGGTTGGCAAGCCACTCGGGAAGAAGAATGAAGGGTGATCCCTCCAGGTTACAAGACTACTAAGCCACAAAAAGCGAATCCGGACCAAAATCAAAAGAAAAAGAAAATGGGCAAAATCCAGGGTGTTACACCTCCCGATGAACAGGACCCCGTTTCGACCGTAGGCACTCCAACACAAGTCCGTTTCCTCCATTTTACGGTACGCCACACCCCTCCCGATCAAAAGTACTCCGTTTCGACCGTAGGAGCTCGAACACAAGTCCGTTTCCTCCATTCTGCGGTATGCCACACCCTCCCGATCAAGAGGACCCCGCTTCGACCGTACGCGGTCGAATAAAAGTCCGTTTCCTCCGTTTTTTGGTACGACAGACCTCGTTTCGGCTGTTTCGTCCAAGCTGGTTGGCTCCTGATGAACACGACGCATTCCGTTGCCTCCCGATGAACACGACGCTGTTTCCTCCGTTCAGACCCAGCCGGTTGGCTGCTGATGAACAGGATGTTGTCGCTGTACGCGTTAGAGACCCCGCCCATATGTACGTATGTAGCCGTATTTACTTTCTTGCAGCGTGGTTGTACATACGTGTACACGATATATATAGACGGGACTACGTGACATGCTACGTTCGCGCCTCTACTACGACACATGCCGCTCCTTACTCGGCCATGGTTCATCGCTGCAGAGAGACCGATCGACCAGTATGTACGTACATGGTCGTGACCAGACAGACAATGCTACGTACGCTTCTACCGGATGGGTCCCAGCTGTCAGGGAGGATAAGGAGGCTCTTCGTTGCATGGGAAGATATAACTGGTGGGTCCCAGCTGTCAGGGGGAAGAATCATTTTTTTTGCCCGTAATATGGACGCACTTCCTTGCGTGCGAAGATGTAGCTAGTGGGTCCCAGCTGTCAGGGGGTAAACGTTTTTTTCGCAAAATACAGAGGCCTTCTGGTGCGTCCCCGCTGTCAGGTGGAGGAATCATTATTTTGCGCGTAATAAGGAGGCACTTCCTTGCTGCGGCCGTGGACCCAACTGTTAGCCTCTCCCCGTACAGTCCTCTTCCGATGGAAGTCATTCCTTGACCACGTTGACCACGCCGCGCCGAGAGCACCAAGGCGATGGACGACGGCGAGGCCTAGGAAGGGAATGACCCGGAGCCGGGGAAGACTAGGCAGTTGTTTCCCACGTGGAGGGGAGTACGGGGGTTTACTGGTTCGGCTGCAGTGTGAGGCTGCCGTCACCGGAGAATAACAGGAGGTTTGGGTGAGTACAGGGATGGCCAGGCCAACGATGGTAGTAGGGTGGGGCGATGAGGCCTGTGTGGCAGCATAGCCGGCCGCGGGAGGCAGGAGCAAGCGGCACGGCCGGCGCTGGTTTGGGCGGCTGGAGCAAGAAGACCAGAGGTTGAAGAAGCACGACGACCGTTGGATGGACATTGTACTGTCACCGCAGCTAGAATCGTTTATATTGACTAAGTTGACAAAGCCCTGCATCCGCATCAACTTAGTAGACTGATACGTCTCCAACGTATCTATAATTTATGAAGTATTCATGCCATGTTTGCAACAATTTTTTATGGTTTTGGTATGATTTTATTAGAACTAACCCGGACTTACGCTATTTTCAGCAGAACTACCGTGGTGTCATTTTTTGTGCAGAAATAAAAGTTCTCTGAATGGGCTAAAAATTTACGGTGATTTTTTATGGACCAAAAGAGACCCCCGAAGCACCGGAGCTGGACCAGAAGAGTACCAAGGATTCCCTACCCCCCCGGGCGTTCCTTGAGGGCTTGTGGGCCCCTCGGGCACCTCCTTGACTTGTTTCCAACGATAAAAATTCTTATAAATACAGAAACCTCCGAAAAGAACCCTAGATCGGAAGTTCCGTCGCCGCAAGCCTCTGTAGCCACGAAAAACCAATCGGGAGCCCGTTCCGGCACCCTGCCGGAGGGGGAAACCATCACCGAAGGCCATCTTCATCATCCCGGTGGTCTCCATGACGAGGAGGGAGTAGTTCAGCCTCGGGGCTGAGGGTATGTACCAGTAGCTATGTGTTTCATCTCTCTCTCGTGAGCTTTGTTACTATAGTTGGATCATATGGTGTTTCTCCCCCTCTATCTTCTTGTGATGAATTGCGTCTTGCTCTTTGAGGTTTTTTATTTTGGATTGAGTATTGGATTTGAGAACACTTGATGTATGTCTTGCGATGGGATATCTGTGGTGACAATGGGATGTTCTATTGATTCACTTGATGCATGTTTTGGCACTCAACTCGCGGATTCCCGAGGTGACATTGGGGTAATCTATGCATAGGGGTTGATGCACATTTTTGTCCTACGTTCTCCGATAGAAACTTTGGAGTGATTCTTTGTTGCACGTTGAGGGATTGTTATGTGATCCAATTATGTTATCATTGTTGAGAGAATTTGCACTAGTGAAAGTATGAACCCTAGGCCTTGTTTTCAAGCATTGCAATACCGTTTTTGCTCACTTTTGTTACTTGTTACCTTGCTGTTTTTATATTTTTAGATTACAAAATCCTATATCTACTATCCATATTACACTTGTATCACCATCTCTTCGCCGAACTAGTGCACCTATACAATATACTATTGTATTGGGTGTGTTGGGGACACAAGAGACTCTTTATTATTTGGTTGCAGGGTTGTTTGAGAGAGAGCATCTTTATCCTATGCCTCCCACAGATTGATAAACCTTAGGTCATCCACTTGAGGGAAAATTGCTACTGCCCTACAAAACTCTGCGCTTGGAGGCCCAACATGAGTCTACAAGAAGAAGGTTGCGTAGTAGACATCAAGCTCTTTTCTGGTGCCGTTGCCGGGGAGGTGAGTGCTTGAAGGTATATCTTTAGATCTTGCAATTGAATCTTTTAGTTTCTTGTTTTATCACTAGTTTAGTCTATAAAAAAAACTACAAAAAAATGGAATTCAGGTTGCCTCATATGCTTCATCTTTTTAATGTCTTTCGTGAAAATGATGGAAAGGAAAATTGTGCTCAAGTGTTAGAAGAAGAAGTCAATAAAATGTTTGGCATAAAACATTTGAATGATGAGCATGATTGCAATGCTGTTAGTATGAATTCTTTGAATATCCATGATGCTAATGATATGCAAAGCTACAAGCTTGGGGATGCTATGTTTGATGAAGATGATATTTTTAGTCCCCCAAGTTTTGATGAGAAAATTTATTATGATGATAGCATGCCTCCTATTTATGATGATTATGTTGATGAAAGTGGGTTTGGAAGAGTGTCAACTCTAGTTAATGATCCCACTATTTTGGAGGGTGTTGAATCTTTTCACAATATTGATAAAAGTGGATTTGGAGAGGTCATGACTTTATTTAGTGATGAATCCACTATTTCGGAAGAGGTTCCAATTGATTATGATAACAAAGTTGCTATCTGTGATGATTATTGTGATGACATGTATGCTATAAAGAATAATGATAACCATGAAACTTGTCATCATGATTTTAATTTTCAATTGGATTATGCCTCACATGATAGTTATTTTGTTGAGTTTGCTCCCACTACTATTCATGAGAATAAATTTGTTTATGTGGAGAGTAGTAAAATTTCTATGCTTGTGGATCATGAAAAGAATGCTTTATGTGATAGTTATATTGTTGAATTCCTTCATGATGCTACTGAAAATTATTATGAGAGAGGAATATATGCTTGTCGGTGTACTAAGTATTGGGCCATTAGTACCCCGTACTTGTGCACGGGCAGTTGTAGCCATACTCGCGGCAAGGCTTATCGGGGAACAGTTCGAGGTTGACTCAGGCCACCAAAGAAATTCTCAAGTCAAAGATCTGAGGATCAGCAGATAAGAAGAGCTGGAATCCGAAAGCCAGCTTCCCCGGCAAGATCTTGCCGGGGTGGCCTGCGAAGCCCGGCAAGATTCGGCGCCCGGCAAGGTTCGGCGCCCGGCAAGATTCGGCGCCCGGCAAGGTTCAGCGCCCGGCAAGATTCTGTTGCTGTGTCACCACTCTGGCACAGCAACAAGCCCGACATTCTGGGTCCTTCTTTGGATGCGTGGCGATGCGCCAGTGGAGGAGAGCTTAAGCGGTGCTGATGGGATGGCCCCTTTTTCCATCCCCAAGAAAGTGAGGACACCTAAACAGACACCTCACTGTGCATTAAATGCGTTTGTCCTAATCCGTCAGTGATTAGGTATGATAACCCTGTAGCTACTTTACACCTCAATGTATATACATTTTGCCACTGTGGTGACCCCTTTGAACATATAAAAGGAGGCCCAAGGCAACTGCTACAGGGGAGAGGATCTTCTGGCCCATTCTGCATGCGTAGCTGCTCTTTGAACGTACTGTTCATTGCGAGCGCTCCTGGAGCCTGGGCTCAAGAACACTGATAATAAAACAAGGCAGGAGTAGGGTTTTACGCTGATTAGCGGCCCGAACCTGGGTAAAATCGCCCCGCGTCGATTATTGGTTCTGCTCTTTGCGCATACCTCTCCCCCTGCCGAATCGTAAAGGGATTCTTTGAGGGTCCCATAGGTGTCGCACGCCGACATCTTTGACGCGCCAGGTAGGGGGTTGTAGGTTGTGTGAACCTGACCCAGTGATCGGCGCCTTAGTTTCTTCATCATCTTCATCATCATGCCACCTAAGAAGAAGAGCGCCGCAACGGCGCAACCATCCACGTCCGTTTTGCCTGTGCCCTCGCATACGGGCGATGGCGTGGGTGCAGAAGGAAGAGGATTAGAGCCTCCACGGCGTTCCGGTGATCCAAGCCAGGCGAGCGGCGTCGTTCGCAGCGGCAGCGGCAACCCACATGCCGCTGGATCCAGAGATGGAGCTGTGTTGCCTACGGGTGGCACAACGAATTCCAGGGATCGGAGGACGCCTTCTGGGGCTCCCGCGCCGGCACAAGCGTCACGGCCTACCCAGGTCGTGCACAACGAGCGACGTCATGGCGCTGGTGGTTCAGGGCGTCCCCATGAAAAGATTTCTGCGCACCGATCCCAAGGTGGGCGGGCCCAGCATGCACACCGAGCTGCCGGCAGAGGTGGCGCGCGGTCGCGTGACCGTGACGGTGCTCCTTCTAACATGGCTGGGAGTCAGAGCACCTCACGTACCTCGCACCTGTCACCGCCGCCTACGCCAGCGGAAGCCTTGGCACATGCGCAGCTGCTCCTCGATTTCCCTCCTGCTCCGGAGAAGATGGAGGAGTGGCGAGCTACTATCCAGAGCCTCATTGGCTTCGCCAACAAAGATGGGCCACAAGAGGCAGGGCCCTCATAGCGACGGTCCATCGACCCGGCGCGAGCCGATGTGGAGAAAATCGGAGGTGGTGCAACCACGGTGAACTCCCCTCCGCGACACCAGCGGCGGTCGACAACCCAGCGGGTCGATCGCCGTGATGATGATTCCACGGCGTCGTCCGATCCACGGATGCGTCGCGACCAGCGTCAAGTTCTCCAGGAACGAGGCAAATAGGACGCTCGAACTACCATCGAGCGGCGACGGGAAGCGCGCTATCAGTCTGATAAGCGCGCAGGGCCAGCTGTCGACAAGCCTGCGCCAGGGGACACAGGTGACTTGCCTTACGAGGTAGGAACTCCAGCGTTTACCTATGAGCTGCGGCAAGTCCAGTGGCCCAATTCCCGAACCTTCAAGCCAGAGGTCCCGGAGAAATATGACTGCAAGACTCATCCCTCGGAGTTCCTGAGCATCTACACCATTGCGGTGCAGGCTGCCGGGGGCCGAGATGACAAGATACTTGCCAACTACTTCCCGTTGGTGCTCAAACCCAACGTCAGGTTGTGGTTGATGCATCTGCCGGAGAATTCTATTTCTTCTTGGTCAGATCTGTGCCATCAGTTTGTTGGCGCCTTTGTTGGAGGCCACCAAGCTCCTGGTCAAGAGAGCGATTTGCATATCATCCCTCAGAAGGAGGGCGAATCCCTGCGCAAGTTTATCCAGAGATTCAGCCGGGTGCAGTACAATATTCCTGACGTTCACCCTGCCGCTGTCGTTAGCGCGTTTCATCAGAACATGCGTAACCACAAAATGCGGGAAGAGCTGGCAATGAATAAAGTCAGGAGTATTGCCGAGCTTTACGCTTTGGCCGACAAATGCGCTCGAGCTGAAGAGGGGAGGAAACTCCCTGGCGAGGCTGTTGGCGCGGGCGGCGAATCAGAAGATGAAGACACTGCAACCCCGTCAAGGAAAGGCCGGCGGAGGAACAAGAAGCGCAGAGGCAAGGCCGTGCTTGCTATCGAGGAATCCAGCAACCCCGGCGCCGCCAAGAAGGCCAAGGTTGACGACCCCGGCAAGGAACTTGTCGGGTGCACTTCCTGCCAGGCCTTGGCGGCTGCCGACAGGTCGGAAAGCTCCAGCAAGCAGTATTGCAAGATCCATCGCACCAAGGGCCACGATCTCCAAAACTGCGGCAAGTTGAGCAGCTTGCCGAGAAACAGAGGGCTGAGTATGAAAGGCGAGATAAGGAGAAGGCCCATGACAGTGCTGACGGATCCGGCAAGAAGCGCTGTGGCCAAGGGGGTCGCCACGACAAGGCCAAGCAACAGAGGGAGAGGCCCGCTCGAGGCCAAGACAAAGAAGAAGATGATGACGAAGAAGACGATGAGTCCAATGAGCAAGAATTCCAGAAAGCTACAGAGGCCATGTGTATCGATGGGGGCGCCTCGCTGCATTCTTCCCACCGTCGACTCAAATAGTGGGTGCGAGAAGTCAATGCAACAGAGCCATCACCGGATGCATGTAAGCCCCTGAAGTGGTCCAACACGCCTATCGTTTTCGACGCCGAGGATCACCCTGATCGCACAACCGCGGTCGGGTGCTTGCCATTGTTGGTCTCACCAACAATCCGCAACCTCAAGGTGACGGAAATGTTAGTTGACGGTGGGGCCGGGCTGAACCTAATCTCACCGGATGTGCTCAAGAGGCTCCAAGTTCCTGATGAAGATCTCGAAGAAACAGGCACGTTTCAAGGGGTTAATCCAAGAAGAACCCAGCCAAAGGGCAAGATTACGCTACCAGTGACATTTGGTAGCGAGCTCAACTACAGGACCGAGAAGGTAGTGTTTGATGTCGCCAAGATCCCTATGTCATACAATGGGATCCTTGGTCGGCCAGCGCTGGCTAAGTTCATGGCGGCATCACACTACGCGTATAATGTTTTGAAGATGCCCGGGCCGTTGAGCGTCATTACTATCCATTCCGATAAGAAGGATGCGCTCATCTGTGCAGACCAACTCTATCGGGAAGCAGTTGCAGCACCTGCCGTCAAGGCATCTGCTCCTGCCGCTGGAACTCCCGGGGGGAAGAAGAAGACCGGCGAGAATCTTGGCGTGAACTCCGGTAAGCACACCTCCTCGGAGTGCTGCGCTTCTGTTGATGATGCACCAGAGAGTTCCACCGGCAAGAACAAGAGATCCAAGGCCGCTCCACCAGAGACCAAGAAGGTGCCCGTCAGGGAGGACGGAACGGGAGGAACTTTCACCATAAGTTCCACCCTAGATGACAAATAGGAAAGCGCGCTCATTGCCTTCCTGCGGGCGAATGTCGATGTGTTTGCATGGCAACCGTCCGACATCCCCGGTGTTCCCAAGGAGGTAATTGAGCACCACCTTGCTGTCTGTCCTCACGCGCGGCCCGTCAAGCAGAGGGTCAGGAAGCAAGCCTTGGAGCGGCAAGAATTCATTGCCGAAGAAATCAGGAAGCTAGAGGCGGCAGGATTGGTCAGAGGAGTGCTTCACCCAACCTGGTTGGCCAATCCGGTTGTAGTGCGCAAGGCGAATGGGAAATGGAGGCTGTGTATCGATTATACAGATATCAATAAAGCCTGTCCAAAAGATCCCTTTCCCTTGCCGCGCATCGACCAGATTGTGGACTCCACCGCTGGTTGTGATCTACTGTCCTTCCTTGATGCCTACTCAGGGTATCATCAGATCTTCATGGCAAAAGAAGATGAAGAAAAGACCGCATTTATCACCCCATGTGGTACGTATTGTTTTGTACGAATGCCTTTCGGGTTGAAAAGTGCTGGTTCTACATTTGCAAGAGTGGTCCAAATTGGTTTTGAGCCTCAGCTCCATAGAAATATAGAGGCATATATGGATGATATAGTGGTCAAAACCAAGGACAAAGCGACGCTCATACAAGATTTAGAAGAAACATTTGCAAATCTGCGCAAGATCAACTTAAAGCTCAATCCTGAGAAGTGCGTGTTTGGTGTTCCTTCCGGCAAGCTTCTCGGATTCTTTGTATCTTGTCGGGGAATCGAAGCGAACCCCGACAAGATCAAAGCTATTGAGCAGATTGAAGCGCCAAGACGCGTCAAGGATGTCCGTCGTCATGCCGGATGTGTTGCTGCTCTAAGCAGGTTTATTTCCAAATCTGCTGAGCGCGCCTTGCCCTTTTTCAAAATTTTGAAGAAGGCAGGTCCGATGAAATGGACTCCGGAGGCGGAGGCTGCGCTTCAAGATTTGAAGAAATACCTTTCTTCTCCGCCGACGCTAGTCGCGCCTAAACCACGAGAGCCGTTGCTGCTATATTTGGCAGCAACAAATCAAGTGGTTAGTGCTGCGTTAGTGGCACAGAGAGAAGTTGATGAGGAAGCAACACCAGCGGCAGGACCGTCAGGCGACGCGGCAGGATCTTCCCTGGCAAGGGTCGATCCCGGCAAGACAAGATTTGTGCAGTCAGAAGAATCATTGCAGAAGAAAAAGGTGGTGCAGCGCCCGGTTTATTTTGTTAGCTCTCTTTTGCAAGGAGCTAGGTCAAGATATTCTGGCGTGCAGAAGTTGCTTTTCGGCCTCCTTATGGCCTCGAGGAAGCTACGCCATTATTTTCAAGCACATGAAATCACCGTCATCACTCGCTTTCCGTTGCAACGGATTTTGCGAAATCCAGAAGCAACCGGCAGAATTGTCGAGTGGGCGTTGGAATTGTCGAGCTTTGGTCTCAAGTTTGAAAGCACTTTGACAATTCAGAGCAGGGCCTTGGCAGAGTTCATTGTGGAATGGACCCCAATGCCAGACGAGGAGGTTCAAGAAACAATTCTCCCCGGCAAGGAAATTGACCGGCAATGGGTTATGTACTTTGACGGGGCTTTTTCGCTGCAAGGCGCCGGTGCTGGCGTGCTGCTTGTCGCACCCACCGGAGAGCACCTCAAGTACGTAGTCCAAATGCATTTTCCCCGGGAGAGTTCGACGAACAACACTGCGGAGTACGAGGGCTTGCTTGCTGGTCTCAGGATTGCGGCAGACCTTGGTATCAAGAAGCTCATCATCAGAGGCGATTCACAGCTTGTCGTCAGGCAAGTTAATCAGAGTTATCAGAGTCCATTGATGCAAGCCTACGTGGATGAAGTGAGAAAAATGGAAGAGCACTTTGACGGTCTGCAGATGAAGCACATTCCTCGTGCCGAGAACAGTATTGCCGACGACCTGTCAAAGCATGCCGCCCTCAAGTTACCTGTGGAACCAGGAACTTTTGTGCTCCATTTGACTCAACCATTCGTGGCGCCATCAATGCGGCAAGAAAAGAGAAGAAAGTTGAACACTGGACAATACTTTCTGGCAGAGCTCCCCGGAGCCGCCGGCAAGGAACCTGCCGGGATCAATGATAAACCTGCCGGGGAACGACAGGCTCCGGCGGAACCTCACGCTTTCGCTGTCGAGACAAATGTTCCCCCGGCGGAGGAGATGCCTTTAGTCCTAGCTGTCGAGCCTCAGGCTCCAGCATGGGCGCAGCACATTGTCCATTTCCTTCAGACAGGAGAACTCCCGGAGGAACAGGAAGAAGCGGAAAAAGTAGCCCGTCGGTCTGTTATGTACAAGTTCGTCGATGACGTCCTGTATAGAAAGAGACCGAACGGTGTGAAATTGAAGTGCATTCCTCGGGAGGATGGACTAGAGCTGTTGGCGGAAATACATGGAGGCGTATGTGGCTCTCACATAGGATCAAGAGCACTTGTCGGGAAAGCATTCCAGCAAGGTTTCTTTTGGCCCACCGCTCTCCAAGATGCAACTGCACTAGTAACCAAGTGTGAAGCGTGCCAGTTTCATTCGAAGAAATCGCATCAGCCAGCTCAAGCTCTTCAGACGATCCCTCTCTCCTGGCCATTCTCGGTCTAGGGGCTCAACATACTGGGCCCTTTCCCCCGTGCTACCGGGGGCTTTGAGTACTTGTACGTTGCTATCAACAAGTTCACAAAGTGGCCGGAGGTGGAAGCAGTGAGGAAAGTGACAGCACAATTAGCCTTCAAGTTCTTTAAAGGGATAGTTTGCCGTTTCGGTGTGCCCAACAGGATCATCACCGACAACGGCTCACGATTCACAAGTCGCACCTTCATGCAGTACGTCCAAGACCTTGGCGGCAAAATTTGTTTTGCCTCTGTTGCTCACCCGAGAAGCAACGATCAAGCGGAGAGGGCCAATGCTGAAGTGCTACGCGGTCTCAGGACCAGTACCTTTGATAGGCTGAAAAAGTGCGGAAGACGCTGGATTGATGAGTTGCCGGCGGTTCTTTGGTCAATCAGAACAACACCAAATCGAGCCACCGGCCAGACACCCTTCGCTCTGGTCTACGGAGCGGAAGCAGTTCTCCCCACGGAACTCACATACGGATCACCTCGAGTGCTCGCTTATGATGAGCTTGAGCAAGGGCAGCTGCGGCAAGATGACGCTGTGCTCCTTGAGGAGAATCGTCTTCAGGCTGCTATGCGAGCTGCACGCTACCAGCAAGCTTTGCGCCGCTACCATAGCCGCAAAGTTCAAGCCCGAAGCCTTGAGGAAGGCGACCTTGTTCTTCGACGGATTCAGTCCGCCAAGAATTCAAACAAGTTGACGCTGAAGTGGGAAGGCCCTTATCGGGTAGTACGAGTCACCAGGCCCGGCGTTGTCCGCCTGGAGACCGAAGATGGCGTTCCAGTGAGCAATTCCTGGAATATCGAACATCTTCGCAAGTTCTACCCATAAGGCGCGGTTGCCGGGGGCCCCCGGCAACCACCCTTTTGTACAAGTCTTGCCGGCAAGGCATATAATCCTTTGTACAAAGCCAGGCGTAGACCCTGAGCACAGATGAATAAATTTAAGTGTTGTGCGTTTCCTTATTGATTTCCATGTTCATATATATATGCATGTGTGTCTAAGATGTTGTATGACACTTGCTCCCGGTAAGTTTTAACGAACCACCAAGGTTTCATAACTTTATTTTCTCTTCTTTCTTTTTCTCAAAAGACAGAAGGATTCCTCGCGTGCATGTTTGCCGGGGGGGAAGGGAGATATGAGTACCAGTTGGCGATGTTCAGAATTGACGCTTACCGGAGGAAGGATAGCGACAGAAAGCTAAGTTCTAAAACTTAGGGCAAGTTTCCTTTATTGCAAAGTTATTTTCCTTGGACGATTTCGACTTTTGTATGGAAAACCTGCACGCGAAGGAACCCTTGCTGTAATTGGTTGCGCCCTTATTTTGTTTCGAGTCCGCTCAATGATTTAAGTGGCTGCACTGAGAACGCCAAGGAGTCTTGCCGGCCGCTGAAGTCCCGCACCCAGCGCTCGCGGCAGGTTGCGCGCCGACAAGTTTTTCAGTAAGCGTAGGGTGAACTCCATACATAAAGGAATCAGACAAGGGAGATAGCATGCATGTACCCGAACATAAGCAAGTTATATTACATTAATAAGTTGCCGCAGATCTAACTTAAGACTTAATTGTCTTTGGCATGGAATGACGATGGCAAGAAGAGGTGGAGCAGTTAATCTCTGCGCTGGCCTTCGACCCTTTTGATTGAATCCACCTTCTCAAGGATAGGCGCGACAAGCTCCCCAAGTGCCTCGAGATTTGCGTCCTTTGGCAGGCGGCCGAGCACATTGGAGAGGTCGATGCGAGGATTATTATGCACCACCTTGATAAGTACCTTGTGGAGGACGGCCCGGCAAAGCTGGGGGACTCGTTGGCCAATTGGGTCGCCCGGTTAGACTGAAGCAGCTTCAGAGCATCAATGATGCTTTTGAAGAACATAGTCAACCTGGCGCTCGAGGATATCCTTTCTTCGGAAGTGTCGGTGTACTAGAATAGGGGTACCCTAGTACCCCGTACTTGTGCACGGACAGTAGTAGCATCCCGCGGCCAGGCTTGCGGGAGGACAGCCAGAGAGAAGCTCAAGATTATTAAGCCATTCAAGAACAAAGTATACAAAGCAAGAGTTAAGGCCCCGGCAAGAGGAGCTTGCCGGGAGGGACAGCTGAGGCCCAGCCTGGGCATTGCTGAAGCAGAGTACTTGCCGCGGCAAGGTACTTGCCCCGGCAAGTCATTGGCTGCGGCAAGGTATTGGCTGCGGCAAGATAGCGGCTGCGGCAAGGTACTTGCCCCGGCAAGTTGCCTTGCGCGGCAAACTATGGGTTGCGCCAAGCTGTCAGGTGCGGCAAGGTCTTGCCACGGCAAGCGTTACTGTACCACTGCGCTACTGTGCTGCTCCGGTGCCTCTGCCAGCGTGGCGCTCTGGGTCCTTCCAAGCGTGCGTGGCAGGGCACTGTGTAGACGGCGGTGCACTGTAGATAGCGGTGCAGCAGCAGGTGGGATAGGCTTTTCCCACGTCCAAGACGTCCGGGTACATGTATGTGGACAGCAAAGGCATGGGCATTTAATGCCCTTGTCCCCTGCCGTCAGTGGTAGGTAGGACATGTCATCCTGGTAATAGTGGCCTTACTGTAGCAACTTTCCACCTCTACCTTTACTGTTTGCCACCTGTTGGTGACCCCTTTGTGCATATAAAAGGAGGCCCATAGGCAACGTAAAAAGGGGAGGAACTGGAAAAGGGAGAACTCCAGTATTGTACGCAGCTACTCGGTACTGTAGCGCTCCTGGAGCTAGAACAATCATACAGATAATAAACCAAAAAGCAGGAGTAGGGTTTTACGCATCCGTGCGGCCCGAACCTGGGTAAATCTCTCTCGTGCACTGTCGTGTTCTTTGCTAGATTTGCTCTTCGTGCGACCGTCTCTCCCTGCCGAACGTAAAGGGGTCCTTCCCTGGGTCCCATAGGTGATCGCGGATTCGTCCCCGACATCAAGCATCCCCTGCTCGGCAAGGATCTCCTTTTGTGCCTCGTCGAGCTCCGCCAAAGTATAACCAAAATCGCCAGCTTCCCTGGCGAGCCTGTCCTCCTCCACTCTTCGAGCAATGAATTCAATTTCTTGCTCAGTGGTGTTGCGGACGAGCCACTCCTCCTCCCGGACCTGCTTTTCGACCATGGAGTCAAAGAATCGCCGCACGTCTTCTTCGAGCGGCACGTCCCAAGTTGCTTCAACGCTGTGCGCATTGCAGAACGGCATCATAGCGATGATTGCACTCAATGCGGAGTTGTTGCAAAGGGGCACGATGTGCTTCGGCAGCGTGAACGCCTTGTCGCGCTTCTCTGGATCTGTCTCTTGCTTGAACAGTTCTCGCATGAAAAAGTCGTGCTGCAGAACTGTGAAGTTGTTGATCAGTCCAGGGCGCAGCCGCATGATATCGGCTGGGTTCTTCCAATCAGAGGCCGGCCTTCCTCTCTGCTGCAGAGGAGCAATGCGGCGGCGGAGGAAGTCTGCGCCAACCATCCCTATGGTGAGCCCGGCCTCCCTGAGCCCTATGATCCTGATAGCGGCAATCTCCAGCTTTTTGTCCTGGGGATCCAGATCGCTCCAGTCTGTGCCACGCGCTGCTGGGGTCTTGCAAAGCGCACAGTATGGTGGCAGCTCGTCGTCAATGATCCAACACCATTCAGACCGGATTTCTCCCCATCTTGGGCGGAGATCCCCCTTCAGATAATGCTCCTTGGTGCCCAATCTTGAAACGAACGAGACGCCAACAGTGGGAGGCTCCCCCTTTTCAGCACGGGGAGTGAAGTAATGCCTGAACAGCGCAGTGTTAGGTGCGACGCCGACGAAGTTCTCGCACAGATGCGCAAATATTGCCATGGTGGATACGGCATTCGGTGTGAGATCCAGCAGACGGATGTTGAAGGTGTACATGACGTCGCTAAAGAAATCCGAGTACGGTGGGCAGAGCCCGCACCAAAAGTAGCAAGCGAAGAAGGGGTACTTGCTCACTTCGCTCTCGTCGGTGGCTGGGCGAACGCGGGTGGCCGGATGCGCCTTGGTCCTCGCGGCCCACATGCCTTGGAACTTGGCCTTCAGATCCGCCCCCGTGAGCGTCGGAGCGAAGAGCGCGTACTTCTGCCTCTTCAACTGCGCCTGGGTCTCCGTCCTTGAGGACTTCCCCGTCTTCCCCTTTTCTCCTTTGGGAGGCATGGCGAAGGCGGAGCTGAGGACCGAGGGAGATGCAGACGCGCGCGGTGGCGGAGGATTGGGAAACCGCTTTGTTTTAGAGCGGAGGAAGAAGAAGGCGGAGATATGGAGATCGAGAATGGTGAGAGGGGTGTGCGAATGCTTCTGCAGGTCCCTCCTTTTATGGGGAAAGATGCGGAACCATCCGCCCCTTCGTCATTCAAGATGGCTGCGCACGCTTCCCACGCTCCACATTCAACGCGCGACGCATGGGAGAGTGTGCAATTAAACAGCATAGGGACGTTTCGGCTTATCCCAGCCACGCGTGCCCGTGCACTGTTTGGGCCTGGCCCAACAACGCCCGGCACATTGTGTGGCCCAGGCCCGGGGGCTCCTGTCGGTGTACTAGAATAGGGGTACCCTAGTACCCCGTACTTGTGCACGGACAGTAGTAGCATCCCGCGGCCAGGCTTGCGGGAGGACAGCCAGAGAGAAGCTCAAGATTATTAAGCCATTCAAGAACAAAGTATACAAAGCAAGAGTTAAGGCCCCGGCAAGAGAAGCTTGCCGGGAGGGACAGCTGAGGCCCAGCCTGGGCATTGCTGAAGCAGAGTACTTGCCGCGGCAAGGTACTTGCCCCGGCAAGTCATTGGCTGCGGCAAGGTATTGGCTGCGGCAAGATAGCGGCTGCGGCAAGGTACTTGCCCCGGCAAGTTGCCTTGCGCGGCAAACTATGGGTTGCGCCAAGCTGTCAGGTGCGGCAAGGTCTTGCCGCGGCAAGCGTTACTGTACCACTGCGCTACTGTGCTGCTCCGGTGCCTCTGCCAGCGTGGCGCTCTGGGTCCTTCCAAGCGTGCGTGGCAGGGCACTGTGTAGACGGCGGTGCACTGTAGATAGCGGTGCAGCAGCAGGTGGGATAGGCTTTTCCCACGTCCAAGACGTCCGGGTACATGTATGTGGACAGCAAAGGCATGGGCATTTAATGCCCTTGTCCCCTGCCGTCAGTGGTAGGTAGGACATGTCATCCTGGTAATAGTGGCCTTACTGTAGCAACTTTCCACCTCTACCTTTACTGTTTGCCACCTGTTGGTGACCCCTTTGTGCATATAAAAGGAGGCCCATAGGCAACGTAAAAAGGGGAGGAACTGGAAAAGGGAGAACTCCAGTATTGTACGCAGCTACTCGGTACTGTAGCGCTCCTGGAGCTAGAACAATCATACAGATAATAAACCAAAAAGCAGGAGTAGGGTTTTACGCATCCGTGCGGCCCGAACCTGGGTAAATCTCTCTCGTGCACTGTCGTGTTCTTCGCTAGATTTGCTCTTCGTGCGACCGTCTCTCCCTGCCGAACGTAAAGGGGTCCTTCCCTGGGTCCCATAGGTGATCGCGGATTCGTCCCCGACAGGAAGAATACCTGAAGTTTGACAGGCCCATGGTTGACAGTTCTGCCGTGAGCTTCTCCGCAGCGTCGATGAGGCATCCAGTCCAGATTTTCACCCCCTTTTCGTAATCAACTTGGGCGGCGGCAGCGCTCTTGAGCAGGTTCCTTTCTTCCTGGAGATCTTTGTACAGGGCCTTCTCGCGGGCCCTGCCGTCCTTGAGAGACTTCTCCAACGTGGTCAGCTTCAGTTCCAGATCGGCAATAGCATCATTTGCTGAGGAGAGCTGCTTGGTCTTGTTAGACATGGCAACTTGCATCTCCGCCAGGGTGTGGAGGGTTTTTTCCCTGTCACCTTTGAGCGTCGAGAGCTCCTTGCCGTGTTCTTCAAGATCCACTTCTAGTTTCTTGACTTTGTCGCTCAGCTCATTCTTGGCGGCCTCTGCAGCCTCGGTAGCATCGACGGCCTCCTTGAGCTTGCCAGTGTGATCTACAGTTAGAGCTTCGAGCGCCTCTTTGTGCTTCTGCTCCAGCTCCTGGGTCCGCCGCGTGACAAGCTTCTCGATATCTTCATCTTTGCTGCGAAGCTTGGCGGCGAGCGCCTGCTCACGTGCGGCAAGGTCTTCCTCGTGAGCATCAAGCGCAATGCGACGCCCCGTCAGGAGAGCATCTTCAGCAGCAATTCTTTGCGTAGCCTTCTCTTGTGCCTTCTCCATGTCAGATTGTTTCAAGAGGATCTCTGTCCACTTTTGGCTCACTTGTTCCCGGCTGGCAGTCAACTCTTGGAGGGCCTCGGTGTACCAGACTTGCATTTGTTCGGCGAGCCTCTGAAAATCTGCTTCAGCCGCCTCGACAACTGCCATTCTGGAATCTGCTTTTTCTTTCCGGGCACGGTGAAGTGCCTGGAGCTTGCGGAAATTTTCGCCCATGGCCTGAAGGAGCTGGTCCTCTTCAGATTTGCCACTGCTGGCGCTTGGATCATCAACAACCTCGAGCCCAGCAGCAGCAATGATTTCTTCATCAAAGACCTCCCCTTCGGCCGGTGCCCCAATGCTTGCCGTCCCCGGCAAGTTGACAAACAGGTTCTCGCCAACTTTGAGATTTTTGCTGGATGAGGGGACTTCGGATGTTGACGGTTGATCCTCAGCAACCGCCTCACCAGCAGCAGGGGGTCCGTGGCCGGCGCAGCGCCTGGCGCTCCTGCGGCAGGAATGCCGTTAGTACGGTCACCAGCCTCCTTGCCACCCTCTTCAGTAGACTCCTTGGCAGGTTCCTCCTGTGTAGTCTTGGCGGCCTCATCGGCAAAAACACCGCCGGCTTCTACGGTGGCATCCATGGTGGCCTCGCTGGCAGCGATTTTGTCGGCTTCGGCGGCAACATCCCTGGCGGTCTCCTCGATGACAGCGTCGAGGTCCATGTCTTCCATCTCAGGGAGTTCTAAAGGACAAGGGGGAGAAACAGAATGAGATCGAGATTGAAGTTCAAGAAGACAAAAGAAAGAGAGATAAAGGAAAGAATAGCAAGCGCGCTGAGGCAATTGGTTACCTACATCGGGCTGTCGATAGGTGGCCTCGCCCCTCCCGGCAACCTCGGTTGCCGGGGGTAAGATGCCAGTATCCATGGCTGTTGGCTCCTCCTCAACAAAGACAATCTCGTCGGTGTGATCTCTTGCCGGGGACGTGGTTGTGGGCGATGCGGTTGACAGAGGTGGCGCAACGAGGGTATCTCCTGATAATTCCCTTTGTTGCCGTCCTTCTCCTGCAAGCCCAAAAATATCAGCGGCAAGGATAGGAACCTCAGCATTCCCCAACGGAAAAAGAGTAATGAACTTACGCTGGGGGCTGCGTCGAGGACTAAGATCCGGGCTGATGGTAGTAGTTTTCGGCGCGCTCATGAAGCCTGCCGGGGGCTCGTCACGTGTAGAAGTCTTTGCCCTCTTCGCCATCCTCTCCGTCAAGGTTTCTGCATCACTGCAGAGACAATACAAGCAAGTCAATAAGATTGATCCAGGATTGGAAGATAAAGGCTGAGGCAAGATACTCACTCTTCCTCTTCTCGCTCCGGACTGAAGCCGGAGATGTCAAAATCGACCTCCGTTGCAGTGTCTATGTGGGGAGGCGGAGGAGGGGTCCTAGGTCGCTTGGCTGTAGCAGGCGCCGGGGGTTGGCGTGTTTCCGTCACCTCAGCTTCCGGCGCGGTAGTACGAGACACCCCTGCCGCCTCAGCAGTTGCTGCTAATGTGGGTCTCGCACGCCGTGCAGGTTGCTGTCGAACTCCTTGCCGCGGCGCAGTCTTGCCGGCCGCTTTCTTGCCGGGAGCCTCGCTGCTCGAGGAAGGTTGGCTTGCCGAGATGCCAGATGCAGCCTTTCGAAGAACACTCTTTGTCTTCTTCGGGGCTGGGAGCTCTTCTTGCGGTTCTTCTTCAGCCGCGTCTTCGTCGGACGAGCTCTCAGCGGCTGTGCTGCTCTGTTCCCCGGCAGCCTTGTCCTTCCCGGCAGGATTTTTCTCCACCACTACCTCTGCGTCACTGGTTTCCCATTCTGTGAAGCCGGCGCTGCCAGCCCCCGCGGCAAGATTCGCCTCCTCCGCCCTAGTGGCGATGTATGCCACCTCTTCATCGGTGGTGGCTCGGATGAGGTCTGCTTCTTCCCGGACGGCCCTCTCCGTCAAGTTATCAAAGAACTTTTGTGCCTCTTCCTCGGATGGCTCAACCCATGTCGCGTCGAGACTGTGGGCGTTGAATAGTGGCATGGTAGCGATAATTGACCCCAGGGCAGAGTTGTTGCACAGAGGGACAATTCTTGCCGGCAACCGATGCTTGTTGTCGCATTGGAATAGCCTTTGACGGAGAGCGCCAAGTTGCATAGCAGTCAGATTGTTGTTCAGTCCGGGGCGCAGTCTCATGACGTCTGCTACGTTTCGGTATTCCCAAGCTGGTCTCCCTTTGTTCTGCAAGGGAGCAATGCGGCGGCGGAGGAAATCGAAGCCGATCATCTCCATTGTTAGCCCGGCAGCTTTCAGGCGAAGGATCCTGGTGGTGGCAATTGTGAGTTTTTCATCTTCAGCAGCGAGATTGCTCCAGCCACTGCCGCGGACCGCTTTCTGCTGTCGAGGCAGACAGAATGGATGGGGATCTGCTTCCTTGATCCAGCACCACTCAGCCCGCCATTCGTCCCACTTCTCGCGGTAAACTCCTTCTGGGTATATTTCCTTATTCCAAGCCCTTGGAATCCAGGCGATAGAACCAGAGAGGGCCTCCCCTTTTTGGATACGAGGGAAAAAGTAGTGGCGGAAAAGGGCAGTATTGGGAACCACTCCGGCAAAGTTTTCACAAAGATGAGCAAAGATGGACATGCACAGTACCGCATTCGGCGTGAAATCGAGAAGATGGAAGCCGTATGTGTACATAATGTCGTTGAAGAAGTCAGAAAATGGGGGACAGAGCCCGCAATAGAAATATGCGACAAAAAAGGGATATCTGTCTGACCCACTCTTGGAGCAAGAACCTGGAATCACGCGAGTGGTGGGATGAGCCTGCGTCTCCCTCGCCCACATACACTGGTACCGCCTCTTCAAAGCTTCCGCATCAAGCGACGGCGCGAAGACGACGTACTTCTTCCGCATCTTCACCAGCTCGCTCTCCGGGACATCGGCTTTCGTCTCCTTGCCCTTGCCTTTGCTGGGCTTGGGCGGCATGGCGACTGCAGGGGCGGAAGCCGGGGATGAAGCGGGCGTGGAGGCGACGAGCGGATGAGGGAAAGCTTTGCTCTGAGCTCGAGAGAAGGAAAGCAATGGCGACGGCCAGATTGAGAAGAAGAGGGGGGTAAATAGGTTGTGCCTCTGCGGTTTCTCCTTTTATGGGGAAGGAGCGGGGCCGCCTCTTTTACTCCCCAATGTGAATGCGCCTCTGCAGGCGCATTGCAGTTGCAGCTTTTGACGCACGCTTCCCACGTCGCGCGTTCAGCGCGCGTAGTGGGGGGCACAGTAAACGGGATATTTACGAGCAGTTAATCCCCTGCCACGTGTGCCCGTGCACTGTTTGGGCCTAGCCCAACAACGCCTCGCACTCGTGTGTGGCCTAGGCCCGGGGGCTCCTGTCGGTGTACTAAGTATTGGGCCATTATTACCCCGTACTTGTGCACGGGCAGTTGTAGCCATACTCACGGCAAGGCTTGTCGGGGAACAGTTCGAGGTTGACTCAGGCCACCAAAGAAATTCTCAAGTCAAAGATCTGAGGATCAGCAGATAAGAAGAGCTGGAATCCAAAAGCCAGCTTCCCCGGCAAGATCTTGCCGGGGTGGCCTGCGAAGCCCGGCAAGATTCGGCGCCCGGCAAGGTTCGGCGCCCGGCAAGATTCTGTTGCTGTGTCACCGCTCTGGCACAGCAACAAGCCCGACATTCTGGGTCCTTCTTTGGATGCGTGGCGACGCGCCAGTGGAGGAGAGCTTAAGCGGTGCTGATGGGATGGGCCCTTTTTCCATCCCCAAGAAAGTGAGGACACCCAAACGGACACCTCACGGTGCATTAAATGCGTTTGTCCTAATCCGTCAGTGATTAGGTATGATAACCCTGTAGCTACTTTACACCTCAATGTATATACATTTTGCCACTGTGGTGACCCCTTTGAACATATAAAAGGAGGCCCAAGGCAACTGCTACAGGGGAGAGGATCTTCTGGCCCATTCTGCATTCGTAGCTGCTCTTTGAATGTACTGTTCATTGCGAGCGCTCCTGGAGCCTAGGCTCAAGAACACTGATAATAAAACAAGGCAGGAGTAGGGTTTTACGCTGATTAGCGGCCCGAACCTGGGTAAAATCGCCCCACGTCGATCGTTGGTTCTGCTCTTTGCGCATACCTCTCCCCCTGCCGAATCGTAAAGGGATTCTTTGAGGGTCCCATAGGTGTCGCACGCCGACAATGCTTGTAGGTATCTCAATAATATCAAGTTTCCTCTCTTTATGTTGAAAGTTTTAAAGTTATGCTTGTTTTGCCTTACTATGCTAGTTGATTCATGTTCCCATAATTTGTTTGCTCACAAAATCCCTACGCATAGGAAGTGGGTTAGGCTTGAATGTGCTAGTCATATGCTTCATGATTTTCTCTTTGTGTTTCAATTCTTATCTTTTATGTGAGCAACATTGAAATCATCATGCCTAGCTTAAAAGGCATTAAAGGAAAGCGTTTGTTGAGAGACAACCCAATATTTACCCCTACTGTTTTTGTGTGTTCACATGATTATGCTACTGTAGTAATCATGTTTTATAGCTTTTGTTTGAATAAAGTGCCAAGTAAAGCCTTTGGGATAGTGTGGTTGATAGTTGATTTGATTCTGTGCAAAAACAGAAACTTTTGCATCCAGTAACAGAATTGTTAAAATTCACTGGAATGTTGAAAAACTGTGAATTTTTTACACAAGATTTATATACAAATTTTATACGTTGTACTAATTTTTAAGTATTTTTGGAGTAATATAAGTATGAGGATAATTCAGATCTTTACAGACTGTTCTGTTTTTGACAGATTCTGTTTTCGATGTATTGTTTGCTTGTGTTCTAGTTTCTATGGCTTATATTGCTCAATATAAATTATAGAAATGATAGGGTACAGTAGGTATCATGTGAGAAAAATTTTGAATCTTGTCTTGACTGTACCAAACTGAATGATTTTTTTCTCATACTAACCCATCTCACGAAGTTCCGTTAAGTTTTGTGTGATTGAAGTTTTCAAGTTTTGGGTGAGATATCAATATGAGGAGAATAAGGAGTGACAGACCCGGGGATGCCCAAGGCACCCCAAGGTAATATTCAAGGAATACCCAAGCAACTAAGCTTGGGTATGCCCCGGAAGGCATCCCCTCTTTCGTCTTCAACAGTATCAGTAACCTCACTTGGAGTTATATTTTTATTCGTCACATGATATGAGTTTTGCTTGGAGTGTTATTTTATTTTATCAGGACTTGCTTGCTGTTATTTATAGTAATGATTTGCATCTTTTATTTAAATAAAAAGGTCAAGTATAGCCTTTACCATGCTTATTTTGCAATTCTATATGTTGCTGTTTTGAAAACAGAAAGTTTTCTATCATTGTCTGAATTATTCTAGAAATTCAGAACGTGATAAAATCTTGAAATTTTTACATGTGGAGAAATAACAAATTTTCTACAGTGTGGTAAGTTTTTGGAAATTTTTGAACTTAGGGAAGTATGACTAATATTGCACTCTTTACAGACTGTCCTGTTTAGACAGATTGCTGTTATGTTTGCATTGTTTGCACAAGTTTGATTGTTTAATGATTCTATTTGAGGATAGGAGTATTAAATATGCAGAGACATTTAGTATGCAATGTTAAATAATAATTTTAGTGATTTGCTACAGTAGAGAATGATAAGGTGTTGCATTGATTCATACTAACTTTTCGGACGAGTTCTTGCTGAGTTTTGTGTGGATGAAATTTTTAAGATTTAGTGAAACTGTGATATAAAAGGAATTAAGGAGACACAAAATATCAAGATTGGGGATGCCCAAGGCATCCCTAGTTCATATTTCAAGAAGTCACAAGCATCTAAGCTTGGGGATGCCCCGGTTGGGATCCCACCTTTCTTCATCAACAATGATCGGTCAGTTTTGGTTGAGCCTAAGTTTTTGCTTCTTCACATGATATGTGCTATCCTTGGAATGTCATTTTATTTTGTTTTGCTTGCTTTTTTAATAAAATATTTAAGATCAGAAATTCTTAAATGTCAGAGAGTCTTCACATAGCTACTTAATTATTTGACTACTCATTGATCTTCACTTATATCTTTTTGGAGTAGTTTGTCAGTTGCTCTAGTGCTTCACTTAAATCCTTTTAGAGCACGGCGATGGTTTTATTTTATAGAAATTGACGAACTCTCATGCTTCACTTATATTATTTTGAGAGTCTTGTAAATAGTATGGTAATTTGCTTAGGTTATGAATTTAGTCCTAATATGATGGGTATTCAAGAGGGATATAATAAAAAGTTTTATAAAGAGCATTGAATATATGAGAAGTTTGATTCCTTGCATTTGTTTTGAGATATAAAGATAGTGATACTAGAGTCATGCTAGTGAGTAATTGTGGATTGGTAGAAATACTTGTGTTAAAGTTTGTGATTCCCGTAGCATGCATAAATGGTGAACCGTTATGTGATGAAGTCGGAGCATGATTGATTTTTTGATTGTCTTCCTTATGAGTGGCGGTCGGGGACGAGCGATAGTCTTTTCCTACCAATCTATCCCCTAGGAGCATGTGTGTAGTACTTTGTTCCGATGGCTAATAAATTTTTGCAGTAAGTATGTGAACTCTTTATGACTAATGTTGAGTTTATGGATTATACGCACTCTCACCCTTCCACCATTGCTAGCCTCTCTAGTACCGCGCAACTTTCGCCGGTGCATTAAACCCACCATATACCCTTCCTCAAAACAGCCACCATACCTACCTATTATGGCATTTCCATAGCCATTCCGAGATATATTGCCATGCAACTTCCACCATTCCGTTTATTATGACACGCACCATCATTGTCATATTGCTTTGCATGATCATGTAGTTGGCATAGTATTTGTGGCAAGGCCACCGTTCATATTTTTTATACATGTCACTCTTGATCATCGCACATCCCGGTACACCGCTGGAGGCATTCATATAGAGTCATATTTTGTTCTAAGTATCGAGTTGTAATTCTTGAGTTGTAAGTAAATAAAAGTATGATGATCATCACTATTAGAGCATTGTCCCATGTGAGGAAAGGATGATGGAAGCTATGATTCCCTCACAAGTTGGGATGACACTCCAGACTTAAAAAAAATATTACAAAAAATCAAAAGAGGCCAAAGAGCCAAAAAAAGCCAAAAGAGCCCAAACAAAAAAAAAGAAAAAAATGAGAGAAAAAGAGAGAAGGGACAATGTTACAATCCTTTTTCCACACTTGTGCTTCAAAGTAGCACCATGTTCATCATGATAGAGAGTCTCCTATTTTCGCCTTAGTATCCACATGTCAGTTCCGCGTCGGGACAGGTGTCATCAAGCGAGTGGACGGGGCGAGCCTATGGTACGTCGACACGTGCGTCGGCCCAACAGTGGCCCATTTAGGTTAAAAGGCCGGGCCTGTCAAAATAAGCGGGCTGGCCCATTAGCGGCCTACTTGAGTCAGGCCCATTCACAAGCACGGCCCATACAAGTTACATACAATCGGCCCATCAAAGGCCATTCTAGATTTGACAATGTGACGCCCCCGGCTCAATCGTGCACTAATCATACACGCAAACATGCACGAGCAAGCACAGGGACTCACGGGAAGATATCACAACACAACTCTAACACAAATAAACAGAGATCCACAAATATTACAGACCAGGGATCACGAGGATCCGAATACATAAGTCAGTCATACAAATAATATCTGGGTACAGACATAGTTAATCAAGGTTTGCCTTAAGAAGGCTAGCACAAACAATGACTCTAGATTGAAAGGCGAAGGCTTCCTGCCTAGGGCCTCCGATCCTACTCCTGGTCGGCTGGCTTGATCCAGTAGTAAGTGCCGACTGGGCCCTCATGGTAGTAAGCTCCTGCGGTGTCATCTAGCTCCTGAGCTCCAGCGTCTGAGGTAACATCAAAAGGGGTATGGGGGAAAAATAGGTAGCAAAGCAACCGTGAGTACTCATCCGAAGTACTCAGCAAGCAAGGATCTAAACTACATATGCAACATTATCAAAGAAAGGCTGTATATGTGGACTGGGCTGCAGAAATGCCAGAATAGAGAGATGACCTGGTCCTATCGAAGACTAGCATCTTCACGAAGCCACCATCTTGCAGCAATTAGAAGAGTACAGAAAAGCATTTTATTAAGCAAGCATGTTGAGGCAAAGCCTAGAGATCCTTCCTCGACTCCCTGCGAGAAAGCGATCCCGGAGCTTCAATTAATTAAACAAGTATCCAGTTCAAGTAATAGATCGGGATACCAAACTGAGCGTCCTGTTACCGTGGACACGGCTATTCGAATAGATCACTTTCCTGCAGGGGTGCACTACTGTTACCCAACACGCTCGAACACCTCTGGCCGGACACACTTGCTAGGTAATGCCCAGCCTCGGGAGATCGACACGAAGCAGCGCCCTACCTAGGCTCAGCAGAGAGGTCAACACGCCGGACTAACCTATGCACCCAGGGGTCTTGGGCCACCGCCCCGGGCGCTCGTACGCGTTGTGAGACTGGCCGGGGAGCAGGCACGATACTGAACTCGTCAGTGAAGTATCCAGCCCAACCCCAACAATCAGCCCGCACGGTGAACTGTACCGTCTAATGAGCTTTCGGGAGAAATGTACGACGTAGGGGCCCCATAACCATTATCCCACGTGGTGGTAGTGCGTATAGGCCATTGGCCAACTCAGATCAATTACCCAAATCCGTTAGGCGTATTTAATAACTCGCAGAGACGATCAGAGTTTCTGATGCTCCGCCACAATATCTCTCTCGGGTGCCCTCCTGGCAAACCCGACTGCATAATTTCCCCGCGGGTACCCCTCTGGGTCGACCCGCCTGCGACAAAGGTCAAAGTAACCTTGTGGTCATAACATCAAGGGGGAAACCCCGAGGAATCACCCTCGGTGGATTCCACTTGATGAAATCAACAAGGTGAACGTAGAAGGAATCACCCTCAAGGTTCACACTTGAGGGGTTGCACGACAGAGTAGTATCGGGAGTGGTGAAGGAGGAATCACCCTCGATGACCACGACCAAACAGCTACACTGCAGAGTTATCATCAGGAGTGCGTTACGAGGTATCACCCTCGGCACTCGATAGTAACTTTCCAGAGCTGTACAACAAAGGGGGGTGGAGTGAGATGTTGGTCTCTGGTCATCGATCACGTTGATCGAGTCGTCGATGATGAAGCAGTGGCAACAAGGACAAAGTGGGGGTCACTGATGGATCACTAATCAATCTATACTAAGCAGTTTAGGTTAAGCAGGTAGGTATCAATAAGCAGGTTACAAAAAGCAGGCTATGCATCAGAATAGGAGCAATCAATTACAGTAGCAAAATCTAATGCAAGCATGAGAGAATGGAATGGGCGATATCGGAGTGATCAAGGGGGGGGGGGCTTGCCTGGAAGCTCCGCTAAGAGGGGCTGGTCGTCAGAGGGCTGGTCGTTCGGAGCGTAGTCGTACTCTGCTGCGTCGGCGTCGGTCTCGGCGTCTATCGAGAGAGAAGGAGGGGGAAAGAAACAATAAATTCACGGCAAAAATGCAAACAATATGCATGACATGCCTAAATGATATGCAGAGGTGTTCTACTGCCTAACAAGATGATTTAGTTAATTTAGGAGTTTATTTGGATTTATTTTATTAAAGTTGAGCACTATTCATTTATCGAAATCAGTCTAAAAGTTCCATGTTGAGGTAGTTAGGGGCATCTGACAGCATTACGAAGGGCGTATTCAGATTCGTCTCATCGTTCTGAGCAACTTTCATGTACAAAGTATTTTCATCCGAGCTACGGTTTATTTTATATGATTTTCTAAAGTTTTATTCATTTTCTTGATTTTAATTATTTATTTAAATTCGCATTATCCAAAATAGTAAAGGGTGACGTCAGCATGATGCAATGATGATGTCAGCAGTCAACTCTGGTTGACTAGAGTCAAACCTGACCTATGGGTCCAGTGGGACCCACTTGTTAGTGACTCAGCTAATTAAACAGAGTTAGTTTAAACTAATTAGGTTAATTAGTGGGTGGGGCCTACTGATCAGTGAGTGACTAGTGTTTTAATTAACTAATTAATTAATTTACAGATTTAGTTACTTATAAAAATCATTTTAACAGGCGGGACCCACATGTCATAGACACAGGGCCAGCCCAGTCAGCATTGACTGGGTCTACTGGGCCCAGGGGGACCCAGGGTTAGTGGCTGAGCGGTGGGGCCCGCGGCGCCACATCGGGGCCGAGTCAGCGCGGCCACCGGAATGCGCCGGCGAGGCCGAACGGCGGCGAAAACTCCGGCGAGCACGGATTTCCACGGTGGTGCATCATTTTGCATGGGGTTTGGCTTGTTCGATCATGCGTTCTGAGCCGCGTCGTTCTACGGTGGTCTCACGGGCCGAGGTGGTCGGAATCGCCGGCGGCGAGCACCGCAGCGGACGGCGAACTTCGGGCGCCATAGGAGTCGGGGCTACGATGAGCACAACGAGCGGCGCGAGGTTTCTACGGCGCCAGCGCGATGCGGTGAGTCTAACGAGCATAGCCGCGTGACCATAAGGTCACCGGGAGTTCGCCGGCGACGAGCTCGAGCGGCGATAGGTACGGCCATGTTGGGGACGGTGTCTACGAGCAGCAAATGGCGACGAGCGAAGAGGGAAAAGAAGTTGCGGCTCACCGGGATCCTGTAGGTGAGCTTAGCGGGCGTGGGGGAGGCTCGAGGTTGCCGGAATCGACGGTGAGGTTGCGATGGCCGTAGAGGAAGGAGAAGGTCGATGCGGGCGAGGCAGGGGCTCCCAGCTCTGCCAAGTGGCACTGGTCGATGCAACGATCAGCGGCGGAGCAGACGGACACGGAGAGGCGTCAAGGGGATGACGGTGGCCGCGGCTAGGACGGGGCCATGGCGACAGGCGTGTTCGGGATCTAGGGAAACAGAGAGGGAGCGAGGAGAGAGTGAGCGAGGGGGACGCCAGGGGGTTGCGGGGCCTCGCCCTTATCCACCTCGACGAGGCGATGCGCTGTCGAGCGAGAGAGAGGGGGGCCTAGGCGCGTGCGCGCGGGTGTGCTGTGGCGTCGACAGCGGCGCGGGGTGAGCAGTGCGAGGTGGGAGACGGCCTTGGGTGGGCTGGGCCAGCTACTGTGCACTGGAAGCCCAAGTGCACAGTAGGCCTTTGCCCCTTTTCTTCTTTTTCTATTTTCTGTTTTGTTTTCTGTTTTCTTTTGTTTTTCTGTTTTTGCAAAATGTGTGGCCTCAAATATTGTTTTGTAAAATAGGTAATTTGGTCCAATAAATACAGTGCATTATTTAACACTGCCAGAAATTGGTTTGGCAAATAAATGATTTCATTAGAATTTTATTTAACTGAATAAGCATTAAATGGAGCTGTTTGGTTACTGTTTCAGATTGTTAGAGCCACTTAACTAATCCCATAAATGTTGATTATAATTTTATAATTGCCTCTGAATTATTTGCTATTTAATGAACATTTTAGTTTCCAATTTGGAACAACTTTTATTTTCCCTTTAAATTAATTTGAAGTTTGAATTAGGAGTTTGAAATGCAATATGATGCAAATGATGACTAGGCACTGTTAAACTTGCTGACATGGCATTAACTAAGGGTGATCACTATGGTTAATTACATGGGATGTTACAATTCTCCTCCTCTAACAAGAATTCTCGTCCCGAGAATTAAGAAGAAGACTGAAAGAAAGCGGGGTATTCTTCGCGAAGACGATCCTCGCGTTCCCAAGTGGCTTCATCTTCAGAATGTTTCGACAACTAAACTTTAAGGAATTTGATTGAATTCTGACGAGTTCGACGTTCAGCTTGATCAAGAATATGATGGGATATTCTGGATAAGACATATCTTCCCGCAATTCAAGCATTTCATGATCCACAGCTCGAATAGGATCCTTGAAGCAGCGACGAAGTTGGGATACATGAAAGACATCATGCACTTGAGAAAGATTTGGCGGCAATTGCAACTGATATGCCACTTCTCCTCGTCGGGCAAGAATACGGAATGGGACAATGTAGCGAGGAGCTAACTTGCCCTTGATTGCAAACCGATGAGTGCCTTTCAATAGAGTGACGTGAAGGTAAGCTTGCTCACCAGGCTGATAGACCATTACCTTGTGCTTTCGGACATAGTTGCTCTTCTGACGAGACTGAGCAGTTTTCAAATGTTCCCGGACAATGCGGACTTTTTCTTCAGCTTGTTGGATAATGTCCGGTCCGACGAGTGATCGTTCCCCAGTTTCCGACCAATTCAGAGGGGTTCGACACTTACGTCCGTAAAGAACTTCAAACGGTGCCATCATCAAACTAGCTTGGTAGCTATTGTTGTAAGAGAATTCGGCATACGGGAGAGATTCCTCCCATTTCTTACCGAAAGAGATGACGCAAGCCCGAGGCATATCTTTGAGCACTTGATTAACTCGTTTGACTTGACCCTGAGACTGAGGGTGGAAAGCGGTGCTGAAGGACAGATGAGTTCCCGTAGCTTCTTGGAAACTTTCCCAGAATCTGGAGGTAAAGAGGCTGCCATGATCCGAACTGATCTGCAATGGAACACCATGGAGTGACACAATTCGGGAAACATACAAGTCTGCTAACTGACTAGCAGTGATTGTCTCCTTAACTGGCAGAAAGTGAGCAACCTTTGAAAATCGGTCAATGACGACAAAGATAGCATCATGACCCTTCTGAGATCTAGGAAAACCAGTAATAAAATCCTTTTGGACCTTGTCCCATTTCCATTCAGGAATATCAAGGGGTTGTAGAGTTCCAGCAGGCCTTTGATGTTCTGCTTTAATGCAGCGGCAAACGTCACACTCAGAAACATAACGAGCAATGACTCGCTTCATATTAGGCCACCAGTATCTCTGACAAATGTCACGGTACATCTTTGTGCTACCAGGATGAATTGACAGAGGAGTGTCGTGAGCTTCTTTCATAACGTGCTCTCTCTCATCCTTGAATTTGGGTATGAAGAGACGGCGTTGGAAGAATAGGATCCCATCATTATCAAGATGAAATTCCGACGGCTTTCCTTTTTCGAGGTATCGCTTAATCCTTTCTACTTCAGTGTCATACCCTTGCATAATCTTAATGCTGTGCTCAAGATCTGGTTCAATAACCAGGGTATTGAGATAACCCTGTGGAACTATATGGAGGTTCAATTTGTGAAGCTCTTCATAAAGAACAGGTTGTGCTTCCTGAACCATAAGGTTGCTGCAATAAGCCTTGCGACTCAAAGCATCGGCCATTACATTAGCCTTGCCAGGGGTGTATGAGATATTCATATCATAATCGGCTATTGTCTCGAGCCATCTTTGTTGACGAAGGTTCAGATCTGGTTGAGTATATAGATACTTCAAACTCTGATGATCCGTGTATATCTCACAATGGTTACCGAGAAGGTAATGTCGCCATAGCTTCAGGGCATAAATAACCGCAGAAAGTTCGAGATCATGCACTGGATAATTTTCTTCGTGAGGATGCAATAGTCGAGAGCCATAAGCAATCACTTTGCGCTCTTGCATTAGGACACAGCCTAATCCTTGATGAGATGCATCATAGTATATCGCAAAGTCCTTGCGAGTATTCGGGGGTGCTAGCACTGGGGCAGATGTCAACTTATCTTTTAGCGTCTGAAAGCTTTCTTGACATTTTTCTGTCCACTCAAACTTAATACCTTTGTGGAGCAGGTCAGTCAGTAGCTTTGCAATCTTGGAAAAGTTCTCAACGAACCGACGGCAATAACTAGCGAGTCCGAGAAAACTCCTGACTTGCTTAACATTCTTCGGGGGAGTCCAGTCAAGAATAGCCTGAACTCGTTCCGGGTTAACAGCAATGCCATCTTTGGAAATCACATGACCAAGATAGGTCACTTCAGATAACCAGAATTCACACTTAGAGTACTTGGCGTAAAGCTGGTGTTCTCGAAGCTTCTCCAATACAAGCCGAAGATTTTCAGCGTGTTCCTCATCATTCTTGGAATATATAAGGATATCATCCAAATAAACCATGATGAATTTGTCGAGGTAATCCATGAAGATATAGTTCATCAACCGGGAGAAGGTTGCTGGAGCATTGGTTAATCCGAAAGACATAACGGTGTACTTGTATGAGCCATAGCGAGTCACAAAAGTGGTCTTCGGAATATCCTCCTTACGAACTCGGATCTGATGATAACCCAACCTCAAGTCGAGTTTCGAGAACACAAAGGATCCAGCAAGCTGATCATAAAGATCATTGATCTGGGGCAGTGGGTATTTGTTCAGGATTGTGGCTTGGTTAATGGGCCGGTAATCCTGAACCAATCGGTTAGTTCCATCCTTCTTCTCAACGAAGAGTGAAGGTGCTCCCCAAGCAGAGGAACTGAGGCGGATGAAACCCTTCTTAAGTGACTTGTCGATTTCTTCCTTAAGCTCGAGAAGGTGGTGCGGAGGCATCTTATAAGGACACTTCGCAATAGGGGTAGTGCCAGGCTTCAAGTCAATGACAAACTCGATAGCTCTAACCGGGGGCATTCCTGGAAGTTCTTCCGGGAAAACGTCCGGAAAATCTCGAACGTCAGGAACGTTCTCGATTCCCTCCAAAGGTGAGGCGTTCGAAGCATTCAGAGCATATATCTGAGCTTCAGCATTTCAAGTAATTCGGGTGGTGTAGTTCACTATCTCATCGGAGGGGTGAAGAAGTTGTACAACTTTTGTGGCACAATTGATCGAAGCAATGTGAGCTTTCAACTAATCTATTCCGAGGATGAGGTCTGTGGTGGAAGATTTCAAGACGATGGGTGAGGCAAGGAATTCCAATCCTTTAATTTTGACGGTAACGTTAGGTGCCATCACGTCAGCATGACAATGACCTCCTGGAGTTTTAACGACTAACGGAGTATGCATCTTCTCATAATGAATGCCATGCATGAATGCAAATTTTCCAGAGATGACTGAATGTGATGCTCCTGAATCAAATAAAACAGAAACAGGTACTGAGTTAACGAGAAGGGTACCCATCACGGTAGCAGGCTGATCCTGGACTTCTTCAATATCAATATTGTAAGCGTGTCCACGACCATGAGCAGCAGACCCAGTATTATAGTTGTGGGCCTGGTTGTTGCCACGACCATTTCCACGGCCAGTACTAGGGAAAGCCAACTGATTCTGAGTCTGATGACAGTCCTTAGCAAGGTGACCTGGTTTGCGACACTTGAAGCACATACCATCTTCAGGACGAAGAGGAGCATTGTGTGGAACAGCTTGAGCTCTTGGCTGCCTCAGTGGTGGAGGAGGCAGACGTGGTGTAGCATAGTTGTTCCTTGGCGTAGGGGCAGCTAGACGGAACACATTGTTGGGAATCCAGACCCGACGCTTCTG
The DNA here is from genome assembly GCA_011799875.1 of Thinopyrum elongatum. Taxonomy (NCBI): domain Eukaryota; kingdom Viridiplantae; phylum Streptophyta; class Magnoliopsida; order Poales; family Poaceae; genus Thinopyrum; species Thinopyrum elongatum. The sequence goes on from CM022302.1 coordinate 423,255,522, forward strand.
TGCTGAGGCCGAAGATGAGCCAACATCACGATAGCGCTTCTGCGACTCCTTATGCTTCATCTGAGCGGTCTCAACCAGAATATCCTTGTTCACAAGAGTAGCAAAGTCGGTGAAGTCTTGAGCAGCAAGTGCAAGCTCGATGTCTGGGTGGAGTCCATTACGAAACTTCTCTTGTCTACGGGCATCTGTGGTGATGTCTTCTTCAGCATAGCGGGACAGGTCAAGGAATTCTCGCTGATAGGCTTCGACAGTCTTGTTGCCCTGAGTGAGGTTGTGGAACTGGGTTTTCATCTGGTCCATGATTCCCTGAGGAACATATCGGGCACGAAAAGTAGTCTGGAACTCAGGCCAAGTGATGACTGTTCCAGCAGGCACTGTACTCTTGTGTGTGTCCCACCATTGAGCAGCGGGACCCTTTAAGAAAAAGGATGCGAAGGTGACAAAGTTGGCAGGGGAGACATTTGCAGACTCCATCTCGTGAGTAATGTCGCGAATCCAGTCATCAGCATCCAGTGGCTTATCAGAGTTGTGGAACTGAGTGGGGTTAAGACGCACAAACTCCGACAGAGTTATTGAAGCAGGGTTCTGGTTCTGGTTGTTCTAATGCGGGAACTGAGCCATAATCCCAGTCATGAACTGACGGTTGAGCTCAAATTGTTGCATCATAGCTGCCATATAATCTGGCGGTGGTGGGTGCTCAGGGCCACGTCCACGACCACGACCACCTGGTCTAACCATCCTGCTAAGTTTCAACAAGGGTAGTTTAGTAAAAGCAATTTCAAGTGTTTAGTGACAAGCATGATGTAACTCGACGATAATCAAGCAATGTAACAGATACTTAACAGTAGTCAATTAAGACATACAGATCCATACACAGAGTCGGGTACATGCAGACAGCATAACGGCGCAAATTTAAAAGCTAGACATGCTAGGCGGTGCGCAGGCACGCGGTAAGGAAGTACACAACAAGACATAGCAAAGGCTACATCAACGTCGGGGAAAACCACTGAAACGAGGTAACTGCAAGTGCGGACGACGAATGGCCATCACAGGAAAATCCTGCTCTCCATGTGCACTCTGATGCAGAATCTGGTCTCGAGCTGGAAGAAGAGGTCCACGTGCAGGTGTGTGACCTCCAACAGCAGGCCAATCAATACCAGTATACATCTGAGTCTTGCGTGGATAAAGGATGTACTCCGGATGTATCCCTACATGAACAGCTGGTAGCAACTGTGTCATAGCATTGTAGAGACGTGCTCGAGTGGCAAACAACTCGACGGCAAGAGCCCGAACAGTGCGATCCAGAGACTGAGTGCACTGAATCAGAACCTGCGGGTCGTAACGACGACGCTCGTATGGGGCACAGATAGCTGTGTAGTATCCAGTAGCATCTCCAGCAGGGGCATACGGAATGTATCGGAACTCAGAGGCATCCAAGCTAATGCTGGACTCTCCTCGGAGACGTGCGACAGCAGAGTAGGCGGCATCATGGACTGCCATCTCAATCGTCACGCCGATACCATGAAAAAGGTGCAGCTCAGTGTCTGAGTCATCGTGCTGATCATGGATACGAACATCAGCATGGTATTGCTCCTGGTTGAACACGCGGTAATCCTCGTAGACCATGTATTCGGGGTACCAGTGGTAGCCCAGTCTGGTCAGGAGGGCGACTAGGATAGCTGGAAAACCAGGGGCATCACGAGCCCAAGTGCGAAGCACAAGCTCCGTCGCAGGGCGTGGTGGAAACAAACAATCCATCTGAAATAGAGGAAATTCAGGATTGTCAAATGACAATGAGAAGTATAATACAACTCGGAGAGAAAGGTTAAACAAAACAACGGAAAGGAAAATGATTATCAGACTAATCAGATCAATAGTAAGGAAGTAAGCACAGATGTCCAGCTCTCCGGGTAGACGAGATTTACGAGATCCTAAGTGTCGGCGTTAGTAAATTCATTTAACCCGAATAGAAGAGAGATCAGAGTCCCAGAGTATAGATGAGGAATAAAAGATACTAATACCACCCAGTTGGCGACGTGGGCCCATAAGCCACACAGCCAAGTTAGTACATTAGTTTTTCGATGTCTAGACTCAACTTCGACCAAGGAATTTGGAAGGGGGCTTCCTATAGGCAGTCGGCTCTGATACCAACTTGTGACGCCCCCGGCTCAATCGTGCACTAATCATACACGCAAACATGCATGAACAAGCACAGGGACTCACAGGAAGATATCACAACACAACTCTAACACAAATAAACGGAGATCCATGAATATTACAGACCAGGGATCACGAGGATCCGAATACATAAGTCAGTCATACAAATAATATCTGGGTACAGACATAGTTAATCAAGGTTTGTCTTAAGAAGGCTAGCACAAACAACGACTCTAGATCGAAAGGCGAAGACCTCCTGCCTAGGGCCTCCGATCCTACTCCTGGTCGGCTGGCTCGATCCAGTAGTAAGTGCCGTCTGGGCCCTCCTGGTAGTAAGCTCCTGCGGTGTCATCTGGCTCCTGAGCTACAGCGTCTGAGGTAACATCAAAAGGGGTATGGGGGAAAAAGAGGTAGCAAAGCAGCCGTGAGTACTCATCCGAAGTACTCAGCAAGCAAGGATCTACACTACATATGCAACATTATCAAAGAAAGGCTGTATATGTGGACTGGGCTGCAGAAATGCCAGAATAGAGAGAAGACCTAGTCCTATCGAAGACTAGCATCTTCACGAAGCCACCATCTTGCAGCAATTAGAAGAGTACAGAAAATCATTTTATTAAGCAAGCATGCTGAGGCAAAGCCTAGAGATCCTTCCTCGACTCCCTGCGAGAAAGCGATCCCGGAGCTTCAATTAATTAAACAAGTATCCAGTTCAAGTAATAGATCGGGATACCAAACTGAGCGTCCTGTTACCATGGACACGGCTATTCGAATAGATCACTTCCCTGCAGGGGTGCACTACTGTTACCCAACACGCTCGAACACCACTGGCCGGACACACTTGCTGGGTAATGCCCGGCCTCGGGAGATCGACATGAAGCAGCACCCTACCTAGGCTCAGCAGAGAGGTCAACATGCCGGACTAATCTATGCACCCAGGGGTCTTGGGCCATCGCCCCGGGTGCTCCTACACGTTGCAAGACTGGCCGGGGAGCAGGCGCGACACTGAACTCGTCAGTGAAGTATCTATCCCAACCCCAACAACCAGCCCGCACGGTGAACTGTGACGTCTGATGAGCTTTCGGGAGAAACATACGATGTAGAGGGCCCCATAACCATTATCCCACGTGGTGGTAGTGCGTATAGGCCATTGGCCAACTCAGATCAATTACCCAAATCCGTTAGGCGTATTTACTAACTCGTGGAGACGATCAGAGTTTCTGATGCTCCGCCACAATATCTCTCTCGGGTGCCCTCCTGGAAAACCCGACTGCATAATTTCCCCGCGGGTACCCCTCAGGGTCGACCCGCCAGCGACAAAGGTCAAAGTAACTGTGTGGTCATAACATCAAGTGGGAAACCCCGAGGAATCACCCTCGGTGGATTCCACTTGATGAAATCAGCAAGGTGAACGTAGGAGGAATCACCCTCAAGGTTCACACTTGAGGGGTTGCACGACAGAGTCGTATCGGGAGTAGTGAAGGAGGAATCACCCTCGATGACCATGGCCGAATAGCTACACTGCAGAGTTATCATTAAGAGTGCGTTACGAGGTATCACCCTCGGCACTCAATAGTAACTATGCAGAGTCGTACAACAAAGGGGGATGGAGTGAGATGTCGGTCTCTGGTCGTCGATCACATTGATCGAGTCGTCGATGATGAAGCAGAGGTAACAAGGACAAAGTGGGGGTCACTGATGGATCACTAATCAATCTATACTAAGCAGTTTATGTTAAGCAGGTAGGTATCAATAAGCAGGTTACAAAAAGGTAGGCTATGCATCAAAATAGGAGCAATCAATTACAGTAGCAAAATCTAATGCAAGCATGAGAGAATGGAATGGGCGATATCGGAGTGATCAAGGGGGGGCTTGCCTGGAAGCTCTGCTGAGAGGGGCTGGTCGTTAGAGGGCTGCTCGTCCGGAGCGTAGTCGTACTCTGCTGCGTCGGCGTCGGTCTCGGCGTCTATCGAGAGAGAAGGAGGGGGAAAGAAACAATAAATTCATGGCAAAAATGCAAACAATATGCATGACATGCCTAAATGATATGCAGAAGTGTTCTACTGCCTAACTAGATGATTTAGTTAAATTAGGAATTTATTTGGATTTATTTTATTAAAGTTGAGCACTATTCATTTATCGAAATCAGTCTAAAAGTTCCATGTTCAGGTAGTTAGGGGCATCTGACAGCAATACGAAGGGCGTATTCAGATTCGTCTCGTCGTTCTGAGTAACTTTCATGTACAAAGTATTTTCATCCGAGCTACGGTTTATTTTATATGATTTTCTAAAGTTTTAATCATTTTCTGGATTTTAATTATTTATTTAAATTTGCGTGATCCAAAACAGTAAAGGGTGACATCAGCATGATGCAATGATGATGTCAACAGTCAACTCTGGTTGACCAGAGTCAAACCTGACCTGTGGGTACAGTGGGACCCACTTGTCAGTGACTCAGCTAATTAAAGAGAGTTAGTTTAAACTAATTAGGTTAATTAGTGGGTGGGGCCTACTGATCAGTGAGTGATTAGTGTTCGAGTCAGCGCGGCCACCGGAGTGCGCCGGCGAGGCCGAACGGAGGCGAAAACTCCGGCGAGCACGGATTTCCACTGTGGTGCATCATTTTGCGCAGGGTTTGGCTTGTTCGATCGTGCGTTCTGAGCCGCGTCATTCTGCGGTGGTCTCACGGGCCTAGGTGGTCGGAATCGCCGACGGCGAGCACCGCAGCGGACGGTGAACTTCGGGCGCCGTCGGAGTCGGGGCTACGGCAAGCACAACGAGCGGCGCGAGGTTTCTACGGCGCCAGCGCGATGCGGTGAGTCTAACGACCATAGCCGCGTGACCATAAGGTCACCGGGAGTTCGCCGACGACGAGCTCGAGCGGTGACAGGTACGGCCATGTTGGGGACGACATCTACGAGCAGCAAATGGCGACGAGCGAAGAGGGAAAAGAAGCTGCAGCTCACTGGGATCCTGTAGGTGAGCTTAGCGGGCGTGGGGGAGGCTCGAGGTGGCCGGAATCGACGGCGAGGTCGCGGTGGCCGTAGAGGAAGGAGAAGGTCGACGCGGGTGAGGCAGGGGCTCCCAGCTCCGCCAAGTGGCACTGGTCGGTGCAGCGATCAGCGGCGGAGCAGACGGACACGGAGAGGCATCGAGGGGATGACTATGGCCGCGGCTAGGACGGGGCCATGGCGACGGGCGCGTTCGGGATCTGGGGAAACAGAGAGGGAGCGAGGGGAGAGTGAGCGAGGGGGACGCCAGGGGGTCGCGTGGCCTCGCCCTTATCCACCACGGCGAGGCGACGCACTGTCGAGCGAGAGAGAGGGAGGCATGGGCGCGTGCGCGCGGGCGTGTTGTGGCGTCGACAGCGGCGTGGGGTGAGCAGTGCGAGGTGGGAGACGGCGCTGGGTGGGCTGGGCCGGCTACAGTGCACTGGAAGCCCAAGTGCACAGTAGGCCTTTGCCCCTTTTCTTCTTTTTCTATTTTCTGTTTTCTTTTTTGTTTTCTTTTGTTTTTCTATTTTTGCAAAATGTGTGGCCTCAAATATTATTTTGCAAAATAGGTAATTTGGTCCAATAAATACAGTGCATTATTTAACACTGCCAGAAATTGGTTTGGCAAATAAATGATTTCATTAGAATTTTATTTAACTGAATAAGCATTAAATGGAGCTGTTTGGTTACTGTTTCAGATTGTTAGAGCCACTTAACTAATCCCATAAATGTTGATTATAATTTTATAATTGCCTCTGAATTATTTGCTATTTAATGAACATTTTAGTTTCCAATTTGGAACAACTTTTATTTTCACTTTAAATTAATTTGAAGTTTGAATTAGGAGTTTGAAATGCAATATGATGCAAATGATGACTAGGCACTGTTAAACTTGCTGACATGGCATTAACTAAGGGCGATCATTGTGGTTAATTACATGGGATGTTACAGACAATTTCCAGCCCATCGTCAGTTCTAGCCCGTTAACAGCCCGCTACGTCTTTGGGCCCAATTATGGCCCGACCTTCTTTTGGCCTGTTAGCAGCCCATCGTCAGTTCTAGCCCGTTAACAACCTAGTATGTCTTTCGGCCTTTTCTTGGCCCATTCTGCAGTTGGGCCAACTTCTAGCCCGTTGTGACTTTAGGCCTTTCCTCGGCCCATTCGGTAAATGGGCCAATTCCTAGCCCATTTTGTCTTACGCCCTGTTAATGCCTGCACAACAGTTGGGCCTTTGACTGTGCAACCTAATTTTGGGTCCATTAGCGGCCCACGTTCCGCAGGGCACAATTTCAGCCCGACGCGACTTTTGGCCTGTTAAAAGCCTAGTTTACAAATTGGGCCTCTTCTGGCCCAAAACACTTTCGGCCTCTTACTGGCCCGTAAAATAAAAGGGCCGAGACAAAATTGACATTTATTTCGGCCTGCTAAAGGCTCGCGGGCCAGTTCCATTTATACGGCCCTATCGATCTTTCGGCATGTTAACGGCCTGCTAAGAGCCGTTGTTACGGTGGGCCACGTCATTTGGGATCCACTAAATATTAATTTGACCAGCCCAATTAAGGCCCGCTTTGACTACACATGTTTGTTCGTTCGGATGGCGTCCAGTTAATGTTTGGGCGTGTTGGCCCCCGTCTCAACAATATAGCATATACAAAGAATTATCCTACTCTATACTATCGCCTCTAAAAAACGTACACTATACAATAAAGAGGCTAAGGCATAGAAACATAGAATAATCCTACACGATATAATAAAGAAATTACAGCAGATTATACCCACTGGGCATTATAGTTCGGCACCAGTGATAATAAAGCGTACACAAATAGCAAATTACATAAACTAGGCAAATAAAGCTCATACATCATGGACACGCATTAACAGAACTTACCATTTGAACTATAATCTCTTCAGAAAATAGGATTGGCCGGATTCAGATAGCACAAATTTCAGTCTGTAATCTCCAATTCCTTCGTGGTTACCTCAGTGTCTCGTTTCATTTTTTTGACTCCTGCATCTAATACCTGCAACTCTAGTCTCAACTTGTTGATTGCATGTTGAGAATCATGTACACGTTGTCTTGCCACATCTAGTTGATGCTCGAGAATATCAGCACATTCCAATTCCAATCCATAATCATTTGGTAACGGCCATGCCGCACTGCTCGCAGATCTTTGTGTTGATGTCACTTCATCCTGAAATGTTTTTGTAAGTACACATGACTTGGGCAAAAATATAGTTACAACAGTGAAGCGAGCAAGACAGACTATTTTGTACATGGCAAAACAGGACTAACGATAATGTTACACGTCATGAAGCATAAGCAGGTGATATTTTAAAAATTATAAAAATGGTAGTCTGTGCAGCCCGCATACAGGAATCTCTCTTAGCTCACCCGAGGAGCATGATGTTAGGGCCAAATCCAAAACACAGACAGGTTACAAATTTAGACCACACGCAGCTACTGAACATTTAATATATATAAAGCAAGCAGTTGACCATTCTGTAGCTCAATTAAAGTCTTAGGGAGCATAATGAACAACAGAGGGATTCATACAAACCTACTACAGCAAGCAAAACTATGCAATCATTAGCCTAGTATAAACTAGATTGTGAGCCTCATGCAGTAATAGTTGGTTAATAGACTTCAAAGCTTCAGGCACACTTCGCCAGAGTAATTAAATGCTAAGGCCTTTAATTATGTTAACTAATAGTTATACAAGTACCCAACATCAGGCATGATTGTTTGGGCATCTCATTAACTGAGGACAAATAAAGCAATTAAAAAGAGCAATTTAACTATGCCTAAAACAAACAAGCAATTGAACTGTTGAGTTGGCAGCATGCATACATGCACGCCTCAATAACATACATGGATTAGCTACATTTACTATATAAGGAACAAGTAATGTAATATTGTTTGCCCCCTATGAAGTATCTCGACTAGTATGCAATCAATATCCTAGTAATGATAGTGAGGCTAATGATGTGAATATGCGTTTGGTTATGACATTTATGACATCGACAACTCTACCATGGCAGGAAGCAATTTCACACTGTTCACTACTACAAGATGTTTTAGAACTTTAAATGTAGACTACATCCGTAATGAGTGAACAAACACATTAAAATGTGTTTACATACATCTGATTTACAAAAAAGTTAGAATATCATATAGTAGTGAGCGGAGGGGGTTTTAATCAATGGCCTAATGACTGGGTTACAGGTGAAGAACCCTACGCAAGCACAATGTCAGACAAATAGGATGTCCTGGTAATTGTAATACAGTGACTTACCATAACTGGTTGAACAGGCTCAGCGCTGCTCCTCCTTCTCTTGCAAGGCTCCTTCCTAACATCTTGTACTTGGAAATCCTCAATGTTATCTTCATTGCACCCCCTCTGCAAGGTGACACAAACTAGTTACTGGTCTCCTTGGAAGATAAATATGCATACTTTCCAGTGTGTGAACAACACAAAAGGATGAGTTTATAACAAAACAACACCACATAATGAAACATGCCACATCTCTTGCACACAATGAAATGAGCATTTACTATGTGTGCACTGTGTAAAAACTAGGCATACCTTCGAACTGGATCTCCAGGTACTCTTGGAGAGCCTACTTTAGTGTACAGCCAAACCTTTATGTCACCTATGAGTTATACAAGCCCCCACTATAGGAGCCCTTAGTGTTTAAATCGTTGACAAGCTCTGTTAGGTCAAGAACAACAAGTAATCAAAGCAAACAGTCCTAGTATGGCTGGCTGATACAAACAAGCAATTGAACAGATGTGTGAGCAAATCTTACATATCAAGAAAAGAAGCATAGAAGGAGGCTTAAAGACCATCACTTGACTGACCAGATTTAAGGGGCATTTAAACATCATGTGCAATGTATGAACTAACATAAACATTGCGCATTTCAGATTCTATAATGAAATGCACATGTATTAGGTTATGCCATGTATGATGCCTAAATGTACACTATAGCAGGCAGGAGTGATACATCATTGCACGCACAATTGAATTGCAGGTTAAGGGCCAGTCTATTCCGCCTTTTCAGAGCTTATTGTCAAAATAAGCCATAAAAGATGTAAAGAAGTCATCTTTGAGTTATGGGCATGGGCTTAACTTATTTCGCTTTGGAGGGGGGTGCTTCGGGTAGAAGCTCACTAAAAATTGAAGGGAAGGGGAATAGTGAAATGACTCTGTTGTCTTCCGATATTACACTCAAAATGCAACTGCTCACGCCCGCATCACACCTGACCCTCAAGTAAAAACAAACATGCAAGCGTTCATTGCCCTGCCCGCTTGCATCTCCTCTCCCCTTTCCCTCTACCTCGATCCCTGCCTGCAGCGCTAGGGTTCCTCCAGCGAGCCGTCGCCACTGGTCCCATCTGTCCTGGTCCTCGACGATGCTCTGTCCAGCTAGGCTATATGGCCGACGGGTAGGGCCAAATCTCCATGGCTGCTCCTCCCTCTGGCGCCGCCCCTCATTCTCATGGTCTCCAGCAGCTACTCCGCTGTGGTCCGTCCAACGCACTACTCCGGCGATCGCCGCACAACTACGGCCGAAGCCCCACTCTGGCAGAAGGCACCTCGTTCCCCCTCCCCTCCTCCCAGGCCATGGCCTTGAGGTGTTGTTGAAGGATGAGCTCATCCAACAAGGTGAGGATCTCCTCTGATTTTTTGCCAAATTTTCATTCTGATCCGCTATACGATGAATTGCTATGAGCTGCTGCTGCTACTATATGATGCATTGCTATGAGCTGCTCCTACTGCTGCTATATGATGAATTGCTATGAGCTACTGCTGCTATATGATGAATTGCTATGAGCTGCTGCTGCTGCTATATGATGAGTTGCTTTAAGCTGCTCCTACTGCTGCTATATGATGAATTGCTATGGGCTGCTCCTGCTGCTGCTATATGATGAATTGCTATGAGCTATTGCTGGTATATGATGAATTGCTAGCTGCTGCTGCTGTATGATGAGTTGCTATGAGCTGCTGCTGCTGGTATATGATGAATTACTAACTGCTGCTGCTGCTCTATGATGAGTTGCTATGAGCTGCTGCTGCTGCTATATGATGCTTTCAGGTGGTGCTGCTATATGATAATAACCAGCCACTTGGACCATCGAATTTCGATAAATAATGGTTCTTCATTTAAATTTAGGTCATGCGTTCTTCATTTAAATTAGGCAATGGGATCTCTATGGAAGACATTGACCAAAGTAGATTATGCCAAGTAGATGGTATCTTTGTATTTGCATATTGAACAAATATTGATGGTCTGTTTTTCTATCATATTAATTACTGCACTGGGTTCAATTTGTGATGTTTGCAAGTCAAATTAATTTTCATATGGGCAACAAAATGACAAAATATAATGCAATCTAGACTTTTCACTGATCATACCACAGATAAGCTGAAAAGGCAGGCAATGAAAAGAACTGGTTGGCTTACTATCTAGAGCTTATATTCAAAGGTGCTTATTTTCTTAGGATAACTCGAAATAACTGTCCCTAAGAAACTTGGCCAATAGAACAGACATACAAATAACATGTCACGATGGTTGCAATGGAGGCCCAATTCTTTTGCCAGATTCTCACAGAATATGACCCCTACCCAGATTCTCCCAGAATCTTTGAGCCCCATTTGTTTTACAATCCTATCTAGTTAGGGTCTAATTAGTTAGGATTGTAAAATAAATGGGGGTCAAAGATTCTAGGAGAAGCTAGAGAGGGGCAGATTCTGGGAGAATCCTGCAAAAGAACTGGGCCGGAGTGACCTACCATAGCACACTGTATAGGCTCACCGCTGCCTCTCCTTTTTTTGTGATGTTCCATGAAATTGCCACATACATCTTGTACTTTTTCATTGCGTAACCCTATCTGCAAGTTGACACGGCTAATTTCAGATATCTCTACATGATAATACATTGCATATCCCTTGCGCATATTTAAACCACCAATTAACGATTGTGTGCGTAGCATAAACTAGCCATGACTCTATGTACTGGACTGGCAGGCACTCTAAGGGAGCCTAATGTAGTGCACTAGAATTCCTACATGCCACCTACAATTTTGTGTAATGTACTACCTCTGTTCCTAAATATATGTCTTTGTAGAGATTCCAGTATGGACCACATACAGATGTATATAGATGCATTTTCAAGTGTAGATTCACTCATTTTGCTTAGTATGTAGTCTATAGTGGAATCTCTAGAAAGGCTTATATTTAGGAACGGAGGGAGTATCATGTATGACATCTACATCTCTAATTTAGCAGCCAGTAGTGGAAATCATTGTCTGCACAAAGGGATTACTGGTCAAAAATCCTGGCAAAGCACGCTGGCAGGCACACAACAATACAAGAGAGAGAGCTTACAAGATCGTAGCAATGCCTCAGTCCAGTATCTTGGTTGGCCAAGCTGTTAGATCTAGAAGAAACATCATCCTTGTAGTTTTTGCCAGCTGCATAACATGTAACAGCGACCTGTTAGTATATTTGAAGTACATCGGGAGGTGATGCTGGACGGGTTTAAAGGTGACAAGTACCTAGGCCGTGGCGGGTGCTTGGCATCTTGCCAGACGGTGGGAATCAGGTTAGAAACGTCAAGGGTGATGACGCTGCGCTGGCTGTAGGGGTCCGGTAAAGAGATCTAGAACTGTCGAGTAGGGTGTTTGTGGAGCAGCTCCGGTAGGGTGGACTACGGTGTGGGCGAAGCGGATCTGAGACCATGGACGAGGGCGTCGGTGAAGCTGCTCCGGTGGTTGGGTTCAGGATGGTGTCGACGATGCGGATCTACGGCCGTGGACGGGGCGTCAGAAGCTGCTCCGGTAGGTTGGACGAGGGTGCGACGAAGCGGATCTGAGGCCGTGGACTTGTGCTTTGGCAAAGCGGCCCCGGTAGGGGGTATAGGCGAAGCTACTCCGGTAGGGTTGATGATCGTGTCGGCGAAGCGGCTCTGGTAGGGTTGAGGAAGGTGTCGGCAAACAGGTTCAAAGGCCGTCGACAGGGGTGTCGGTGGGGCGGCTCCGGGGGTGTGGATGAAGCGTCTCCGGTGGGGAGTACGAAGGAGCCGCTGCAGATGCGCTGCGGTTGACGAGAGTACCGGCGAAGCAGGTCCGGCGCCATGGACAAGGCCGACACTGAATGGGTTGTGGTACAGTGGTGGATGAGCAGTCTACTTGTTTCTAGGGGAGGTGGGAGGGTTAGATGCGGCCGCAGAAGCAGATCTGGCGAGGTAGATGCCGCTGGCAGTGAATGGGCTCTGGTACGCCAGTGGATGAGCAATCTATGGTTTCGAGAGGGGAGGGGTAGAAAGGACGATGAAGTACGGATGGCATGATGTAAGATGCTCTGGTGCTGTGGAGTAGTTGTTTTTGCAGGAGGGGGGGAGGAAATGGGGGTGTCGTGTGGTGGGGGAACCAGAAGTTACCAAAGCAGCCCCGACCTATTATGTAAATGAGGACCATATTGTAACTATTGTTCTCCGTGCACCAAGGACAAAAGGGGAATTTCGCATGCTAAAGACTAGGTAGCAGAAATTTTAGAAGGATGCGGGAGATTTTGCTGCCCGCGGGATCGTTTGTATCCAGTTTCAACTAATTTAGGACATGGCTAGCGAGAAGGTCATGCGAGACTGTGTACACGGGGCACACGTCAGCAGTTAATAACTGGTATGAAGTCCACCCCAGAAAAAAAGACAATAACTCGGGATGATGCACCGATAACTTGGACGTTCACACGGGCGCGGCCAATCGTACGGGTGTAGAGGCGCGTTCACAAAAAAATGGATCAAACGCTCAGCCTATGTATTTCTCGTGTAAATATATAATTTAGTGCCATTGGTTATTTACTTTAAACATAATGCATTGACGTGTTATTGTAGAGGCGCACAAAAAGAAATGGATATTGTAGTCCCACAAAAGAAATGGATATTGTAGTCCGCTACTTAAAAGTGTTACCTCATATGATTACATGGCCTCCATTTCATAAATTGCGTACCCGTTGAATTCATATAGGAATATTACATATATTACTTCATAATAGAACCTTAAATCATCCAAGACTAATGAATTTGAATGCAAAACTAACAATGGTGCATGTACATGATAGCTACAGTGGTTGTTTGAAGAAACATCACTGTAACTTTGGCATGCACAATTAAAAAGGATTATTTGAAAAAAAAATGCGATATGTGAGTGTCCAATCTTTATAGCTTTGAATCGATATTGTATCTTTGGCCAAAATACAAAGTAGATATTGATTTATGTTCAAGTGATGCACGTCCACGATCGCTATATAGTGATACGTGAATGAATTGTGCAATCTCTCTCACACGCATACATATCTCATTTCTCCATGGGCATCGGAATCACACGCACGCACACTTCGTGTATTTCTCTCCCTCTGTCAAGGTTAGAATTCGTCTTTCTACCCCGTCCTACAAGTCTCTCACATAGAAACACACACGCTCTCTCTGTCTCACACGCCCACCCCTTTAATTCCGCCCACCCACCGCCACTAATGTCTCAAAGTATAACTATGTCTCGCACACATATGCCTAAGGTTAACTCGAGTCCCGGAACCATATGAATACATACAATGGGATTCCAGCAGAGCATCTTTTGTTTTGAGATTTCGCTCTCTCTCTCTCTCTCTCACACACACACACACACACACACACACACACACACAAACGCGCGCGCGCGCGCGTAGACATTGTTTCTTTCTTCATTTTTTTCCGTCTCTTGCATGCACACCGCTTGTTTATCTCCGTGATGCTTTAAGTATGCCTCGCACACATGCTATCTACCTATCCCTTAATATAGATATGTATCACACAAACTCCTTCTCCCTATATCTAAGTGTCACTGCCCCCCCCCCCCACACCCACACACACACACTTCCTGACACCGAAGGAGTAGGGTGACACCTTGATCTTGATACTAATCTATCTACTGGCTTCTCTCTCAAACACACACACACACACACACTACCCGACACCGAAGGAGTAGGGTGGCACCTCGATCTTGATAGTAATCTATCTACTGGCTTTTCTCTCAAACACACACACACACACTCGCTTGTTGTGCCTCTATGCCTACCGCACGCACACTCTCGATACGTCTTTCTCTCCCTCCCCCCTCCCCACCCCCCAACAATGGCAGTAGAAGGGTGACAACTTGATCTTGATCTTAATCTATCAATTGGCTTCTCTCTCAAACACACACACACACGCTAGTTGTGTCTCTGTGCCTTGCTCACACACACTCGATATGTCTTTCTCTCCGTAGCCCCCTCGATATGTAGACTTCTCGCGCGCGCACAGCTGTAGTGATGATGACGCTGAACCCAGTGTGCCTTGTTTTTACCGGCCTCATGTGATAGTTTTCACCATGTTTTCTGTTAATTAACAAGGCAACCTTTTCTTTGTTACTACTAGTGAATTTGAGATCATTCGGGGCAGCCATAAAATATATCACTTCAACCCAATTATCACAGTAACTATTTAAAAAGAAACTAGCAAGATGCCCGTGCGTTGGACGGAACATCAAGATGCATTTGTATGAGTAGTTTATCTTGTGAGAGAAAAGGATGAACGAGGGAAGGCCTTATTTGCAAATGTGGAGAGGGGTGTGGGTATCTTTTTGCAAAATTGCCATAGTTTCCTTCCTATCCGTCAGATATAAATCGGATGGCCTATATTGCAGGATGGCAGGCACACCATCATCACCAAATCTGTTTTCTACTATAAGAGTAGACATAGAGATATATCTCCAGCATCGTCCAAAACGAACATCTGCTAGACTGGTTAGCGCCGGATGCTCGCAACGCGATGACCTGAGTTTGAATTCTATCCTAAACTTTAGATTTTTAGATTTTTTTTTTTTAATGTACTCTTCTTTCGCTACTGTACTGACAGTGGAACCCACAGAGTACTTAGAATACAAGATTAAGGATGGATTTGTTTCTTTTTAACTTTCTGTATGAATCCGTAGCCACCCTGCAAGTCATGTACACTGTACATGCAATTAAGTTTTTATAGAGGGAGAATCATACAGGCAATTAACTCAAATGGATTGGATGTGACTCTATTATTTCCAGCATAAGAGCATCTCCAACGGCAACCGGCAAATTTCCTCCCGCTTCCTTCCGCGAAGGACGACATCCAACGCTAGCGGCATACATTTTCACAACTCTAACCAACCAGAGGAAATTCATGCAAACACGGACTGATTTCATATAAGCATGAAGGATTTCGTATAAAAAAGCCGGATCTTCATATAAACATGACGGATTTCATTACATTTACATGAACTAAGCGGTGCTAATCCGGCTCTCGTGGTATAATTAATACCTAATCTAAATGGCCGCCCACGGATCCCTTTGTCTTCCTCATGTCCGGCAGACACTTGTGGGGTCGACGAAGGTCCTCGCAAGAGATGAAGCAGCCAAGAAACCACTTGTATACACAGTCGTCACCTCGGCGGTGGCCTTCATGGGACCCAAGCGACAGCGGCCTCCCGTGTTCTACTTCTCCTCGATGATGGTGGCGGACACGGAGAAGCTGGCCACCGACTCGTCGCTCTCCGCGCACCCGGCTTCTGTCTCTACCTGCATGGCGCTGCCGCAGGCATGGGAGGCACGCCCACAGACACGGGAGGCGCGACCACCACAGACACGGGAGGCGCGGCCGAAGACACTGGTGGCGCGGTACGACGCGGCAGCGATGACGCCCGTGCCGCCGTGCCGGCGTGGAGCAACTCGCCACTCCTCATCGAGCTGAACTGGAGCGGCGAGTTGTTGAACCACGCGCCGGCTTGGGGTGGCAACTGGCTCCGTCGGGCCAGGCGAGGTAGGTGAAGCACCGAGCGGCCTCGCTCGTATCCAGAGGGCTCGGCGGGCCACCCAGCCGGGTAGTATGCCGGAGAATGGCTCCTCGGAAGCCATCGGAAGAGTGGAGAAAATGGTAAAGGAGGAGATGGGGGAGCGGCGGAGGGGTGCGATTCTTGCCCACTGTCTGGCCTCATTCAAATAGAGGGCGGACAGTAGGAGCTTGGCCGGCGTCTGGCCTCATTTAAACTAAGGGCGAACGGGAGGAGCTCGGCCGGAGCTGCGTTTAATTCCGGCCCGCTCATGAACGGACATGTGGCCGGAGTAGATTTCTTGGTTTGCATTCGTTTGTATGCGGGTTTAATGGAGGCGTTTGATGGAGGCGAGGAGGCGTGTTCTGCCGGGCGTGCAGCGGGCGGCGCAGTACTATTTGATTTGACAGCTACTAATAAACCAGGACAGTTCCCGATACGGCTTTAATGCAAACGAGGGAGAGGGTAGCGGTTCCCGAAATGTTGAATGGCCAATGATGCATCCTCCTTCAATTAGCATCCTGAATGCATGAGGGAAGTAATGGGAGGATGACGGGGAAAAGAGGCAGCATGATGTGAATGCTACGCAGTTTGCACTCATATAAAGGCGCCCCTCCATTCCAATGCATCTACCACATCGTATGCACCTAAGCACCTACACTAAGCGCAAAAGTGCTCATTCCAGACCCATGGCGGTGATGCGCACGAGTGGCTGTGCCAGATGGTCCACGACGCCGGCCTGCGGCATGGCACCAAGGATCATCTCCAGACGGTGTTGGCGACTGGCTGGTTCATGGCCATCGTCGACGCCAGCTACGACTCTCAGTTGGACAAGATGATCGTTGCCACCATCAACAAGTTCACTGTCGTCAAGAAGCTCATGGACGACATCGCCGTACTCCTCCAGCCCAAGCGCCCGGGCTCCTCATTGCCTGCCACCCTAATCGGCCTCCATGGCGAGAACCTCTTTCAAGCACTGGTGGCCCTGCGACTGCCCGCCGACGCAACGAAGAATGTCCACCTGGAGGTCGCGCTCGCCGCGAGGCGCCTCGCCCTGCAAGAATTCGTCGACCTACACATCCACATGTACAAGGAAGTTGTGTACATAGGTATCTACAAGGCCGGTGAGGACGCTACGACATTGGCCTTCGTCAACCGGCTGGAAGCCTTGGACGCCTTTGTTGAGAAGCACCCTGACCTCGCCACAAAAGCCGCCGCTCCTAAGCCGCCGGTCAGTGGCCCGGCGCACTGAGTCGAGGAGGAGGAGGTCATATGTTGATCGATGCATCTTTCTTCTTGCCTCCTGTAACCACCACTGCGATCGCATCATCGTGGCCTTAATTCTTATTGTGCTATTGCATTCTCGTTCCAGTAAATACAGACATGTGCGATCCCTTTGCTCATATTTGGAGGCAATTATATGCATCACTGTAACTACCGTCAATTTATAAGTTGTGCTTACCTTTTCCATCAACTTCGTTATTTACGTTCAATGCTTGACCCGACCTATGAACTACTCCTAAATTAAAAAACTGAGACCGAACCTATAAATTCAAAACTACTCGTGCAGCACGCCTGTCACGTTCGCAAGTTCAAAACGAGAAACTGGAACACGTACATGAAGCATGTCCCTTCCCCGTCGCATACCACAGTGTCGTTTCGCCCCCTGGTCAACACGCATTGGCTAGGCTTTATATTACTACAACATGTGGGACCGCATGTGACCAAACCGATGATGCACCAACCTAGCTACTACCCTGCTTATCTGGCGGGAAAAGCCCCGCCCTAGCGTTTCCAATCGTTATTTCTATCTTTTTTTTGAGGGAACAATCGTTATTTCTATCTATCGATCGTGCCAAGGAGCAGAACCAAATGTTACAATTTATACATGTTTCTCTACTCCCATAAAAGACACAGTTGGTGATGGTGGTGTGTCTGCCATCCGTCATTTCTGACCATTAGATCTGCATCTAACGGCTGTGAGGTAAGTTGTGGCATTTTTGCAACAATAACCCACTTCTCTGCTCCAATGTGCAGAAAACCCCTTATTATCTTGAAAGCAACCACATCCCTCCCTCACCTCATCAAAACAGCCTGAGAAATATATTTTGAGTGAAAATTAATATGTTTTTAGTGGTATATATGTATATCAAAACAAGAGTGTTTTCTTTCAAGTTTGTGAACATGTACTATTCTACTTTGGATCCATTGCAATGCACGGGCACATTGCTAGCAAAAGGAAAAGGCCTGCCGCGCTCGCATCGCACCCCCACACGCCCGTGAATCGGGAGTACTCCACGGCCCGTCCGACACGCCGCATACCTAGGGAAGGCATGTTGCCTAGCATTTTCACTTTGATGTGGGACCGCAATTGAGCAAACCGACTATCGGCAAACCGCACCCCGCCCGCCGCGTTGGAAAACAGAAACGAGGAGGGGAAGATCTAGCTGTAGCACGGAAGCCAAGAAATTTGGTGTCAGATGGGACTCATTGATAGAGTAGGAGCACCCCGTACTACACCTACTACGAAGTTTGTACTACTACTACTACCACTATACAACTAGGTACGTGCACGACACAACATCGTAGGAACAAAAAAGGGGAAGATCTTATTTTGGGTGATTTATCTTTATTTCAGTCAACGTAGTATGAATAATATGATGTGGGGGGCACCCATGAAGACACGTGGCATGTCTGGAGGTCTTATTTAGAGCTTCTTGTGAGGATCGATCACACTGTCGTGCTGGTCGTTCGAGAAGAACATGTATGGGTACCTATAGTAGATCTGAATCGCAGCCACCTGGACCATTGGATCAACATCAATCAACGGTTTATATCGTGTACGTGCAAATACACGCATTGACTCTGCATATTGGGTTTCTCTAAAGTCAAACTTTGTATACTTTCAACAATTTGTAGGAAAAAGTATTAACATATACACCACCAAATATATATCATTTGATTCATCATTGCTTTTATTTTCACATCGTGTAAATTTGTTAGTGTAAATGTTCATATTGTTTTCACCAAATTCGGTCAAGCTTTATAAACTTTGGATGCAGTCAAAGCTATATATGTGCGGAGTAAATTACAAACGGAGGGAGTGGAATAGATATAGATATAACTATACAAATAAAAAATATAGTAATATATTCTATAGATATAAATCAGGCTACTACCCTTTTTCTACGTTAGAACTCGCGTTGTTGTGTACACATTGTTTTGTTTTCGCTATAATTTGCATTTGCGGGGTGTGTGTAGGACTACCGCCTTTTGTTCAGTACCAGCAACCCCGCCATTATCCTTAATTACTTCATATTGGCAATTACGATTGCATTATTTTAGTTCTAGCCGATTCTTCGGTTGCTTGGAGGAACTCCATCTTGTTATTCAGGTTGATTTTGTGCATACGATAAGATCATCGTCCATCGAAGATTTGTTTAGTAACGATTGTCGATTTGTATCACCGGGTACGATATAGCTGGATCGTCAACGTCAACATCCACCAAATCGATACTTATCCCCACTCTCATTGAAAGATTGGGTCGCCATCATAAGACTATCACCTAGACAATTCCTTCACTATAACATACACATGAGCACCCATCTCATTATTCAGGTCCACGCCTCCCTCTCTTTCTGGAAACACACACACCTCTCCACACGATGCGTGTCTCTTGGTCTCTCTTCCATCCCATGACAAAAAGGCACACCGCCATTCTCTTCTTCTTACTACCCCCGTCTATGTAGTTAGGTCTTCTTGCAACAAACAAGCATTCATATGTCTCTCTACTCTCTCTTTCTACCACACATAATCTTCCATCCCTAGCCAGCCGTGCTGTCGAGGTCTATCCAACTCTCTCACACTCAAACAGACGCTGTCTGTGTGTCCCTTCATCGCACACACACTATCACTCTCCCATATCCGCAACCTCGTAACCTTGTCAATCCCGACGTTACACGCACCTCTCTCTCTCTCTCTAACACACACACACACCCTCTCTTTCCCTTTCGGACACTCCTCTCTCTACGACACACAAAGTCTTCCGAACACGCATATGCCCCTCTCTCGTTAGGTATCGCTGCCCCACCCCCTCTTTGTCACACAAATATTCTCTCTATATATATCTCTCGCAATAATACATGCAAAGTCTAAATTGAAACCAAGTACAAAAATGAGCTCCGATTACAAAAATCAAATCCACTCCCAAACAAAATAAGAAAATAGGGTGAAATCATGCACACAAATGTTTGTTGCGTGCATGAATGTCAATGATATGGATGTACTACTCGTACATCACATAGACCCATTTCACACAAATTACATTAAACCCTTCTCAAAATATGGTGCGCATGTGATGTTTGTTGTACTGCTCCTGCAGGCCTTCCTCCTACACGTTCCAACATATTGTGCTACTACCGATTCTATTTTTCTCCTCAGACCATGTGAAACCACAAAAAGGTCACTCCCCGCCCCCACTGGTACTATAGCTCGAAGCTCCCATACGGACAAAACACCCACCGGAGCACGCAGCCATTGCCGAAGTGGACGGCGCCGCGGCCTGGGAAGAGGACGGAGTCTCCGACATCGCCGAGGTGGAGCACACCCTCTATGGCCGTGAGTAGCGCGCGCTGACTGTCCACGCGGAGGACAGTGTGATCTAGCGGCTCGCCCTCGTCAGCCACGAGGGGTAGCTGTGCTCCAGCAGCGCGCCCTGGTCGGTCACGAGGAGGTGCATCGCGTCCTCACCACTCACAATGTGGACGAACGGGTTCTCCAGCAGCATGCCCGCGAGCATCACATCATCGAGAGCACGCCCGCGAACATCGCAACGTCACCGCTCTCGACGTGGACGAACATCGCATCCTCGCCGCTCACAATGTGGACGAGCGCGTTCTCCAGCAGCATGCCCACGAGCATCGCATCATCACCGCCCGCGAACATCGCATCGTCGCCGCTCTTGACGTGGACGAGCGCGTGCTCCGACAGCATGCCCGCGAACATCGCATCCTCGCCACTCAGGCGCATGAGCGTGTGCTCCAACAGCACGGCCGCGAGCATGGCATCCTCACGGCTCACGAGGTGATTGAGCGGGTGCTCCAGACAGTACCCCAGGAGTCAGGACGCGAGCACCGCGCACCCGGCTACGAGGAGTACTGCATGGTGCCCATCGTGGTTTAGGAAAATCCCGTGACTCCGCCGCTCCCTGGAGGAGCGCGAGCTTCAGTGGGCGCTCGAGGAGTCCCGCGCTGATATGCAGGTGGCGGCGGACGTGCAAGATTATCCTTCGAGCTCTCCTCCTCTTATAAAGACGCCTCCACCGCCCCTGTCGTACGTCCTCTGTCTCGGCTCCGGCGGACATTTGGAGTTTAGTTTTATGGAACATTAATATTTGGACTAATGCAAAAAACAACCTATGACTAACATGCATAAATAGATGATGTGGCGGCATTGCATGCTGGAGTATATTGCAATTTATGGATTGCATGCATGACTAGCTTATGTGGCTTGGTTGCATGGCTAGGAAAGGCTAGAGAAAAATAAATAGATAATGTGTTTAGAGTGCACTCCACTAAATGGGAGCATGTAAATATCTTTAGAGTGCACTCCACTTTTTTTCAGACGCTTAGGTGCACCGGATGCCGTGCCACGCTACAAAATGTTAGAAAAAAAAATCTGCTCCAATGTTTTAAAAATCTATTATTATCTTGAAACCAGCCATACCCGCCCCTCACCTCATCAAACCAGCCCGAGGAATATGTGTTCAGTGAAGCATAATTTATTTTTATTGATATATGTATATCAAAACTAGAGTGTTTATATTTCAAGTTTGTGAACAAGTATTATTCTACTACTTTGGATCCATTGCAACGCACGGGCCGGCACATTGGTAGTAGTAAGAAACAAATTCCGGGTTTGGCACGAGTTCGTACTGCGGGAGTGATACGTCCATTTTGCATCATGTTTTCCTACTGTTATTTATGATGTTTTTATGCATAATAATGCTTTTTGGAGTAATTCTAATGCCTTTTCTCTCATAATATGCAAGGTACACACAAAGAGGGAGAATTCCGGCAGCTGGAAATATGGACCTGGAAAAGCTACGCCAGGCCACCTATTCTGCACAACTCCAAACAAGCTGAAACTTTACGGAGATTTTTTATGGAATATTTGAAGAATATTGGAGCAAATAAGTACCAGAGGGGGCCCACCAGGTGGGCACAACGCACCTGGGCGCGCCAGGGAGCCCAGGCGCGCCAGGGAGCCCAGGCGCGCCTTGGTGGGTTGTGCTCACCCAGGCCCACCTCCGGTGCCCATATTTTGGTATATAAGTCATTTTGACCTAGAAAAAATAGGAGAGGACTTTTGGGACGGAGCGCCGCCGTCTCGAGGCAGAACTTGGGCAGGAGCAATTTTGCCCTCTGGCGGAGCGATTCCACCGGGGGAACTTCCCTTCTGGAGAGGGAAATCATCGTCATCATCATCACCAACAACTCTCCCATCTTGGGGAGGGCAATCTCCACCAACATCTTCAACAGCACCATCTCATCTCAAACCCTAGTTCATCTCTTGTGTTCAATCTTGTTACCGGAACTGTAGATTGGTGCTTGCGGGTGACTAGTAGTGTTGATTACATCTTGTAGTTGATTACTATATGGTTTATTTGGTGGAAGATTATATGTTCAGATCCAATATGCTATTTAATACCCCTCTAATCTTGAGCATGATTATCATTTGTGAGTAGTTACTTTTGTTCTTGAGGTCACGGGAGAAATCATGTTGCAAGTAATCATGTGAACTTGTTATGTGTTCTATATTTTGATAGTATGTATGTTGTGATTCCCTTAGTGGTGTCATGTGAACGTAGACTACATGACACTTCACCATATTTGGGCCTAAGGGAATACATTGTGGAGTAGTAAGTAGATGATGGGTTGCGAGAGTGACAGAAGCTTAAACCCCAGTTTATGCGCTATTCCGTAAGGGACCGATTGGATCCAAAAGTTTAATGCTATGGTTAGAATTTATTCTTAATACTTTTCTCGTAGTTGTGGATGCTTGCGAGAGGGTTAATCATAAGTAGGAGGCTTGTTCAAGTAAGAACAACACCTAAGCACTGGTCCACCCACATATCAAATTATCAAAGTAGCGAACACAAATCAAATCAACATGGTGAAAGTGACTAGATGAAATTCCCGTGTACCCTCAAGAATGCTTTGCTTATTATAAGAGACCGTTTTGGCCTGTCCTTTGCCTCAAAAAGATTGGGCTACCTTGCTGCACTTTTGTTACTACTATCGTTACTTGCTCATTACAAATTATCTTGCTATCAAACTACTCTGTTACTTACAATTTCAGCAATTGCAGACATTACCTTGCTGAAAACCACTTGTCATTTCCTTCTGCTCCTCGTTGGGTTCGACACTCTTACTTATAGAAAAGAGCTACAATTGATCCCCTATACTTGTGGGTCATCAAGGCTATTTTATGGCGCCGTTGCCGAGGAGTGAAGCGCCTTTGGTAAGGAAACATTTATATAGTGTGCTGAAATTTATTGTCACTTTTTACTATGGAAAACAATCCTTTGAGGGGTTTGTTCGGGGTATCTTCACCTCGACCGGAACCACAATTAGCTACCCCTCAACCTACTGCACCTACTAAAAATATTGAATATGAAATTCCTTCGGGTATGATAGAACAACTGCTAGCTAATTCTTATGCAGGAGATGGAACCGAACATCCCGATATGCACTTGATATATGTGGAAAAAATTTGTGGATTGTTTAAGATTGCAGGTTTACCCGGAGATGAAGTTATGAAAAAGGTTTTCCCTTTATCTTTGAAGGGAAAAGCATTGGCATGGTATAGGCTATGCGATGATATTGGATCTTGGAATTGGAATCGATTGAAATTGGAGTTCCACCAAAAATTTTATCCTATGCATCTAGTTCATCGTGATCGGAATTATATATATAATTTTTTGGCCTCGTGAAGGAGAAAGTATTGCTCTAGCTTGGGGGAGGCTTAAGTCAATGTTATATTCATGCCCCAACCATGAGCTCTCAAGAGAAATTATTATTGAGAACTTTTATGCTCGGCTTTCTCGTGATGATCAATCCATGCTTGATACTTCTTGTACTGGTTCTTTTATGAAGAAGACTATTGAATTCCGGTGGGATCTTTTGGAAAGAATTAAACGCAACTCTGAAGATTGGGAACTCGACGAAGGTAAAGAGTCAGGTATTAAGCTTAAGTATGATTGTGTTAAATCTTTTATGAATACCGATGCTTTTCAAAAGTTTAGCACTAAATATGGACTTGACTCTGAGATAGTAGCCTCATTTTGTGAATCATTTGCTACTCATGTTGATCTCCCTAAGGAGAAGTGGTTCAAATATCACCCACCTATTAAAGAAGAAGTTAAAGAACCGATACCAATTGAAGAGGAAACCATAATTTATAATGTTGATCCAGTTGTTCCTACTGTTTATATTGAGAAACCACCTTTCCCTGTTAGGATAAAGGAACATGGTAAAGTTTCAACTGTGGTTAACAAAAGTTATATTAGAACACCTAAACCTGATGAACAAATTAAAGTAGAACCTAGTGTTGCTATGATTAAGGATCTCCTGGAAGAAAACGTAGATGGGCATGCTATTTACTTCTGTGAAGAAGCTGCTAGAATCGCCAAACCTGATAAAAAGGATAATCATAGACCTGTTGTTGGCATGCCTGTTGTCTCAGTTAAAATAGGAGATCACTGTTATCATGGTCTATGTGACATAGGTGCTAGTGTGAGTGCTATTCCTTATATCAAGAAATTATGAATGACATAGCACCCGCAGAAATAGAAGACATAGATGTTACTATTAAACTAGCTAATAGAGACACTATATCACCAATTGGGATTGTTAGAGATGTTGAAGTCTTGTGTGGGAAAATAAAATACCCTGTGGATTTCCTTGTTCTTGATTCCCCACAAGATGACTTTTGTCCCATTATCTTTGGTAGACCTTTCTTGAACACCATTAATGCTAAAATAGATTGTGAAAAACAAACTGTCGGTGTTAGCTTTGGTGTTGAGTCTCATGAGTTTAATTTTTCCAAGTTTAGTAGAAAGCTTCATGAAAAAGAATTGCCTATTAAGGATGAAATAATTGGTCTTGCTTCTATTGCTGTGCCTCCTACTGATCCTTTAGAACAATATTTGCTAGACCATGAAAATGATTTACATATGCATGAGAGAAATGAAATAGATAAGATTTTCTTTGAACAACGTCCTCTGCTTAAACACAATTTGCCTATTGAAACTCTAGGAGGCCCTCCTCCACCTAAAGGTGATCCTGTGTTTGAATTAAAACAATTGCCAGACACTTTGAAATATGCTTATCTTGATGAAAAGAAGCTATATCCTGTTATTATTAGTGCTAACCTTTCAGAACATGAAGAAGAAAGATTATTGGAAGTTCTAAGGAAGCACCGAGCTGCTATTGGGTATACTCTTGATGATTTAAAGGGCATTAGTCCCACTCTATGTCAGCACAAGATTAATATGGAACCTGATGCTAAACCCGTTGTTGATCACCAACATCGGTTAAATCCGAAAATGAAGGAAGTGGTAAGAACGGAAATCTTAAAACTCCTGGAAGCAGGTATAATCTATCCTATAGCTGATAGTAGATGGGTAAGTCCTATTCATTGTATTCCTAAGAAAGGAGGTATTACTGTTGTTCCTAATGATAATAATGAACTTATTCCACAAAGAATTGTTACAGGCTATAGAATGGTAATTGATTTCAGAAAATTAAATAAAGCAACTAGAAAAGATCATTACCCTCTGCCTTTTATTGATCAAATGCTAGAAAGATTATCTAAGCACACACACTTTTGTTTCCTTGATGGATATTCTGGTTTCTCACAAATACCTGTTTCTCAACCTGATCAAGAAAAGACCACTTTCACTTGTCCCTTTGGAACTTATGCTTATAGACGTATGCCTTTTGGTTTATGCAATGCACCTGCTACCTTTCAAAGATGTATGACTACTATATTCTCTGACTTTTGTGAAAAGATTGTTGAGGTTTTCATGGATGACTTCTCTGTTTATGGGAAGTCTTTTGATGATTGTTTAAGCAATCTTGATCGAGTTTTGCAGAGATGCGAGCAAACAAATCTTGTCTTGAATTGGGAGAAGTGCCACTTTATGGTTAATGAAGGTATTGTTTTGGACCATAAAATTTCTGAAAGAGGTATTGAAGTGGACAAAGCTAAGGTTGATGCAATTGAGAAAATGCCATGTCCTAAAGATATCAAAGGTATTCGTAGTTTCCTAGGTCGTGCTGGTTTCTATAGGAGATTTATCAAAGACTTCTCTAAAATTTCTAGGCCTCTTACAAATCTTTTGCAAAAGGATACTCCTTTTGTTTTTGATGATGATTGTTTAGAAGCCTTCGAAACACTCAAGAAATCCTTAATTTCTGCACCTATTGTTCAACCACCTGATTGGAACTTGCCTTTTGAAATTATGTGTGATGCTAGTGATTATGCTGTTGGTGTTGTTCTAGGACAAAGAGTTGATAAGAAACTGAATGTTATTCATTATGCTAGTAAAACTCTAGACAGTGCACAACGGAATTATGCTACTACTGAAAAGGAATTTCTAGCAGTGGTGTTTGCTTGTGATAAATTTAGATCTTATATTATTGATTCAAAAGTAATTGTTCACACCGATCATGCTGCTATTAAATATCTTATGGAAAAGAAAGATGCTAAACCTAGACTTATTCGATGGGTTCTCTTGCTACAAGAATTTGATTTACATATCACTGATAGGAAAGGAGCTGAGAACCCCGTAGATGATAACTTGTCTAGGCTTGAAAATGTGCTTGATGACCCACTACCAATTGATGATAGTTTTCCTGATGAGCAGTTAGCTCCGATAAATGTTTCTAATAACACTCCTTGGTATGCTGACTATGCTAATTACATTGTTGCTAAATATTTACCACCTAGCTTTACATACCAACAAAAGAAAAAATTCTTCTATGACTTAAGACATTACTTTTGGGATGACCCACATCTTTATAAAGAAGGAGTAGATGGTATTATTAGACGTTGTGTACTTGAGCATGAAAAGGGACAAATCCTACGGAAATGTCACTCCGAAGCTTATGGAGGGCATCATGCTGGAGACAGAACTGCTCACAAGGTATTGCAATGTGGATTTTATTGGCCTACTCTCTTCAAGGATGCCAGTAAGTTTGTCTTATCTTGTGATGAATGTCAAAGAATAGGTAATATCGGCAAGCGTCAATAAATTCCTATGAATAATTCACTTGCTGTTGAACCATTTGATGTTTGGGGATTTGATTACATGGGACCTTTTCCTTCCTCTAATGGGTATACACATATTTTGGTTGCTGTTGATTATGTTACTAAATGGGTAGAAGCTATTCCAACCAGTAGTGCTGATCACAACACCTCTATTAAAATGCTTAAGGAAGTTATTTTCCCAAGGTTTGGAGTCCCTCGATATTTAATGACTGATGGTGGTTCACACTTTATTCATGGTGCTTTCTGTAAAATGCTTGCCAAGTATGATGTTAACCATAGAATTGCATCACCCTATCATCCTCAGTCTAGTGGTCAAGTTGAACTTAGCAATAGAGAAATAAAATTAATTTTGTAAAAGACTATCAATAGGTCCCGTAAGAATTGGTCTAAGCAATTAGATGATGCACTTTGGGCTTATAGAACAGCATATAAAAATCCTATGGGTATGTCTCCTTATAAAATGGTCTATGGAAAAGCTTGTCATTTGCCTCTTGAGTTAGAACATAAAGCATATTGGGCAGTCAAAGAACTCAACTATGATTTCAAACTTGCTGGTGAAACGAGGTTATTTGATATTAGCTCACTAGATGAATGGAGAACCCAAGCTTATGAAAATGCCAAATTATTTAAAGAAAAAGTTAAAAGATGGCATGATAAAAGAATCCAAAAGTGTGAGTTCAAAGTTGGAGAATATGTTCTTTTGTACAACTCTCGTTTCAGATTCTTTGCAGGAAAACTCCTCTCCAAATGGGAAGGACCCTATGTTATCGAGGAGGTTTATCGGTCTGGAACTATCAAAATAAATAATGCCGAAGGTACTAACCCGAAGGTTGTTAATGGGCAACGAATAAAACATTATATCTTAGGTACGCCCATTAATGTTGAAAGTAATATTATCCAAACTTTGACACCGGAAGAACACATAAAAGAGTCTTTCCGGAACACTCCAGAATCGTGAAAATAAGGAGGTATGTGATACGGTAAGTAAACGGACTCCGAAAAATCTGCAAAAATATTTTTTGTCAGTTTTGGAATATTTTGAAAATTAGGAAAATAAGAAACTTCCAGGAAGCGTACCCTGGTGGGCTCAAGACACCAGGGTGCGCCTGGCAAGCCAGGTGGGTTGTGCCCACCTGGGACACCTTCCGGACTCCGTTTTTCTTCCGTTTGATTGTTTCCCAAGATAAAAAATCTTTATATATCCCCCCGAACCTATTGACCACCGTATCGCGAAGAAATCTTCTGTTCTCTTTTCTTGCTATTTTCGGTCAGATCTGTTAAGCCAGACATCATGTCTTCTTCCTCCTCCAACAACATGGAAGAGGATGCTTGGTTGATGAAGATCGAGCTGAAGAGGGAAGTGCCAGCAGAAGCCGTCAAGGGAGACAATAATAAGGAGGTTACCATAGATGAAGCCCCAGGGATCGAGCCAGCACTTCCAGCCGAGGAGGAAGAAGAAGATATCCTTAAACCTTATTATGCTCATCTTACCCCTACTGAGATTGAGGCCTTTCGGATCATTGAAACGGTTCGTGTGCAGAATAAATATCTCACTCGTGAAAATATTCTGCATCAAGAGCATATCATCTACCTCCGAAGTGTCATCCATAGATTGTAGAATCTCTTAATCTTGAAGGACAGGATCGCTTCTACTTCATCACCACCTCCTTCTTCATCACCAAAGGAAAATTGAGTTTCGGGTATGGGCACTCCCCTTGGCTTCCGCCAAGCTTGGGGGAGGTGCCCTGATATCGTATCATCCCCACTATCTTTTTGCCTTTACTTATTTTAGTTTGATCTTTTGCTTTAGATGAATAAAAGTTTAGTTCGATCCTTTCTTTTCGAGAGCTTGCTTAGTGGTCTATCCTTGTAATCGTGTGCAAGATATATAATAAACTTTAGTTTGAGTTTTTGCTTTTTTTACTTTCATGTTGCAATAAAAAGAAAGGAAATAAAAGAAAAAGCTCATATGCTAATCTTATGGTAGGTGATGGCACCACATAAGGAAAAGTATGAGTAGAAATTTTTATTAGAGATTGACAAACATTGCATTGGTCAATGATGCGACTCATGAAAGAATTAATAAGGGAAGAGAAGATTCACATATAAATATACTATCCTAGAAATCTTTTGTGATTGTGAGCCCTCATCAAATTATTATATGCCAAAATTGTTGACGTTGGACAAGGAAGACAACGTAATGATTTATGCTTGTTCAAATACACATAGAAGTTATATTGTCATAGATCCTTCAACATGTGGTGCTTGCCCCCTATCTTTGCTAGCCAAAAATTCCGCACTAAGTAGAGATACTACTTGTGCATCCAAAAA
The DNA here is from genome assembly GCA_011799875.1 of Thinopyrum elongatum. Lineage (NCBI taxonomy): Eukaryota > Viridiplantae > Streptophyta > Magnoliopsida > Poales > Poaceae > Thinopyrum > Thinopyrum elongatum. The sequence continues at coordinate 423,285,215 of CM022302.1, forward strand.
CCCTTGAACCCAAATCTTATTTTCAAGTGTCCACCATACCTACCTAGGGATTGCGCAAGATCCCTCAAGTAAGTTGTCATCGGTGCAATAAGGCAATAAAAATTGCTTCTAAAAGTGTGAGATCATTTAGTGTAAAGGAAAATTGAGCATTGTACGAACTTGTGATGGTGAAGAATAAAAGCGACAGACTGCATAATAAAGGTTGCCATCACAAGGGGCAATACAACGTGACGTTCTTTTGCACTAAGGGGTTGAGCATACAAACAAATGAGCGCATGGCAACCTCTGCTTCCCTCTGCGAAGGGCCTATCTTTTACTTTTATGCAAAGAGTCAAAGTTCTTCTCTCTTTTCCTTTTATTTTTATGCTTTGGCAAGCATCATGTGGTGAGGAAAGATCTAGGCACATATGTCCAGTTGAATATGGGTGGCATAAGTTATTATTGTTGACATCGCCCTTGAGGTGAATACGTTGGGAGGCGAAACTATAAGCCCCTATCTTTCTATGTGTCTGGCTGAAACGTTTTGCTCATGTGTATGCGGTGAGTGTTAGTAATCATAGAAGACTATATGATGGTTGAGTATGTGGACTTGCCTAAAGGCTCCGATACATGACCCTTCATGAAAAGATGATGAATTGTTGTTGCAAAGTTGACTGAGAACATAGTTTGTTGGTTTCTAATAGAGTTTATGCTCTATACTTCAATTGTGTGATGAACTGCCACTTATTCATGAGAAGTTTATGATAAAAGTTCTATGATGAAAGTCTTATGTTTAAATTTGTTGCTGTTATAATAATCTACATGATGCTTCTATGTCCGTATTTTGTTTTTATCAACACCTCTCTCTCTAAGCATGTGGACATGTTTTTCGATTTCGGTTTTCGCTTGAGGACAAGCGAGGTCTAAGCTTGGGGGAGTTGATACGTCCATTTTGCATCATGTTTTTCTACTGTTATTTATGATGTTTTTATGCATAATAATGCTTTTTGGAGTAATTCTAATGCCTTTTCTCTCATAATATGCAAGGTACACACAAAGAGGGAGAATTCCGGCAGCTAGAAATCTGGACTTGGAAAAGCTACGTCAGGCCACCTATTCTGCACAACTCCAAACAAGCTGAAACTTGACGGAGATTTTTTATGGAATATTTGAAGAATATTGGAGCAAATAAGTACCAGAGGGGCCCCACCAGGTGGGCACAACCCACCTGGGCGCGCCAGGGAGCCCAGGCGCGCCCTGGTGGGTTGTGCTCACCCAGGCCCACCTCCGGTGCCCATCTTCTGGTATATAAGTCATTTTGACCTAGAAAAAATAGGAGAGGACTTTTGGGACGGAACGTCGCCGTCTCGAGGCGGAACTTGGGCAGGAGCACTTTTGCCCTCCGGTGGAGCGATTCCGCCGGGGGAACTTCCCTCCCGAAGGGGGAAATCATCATCATCGTCATCACCAACAACTCTCCCATCTTGGGGAGGGCAATCTCCATCTACATCTTCAACAACACCATCTCATCTCAAACCCTAGTTCATCTCTTGTGTTCAATCTTGTTACCGGAACTATAGATTGGTGTTTGTGGGTGAATAGTAGTGTTGATTACATCTTGTAGTTGATTACTATATGGTTTATTTGGTGGAAGATTATATGTTCAGATCCAATATGCTATTTAATACCCCTCTGATCTTGAGCATGATTATCATTTGTGAGTAGTTACTTTTGTTCTTGAGGTCACGGGAGAAATCATGTTGCAAGTAATCATGTGAACTTGATATGTGTTCTATATTTTGATAGTATGTATGTTGTGATTCCCTTGGTGGTGTCATGTGAACGTCGACTACATGACACTTCACCATATTTGGGCCTAAGGGAATGCATTGCGGAGTAGTAAGTAGATGATGGGTTGCGAGAGTGACAGAAGCTTAAACCCCAGTTTATGCGCTATTCCGTAGGGGACCGATTGGATCCAAAAGTTTAATGCTATGGTTAGAATTTATTTTTAATACTTTTCTCGTAGTTGCGGATGCTTGCGAGAGGTTTAATCATAAGTAGGAGGCTTGTTCAAGTAAGAACAGCACCTAAGCACCGGTCCACCCACATATCAAATTGTCAAAGTAGCGAACACAAATCGAATCAACATGGTGAAAGTGACTAGATGAAATTCCTGTGTACCGTCAAGAACGCTTTGCTTATTATAAGAGACCGTTTTGGCCTGTCCTTTGCCTCAAAAGGATTGGGCTACCTTGCTGCACTTTTGTTACTACTATCGTTACTTGCTCGTTACAAATTATCTTGCTATCAAACTACTCTGTTACTTACAATTTCAGCACTTGCAGACATTACCTTGCTGAAAACCACTTGTCATTTCCTTCTGCTCCTCGTTGGGTTTGACACTCTTACTTATCGAAAAGATCTACAATTGATCCCCTATACTTGCGGGTCATCAGGGAGCACCACAAGGCCTGGCGCAGGAGTTACATTTCCCTCTCGAGGCCCACGGGACCGAGCTTCAGCGGCTATTGCACCTGCCTTTGAGTCAATGATATGTGGACCATAAATGCGGCTGGCCCGCATGTCATTCTCATAAAAGCAAAGGGGCAGTGGGACCGAGAGGGGTGAGGCGCAGGTCGGCGGATGTGTGGTGTCATGGGTTCGAGCGGCGTCATGGGAATCGAGTGGGACGAGGCTTGCCTGCTCCCCTCCCATGCTCCGATCCGTACTCCCGCATGTCGAGGTGCTTGTCTGTTGTGACGTGCCGCATGACGTTTACTAGCTCGTGCTCCGGATGAGCTCGGGCGGGAGCCAGCGATCTACCCGGGGCACGTAGTTCGACTTGGGCTCGAGATTCCGACCGCTTGCACCGTCCCGAGGATGTACCACTTAGCGGCGAGGCTGGAATGCTGGATACATATAGGCGTGTGCTCGTGGGCGGGAGCAACCTGCTCAACGGATACCGGTTTGCGAACGTGATGTACTCGATGTACTTGAGCCAGGGAGCCTGGAGCCGTTCCTACCGTCGTACGTTGACGCGCGGCTCAACGGCGTGCGGCCACGGGCCAGCGTAGGTCGGCTACGGGGAAGCGGCATCAGTGTGGTTCGAGATGCCCAGCTGGCCGTTGTCACGGCGGCGTTCGCGACTCACTCGTTCGAGATGAACCAGCCGGTGGTGGCCTGGCCGTGGCGAGGGTGCCACAGATGGACGTCGGGGTGTTACGAGGCGTGGATGGCCACACCGGCGGGTACTACCTGTATTACAGAAGTAGAAGGCAAAGACGGGCCTTTATTTTATTTATTATATTTGTGGCTGAGGAGTGATGCCCGGGACGAAATGTGTCACAGCCGTTGGATGAAAATTGGATGGTGCGGTAGTACGGATCGGAGCATGCAAGCTGCGTCCAATCGCGTGTGGTTGTGGTAGAAACTTGATGGTCGCCGCAGTTCGGCTGGCCCACATGTCATGCAAACAAAGGCAGAGGAGCAGTGGGGACGAGAGGGGTGAGGCGCACGTCGTGGGATGTGGTGCCGTGGGTTGGAGCGGCGTCGTGGGAATCGCGTGTGGTAGTGGTAGAAACGTGATGGTCGCCGTGGTTCAACTTCCATGGACAAGCTGTCATGTCTACTGACACATGCATTGCGGTAGACATGACACATGCATTGCATACCGCTCACTGCAAGGAGTAGTAGTAGAGAAAACTAGGCGGAGAAATATTTCATTATAGTCAAGCGGACCTATATCAATGTACACTTGTTCCAAAGACATGCACACCAGCGAAATAGTTCATCTATATCAATGTACACAGAGAGAAAATATAATTTGTACAAGAGAGGAAATAGTTCATCCATCTATAATGCCCTGCTGCTGGTGCAGCTACTTCTTCTTCTTCTTCTTCTTCTTCTTCTTCTTCTTCTTCTTCTTCTTCTTCTTCTTCTTCTCATTTTCCGTGGGAGACGGCTTTGCAACAAGCTCTTTCGACCTTGCAGCTATCTAGAAACTCACACGGGCATCGAGGGCAGCATATTTTATCCGCTTGTAGGTCAAGGGATAATTTTCCCATCCAGACGACCTTAATCCCAGCGTCTCGTCACCCTTCTCAAGATTTGTTCTGAGCACAGAATTTGCTACGTCGAACATGGATGTTGTTTTTTTATCACAATCGTCTACAGGAATTCTAGCTTGTAGGTCAGCGATGTTTTTCAAGTCAAGGTTGTATGGCGCCAACTTCTCTTTGTCCCCTTCGATGGCTGCCCCACAGAAGTATATGTCCTCCCGAGACATGAAATCGTGGAGCTCACCTGGTATGGAGGGCGCGTGTATGATGTGATACACCAGAACTTCATCTTCGAGGCACAACTGAAGGACGGCGGCGCGTTGGATCTTCCCAGTTGCACGCTCCGTGTACTCTGCGTCGAGACCGACGACCTTCATCTCCACCTTTTGGAGGGAGTTGGATACATTGTTGATCCACTCCCGAACAACCCTTGGGTGGTCGGTGACGGTGGCAACTATGCTCAACGAGCCTTCGATGAGGACATGTTTGACGCTAAAAACCTGCATAGGGATCTCCTTCGCCATTTGGAACCGCTGGACCGGAGGGCTATGGTTTGGAGAATTAGTATTAAGATGGCTAGTCTAACTGAAGAAGATGATTATTTAAAGGGGCTTGGGAATTACTCAAGGAGGATGTGAATCCAGTCCAGTGGGGTTTGAATGCAAATGAAGGAGAGGTGAAGAAGCCGAGGAAAATCAGTTCCCGATGGAGAAGTAAATGGGAGAAGTGGCATGCAGGCAGTTGATTAGATGGCTAGGTAGACCAACCTGCAAAACGAAAAGGCTATGCGGGTAGCGTACTGAGGAGTGGTCCGTGTTTGTGTACGTGCCCATCCTTCTATCGCTACATGTGCTACTGGTTAGTTGAGGTCACTCTTTCGAATCACCGTGGCGGAACATTTTATGATTACTTTTTATTTCTGCACCCCTCCTCACAGGTGGGATCTACGCAAAACCCACTTGGGTGGGCGAACAATACAAACATATCCATCTCTTTGCACACAAAAAATATGTCATAGCTGGTTCGTATTGATATTGGCGCGTGCCTGCGAGACACAACCTTTTCTGGTTAAGGAAAATATGTGGTTATCCTAAAAAAAGAAAAAGCCCTTCTTCGCGCTTCCACATGCACGAGAATTTGGTTCTGCTCGCAATATGGATGCTACCTGGAGGATGAAGTGAACCCAGAGGCATGCTAGCACGGGAGACCTATTTCCGCTATACAGTACTACTCAGTATGTTACTACTAGTAGTAGTACAACTGTGGTACACTTGATGGTCAAAATACTATTATTCATCCTGTCCTCACAGTGAAGTGACAAGACCCTGCGCCCGAGGTGACACCAGTCCAGGCGGCGTGTTCAGGTTACCAAAGTCAGCCTCACCTTGTGCACTATGCAGTCACTGTCACCGCCGCTGTATAGCATGCCTCGCCTCGTCTCCCTCTCCCCTAGCACCACTCCATCTCCATCTCCATCTCATCGGAGATCCTGAGGTCACTCTTCATCATCTCACTGTGCCCCCGCGTACCCTTGCCTCGCTCGCCTCCCCCAGTACCACTATTCCCTCGCTAGCTGCTCCAGCACCGAGAGCCTTATCCCCCATAAATCAAGCCCCCAAAAACTCCACCTTCCAAACTCCACCATGGTCGAACGCGAACTGCGCAACATCCATATGAGCTGCGATTGGAGCAATCTCCCTAGTGACATCCTTGACCTCTGTTGTTCGTGTATGGATATGTTGAGGGCCGTGCGGCTAGTGATGTCTACTACGCAACCTTCTTCTTGTAGACTCGTGTTGGGCCTCCAAGCGCAGAGTTTTGTAGGACAGTAGCAAATTTCCCTCAAGTGGATGACCTAAGGTTTATCAATCAGTGGGAGGCGTAGGATGAAGATGGTCTCTCTCAAACAACCCTGCAACCAAATAACAAAGAGTCTCTTGTGTCCCCAACACACCCAAAATAATGATAAATCTTATAGGTGCACTAGTTCGGCGAAGAGATGGTGATACAAGTGCAATATGGATGGTAGATATAGGTTTTTGTAATCTGAAAATATAAAAACAGCAAGGTAACTAGTAACAAAAGTGAGCGAAAACGGTATTGCAATGCTTCGAAACAAGGCCTAGGGTTCATACTTTCACTAGTGCAAGTTCTCTCAATAATGATAACATAATTAGATAATATAACAATCCCTCAACATGCAACAAAGAGTCACTCCAAAGTCACTAATAGCGGAGAATAAACGAAGAGATTATTGTAGGGTACGAAACCACCTCAAAGTTATTCTTTCTGATCGATCTATTGGGCTATTCCTATAAGTGTCACAAACAGCCCTAGAGGTCGTACTAAAATATTAAGACACACATCAACCAAAACCCTAATGTCACCTAGATACTCCAATGTCACCACAAGTATCTGCGGGTTTGATTATACGATATGCATCACACAATCTTAGATTCATCTATTCAAACCAACACAAAGAACTTCAAAGAGTGCCCCAAAGTTTCTACCGGAGAGTCAAGACGAAAACGTGTGCCAACCCCTATGCATAAGTTCACAAGGTCACAGAACCCGCAAGTTGATCACCAAAACATACATCAAGTGGATCACGTGAATATCCCATTGTCACCACAGATAAACACATGCAAGACATACATCAAGTGTTCTCAAATCCTTAAAGACTCAATCAGATAAGATAACTTCAAAGGGAAAACTCAATTCATTACAAGAAGGTAGAGGGGGAGAAACATCATAAGATCCAACTATAATAGCAAAGCTCGCAGTACAACAAGATCGTGCCAAATCAAGAACACGAGAGAGAGATCAAACACATAGCTACTGGTACATACCCTCAGCCCCGAGGGGGAACTACTCCCTCCTCATCATGGAGAGCGCCGGGATGATGAAGATGGCCACCGGTGATGATTTCCCCCTCCGGCAGGGTGCCAGAACGGGCTCTCGATTGTTTTTTCGTGGCTACAGAGGCTTGCGGTGGCGGAACTCCCGATCTAGGTTTATTTCTGGGGGTTTCTGTATTTATAGGAATTTTTGGCGTCGAGAACAAGTCAGGGGGGGGGTCCACGAGGATCCCACAAGACCAGAGGGGGCGCCCTAGGGGGGGCGCCCTCCACCCTTGTGGAGGACTCATGGCTCTTCTGGACCAACTCCTTTGCTTCGGGGGCTTCTTCTGGTCCATAAAAAATCTCCGTAAATTTTCAGCTCATTTGGACTCCGTTTGATATTCCTTTTCTGCGAAACTCAAAAACAAGGGAAAAAACAGAAACTGGCACTGGGCTCTAGGTTATTAGGTTAGTCCCAAAATTCATATAAAATAGCATATAAATGCATATAAAACATCCAAGATGGATAAATATAATAGCATGGAATAATAAAAAATTATAGATACGTTGGAGACGTATCAAGCATCCCCAAGCTTAATTCCTGCTCGTCCTCAAGTAGGTAAATGATAAAAACAGAATTTTTGATGTGGAATGCTACCTAACATATTTATCCATGTAATTTTCTTTATTGTGGCATGAACGTTCAGATCCATAAGATTCAAAACAAAAGTTTAATATTGACATAAAAACAATAATACTTCAAGCATACTAACAAGGCAATTATGTCTTCTCAAAATAACATGGCCAAAGAAAGCTTATCCCTACAAAATCATATAGTCTGGCTATGCTCCATCTTCATCACACAAAATACTCAAATCATGCACAACCCCGATGACAAGCCAAGCAATTGTTTCATACTTTTGACATTCTCAAACCTTTTCAACTTTCACGCAATACATGGGCATGAGCCATGGACATAGCACTATAGTTGGAATAGAAGGTGGTTGTGGAGAAGACAAAAAGAGGGAGATAGTCTCACATCAACTAGGTGTATCAACGGGCTATGGAGATGCCCATCAATAGATATCAATGTGAGTGAGTAGGGATTGCCATGCAACGGATGCACTAGAGCTATAAGTGTATGAAAGCTCAAAAAGAAAACTAAGTGGGTGTGCATCCAACTTGCTTGCTCATGAAGACCTAGGGCAATTTGAGGAAGCCCATCGTTGGAATATACAAGCCAAGTTCTATAATGAAAAATTCTCACTAGTATATGAAAGTGACAACATTGGAGACTCTCTATCATGAAGATCATGATGCTACTTTGAAGCACAAGTATGGAAAAAGGATAGTAACATTGCCCCTTCTCTCTTTTTCTCTCATTTTTTTCTTTCTAATTTTTTTTCTCTTTTTTCCTTTTTTTTCTTTCCCTTTTTTTTCTTTGGCTTCTTTGGCCTCTTTTTATTTATTTCCTCACATGGGACAATGCTCTAATAGTGAAGATCATCATACTTCTATTTACTTACAACTCAAAAAAATTACAACTCGATACTAGAACAAAATATGACTCTATATGAATGCCTCCGGCGGTGTACCAGGATGTGCAATGAATCAAGAGTGACATGTATGAAAAAATTATGAATGGTGGCTTTGCCACAAATACGATGTCAACTACATGATCATGCAAAGCAATATGACAATGATGATGCGTGTCATAGTAAACGGAACGGTGGAAAGTTGCATGGCAATATATCTCGGAATGGCTATGAAAATGCCATAATAGGTAGGTATGGTGGCTGTTTTGAGGAAGGTATATGGTGGGTGTATGGTACCGGCGAAAGTTGTGCGGTACTAGAGAGGCTAGCAATGGTGGAAGGGTGAGAGTGCGTATAATCCATGGACTCAACATTAGTCATAAAGAACTCACATAGTTATTGCAAAAGTCTATTAGCTATTGAAACAAAGTACTATGCGCATGCCCCTAGGGGGATAGATTGGTAGGAAAATACCATCGCTCGTCCCCGACCGCCACTCATAAGGAAGACAATCAATAAATAAATCATGCTCCAACTTCGTTACATAACGGTTCACCATACGTGCATGCTACGGGAATCACAAACCTCAACACAAGTATTTCTACAATCCACAATTACTCACTAGCATGACTCTAATATCACCATCCTCATATCTCAAAACAATCATAAGGAATCAAACTTCTCATAGTATTCAATGCACTTTATATGAAAGTTTTTATTATATCCCTCTTGGATGCCCATCATATTAGGACTAAATTCATAACCTAAGAAAATTACCATGCTGTTTAAGACTCTCAAAATGAAATAAGTGAAGCATGAGATTTCATCAATTTCTTCAACATAAAACCACCGTCATGCTCTAAAAAGATATAAGTGAAGCACTAGAGCAACTGACAAACTACTCCAAAAAGATATAAGTGAAGATCAATGAGTAGTCAAATAGTTATGCAGCTGTGTGAAGACCCTCTCATCTAAGAATTTCAGATCTTAAGTATTTAATTCAAACATCAAGCAAAACAAAATAAAATGACATTCTAAGAATAGCACACATCATGTGAAGAAGTAAAAACTTAGGCTCAACCGATACTAACCGATAATTCTTGATGAAGAAAGGTGGGATGCCAACCGGGGCATCCCCAAGGTTAGATGCTTGAGACTTCTTGAAATATTAACTAGGGATGCCTTGGGCATCCCCAAGCTTGAGCTTTTGTGTCTCCTTAATTCCTTTTATATCACGGTTTCCCTAAATCTTAAAAACTTCATCCACACAAAACTCAACAAGAAGTCGTGAGATAAGTTAGTATAAATCAAATGCAAAACCTTATCATTCTCTACTGTAACAAATCACTAAAATTATTATTTAACATTGCATACTAAATGCCTCTGCATATTTAATACTCCTATCCTCAAATACAATCATTAAACAAGCAAACATATGCAAACAATGCAAACATAACAGCAATCTGTCAAAACAGGATAGTCTGTAAAGAGTGCAATTGTACTCATACTTTCCGAACTTCAAAAATTCTGAAAAATTAGCACACTGTATAAAATTTATTATTTATAAATTTGTAAAAATTTCATGAATTTATCATGTTCTGAATTTCCATAAGAATTCAGACAATAATAGAAAACTTTCTGTTTTCAAAACAGCAACATATAGACTTGCAAAATAAGCATGGTAAAGGCTAAACTTGACATTTTTTTTAACTAAAAGATGAAAAACATTATTCTAAGTAACAGAAAGCAAATACTAATAAAATGAAATGATGCTCCAAGCAAAACTCATATCATGTGACGAATAAAAATATAGCTCCAAGTGAGGTTACCGATAATGTTGAAGACGAAAGAGGGGATGCCTTCCGGGGCATCCCCAAGCTTAGTTGCTTGAATATTCCTTGAATATTACCTTGGTGTGCCTTGGGCATCCCCAAGCTTAGGGTCTTTTCACTCCTTATTCTCCTCATATCGATATCTCAGCCAAAACTTGAAACCTTCAATCACACAAAACTTAACAGAACTTCGTGAGATGGGTTAGTATGATAAAACAAATCATTCACTTTGGTACTGTCAAGGCAAGATTCAAATTTTTTATCACCTGATACCTACTGTACCCTATAATTTCTACAATTTATATTGAGCAATATAAGCCATAAAAACTAGGAAACAAGCAAACTATGCATCGAAAACTGAATCTGTCAAAAACAGAACAGTCTGTAAAGATCTGAATTAAGCTCATACTTCTGTTAGTCCAAAAATTCTGAAAAATTAGGAAAACGTAGACAATTTTTATGTCAATCAACTTTCAAAATTTCAGAAGTTTTCCACATTCCAGTAAAAGATAGAAATTTTGTACTGGACACAAAAGTTTCTGTTTTTGCAAAGAATCAAGTCAACTATCATCCACACTATCCCAAAGGCTTTACTTGGCACTTTATTGAAACAAAAGCTATAAAACATGATTACTACAGTAACATAATCATGTGAACACACAAAAACAGTAGGGGTAAATGTTGGGTTGTCTCCCAACAAGCTCTTTTCTTTAATGCCTTTCTAAGCTAGGAATGATGATTTCAATGATGCTCACATAAAAGATAAGAATTGAAACATAATGGGAGCATCATGAATAATATGACTAGCACATTTAAGCCTAACCCACTTCCTATGCATAGGAATTTTGTGAGCAAACAACTTATGGGAACAAGAATCAACTAGCATAGGAAGGCAAAACAAGTGCAACTTCAAAACTTTCAACACATAGAGAGGAAACTTGATATTATTGAGATATGTAAAAGCATAAGTTCCTCTCTCATAATAATTTTCAGTAGCATCATGAATGAATTCAACAATATAAATATCACATAAAGCATTCTTTTTATGATGCACAAGCATAGAAATTTTACTACTCTCCACATAAGCAAATTTATTCTCATGAATAGTAGTGGAAGCAAACTCAACAAAATAACTATCATGTGAGGCATAATCCAATTGAAAATTAAAATCATGATGACAAGTTTGATGGTTATCATTATTCTTTATAGCATACATGTCATCACAATAATCATCATAGATAGCAACTTTGTTCTCATAATCAATTGGAACTTCTTCCAAAATAGTGGATTCATCACTAAATAAAGTCATGACCTATCCAAATACACTTTTATCAATATTGTGAAAAGATTCAACACCCTCCAAAATAGTGGGATCAATACTAGCTAGAGTTGACACTCTTCCAAACCCACTTTCATCAATATAATCATCATAAATAGGAAGCATGCTATCATCATAATAAGTATTCTCATCAAAACTTGGGGGATTAAAAATATCATCTTCATCAAACATAGCATCCCCAAGCTTATGGCTTTGCATATCATTATCATCATGGATATTCAAAGAATTCACACTAACAACATTGCAATCATGCTCATCATTCAAAGATTTTATGCCAAACAATTTATAGACTTCTTCTTCTAACACTTGAGCACAATTTTCCTTTCCATCATTTTTACGAAAGATATTAAAAAGATGAAGCATAAGAGGCAACCTCAATTCCATTTTTTAGTTTTCTTTTATAAACTAAACTAGTGATAAAACAAGAAACTAAAAGATTCGATTGCAAGATCTAAAGATATACCTTCAAGCACTCACCTCCCCGGCAAAGGGCGCCAGAAAAGAGCTTGTGTCTACTACACAACCTTCTTCATGTAGACTCGTGTTGGGCCTCCAAGTGCAGAGTTTAGTAGGACAGTAGCAAATTTCCCTCAAGTGGATGACCTAAGGTTTATCAATCCGTGGGAGGCGTAGGATGAATATGGTCTCTCTCAAACTACCCTGCAACCAAATAACAAAGAGTCTCTTGTGTCCCCAACACACCCAATACAATGATAAATTGTATAGGTGCACTAGTTCGGCGAAGAGATGGTGATACAAGTGCAATATGGATGGTAGATATAGGTTTTTGTAATCTGAAAATATAAAAACAGCAAGGTAATTAGTAACAAAAGTGAGCGAAAATGGTATTGCAATGCTTCGAAACAAGGCCTAGGGTTCATACTTTCACTAGTGCAAGTTCTCTCAACAATGATAATATAATTAGATCATATAACAATCCCCCAACGTGCAACAAAGAGTCACTCCAAAGTCACTAATAGCAGAGAATAAACGAAGAGATTATTGTAGGGTACGAAACCACCTCAAAGTTATTCTTTCTGATCGATCTATTGGGCTATTCCTATAAGTGTCACAAACAGCCCTAGAGTTCGTACTAAAATAACACCTTAAGACACACATCAACCAAAACCCTAATGTCACCTAGATACTCCAATGTCACCACAAGCATCCGCGGGTTTGATTATACGATATGCATCACACAATCTCAGATTCATCTATTCAAACCAACACAAAGAACTTCAAAGAGTGCCCCAAAGTTTCTACCGGAGAGTCAAGACGAAAACGTGTGCCAACCCCTATGCATAAGTTCACAAGGTCACAGAACCCGCAAGTTGATCACCAAAACATACATCAAGTGGATCACATGAATATCCCATTGTCACCACAGATAAACACATGCAAGACATACATCAAGTGTTCTCAAATCCTTAAAGACTCAATCAGATAAGATAACTTCAAAGGGAAAACTCAATTCATTACAAGAAGGTAGAGGGGGAGAAACATCATAAGATCCAACTATAATAGCAAAGCTCGCGGTACATCAAGATCGTGCCAAATCAAGAACACGAGAGAGAGAGATCAAACACATAGCTATTGGTACATACCCACAGCCCCGAGGGTGAACTACTCCCTCCTCGTCATGGAGAGCGCCGGGATGATGAAGATGGCCACCGGTGATGATTTCCCCCTCCGACAGGGTGCCGGAACGGGCTCCCGATCGGTTTTTCGTGGCTACAGAGGCTTGCGGCGGCGGAACTCCCGATCTAGGTTTATTTCTGGGGGTTTCTGTATTTATAGGAATTTTTGGTGTCGAGAACAAGTCAGGGGGGTCCACGAGGAGCCCACAAGACCGGAGGGCTCGCCCTAGGGGGGGGGCGCCCTCCACCCTTGTGGAGGCATCGTGGCTCTTCTAGCCCAACTCCTTTGCTTCGGGGGATTCTTCTGGTCCATAAAAAATCTCCGTCAATTTTCAGCTCATTTGGACTCCGTTTGATATTCCTTTTCTGCGAAACTCAAAAACAAGGAAAAAACAGAAACTGGCACTGGGCTCTAGGTTAATAGGTTAGTCCCAAAAATCATATAAAATAGCATATAAATGCATATAAAACATCCAAGATGGATAATATAATAGCATGGAACAATCAAAAATTATAGATACGTTGGAGACGTATCAGCTGGCTGCATGCTCGAGGGACATGCACGCGGCCATCGTCGAAGCGAGGCCTCAGCTTTTCAAGACACCCTGCTTTCTGCTATCTAGTCTAGCGAGATTTGCTCACCATGATACGGAGGCGTACATGATGCCCCTTGACTTCAATCCGACCTCCATTAGCCGAAACTTCTTTGCAGGTATGTAGTGGGTCGCCGTACATCATTTCCCTCGACTTCGATCCAATCACCATCACCCAAAACTTCTTGGCAGGTATGTACTAGGTCAGCATGAACTCCCACTGGATGGCTGCCGTCAGAGAAGACGGGAAAAAGTTGGTGCTCGTGAACTTCCAGACCTCCCATGAGATTATCCTTCCTCCGTTGGAGTATGTAGGGTTTTACCGTCGCGGTCCAAGTCATCTACATTACCACGTCAGTTGGATGGACCTTCTTTTGCAGAAGATTGTAATCTGCCAAGTGCCCATACAATATGCGGATTACGCAGACTTCAAGCTAATTGCTTTGTTCGACCGCGGACTCGCCTATATTTCCGCCGGTGCCTTCTTTAGCTGGAGACGACTCACCTCGCAGTGGATCGTCAAAGCTGATACACACTTCTGTGATGCTATTGAACACAATGGCATCATCTACGTGATCGACAAAGCAGATGGCACCACGTATTGCTGGGACGGCGCGTGTAAGTTGTTTTCGTTTGATTTTAATGATAACGCCATGACACTGTTTGAACTTTTTGTGATGATTGGCATATCCCTGTTTGACCAGAATTTGAGTAGAACTATGGCAATGTATTAGAGATGCTGTAAATCAGCTATATTTGGAATGAATTAATTCATGCGATTGTGACCATGTCATTACAGCCAATTTGTACCCTTGAATAATCAAACGGTTAGGAAGATATGGATATTCTCCTTACTTTATAGTAATCTATATACTACTAAATATGAGTGTGTATCAATAGCCATGTTAGTTTCCTCATTTTCATGATGTAGAAACATGCATCACACTGTTGGTTTCATCTAACCATACATTAGGGAAGTAATTGTGCATATGGAGAACTCTATATTTGGAAGTAGTGAAATCCTGTAATGCTTACCATGTGTACATACCTCTATTCGCCCTTCAGCAATCAATGGCTAGAATAATATCCTCACAAAAAATTTGCCCACAGAACATGAGTATATAACAATGCATGGTCTGTTAGTTTCCTTGAAGAATTTGTTTGTGAGGACAGAACATGATTATATAACATGCATGACATGGTAGTTTCCTGTGAAGAATCGATTGCGAGATAAGATGAGTATAACCATGCATGGCACTTCTATATTTTCGAACCCAGTATACATTTCCCTGTATTTTCCTCTCAGTTCCAACAGGGATAGATCAATGCTATTTCTTGCATTATCCGACTAATACTCTGAACAATGCTGATCTTATATTAACAATGCATGTCCTTTTTGATATGATGCAGTGTCCCTACAGTTACTGCCCTTTGTAATCACACCACCTTTGCCAAAAACAGGGAAGCACAACTGGTTCATCGCTCGATCAGACGACAGCAAAATACTGATGATCATTCGCACACATGAGCCGAAAAAGTTATATTGCAAAAACCCCACTGTGTACAAGCACCGTGAAATACGTGAGTATCTGGACAGTGGCTATTACGTCTATGAGCAGGATACCAGCTTGTTGGGGCCTTCAGGATTTTTGAGTTGGAGGCGGGTAAACAGCCTTGGTTCACACTCTCTGTTTCTCGGACTCAATTATTCGATTAACCAGGAGATCACCGTTGGCAAGGACCTTGATGGCAGAGAGGCTCTGTTTGCTAGGGAAAACTGTGTCTACACGGCGAGCCGTAGGACTTCGGGAGCAGACTCCCCTGATTGTCAATGATACAGCCTACAGCCAAAAGAAGGTGAGAATGACAAAGGCATCTGGATTAACTTCGATCCTTGGATGTCTCGAGTCTGACATGCAGTGATGTGGTTCAAGCCTTCAGGTTGATAGGTAATTCGGCTGTTGCGTCAAAAGGGTGGAGTACTGGTGTCTCCGAATCACTGGTGGCTGAAGCGGGGCTGCAAATTATGATAGTGTTGGATCATCCCTCTTCGAATGACTTGTTGTCTTTGCTGCTTGTTCTGGATGGGTAGTTCTCTCTTTTGTTATGCATATTGATTCCTTGTCATTTGGTCATCCTCGTCTATGTCACTCTTACTATGTAATAGTTGCCTCTATTTAGAATGTCATTCTTGTCTGGATCACGAGAGTCTAAGTGCTGCAGATGGGTGCATTTTGGTGGTGTAGCAAGACTTCTTATGAACTATCATGTCTTGCTGTTTATGTTAGTAGTAGTCACTAGTCAGTGTTTGAATGTTGTATATATCGTTGTTTCGAACTGTTTATTGTCTCGTACTGCTGGTGGGCTAAATGAGGGCATCACCATTCTCCAGTGCTCAGAGTATATCTCCTTTTTTTCAAGTTATAATTTGAGCTCAGTGTCTTTTCGAAGATGTACACTTGTTTGGGCCAGTGAGGTGTCGTTGAATATGGGCCGAGTAGTAACGCAATGCCAAATAGGTCAATTATGACTCTCAGGCCGGGCTCTCAAAAAAATAAAGAAAAAGGACTCTTAGACCGACATGTGGGCGCAACCGCTGTTTTCGTGCGCTTGCGCGCCGAGAGCATATTGGCGCGTGTTCGAAATTCATGCTACCTTTTCATCCCCAATCTCTCGCCCCTCCCACACCTCTGGAATCTTGATTCCTACTCCAGTTCCCCCAAATCCCCCTCCTGTACTCCCTATACTCAAGCGCATCATCATGTCACCAATCAACGCGGATCTCTAAGCCGGAGATCCTGAGGTCCGCCCTGCCTTCGGGCGCTGCGTGCTGTAGCTCAACAGTGGCATGGCGGTGCTTGACGACCAGTTTGCCGGCAAAGTGCTGATGGTAACTATCAACGGTGACCGGCCTCCTGGCTCGCCGGACGACCTTGTCAAAGCTCTTGGCATTGTGCACGGCATCCAAATAAGTGACTTGCTCGTCGAAGTCTGTCCGCCACCGGCTGATTTCTTCGTCAGGTTCCGGACAACTTTGGACTACGGTCGTGTGTTCGAATCTTCCTGGCGTTTGTTCTGCGATGGCGCGCTGGTGAGCTTTGATCGGTGGCACCCAGGATGGGGCTCGGTGCCCTCTGGGCTTCAGTTTTTAACAAATCTTACCTTCCACAGCATGCCTCGACGTGCTAGGAACAGCGAGTCCATGAATGAGCTTATCAACGACCTTGGAGGTGAGCTCGTAAGTATGTTTGTTCCTCCAGACAGTTGGGCTCTGACGGTTATGGCATGGATGAAGAAGCTGTCCACCATACTGAAGGTGATTGGTGTTGAGATACCGGTGCAGGAACCGGGGTTGTACTATTCATCGCCACCAAGGCCGCCGCGGATCATGTTGGGGATGTACATGTATGGAGTGTTCGTGCATGTCGACGAAGCGGTCAATCCATTAATCGAAGTCCTGCCGCCGCCGCTGGTGCCAGGGTCCGTCGACAACGTCCATTATAGGAGTTAACGTCAGACTTTCCCCGTGTTGCTCGGAACGATGGATGGCACAGGGCCTACTCCATCGCGCGGTGGAGGCCATTGCTTCTTTGGGCGAAGAGGCAGGGCTGGCTGCCTGGATGTGCTCTAATTTGAGGTAACAACTGAATCTTCTCAGATACTGGTTAAATCTGAGCTATCGGTGTGAAGCACTGTTGTGCCAGTACATTTGATTGTGACCAGTTCTATTTTTGTACCTGAACTTTTTTAGAAAGGGGTGCACGTCAACTTAATGTGCTAGCAGAACTTATTGTGTTGTCTGTCTGTTTTCTTTGCACAACATTCAAGATATTTCCCCGTCATTGATAAAGATGATGAACCATTATGTACGAGTTCGTTGGTTTCAACTTAGCCCTACCCGTAGCGATCCACTGCTTCCACCCTGATTGTGCCGCCTGTGTGAATTTTTTGTATGCAAGTTCAGTGTGCTATGATGTTCTATATGATTGTGTCAACTATATAAGTTTTTACTGAGCATCAGCAATGCATATGGCTGAAAGATGTATTTACAAGCATCGACCGATGGGTCTCTCTCTCTATCTCTCTCTCACACACACACGCGCACACACACAAGTGAGACCCGTTGAATTATTTCTTCGCTCGTGACAGCTTTTAATTAGGTTCCACTGTACTCTAACTTTTTTCTTAAGTTATTAATTAAGCTCAGTGACTTCAAAAAGTTGTACAGAAACCTTGTTTGGGCCTTTTCACGCGTCGTTGAATGTGGGCTAAGTAGCCATGTAAAGTTGTACTGTACTACACAGGCCTTTTTTGTTGAACATCAGCAATGCAACTGGGCCGATAGTTGTACACAAGATCCTAAAATAAGTGTAGCCTAGCCTATGTTTCTTTTAATAAAATGCACAGCCCAGTTCATTTTTTTATATAGTAAGATTACCAAGCCCAAATTAATTTTTTCATAATATTCGTATCTCAATATTATTTTTTATAATAAATGCTCAGTCTAGACCATCATTGTTTTTTCACCCATCCCAGAAAATGGGTCCATTTCTACTGAAATCAAATGGCTTGTAAATTATCAGAAATGATAAATGTGTTGCATGTACGCAATATTATTTTTCACCCAGCTCAGTAAATAGGTGTATTCGAATAAATAATCAAATACGCTATAAATTATCATAAATAGTAAATCAGCTATTATTATTTTTACCCAGCCCATGAAATAGATTAGTTTTTTAGTCAAAGCCCAGGAAATAGATGTATTGGCAAACAAAATGAAATGGGCTGTAAAACCTAAATAAATGGGTTGCATTCTGCCACAGCTTTCGAAGCTGACTTTGGTGGCCCACTAGACGAAGCCTGCGCAAGGTGTTGTCCATTTAGTGAACAAAACGATTTAATGGTCTAAAACAAAAAGTCAACAAATTATTCTGACATATGTAGTCGTTGGATTGACATCCAACGGCGATCCTGCTTCTTCAATCTCTGATCTAGTTGCTCTTGCTCTAGCCGCCAAAACCATCGCCGGCTAGAGCGCCTGCATCTGCCTCCCGTGGCCGGCTGTGCTGCCCCGCAGACCTCGCCGCCCCACCCTACTCCCAACGGTGGCCAGGTCATACCTGTACTCACCCACACCTTCTGTTATTCTTCGGCAAAGGCATCCTCACCTGGCAGCCGAACCAGTCCCTCGTACTCCCCTCCGCCAGGGACTCTAGTGCCCCTTGTTCCACGACTCCAGATCGTTCCCATCTTAGGCCTCGCCGTCGTCCACCGCCTTGGTGCTCTCGGTGCGGCGTGGTCAACTTGGTCAAGGAACGACTTCCATCGGAAGAGGACTGTACGTGGAGAGGCTGACAGCTGAGTCCACGGCCGCAGCAAGGAAGTGCCTCCTTATTACGCACATAATAATGATTCCTCCACCTGACAGCGGGACCTGCCGGAAGGGCCTCGAAAAAAAGTTCCCCCTGAAAGCTGGGACCCACCAGCTACATCTTCGCACGCAAGGAAGTGCGTCCATATTACGGGCAAAAAAATGATTCTTCCCCCTGATAGCTGGGACCCACCAGCTATATCTTCGCACGCAAGGAAGTGCCTCATTATCCTCCCTGACAGCTGGGACCCACCGGGTCGAACCGTAGGTAGGGTTGTCTGTCTGGTCGCGAACGTGTACGTACATACTGGTCGATCGGTCTCTCTACAGCGATGAACTGTGGGCAAGTAAGGAGATGCACGTGTCATAGTAGAGGCGCGGACGTAGCATGTCACGCAGTCCCGTCTATATATATCATGTACATGTATGTACAGCCACGCTGCAAGAAAGTAAATACGGCTATGTACGTACATAAGGGAGGGGTCTCGAACACGTACTCGCGCATACGTAAGGCCAGGGCTCGTGTACATGGAGAGGCAATGGACGGCAGCGATATCGTCCTGTTCGTCGGCAGCTAACCGGCTGGGTCAGAACGGAGGAAACAGCTTCGTGTTCACCGAGAGCCAAGTGACTGGGTCGGAACGCATCCTGTTCATCGGGAGCGAAGCCACTAGGTCGGAACACGTCTTGTTCATCGGGAGCCAAGCCACTGGGTCAGAACGCATCCTGTTCATCGGCAGCCAAACGGCTTGGACGGAACAGCCGGAACGGGGTCTGGCGTACCGCAAAACGGAGGAAAACAGCCTTCTGTTCGACCGCGTACGGTTGAAACGGGGTCCTGTTCATCGGGAAGGGTCTGGCGTACCGTAGAACGGAGGAAACGGCCTTCTGTTCAAGTGCTTACGGTCGAAACGAGGTGATGTTGATCGGGAGGGGTGTGGCATACCGCAAAACGGAGGAAACGGACTTGTGTTGGGGCACCTACGGTCGAAACGGGATCCTGTTCATCGGGAGGGGTGTGGCGTACTGCAAAACGGGACTCCAAGGGCTACTGTTCATCCACCGTCTACTACCTCACTCCAGCCTCCACGGGCTACTGTTCATCCACCGTCGAATTCCTCCAGCCTCCACCTGCTATTGTTCATCCACCGTCGACTTCCTCCAGCCTCCACGAACTAATGTTCGCCACGGGGTCCTATTCATCCAACCTCCACCGGCTACTGTTCAACCAGCCCTCCACACGGGGTCCTGTTCAACCAGCCCTCCACGGGGTCCTGTTCATCCACCCCCAACTGGCTCGGGTGTGTGGCGGCCTCCTCTCGATTGGGGTCCTGTTCATCCAGCGGCAACGGCCTCTACTGCCACGGGGTCCTGTTCATCCAACCACCACCGAGAACTATTCATCCAGCCCCCAACAACAATCACTGTTCATCCAGAGGCAGCAGGTTGATCGGCTTCGGTTAGCAGTAGTAGCGAAGGAATCGCTCGATCGGGTTCAGTTAACAGCCAGGGATCGATCGATCGCTCAGGTTCAGTAACGCGTAGCCAATGCAATCGCTCGGGTTTAGTAAGCGAACGCCTCGCTCGGGTTCAGTTAGAGCCCAACGCCTCGCACACACGCGCGTACATGTACGAGAGAAACACTCAATCCCTCCGTGCATCGCTCGGCCCCAACCACCCACCGTAACCGGGAACTCCCCGAAATTTTCCTCGCCATCGCTTCTACCATGATTTTTTCCATCATGGACAGCCCAAAGAATGTCATGCAAGTGCGTCCCCGGCCCGCCCACGATGAAAAGCCCATTTTCTATCATGATTTTTTGTCATAGAAGTAGGAGCCCACCACATCTATGATGATACGTGCTTTTGTCACAATTATCATCATAGAAGTGTCATAAGCATGACAAAAAAAATTGTTCGGCCCAAAATGTCACGGACGTGTCTTTTTTTTTGTAGTGTATGTTGTCTTTGATAGTCTGGACTGATAGTAATGTATTGTGCCTTTAGTTGAATAGAGCTACCCCTTTTGGGGCCGAAGCCTTTCCGAACCCTTTCTTGCCGTACCGGCAATACAAGATCATATGGTCCAGCTAGTTCCACTGTCCTGATTTTACTCTTGATGCTTAGGGTTTTCCTCTTTTACCTACCCTACTATGATCTGCGTAGGTGCTTTCTGTCGTACTAGCAGTACTACACCCTTCAAGCTAAACAACACAACAGTCATAATTCCAAAGCTTAGTTGTTCAAATATGATTGTGATATGATACTGATATTAGTTAACAGACACATTTAGTTGGTTAGCTAAAGGTCCCACTTGAGTTTCCAAATGCCTGTCACGACATATAGAGAGACAGCAGGAATTGCATTTCTTTGTCACTTGTTGACTGTACTTTCTTGTCCATACCAAATCTTAGTTGTTATTGTTAGGGAAATATGCAACTTAGTATTATCAGGAGGCAAAAGCCATCATATATACATGTACAGGGGATGCCAAATGCCAGAATGCAAAAGGCCAAAGGCCACAATAAATATAACTCTAACACCCCCCCTCAAAATCATGGTGGATCCACAACACTGAGTTTGGAGAGGTAAAATCCATGTTGCACTCTAGTCTGGGCTTCGTGAAGAAGTCCGCCAGCTATAACTCGGAAGGCACATACTGAAGAGCAATAACATGGCCGTGTACACCAGCGCGCACAAAGAAAGCATCAACACCAATATGCTTGGTAAGCTCATGCTTCACGACGTCCCACGCAATACTGATAACACCCGTACTATCTGACAAGAGTGTAGTAGGTGTAGTAACAGTAACACCAAAATCCTCAAGTAACCAACGTAACCAAGTCACCTCTGCCGTGAGAAGAGCCATAGCTCGCAACTCAGCCTCTGCACTCAAATGAGAAACTGCAGTCTGTTTCTTCGTCTTCCAGGCAATGAGAGAACCACCAAGAAATACACCATAAGCAGAAAGTGAACGGCGATCCGAATGATCACTAGCCCAAGTAGCATCTGAATAGGCCTGGAGCTGTAGCGAGCTGGAATGAGGAAAGAAGAGACGGTGTGAGATCATGCCACGAAGATATCGTAGAACACGAAGAAGGTGACTATAGTGAACCGGAGAGGGAGAAGAAACAAACTAACTCGGGATATGGATAGGATAGTAGATATCCGGACGAGTGACAGCGAGATAGACAAGACTCCCAACAAGATGACGATAATGGGTCGGATCAGACAAGGGCTCACCATCAGAAGCACGAAGGTGAACATTAAGCTCCATAGGAGTCTCAACAGTGTGCTCATCACTAAGAGCCACACGAGCAAGAAAATCCTGGATATATTTTTCTTGGGAAATAAAAAAGCCATCAGAGTTGGAGGAAATCTCAATCCCAAGAAAGTAACGAAGAGGACCAAGATCAGACATAGAAAACTGCTCACTAAGACGGGCCTTGACAAAGGCAATGTACTCAAGATCATCACCAGTGATGATCATGTCATCAACATATAGAAGATGAAGAGTGCGACCACGAGCAGAAATGTGGACAAACAACGCTGGATCATGAACATTGGGCGAAAAACCGGCTGCAGTGACCACCGAGGCAAAACGCTCAAACCAAGCACGGGGGGCTTGCTTAAGGCCATAGAGAGAGCGACGAAGACAACAAACCATGCCATCAGGAACTGAATACCCAGGTGGTGGCTGCATATAAAGTTCCTCACACAACTCACCGTTAAGAAAGGCATTCTTAACGTCAAACTGAGACACGGACCAGTGGCGAACAGAGGCCACGGTGAGAAGTGTGCGAACAGTGGTCATATGGGCAACAGGAGCAAAAGTCTCATCGTAATCACGACCATGCTCCTGCTGAAATCCACGAGCTACAAGACGAGCTTTATAACGCTCAAGAGAACCATCAGACTGAGTCTTAATCTTATAGACCCACTGCTACTTCTTGAGCTTGCATTGGTTTTTCCCTTGAAGAGGAAAGGGTGATGCAGCAAACTAGAGATAAGTATTTCCCTCAGTTTGAGAACCAAGGTATCAATCCAGTAGGAGACAACGCACAAATCACCGAATACCTGCACAAACAATCAAACAACTTGCACCCAACGAGATAAAGTGGTTTCAATCCCTTCACGGTTATTTGCAAAAGTGAGATCTGATAGAGATAGATAATCGATAAAGTAAATATTTTTGGTATTTTTGTTTTATAGATCGGAAAGTAAAAGATTGCAAAATAGTAGATCGGAAACTTGTATAATGAAAAGTAGAAGATTATATGATGGAAAGTAGACCCGGGGGCCATAGGTTTCACTAGAGGCTTCTCTCAAGGTAGAAAATAATACGGTGGGTGAACAAATTACTGCCGAGCAATTGATAGAAAAGCGCAAAGTTATGACGATATCTAAGGCAATGATCATGAATATAGGCATCACGTCCATGTCAAGTAGACCGAAACGATTCTACATCTACTACTATTACTCCACACATCGACTGCTATCCAGCATGCATCTAGAGTATTAAGTTCATAAAGAACGAGTAATGCATTAAGTAAGATGACATGATGTAGAGGAATTAACTCAAGCAATATGGTGAAAACCCCATCTTTTTATCCTTGATGGCAACAATACAATACGTGCCTTGCTGCCCCTACTGTCACTGGGAAAGGACACCACAAGATTGAACCCAAAGCTAAGCACTTCTCCCATTGCAAGAAAAACCAATCTAGTTGGCCAAACCAAACCGATAGTTCGAAGAGAATTACAAAGATATCAAATCATGCATATAAGAATTCAGAGAAGATTCAAATAATATTCATAGATAAGCTGATCATAAATCCACAATTCATCAGATCTCGGCAAACACACCGCAAAAAAGTATTACATCAAATAGATCTCCAAGAACATCGAGGAGAACATGGTATTGAGAATCAAAGAGAGAGAGAGAAGAAGCCATCTAGCTACTAGCTATGGACCCGTAGGTCTGTGGTAAACTACTCACGCTTCATCGGAAGGGCAATGGTGTTGATGTAGAAGCCCTCCATGATCGAATCCCCCTCCGGCACGGTGCCGAAAAAGGTCCCTAGATGGGATCTCACGGGTACAGAAGGTTGCGGCGATGGAAAAGTCTTTTCGTGGATGCCTCTGTTGGTTTGGGGATATATGAGTATATATAGGCGAAAGAACTAGGCCAGGAGGTGCACGAGGGGCCCACAAGGGTGGGGGGCGCGCCCTCCGTCCTTGTGGCCGCCTCGTGGCTCCTCTGACTTCATCTCCAAGTCTCCTGGTTTCCTTCTAGTCCAAGAAAAATCATCACGAAAGTTTTATTCTGTTTGGACTCCGTTTGGTATTCCTTTTCTGCGAAACTCAAAAACAAGGAAAAAAACAGAAACTGGCACTGGGCTCTAGGTTAATAGGTTAGTCCCAAAAATAATATAAAATAGCATATTAATGCATATAAAACATCCAAAACAGATAATATAATAGCATGGAACAATCAAAAATTATAGATACGTTGGAGATGTATCAAGCATCCCCAAGCTTAATTCCTGCTCGTCCTCGAATAGGTAAATGATAAAAACAGAATTTTTGATGTGGAATGCTACCTAACATATTTATCCATGTAATTTTCTTTATTGTGGCATGAATGTTCAGATCCGTAAGATTCAAACCAAAAGTTTAATATTGACATAAAAACAATAATTCTTCAAGCATACTAACAAGGCAATTATGTCTTCTCAAAGTAACATGGCCAAAGAAAGCTTATCCCTACAAAATCATATTGTCTGGCTATGCTCCATCTTCATCTCACAAAATATTCAAATCATGCACAACCCCGATGACAAGCCAAGCAATTGTTTCATACTTCTGATGTTCTCAAACTTTTTCAACTTTCACGCAATACATGAGCGTGAGCCATGGACATAGCACTATAGGTGGAATAGAAGGTGGTTGTGGAGAAGACAAAAAGAGGGAGATAGTCTCACATCAACTAGGCGTATCAACGGGCTATGGAGATGCCCACCAATAGATATCAATGTGAGTGAGTAGGGATTGCCATGCAACGGATGCACTAGAGTTATAAGTGTATGAAAGCTCAAAAAGAAAACTAAGTGGGTGTGCATCCAACTTGCTTGCTCACGAATACCTAGGGCAATTTGAGGAAGCCCATCATTGGAATATACAAGCCAAGTTTTATAATGAAAAATTCCCACTAGTTTATGAAAGTGACAACATAGGAGACTCTCTATCATGAAGATCACGGTGCTACTTTGAAGCACAAGTGTGGTAAAAGGATAGAACATTGCCCCTTCTCTCTTTTCTCTCATTTTTTTTATTTGGGCCTTATTTTTGGCCTCTTTTTTTCGTCCGGAGTCTCATCCCGACTTGTGGGGGAATCATAGTCTCCATCATCCTTTCCTCACATGGGACAATGCTCTAATAATGAAGATCATCACACTTTTATTTACTTACAACTCAAGAATTACAACTCGATACTTAGAACAAAATATGACTCTATATGAATGCCTCCGGTGGTGTACCGAGATGTGCATTGAATCAAGAGTCACATGTATGAAAGAATTATGAACTGTGGCTTTGCCACAAATACGATGTCAACTACATGATCATGCAAAGCAATATGACAATGATGAAGCGTGTCATAATAAACGGAACGGTGGAAAGTTGCATGGCAATATATCTCGGAATGGCTATGGAAATGCCATAATAGGTAGGTATGGTGGCTGTTTTGAGGAAGGTATATGGTGGGTGTATGGTTCCGGTGAAAGTTGCGCGGCACAAGAGAGGCTAGCAATGGTGGAAGGGTGAGAGTGCGTATAATCCATGGACTCAACATTAGTCATAAAGAACCTGCAGAACCTGTCGATGAAGGTGGTTTCTTAGTGCAAAACCTGTCGATGAACCTGCAGAACCTGACTCAGTGCGTATAATCCTGAATGGGTAGAAGGTGGTTTCTCAATGCCAGAAGAGCAGTCACGGAACCTGCAGAACCTGTCGATGAAGAGTCCCAAGCAGCAAGCAGGCATCACAGCTGCGCAATCTCATGCGCAGACAGGGACACGATGGAAAAGGTCGAGGTAGAAACACCTGTCGACGATGAGCAGTCGCCACCACCCATGGAAGCGCACGTAGAGTCGACCGAGAGTAGCGAGTCGACGTAAGGCGGTCACAGCCGCGCACCGAAGCTGCATGAAGAGTCGATCGAGAGTTGCGAGTCGACGTAGAGTCGCATGTGGAAACCACTGGGGGAGTCGACATAGATCGGTCATTGCCGCGCGCAGAAGCTGCGTGAGGAGTCGCCATAGAGTGGTAACCTTCGCGCGCAAAAACCGATGAAGCAGGCGGACAAGCACCAAGTACCGACGGAATGCACATGCGCGAGACGGGATCAATTTAGGGAACACCAATCACCGGAGAGTGAGGAGAGACTATGCCCGATGACAACATAATGTCTTTCTCTTCTTTTTTTTTTCTTCTGTTTCTCTATTTTTTTTACTCACGAGCTAAGGAACCGATCGATCAACTCCCGATGGGATCGACCGAGCGAGGAAACAGACACGCTCGGGGGCTCGGGGCGACCAACGCCACACAAGGGGCCACGGCAGGAAACGCCACACAAGGGGCCACGGCGGGCCGGCAGCGGCCAGACGAGGGCCACGGCCAGGAGGAGTCGCTGCGGGAATACGAGGGAGCTGCCAGATCAATGACGAGGATGGACGGGCGGCTGGCGGTGACAGGCGGACGGGGCCGGCCTGGGAGCGCCGGCCGACGGAGAGCGGCGGGACCTGCGAGAGCCGGCCTCCGGTGGCAGCGGCCTGACCAGGGAGAGCCGAAGGCCGGCGCGCGGCAGCCTGACCTCGAGCGGCTGTTAGAGACGAGGCAGCGGCTGCGGCGGCCTGAACCAAACCCCGACAGAGGGTGGTAGTGGAAGCCGGCGGCAAAGAGCAGAAGGCGGCACGATGGCCAAAACAGGTCAGTGGCGGGCGTCTCGATCTGGGATGCAGGAACTAGCGGTCGGAACCAACGAGGAACGGCGGCTGGGTGCGGAATCAGCGACCTCCTTTGTCTGCTCGAGATCGATCTCGCACGAACGAAGACCGGGGAACGATGGCCAGACAGAATAGAGCAGCGGCAGCAGAGGAAACTGCACGCGCGAGAGGCAACAACCAAGCAGAGGCAGGAGATGATTTGGAGCAGCGCGGCCGGGAAAGGATGATCGCGGTGGTGTGATTGGATCGAGCACGAGTTGCAGCGTGTAAAAAAAAAGAACCTAAAGCTCTGTTACCATGTTAGGGAAATATGCAACTTAGTATTATCAGGGGGCAAAATCCATCATATATACATGTACAGGGGCTGCCAAATGCCAGAATGCAAAAGGCCAAAGGCCATAATAAATATAACTCTAACAGTTATTTCAAAGCAAACATCGGTTGCTAAGTACCCTTTGCGCGGTTTGCAGCTTTAGATCTGCCTTGTCGCTACCATGGTCAACACTATACTCATCATGCTTACGGTTTCCCCATTTTATGATGACCATGATCAGCCTACGTGGTTCATGTCATAATAGCACTGCTCCACCCATCAAGCTAAACAAGCTTAGTTGTTCAAATTCGAATCTGATATGATGCTAATATTAGTAAACTGAGACAGGTTTAATTGGTCAGCTAAATGTTCCTATTTTAGTTTCCAAATGCATGTGAGCCACATATGGAGAGACCGGAAGGAATAGTATTTCTCTATGCACTCTGGTTCATCATGGGTGGGCAACACACGTTGTATTATCTAAAATCTGCTTGCTCTTTGTTATCATGTTCCTCTTCTGTTCTTCTTAATAAGTATATTACTTCATCCGTTCCTAAACTGCCTTGGGTGTGTGCGTGTGTTGTGGTGGCGTGCGTTTGGACCGGGTGTTGTTCATCGTTGCTTTATTTATAAAGCAGGGCGAAATCCTTTTTCGGTAAAACATAAGTCTTTTTAGATATTCCAATAAGAACTACATACGGCTGTATATAGACATATTTTAGAGTGTACATTCACTCATTTTGCTCCGTATGTAGTCCGCATTCGAATCTCTAATATACTTATATTTAGGAACGAAGGGAGTAGTACAGTATGTTCCTTGTCGGGAAGTGGAGCAGGGACATTTGCAGTCGACGGGTCTGTTGGGTCGCTTCAGATGGATGCTTTCAACTATTCTAGATGGTCTACCATAATATCCGAGAAATGCTGGGAGCTATGTCATCTTTGAGAGTCTAGACTGATAGTAACAGTATTGTGCCTTCAGTTGAATAGAGCTGCCCCTTTTGGGGCCGAAGCCTTTCTAGCCGTACCGGCAATACAAGCCCATATGTTCCAGCTAGTTCCACTTTCCTGATTTTACTCGTGATGCTTAGGGTTTTCCCCTTTTATCTACACTACTATGATCTGCGTAGGTGCTTTCTGTCGTACTAGCAGTACTCCACCCTTCAAGCTAAACAACACAACACTCATAATTCCAAAGCTTAGTTGTTCAAATATGATTGTGATATGATACTGATATTAGTTAACAGACACATTTAATTGGTTAGCTAAAGGTCCCACTTGAGTTTCGAAATGCATGTTGCAACATATAGAGAGGCAGCAGGAATTGCATTTCTTTGTCACTTGTTGACTGTACTTTTTTGTCCATACCAAATCTTAGTTGTTATTTCAAAGCAAACATCGGTTGCTAAGTACCCTTTGCGCGGTTTGCAGCTTCAGATCTGCCATGCCACTGCCACGGTCAACACTATACTCATCATGCTTACGTTTCCCCATTTTATGATGACCACGATCAGCCTACGTGATTCGTGTCTTAACAGCACTGCTCCACCCATCAAGCTAAACAAGCTTAGTTGTACAAATTCGAATATGATATTATGCTGATATTAGTAAAACTGAGACATGTTTAATTGGTCAGCTAAATGTTCCTACTTTAGTTTCGAAATGCATGTGAGCCACATATGGAGAGACCAAAAGGAATAGTATTTCTCTTTGTGCTCTGGTACATCATGGGTGGGCAACAGACATTGTATAGAAAGACTTGTAATATCTTCAATCTGCTTGCTCTTCTGCTCTTCTTTAACATGATCCTCTTCTCTTCTTCTTTAATAAGTATGTTCCTTGTTGGGAAGAGTAGCAGAGTCATTTGCGGTCGACTGGTCAGGTCGAGTTGTTCTCCCTTAGTATATTTTGAATCTGTCAGGTCAGGTCGACTTGTTCTTCTTTACTATATGTTGAAGCTGTCATCTGCGAAGTATCATCACTTCTGGAGCTCTCATATTTTGAGTAGTAGGCCACATTATATTAATGCACACACGAAATTACAGCATGCATGGCATCTATCAGCAGAATTGCAGAGATAGCACAAAGGGGTTTACAGGGAGGCAGTATTGGATTAGAATCACTTCTGCATTACAAAGATAACCTCACTTATTTTTATGTTTTCATGCATGTCAGGTATCGAACATGATCAAAATGAATATGAGAATGGGCGCACGAGAGGAATATTGCAGAACAATCCACTGGCTAACAAACTTGGCATGGTGGAGGATGGCCTATCTTATTCACCCATCAAGGTGCTTGCTCTAACTTGGCAAGGTTGTATTGGTCGCACATATTTTGCATAGGACCTCTTGCATTACTTCTACTTTGTTACACCACCATCTACTTAGCTTAAGCATCATATATGAGTATATGCCATACCTATCCATTTTCTGTACCTATTCCATGTGTCATCATACTATGTTTTTCCAGTCAAATGTTGTTCTTTCGTAATAGATGTCCAAAAGGAAGAGGGTGAGTGCAGATCCTCAAGGAGTACAAACTAGGTATTTGGAAAAGGTAGTGATACCTATTAAATCAGATAGACCAGCAGCCACAGAAAACACAAGCCGAACTGTACCACACTTTACCCCTACTCCACTGGCCAAACCCCTATTAGAACTGCAGAGAGCCCAGCGTCAGGTACTGTCTATGATATCAATTCAAAATTTGAACTCCTACATTTCTGCATGTGCCTTACCTTCTCTCTTGTATGAAAACTAAATTCAGATGAATCTCCTTTCTCGAAGGATCATAGGATCTCACAACAATACTGGGCACTGCATTGCTCTTGTCAGTACATCTTGCCTTTGTCAGCATACTTACACTCATTGCTGTTTGATTATGTAGCATCACTGTAAATGTTCGCTTCCTTATCCTCCCTTTGCTCAAAATTATAAGATCTATATTTACTCTTAGATAAATGTAGAATTAACACAATGGTTATGAAGTTTTGGATTGCTCATGTAAGTACCTGTTGTCATGTACTCCCTCCGTACCGAATTAATTGTTGCTCAATTGGATGTATTTAGAACTTAATAGTGCTAGATACATCCATTTGAGCGACAAGTAATAACGGACGGTGGTAGTATTACTGTACTTGCATTGCAAGATAGTTGATTGTCTAGCATTACTCTACATCTTATCTGCCCTGCCCTCCACTTTCAACATTTACTCTTACCAAAATGTTGAATAAAGCCAATGCCACTGCACACGTTGATGTCTGCATTCCTCTTGTCAGTACCTTTTGCCTTGTAACGCTGTACTTAATTAATAGCTATTTGATTATGTATCATCACTCTGCACCTGAGCTTCATTATCCTCTATTTCTTCCAATATTGTTTGATCTATATTTACTCTTTACAAAATGTAGAATAAAGGCAACGCTTATAAAGAAGTTCCTTTTGGGAATTTCTTGAATTATCCTTCCATCGATAAGGAGAAGGGCTTTGTCCAGCCCGTGTTAACATGTAATGTAAGTTCATCCTTCTCAAGCCCTCAAACTTTGTTCTAGTATAGATTTGGATAGGCATCATTTCCTCCACTGCTGTTTACTTTGGTGTTTACATCTGATTGGATGTTTGCAACAACTACCAGTTTTAAATTGTAGTTGTAAAAACATGTTCCTTATGCAGAACAGATCCATTTATTTGCTTATATAATTGTGAAACCTGTTACATGTCTCCTTGTTTTCTTTCAGAGTCATATCTCTTATGCCAGGCAGAACTTTAGGGAAGATAGTGAGCCAAACCATCATGAAGAGAGCGAGATGACCCCAAGGTCATGTCTTGATGAAGACAGTGAGTTGAAGCTACTCACCAACAGCTATGAGACAACCTCTGTGCAGTTGCTGCCTCAATCAGTTCGACTTCTTCAGTCTCAACTTAAAGCGGAAAGGCTTGCTTCAGCTCAGCTCCGACTTGATGTCAATGATGCAAAGAAGACCACAGAGGACAGCCTTGCGGGCTTTGGTGCTATACAGCTAGGGTTAGAGCATCTATCGTTGACGCAACTGAGGTCTCATCAGCTTGTTCTGCTGCTTGCGGTGCACCTCCAGGCCAGGCCTAATGCCTTCTGAAGTGCTCTTAGTTTTGTATATTCTTTTGTCGGCGCGTTTATATGCACTGGTGGCGACCTTTGAAGCCCAGTGTATGTAATCCGCGGTCTCATTGCGCTTTATTATCACCGGTGGTGAACTTTGATGCCTAGTGGATGTAATATGCCATAATTTCTTTATTGTATAGTCTAGGTTTATTCTTAGTCCTATGCTGTAATTTAGGCCAGAAGCTTCAACGGATCTCAATGTTGTTGGTCTTCAGGCCGGCCCGTAACTCGCTACGCTATATATGGGCCGAAACGTGGGCCTATAATCATTTTGGGCCATTAGCAGGTCTAAACGTATAGTTGTTTTCCGCCTTTAACAGGTCGAGGAAAGTTCTGGCCAGCTGGGCCAAAGAATACCATGGGCTTTTAATAGGCTAAAAATTAGATTGGGTTAGCTTTGAGCCGAAAAATTCACGGGCCAACACAGGCCGACACTGTCTTAGGCCCATGTTTGGCCCAAATAGAAAATGAGCCATTAACAGGCCAAAATATATCTCGGCCCCTGTTTGGCCCAATAAAATTATGGGCTTTAAGCAGGCCGGTATCCACGCGGGCCGTAGGCCCAACTGTGACATGGGCCATTATGGGCTGTAAGCAGGCCGGATTCAACGCGGGCATTAATTAGGCCCAACTGTTACACGAGCCATTAACATGCCGATAGGCATGTTGGACTGAAATTTATCCACGAAGAGTATGGGCCGTTAATAGGCCTAAAGTCACTTCGGACAAGAAATAGCCCAGTTTCAGCACGGGCAGTTAAATGGCCTAAAGTGAAACCGGGCCGACAATAGCCCAGAAGCCCCGTGGGCCGCTAACAGGCCGAAACAATTATCAGGCCGAACTGGTAAACAAACATTTAACAGGCTGAAATACAAACCCGGCTTAGAATGGGCCCAAAAGAATAGTGGCCTGTTAACGGGCCAGATCTGATTTGGGCCTTAATTTGACCCAAAACATGCCAGGATGTTAACGGGCCGGCCCACTAGTGTCTGAAAAAATATGGTGGCCTTTAGCTGGGCCGGCCTTTTTACCTTAAATGGGCCACTATTGGGCTGGGCCACGTGTCAACATATCATAGGCGCCTCCCGTCGAATGAGTGGATGCCATCTGTCCCAATGCTGAGCCGACACGTGGTTCCTCTGGCCATTGGGGATTTTACACGTGGAAAATCCCCATTAGTCGGGGCTGTTAATGGGTTATCGGATCCAAACCGGAACCTGATAGCTTAACTGCGACCCGTTATGGTGGATGCCATGTGTCGGTTACCCTTGACGAAAACACGTCCATGACGCGCCATTTATCGTCATGGAAGTGGACACTTCCGTGATGATAATTTTGGTATTGTCACGGAACACTTCTATGACATCACATGTATGACTATCTTGATTCTGTCATAAAATCGTCATGGGTGTACATGCATGACAGAAAATGTGACCTACTGTGACAAACATGTATCATCACGGAAGTGTATTTTTTTTGTAGTGTGAGTGTGCTACCTCTATGGTATAATAATAATAATAATAATAATAATAATAAATAGTTCATATTCATTACCTGAGCTGACAGCATATCAAGGTCAACATATTAACGGTTCTTACATCAACAGAAAACCGGGCATAACTCACAAATTCAGTACACGCGACAGTTCTAAATTGAACGAATTAAGTTGCAGGGTAGGCATAAAAACTAGTCTTACGGCTTAATTCCCATGTACATGGGGGAACTGGGATCATTACGTTGACCCCGATTGAACTTGGGTTTTCTGATGATTTTACACTTCTCTGTTAGAGGGGTGCGTGATCCCTTGGCTGGCAACTTAGCAAATTCATCGTACTCGTCCTCATCGGCAACATCCTCGATACCCAGTACCCTCCTCTTCCCATGCATCACTACATGGCAGTTCTTATGCAAGGGGCCTTCCGCATAGAAAATCTGGGTAGCATCGCCGACAAGAATGAACGGGTCCGCATGATATGCCATCGTTGTCCTGTTAACACAAGTCTTCTCCGCGTGATGTGCACCCGAATAATGCCACCTTAACTTTCACATAGTTAAGCTCCCAAATCTCTTTGATGGTTCCATAGTATACCCTTTTATCAGCTTCATCTACAGTCATGCATTCTATTCGAACAGAGCTGTTCTGATATGAGGTCTTCTCATCATGTTCCTCAGTGTAGAATGTGTAGCCATTTATGTCATATGCTTGGTACGTCAACACCGTAGGTGATGGCTTTTGTGCCAACCACATAGCAATGTCATCAATGGATCCTTGTGCCAAACGATTCTTTAACCATTCGGCGTAGTTCTTAGTGTGCTCCTTCATCTCCACATCTAATGGATACACCATTGGTAAGAAGCTTTGGCGTATCTCCGCCAAGTGTTCTTCGGCATAAGCGCTGAGAACTGGGCTGTTAAGCAGTACCGTCAAATGGGCTTTCTCTGCCAATTCTCCGGGTGCAGCCTTTTGCGTGCCAGCAAGGACCGGCTTACCTTTTAGCCTTCCCTTGTGGCGAGTGTGGGGCAAACCTATAGGTCTTTGTTTCATGTATTCGGTGCAAAACTCAACCACCTCCTCCGCGGTATAACCTTGTAGGATGCTTGCCTCTGGATGGTTTCGGTTCCGACAATAGCGCTTCAGTATTCCCATGAACCGCTCGAAGGGATACATGTTGTGAAGAAATGCAGGACCACAATACTTTATCTCGTCGACAAGGTGCACAGTGAGATGGACCATGACATCAAAGAATGACGGTGGGAAAAACATCTCTAGGTTGGACAATATTCTTGCAATATCCTCTTGCATATGATCCAACTCTTCAGAATGTACAATTTTCTGCCATAGTTGGTTGAAGAAATCATAGAGCTCAATGAGTGTGTTTCTTATATCTTTGTCGATCAGATTCCTGATGGCCACCGGAAAGATTTGTGTCAACATTACGTGGCAATCATGTGACTTCATGTGTCCAAACTTCATTTTACCTGAGCTCACATCCACGAGAGTTCTGATGTTAACAGAGTAGGAAGAGGGTGTCTTAACTAACAACAAATAGGTGAAGAACTTTGTTGCTTCTTTTGTACTGAAATTGTAACTCTGGCGAGCGTGGATGAATTTGTTATCATCTTATGCTTCACTCTTGCGTTTTGATTGATCAGCAAGCATATCGAGCCATGCACCATCACCATCCTTTGTTTTACCTTTAATCTTGAGCAGAGTAACAAGGATGCTTTCACATACGTTCTTCTCTACGTGCATGACATTGATGCAGTGACGTACACGTAGAATCTCCCAGTAAGGTAATTTCCAGAACACCGATTTCTTCTTAAACACTTGACCCTTGGGTGTTTGTTTCACCGTCAAAGCATGCTTCTTGCCAAGCACAACATTAATTTGTTTAGCCATGTTGTGGACCACCACCCCAACATAGGGTCTTGGGCCCACATCTACCTCTGTCGTACCATCAAGTTCAGCTTTCATCTTTCGGTATGGGTGATTTCTCCGTAAGAACCTACGATGACGCAAATACACGGTTTTGTGCGAGTTGAGAAGAAATCTGCTAGCTGTCCTATCCATGCATGTGACACACCCTACATCTCCCTTTGTTTTCTGCCCCGATGTGTTGCCTAATGCCGGCATATCTTGAATGGTGTGCAGCAGCATCACATGTAGATCGAAAATCTCCTTTTTGTAAGCATCATAACATTTTATAGCAGGAGCATCTACCCACACTGTCAGCAGTTCTTCTACCAGTAGCTGAAAGTAAACATTGATGTCATTTTCAGGTTGCTTCGGGCCTTGGATAATCATTGACATCATAATGTATTTTTTCTTCATACACAACCAAGGAGCTAGGTTATATATGCACAGAAGCACCAGCAATGTGCTGTGATTGGTGCTCATATCGCCAAAAGGATTCATCCCGTCAGTACACTCCCCGAGCCTTATACCTCTAGGATCCTTGACAAGGTCTTCAAACTTGTTGTTGATTAATTCCCACTGAGCCCCATCTTTCGGGTGCCTCATATATTTATCCGCAGTTTGCTCATCATGATGCCACCGCAACCTCTTTGCCTCTCTAGGGCAATTTGCAAACAAACGCCTCAACCTTGGAATTAAAGGCAAGTACCAAACAACCTTGAATGGGATTCCTGTCTTGATCTTGTCGTCCAATTTGTACTTGTCCTTTGCTCTCATGCGCTTGTATCATTCATGCTTGCATGTGGGACATGCACGCAAATCTTTTTACTCACCACGGTAAAAAATACAATCATTCACACAAGCGTGTATCTTCTGTACTTCAAGTTCCAATGGGCAAAACTTTTTCTTTGCTTCATTTGTGCTTCTGGGGAGCACATTATCTTCCGGAAGAATTTCTTTGAAAAGACCTAACAACTCTGTGAAGCCCTTGTTTGATAGACCGTTTGCTGCTTTAAATCTGAGAAGCTCCAGGGTGGCACTCAACTTCGAATATTTCTTTTTGCAACCTGGATACAATTCTTTCTTGGAGTCCCATCAATGGTTGGCAGTTCCTTGTACCCAATCATATCCTTTTTTGGGCCCTTGAAATCTGCAATCATAGCAGCAAAATCAGGCATATCAAGATCGTCGTCTATGTCGCCGTCTTGGTTTTCCAGTGGGCGTTTCGGCTTTCTGGTGTTCCATTGGTAGCTTGACGCCTCTGCCCCGATGTTAGATTCAACATCCATGTGACACTGACCGGGGTTTGGCATCTCGCAGCCCTGGGTATATTCATCCATGACCTGCTCTTCACTATGTCTGGTCCAACGTGTATATCCATCCATGAATCCCCGAGAGAGTAAGTGCCACTCGACATCTGCAACTTCACGTGACTCTATATTGGCACAATGAGTACATGGACACAGGATGTAATCCGCATCACCAATTCTCTTCTTTGTACTTTCAGCCAAATTCATGAACTCCGCCATGCCAGTTATAAAATCTAAGCTTCTCCGATTCATCATCCATTCAGATCGTTCCATCTGCACCACACGGAGGGTAATTAAAAACAAAACAACAACATTAATACACGGATTAACTGATGCCCAAAGATGCGTGCATAAATCACAAGGTTTTATTTTCATAATTACTGAGGGTGCTCCATATTGTTATCCAGACGTGCAATGACAAAAATTAATGGCCAGTCAATTTACATGCAGAGTACTACAACACTACCCTTAGGAATTGAATACCTTAATTAAGCCACTCACAAAAACAATACCTTAATTAATTAGCCGCGCGGCCACCTCCACCCAGCAGACAGAGAAGCGCGATGCGGCGGCATGCTGAGATAGCAGGGTCGAGGAGCAAAGCTTAGTGCGGCTGCCACCTGAAGTTCGACCTCCACTATCCCGCCAGCGACCGCGATGGATGTGCTCCAATCAGGCCGCCACCGACCTCGATGGTTGAGCTCCTCCTATCTCCCGTCGTAGACCGAGAATTGACCTCCTATGACGCCGCCACCGCCCACCGACTGAGGATTGACCTCTTATCCAGTAGCCGCTGCCTAGGCCGCCGCCGCCATCTCTATCTGCAGAGCGGCTGTTTTATTTTTTGGCGGATATCCGCAGAGTGGTTGTTTACACGGTATCACTGTAACTCAATTATATGTACAGGGTAGTACATCACATACGGTTATGTCACGACAACCGTGTCTCACCTACATTGTCTTCTCAGACGGTTTGGTGCGGAAATCGTGTGTGAAGTTGTAATACCTAACACAAATGACATGTATAAACAGTGTGCCGTATACAACATATAGTGCCATAAGTAGTTCCCGACCGTTAGCTTATCCCCACAGTTTCCCCATTTCCCCCAAATCCCTAGATAGCCTCCAAATTCCCTCACGTGACGCTGACATTGGGGGAATACGAACAAGTGGTGCTGATGGTTTCCGTGCGGCTGCTCCTGCTCGTATCGCCGCTCTCGGCAGCGCCGCCACGACGGCGGTCTCCGCTGAGCACTTGCCTAAGGTCATCAGAAGGCAGGTGTACTACGGATCCGAATCGTCCTATCAGGTTCCAACTATCCTGATCTTTTTTAGCCTGTCCAAAGTAGCTCCCTGCTGAATCCGTCCTGAATGACCCCCCCCCCCCAGGAAAGCGATCTACCGCCGGATCCGGAGCATGACTCCAGACTCCCGCAACATGAGTTCAACTCCGAGTTTTGCGCCACCGAGAAGTACCAAAATCTGAGTTGTGTGCACGTGCACACTCCCGCTCGACGTGTATGCACGGAGGGATTCGACATTGGCAGGCGGTTTCTCAGTTACCCCTTAGAGGTTAGTGTTAAGTTCATCATTTTACTTGAGTTAATGCCACCGCTCATCCTGGATACTATTTAACATTGGTAGGGATATGAGGCTTGTGCCTTTGTTAACTAGCTAGATGAAGAATGGCATGGCAGGGCTCGGAGTGTTATCACCAAGCTCGCAGAAGATAACGTAAAGCTGAAGAAGAAACTGGCTGATCTGGAGTGTACAATCAGTACGATGAAGCAAGAAAGAATCAATCACAGGCAACAGATGAAAGCAAGAGACAAGAAGGAACTAGGATGTGTAGTTGTGGTTGTCACATTAGCCATGTTCTATGCACTTTTTGCAATGATGATTAGGTGTTTTGTTTAACAGTATTGCTAAAGCACATCTATATGTGCTCTAAGTAATGCACATCTAGGTACTATGCCATTGATGTTACGTGAAGATTCGTGCAGATATTTTCCTTTGCCTTTTTTTCCTTTCCTTTGTAGTTTGATTATTACTAGCTTCATCAATAAGAAGAGCTCAATGTATTGCTTGCCAACTGTCCTACTCCGTTTGTACCGGTACCGGTGCAAAATCCCAAAACTCGTTCCTTGTTTTTGTCCAGAAAAAAGGAATCAGCCAATAGGAGTCCTGCGGCTAGTATACATTCAATGACTTCAGACTACTTAGCATAACATGCATGCAATGGTATTGATTACCAAATTATCATCAAGTTCTCTTGGTTTTCCCCCACCTAGGTCGCCGGTACGGAGGGAGTAGAAGTACTACGAAAAATGCTTGTTTCATATTTGGATGCTCCAACGCGTGTGCGTAATTAATTATCACATTGAGAACTGCGCAACCCCGGGAATTTGGAGCGACTGGGTACAAATAATTGTAGTTGATTATATCAGCGGTTAGATAATACGTCAACCCCCACTTCAATTGGCATTCCTCTTCTCTGCATACCTGAAAGTGCAACTAATCCCCGGGTGGTTTTGGTAATTCATAACAACATATAGCTCATTGAACTAGTATCCATTCAAGTTTAATATTTCAGAAAGTTCAATGATTGGCATGGCATGGACTAGAGATGTGGACCCCTCAAAATGCTAAGGACACATATTGGCAAAAGCTCAAGACTCTTCATTTATATTTTAGTGATCCAAGATCAAATTGAGTCCATAGGAAAGCCAATACTATTAAAAGGGGATGAGGTGTTGCTTAATGGTCTACTTGCTTAAAGTGCTTAGTGATATTGCTCCAGAACCCTCAGCCACTTTCTCATTTCCACATATGTCCAAAACTCCAAGTCAAACTCGGCCCTACCGATTTGATCTATCCGGCGCCACCGAGTTCAGTTGACATAGCCACTGCCAAAAACCCTAAATGATTCTGTCACACCGATACGGATCTCGGTCTCACCGAGATGGCCCTGCAAAAACTCGGTTTCCCTTTGTAACATTTCGGCCTCACCGAAATGAGCGATCGGTCCCACCGAGTTTTCTTAACCAACTCTTTGTTTGCTCTTTGCTGAAATTGGTCTCATCGAGTTCATGCAATCGGCTTCACCGAGATGAGGTTTTGCCCTAGCCCTAGCACATCGGTCCCACCGAGTTGTTCCAGTCGGTCCCACCGAGATTCCTAACGTTCACATTTTGAACTGAATCGGCCTCACCGAGTTCTTCTATTCGGTCTGACCGAGTTGAGTAAAATGTGTGTAATGGTTGGATTTTGTGTGGAGGCTATATATACCCCTCCACCCCCTTCTCCATTGGAGAGAGAGCCATCAGAACGTGCCTACACTTCCACTACTCATTTTCTGAGAGAGAGCCACCTACTCATGTGTTGAGACCAAGATATTCCAATCCTACCACAAGAATCTTGATCTCTAGCCTTCCCCAAGTTGCTTTGCACTCAAATCATCTTTCCACCATAGACAAATCTTTGAGAGAGAGTTGAGTGTTGGGGAGACTATCATTTGAAGCACAAGAGCAAGGAGTTCATCATCAACACACCATTTATTACCTTTTGGAGAGTGGTGTCTCCTAGATTGGTTAGGTGTCACTTGGGAGCCTCCGACAAGATTGTGGAGTTGAACCAAAAAGTTTGTAAGGGCAAGGAGATCGCCTACTTCGTGAAGATCTACCCGAGTGAGGCAAGTCCTTCATGGGTGATGGCCATGGTGGGATAGACAAGGTTGCTTTTTCGTGGACCCTTCATGGGTGGAGCCCTCCGTGGACTCGCGCAGCCGTTACCCTTCGTGGCTTGAAGTATCCATCAACGTGGACGTACGATAGCACCACCTATCGGAACCACGCCAAAAATCTCCGTGTCTACATTGCGTTTGCCTTCTCCAAACCCTTCCCTTTACCTTCATATGCAATGTTTACTTTTCGCTGCTATACTCTTAGAATTGCATGTGTAGGTTGATTGCTTGACTTGTATTAGTTGCTAAAATCTGCCAACAATTAAAATTGGGAAAAGGCTAGATTTTTATTTGGTCAAGTAGTCTAATCACCCCCCCCCCCTCTAGACCTACTTTCGATCCTACAAGTGGTATCAGAGCTTTGGTCTCCATTTGCCTTGATTTCCGTAGCTCTGGTGATCATCGCCTTGGTTTCACAACCTAGGAGAGTATGGCGTCTAGCGAGGGAAATTACCACCGTAGAGGTCCATACTTTGATGGTACTAATTTTGCTAGTTGGAAGCATAAGATGAAAATGCATATTCTTGGTCATAACCCCGCCGTTTCGGCTATTGTGCGTATTGGCTTGCAAGGTGAATACTTCGAGGATGGAAGAGAACCGAATCGTGAAGCGTCCACTGGAAGAATTGAAGATGTTGCAATACAATGCTCAAGCTTGCGATATTCTCTTCAACGGATTGTGCCCCGAAGAATTCAACAAAATCAGCCGCCTTGAGAATGCAAAGGAAATTTGGGATACTTTGGTTGATATGCACGAAGGTACCGAGTCCGTCAAGGAATCCAAATTGGATGTGCTTCAAAGTCAACTTGACAAGTTCAAAATGAAGGATGGTGAAGGAGTCGCTGAGATGTACTCTAGGCTTGCTCTCGTCACAAATGAGATTGCCGTCTTAGGAAGCGAAGAGATGACTGACAAATTCATAATTATGAAGATCCTCAGAGCCTTGGATGGAAAATATGATACCGTGTGCACCTTGATACAAATGATGCCCAACTACAAAGATCTCAAGCCAACGGAAGTCATTGGTAGAATTGTTGCTCATGAGATGTCACTCAAGGATAACGAAGAGCTCCACAACAAGTCAAGTGGTGCTTACAAAGCTTCATGTGATGCTCCTACAACATCAAGTGAGAAACAAGTCTTCACTGAAGAATTGAGCTTAATGGTGAAGAACTTCAACAAAAATAGAAGCAAAGAGAGAAGTTCCAAGTCAAGGTCCTACAATGACAAAAGATCTTCTAGTCGTGATTGGAATTGCTACAATTGTGGAAGACCAAGCACTACTCCAATGAATGTACCGCTCCCTACAAGAAAAGAGAAGATTCACCTAAAAGGAGAATTAAAAGAGATGAATCACCACCAAGAGAGAGGAGTAGAGATGATCGTTATGAACGAAGACCCTCTCGTAGAAGCAAGGATTCGGAAAGGAAGGACAAGTCATCAAAGAGCTACACAAGATGAAGACATCAAACTCACGTTGGTGAATGGGTATCCGGTTCCGACTCTGACAACTACTTCGAGAGAAGTTATCACTCCAACTCCGAATATACTCAAGATGAAGGTGTTGCCGGTCTTGCACTTGTGTCATCCAACTCCTACGACATATTTGACTCACCAAATGAAGGAATTGGAAGTTGCTTCATTGCTAAAGGCCCTAAGGTATCACACCCCGAGTATGTTGATTTCAATAGTGATGAAGATGATTTGCTAGGTGATGTTGATTTACTTGTTGACAACACTAGTGATGAAAACTATGATGAAATTGCTATTAATCATGCTAATCAATATGAAACAAATGACAATGATAAGAAGGAGATTGAGCATCTAACTAAAGAACTAAACACTCTTAAGTTAGCTCAGGAAACTACTTTAGAGGATCATCGAGGGCTTTTAAAGACTCATGAGAAGCTACGCTTCGAGAAACTCAACTTAGAGCAAGAGCATGGGTTCTTAAAAGCAATCAATGATGATCTTCGAAAGAAGAGTTCTTCTTACATTGCCAAGCGTTTACTCTTGTCTACTTATATTCCACAAGTTATATCTAGCAACAAGAGCAAGAAAGATTCTTCTTCTAGTAGTAACAATAACAATGTTAAATCAAATATTGTTGCTTCTAGTAGTTCTCTTGATTCCACTAATGATTCTCTTAGCCAAGTTACACTTGAGCAAGAAAATAGCTTATTGAAGGGAATTATAGAGAAAGGTGTTTACAAGAGCCTTGCCGGAAGTAAGCAATTTGAGGTAATTGTACGCAAGCAAGGAAGGCACCGGAAGAATCAAGGTGTTGGTTTTGAATGAAAGTTCAATGCCAATGGTTGAGTGGGAAGAAGATCAATACCCCAAGACGAAGTTTGTTCCTCAACAAGAGAAGTATGATCCCACTTCTTTCAAGGGAACACAAGCTCAAGATGATCTTCCACCACAAGACCACAAGCTAAAAGGCAAGGACAAGCTTCAAGAAGAGATTGATGCATTTGAAGAAGCTCCTAAGGCAATGGTCAAGTGGGTTCCCCAGACTACATCAAGTTCTACTTCATCAAGCACGACTACAACTCCAAGGATTCCCATCAAGTTGATGTGGATCCCAAAGAATAAGAACTAGAGAGTTCTTGAGGGTGACTCTGCCACCATAATTCACTCATATTCATTTTGGCAAGGACAAGTGCAACCAACTTCCATATCTTGCACTAGTTCAAGGAGTCACAAACCCTCTTGTTGGTAAGACAAGGGACGAGGTAACCTAATGCTTTCATGGACATCATCATATGTGTGCTTCACTCTATGTCTATGGATATCCTTGTATGTTCCTTGTGGGACTAACCCGTGTAGGTATTGAAAGTGCAACTCACTCCAATGGATTGCTCCAAATGATCTACATCAACATTAAGCATCCATATCTTCAACACCTACATGAAGTCATCATCGACAAAACCCAAGGTTAGTTCATCCCTCTAAGGGGCGATATCACATCTAGGGGAGCTTTGCTCTAAGAATTGAGCTAAAGCAACTCTAATGGTGTGAACACAACAATGCTTTATGTAAAAGTGGTAACCCCACTTGTGCTTGAACGATGAGTATGACCTATGATCAAATGTTCTCATTTGACTCCTAAGTCAATATACTCATATATAGATGACCTAGTCATCGTAAATTGCTTGATAGATGCTAGAGTGTTTGTGCATGCTTTGCCACATGTTTTATTTGCCATCTTATTGTGTGAGAATGTGGGTTGCATAATTTTCTCCATTCGAGGACATCCACTTGTTGCTTTGATTGTTTGGTTTTTCTTTTTGCCAAATGGATGGACAAGAATGCCTAAGTACTCCCTCTAGCTATCTATGCTTTTTCTTGTCTCAAA
Organism: Thinopyrum elongatum; assembly: GCA_011799875.1. Classification (NCBI taxonomy): domain Eukaryota; kingdom Viridiplantae; phylum Streptophyta; class Magnoliopsida; order Poales; family Poaceae; genus Thinopyrum; species Thinopyrum elongatum. Next base: position 423,328,689 of record CM022302.1, read on the forward strand.
CTCTATTCATGCTACACCACAAAGTTTGAACAAGTCAAATTCGGACCCTCCGGGTGAGGAGCACTCGGAGCCACCAATCTGTCAAGGGCTTAACTTCCAAAACCTCTTATTGCCTTTCGATCAGACCAACTCACTCCTATTCGGTCTCACCGAATTCATTAAGTTGATCTAGGTTTTCATCTCGGTGCAACCGATTTGAACAATTCGGTCACACCGAGTTGCAACAACTGCTAGCAGTTTTGCATCTCGGTGCCACCGAGTCGTTCCACCCGGTCTCACCGACAATGACTGGGTATATATACTGCGGGTTGAAATTTTGGAAATTTCTTCAAAACACTCGACCGCGCCTCCCAGCACTGCCGCCCCCTTGGTCTCCGGATCATCACCGTCGTCGCCAGCGACCTCCTGCCGCTGGTCTCCACCGCCGTCAACGGAATTCTCACCGCCGTTGCTGCCGTAGCAAATTCGTCGCCAAGTTAGGGTACAGATTTGACCCTTTGTGCTTTCCATAGCTCCAATTCTTGCACAAAGTATAATGCCTATGTTCTTCCCACGCATGAGATTGATCTATCCACCGAAAGAATTCCTTAGAATAGATTTGATGCAAAAACTTAGGGTTAGGTTTCCGCCGAACTCATCTCAGACCGACCGATCTGAGGATCTCGATCACACCGATTGGCCCTGGCCATTGCACAAGTACAACTCGGTCTGACCGAAGTGTACTGATTGGTGCGACCAAAATCACTTTCTCTGTGAAACCCTAGCATCTCGGAGTCACCAAACTGCATTTCGGTCTGACCAAAACTGTGTGTTTAGACTCTGTTAGTGCTTCGGTGTCACCGAGTTTGTCAAATCGGTAGCTCCGAAATGCTTTCTGCAGAAAACTAAAATTAAGTTTTTGTCTCAATATTTTTGGAAAATAAGCTACACTTTGTGATGCTCATCCACTCTATCTATACCCAACTATTCATAGGGTCAGTTTTAGCAATGTCAGAGGGCAGTGATAGTCAGAACAAGTATGAAGAGCAGGTCAACCTCATTGAGGGCACTAGTCCCTCAAGTAGCTATGATGAGGGGAGCAGAAGCACTCCCAGCAACCTGCCTAAGGCAGCAACTAGGACAAGGAAGAACAGAACATCTGAATCTGAGGATGAGGATTTTGTTATTGAGGAGGTGACCTCCAAGAAGAAAGTACTCAAGAAAGAGTATGCATCTGTTGCTGTAACCAAGCCTGCAATGCCCAAGAAAGCTCCTGCTGAGAGAGCTCCAATGTCTAAAGCTAGGCAATCCTCTGTTGCTCAAGACCAAGCAAGATCAACTCAGTTATCTGCTTGAGGCTACAGTGAGAATTGAGAAGGGCTTGGCCACCCTGACTCAAAATCAAGAAAGTCTTGAGAGGATCATTGAGGCTAAATTTCATGATCTAGATGTGAAGGTCACTGAGATACAGACCATTGTGGAGAAGCTCCAAGAAGAAGCTGAGGACAGGGAGAATAGACCTACTACAGATACTTTGCAGAGAGTGCCAAGGGCACAAAGGTTATCAGCAGTGCTAGTTGTCACAGATACCAGGACTACTACTTCAGCACCTGCAGCAACTGCCACGGTTGTACCTCCAGTGTCAACCCCTCCAGCTCCACAGACTTCCTCAGAAGCTTTTGCAGATGCCCTCCTCTCCATGCCATCTATGCACACCAGAGCGACAAGCCAGAAGACCCCTTCAGGAGTTCTCGAAGATCGTGCCTAGAGTGCCGCATAGCACTATACATTTTCAAACTTTTTGGTAACTTGTTGCCAAAGGGGGAGAAAGTGTATAGATCATTAGGCTTCGAGAGAGAGTGTTTTGCCTTTTATTTGCCTCTCTTGCTACTTTCATCATTTGGTTGTTTGATTCCTATGCTACTTTTTGTTATGCTCGTGAGATACTTATGATCATGTATTTGATCATACTATGCCTTAATGTGTGCTTGCATGATTATATCTATGATATCTGTGTGTGATCAATCACCTTTTACCCTTGGTGATGAGTACATGTTATTTAGCTCTTATCATTTTGAGCGCTCCACCAAGATGTATGTGACATGGAAGAGTAACCCATGATCCTAATCGATTGTACATTTGCATTCAAAAGCAAATTTTAAATAGTGCACAAATTTAGGGGGAGCTCTTTCTTATCACATACTTCTCAAAGCGACAATGTATTTCATTCATATTATCATTTGTAGAAGCTTTGATCTATATGTTGTCATCAATTACCAAAAAGGGGGAGATTGAAAGTGCAACTAATCCCCGGGTGGTTTTGGTAATTCATAACAACATATAGCTCATTGAACTAATATCCATTCAAGTTTAATATTTCAGAAATTTCAATGATTGGCATGGCATGGACTAGAGATGTGGACCCCTCAAAATGCTAAGGACACATATTGGCAAAAGCTCAAGACTCTTCATTTATATTTTAGTGATCCAAGATCACATTGAGTCCATAGGAAAGCCAATACTATTAAAAGGAGATGAGGTGTTGCTTAATGGTCTACTTGCTTAAAGTGGTTAGTGATATTGCTCCAAAACCTTCAGCCACTTTCTCATTTCCACATATGTCCAAAACTCCAAGTCAAACTCGGCCCTACCGATTTGATCTATCTGGCGCCACCGAGTTCAGTTGACATAGCCACTACCAGAAACCCTAAATGATTCGGTCACACCGATATGGATCTCGGTCTCATCGAGATGGCCCTGCAAACTCTCTGTTTCCCTTTGTAACATTTCGGTCTCACCGAAATGAGCAATCGGTCCCACCGAGTTTGCTTGACCAACTCTCTGTTTGCTCTTTGCTAAAATCGGTCTCACTGAGTTCATGCAATCGGCTTCACCGAGATGAGGTTTTGCCCTAGCCCTAGCACATCGGTCCCGTCGAGTTGTTCCAGTCGGTCCCACCGAGATTCCTAACGTTCACATTTTGAACTGAATCGGTCTCACCGAGTTCTTCTATTCAATCTGACCGAGTTGAGTCAAATGTGTGTAACGGTTGGATTTTGTGTGGAGGCTATATATACCCCTCCACCCCTTTCTCCATTGGAGAGAGAGCCATCTGAACGTGCCTACACTTCCACTACTCATTTTCTGAGAGAGAACCACCTACTCATGTGTTGAGACCAAGATATTCCAATCCTACCACAAGAATCTTGATCTCTAGCCTTCCCCAAGTTGCTTTCCACTCAAATCATCTTTCCACCATAGCCAAATCTGTGAGAGAGAGTTGAGTGTTGGGGAGACTATCATTTGAAGCACAAGAGCAAGGAGTTCATCATCAACACACCATTTATTACCTTTTGGAGAGTGGTGTCTCCTAGATTGGTTAGGTGTCGCTTGGGAGCCTCCGACAAGATTGTGGAGTTGAACCATGAAGTTTGTAAGGGCAAGGAGATCGCCTACTTCGTGAAGATCTACCCGAGTGTGGCAAGTCCTTCGTGGGCGATGGCCATGATGGGATAGACAAGGTTGCTTCTTCGTGGTCCCTTTATGGGTGGAGCCCTCCGTGGACTCGCGCAGCCGTTACCCTTCGTGGGTTGAAGTCTCCATCAACATGAACGTATGATAGCACCACCTGTTGGAACCATGCCAAAAATCTCCGTGTCTACATTGCGTTTGCCTTCTCCAAACCCTTCCCTTTACCTTCATATGTAATGTTTACTTTCTGCTGCTATACTCTTAGAATTGCATGTGTAGGTTGATTGCTTGACTTGTACTAGTTGCTAAATCTGCCAACAATTAAAATTGGGAAAAGGCTAGATTTTTATTTGGTCAAGTAGTCTAATCACCCCCCTCTATAACTACTTTCGATCCTACAATACCCCGCTTAAGTGTCCACCATCTTCATTGTCCCCGGCAGGCCGCGCTACACACTTGTACACACTCTGCAAGCTCACTTTCTCGCGGTTTTTATACGATCGGAGCCAAGTCGAGCGAAAGTGAGGACGACAGTTCAGCCAGCAATCTGGCACCCAATGATAGGTCAACATCGGATTCATCCCGCTCGTCTTCCATGAGTCCGGCGTCGAGCCCAGACCTCGATTATATATAGATCATGGAAGGGATGCCGCCTCCGGAGTCGTCAGACGACAACCAGACGGACGAGGAGCCATCGGGGGACGAAGAAGAGGACGACGATGATGAGGAGGAGGAATGGTCGAACGAGGAGGAGGACGACGATGACAGCAATGACGATGACGACGGTGGCGACGATGAAAAGCCAACGGTCAGCGGCAGGAAGCGTCCTCGCCAAGACGATGTCACGGGGCCATCCAACAACAACAACAACAACAAGAAGAAGAAGGACTAAATTAAGCAGACTGTATATATCTCTATTTCTGTTCGCTCATATTAATTCGTTATCTCTGTTTATCCTGTCAATCTCATCGCAGACGGTTAGTAATACGTATTCGACAGAGATCTTCTACATTATCGCCCACAAGTTGGTTTCTTGAACTATGTGCCTTGATGAGCACACAATTCACGAAAAAAGACCGTATGAGCTGTCTATAATGATCGCACACAATTCTGATTACCGACCTGTTTGGCGGGTATCACACAATTCTTGTTACGCTGAATTGTTTGTGTTCAACTCGATCATCGCAAATGGTTCATCGGAGCGAACTGTATGCCGTATATCGCACACACCTTGATCTGGCTGCCCGTTTCTTTTGTTCTGTCTCATTGCAAACATTTCGTATGGATCAACCGTATGCCCCGCATCGCACACGCAACTAAAATCTAAACCGTGTTTGATGTATCCTTTATCGCAAATGTTTTGCATCTTTTTTGACATTTTTTTACATCACCGTTTGTGATTAATGCATTGCACACAGTTTTGTCAAAGGGTCTCTGATCGTAGTGTCGCGTTAGCAGCATCCTGTAGTAGTGTTGGTACGTGTGGGTGACTAGTAGTGTTGATTACATCTTGTAGTTGATTACTATATGGTTCATTTGGTGGAAGATTATATGTACAGATCCATTATGCTATTTAATACCCCTCTGGTCTTGAGCATGAATATCATTTGTGAGTAGTTACTTTTGTTCTTGAGGTCACAGGAGAAGTCATGTTGCAACTAATCATGTGAACTTGATATGTGTTCGATATTTTGATGATATCTATGTTGTGATTCCCTTAGTGGTGTCATGTGAACGTCGACTACATGGCACTTCACCATATTTGGGCCTAAGGGAATGCATTGTGGAGTAGTTATTAGATGATGGGTTGCTAGAGTGACAGAAGCTTAAACCCTAGTTTATGCGCTACTTTGTAAGGGACCGATTTGGATCCAAATGTTTAATGATATGGTTAGAATTTATCTTAATACTTTTCTTGTAGTTGCGGATGCTTGCGAGGGGGTTAATCATAAGTGGGAGGTTTGTTCAAGTAAGAACAGCACCCAAGCACTGGTCCACCCACATATCAAATAATCAAGGGCACCCAATTATCAAAGTAGCGAACGCAAATCAAACCAACACGATGAAAGTGGCTAGATGAAATTCCCGTGTACCCTCAAGAACACTTTGCTTATTATAAGAGACCGTTTCGGCCTATCCGTTGCCACAAAAGGATTGGGATACCTTGCTGCACTTTGTTTACCATTATCGTTACTTGTCCGTTACAAATCATCTTGCTCTCAAACTACCTGTTACCGACTATTTCAGTACTTGCAGAAAAGACCTTGCTGAAAACCACTTGTCATTTTCGTCTACTCCTTGTTGGGTTCGACACTCTTACTTCTTGAAAGGACTATGATTGATCCCCTATACTTGTGGGTCATCAAGACTCTTTTCTGGCGCCGTTGCCGGGGAGTGAAGCGCTCTTGGTAAGTGGAAATTGGTAAGGAAAAATTATAACTACGTGCTAAAATTTATTGTCACTTGTTACTATGGAAACCATCCTTTGAGGGGTTTGTTCGGGGTATCTTCACCTCGACCGGAAGCACAATTAGTTGCCCCTCAACCTACTTTACCTATTGAAAATATTGGTTATGAAATTCCTTCGGGTATGATAGAACAACTGCTAGCTAATCCTTGTGCAGCAGACGGAACCGAACATCCTAATATGCATTTGATATATGCGGATGAAATTTGTGGATTATTTAAGCTTGCAGGTTTATCCAGAGATGAAGCTAAGAAGAAGGTTTTCCCTTTATCTTTGAAGGGAAAAGCATTGACATGGTATAGGCTATGCGATGATATTGAATCTTGGAAATGGAATCGATTGAAATTGGAATTTCACCAAAAAATTTATCCTATGCATTTAGTTCATAGTGATCGGAATTATATATATAATTTTTGGCCTCGTGAAGGAGAAAGTATCGCTCTAGCTTGGGGAGGCTTAAGTCAATGTAATATTCATTCCCCAATCATGAGCTCTCTAGAGAAATAATCATTCAGGATTTTTATGCTCGGCTTTCTCGTGATGATCAATCCATGCTCGATACTTCTTGTACTGGTTCTTTTATGAAGGAGACTATTGAATTCAGGTGTGATCTTTTAGAAAGAATTAGATGCAACTCTGAAGATTGGGAACTCGATGAAGGTAAACAGTCAGGTATTAAGCTTGAGTTTGGTTGTGTTAAATCTTTTATGAATACTGATGCTTTTCACAAGTTTAACACTAAATATGGACTTGACTCTGAGATAGTAGCCTCTTTCTATGAATCATTTGCTACTCATGTTGATATCCCTAAGGAGAAGTGGTTCAAATATCATCCCCCTATTAAAGAAGAAATCAAAGAACCGGTAATAGCTAAAGATGAAACTATTATTTACAATGTTGATCCAGTTGTGCCTACTGCCTATATTGAAAAACCACCTTTCCCTGTTAGGATAAAGAAACATGCTAAGGTATCAACTGTGGTTCGCCAAAGTAACATTAAAGCACCTAAACCTCTTGAGCAAATTAAAGTAGAACCTAGTATTGCTATGGTTAAAGATCTCTTGGTAGAAAATATTGATGGGCATGTTATTTACTTCTGTGATGAAGTTGCTAGAATCGCCAAACCTGATGAAAACGATAAACATAGACCTGTTGTTGGCATGACTCTTGTCTCAGTTAAAATAGGAGATCAGTGTTATCATGGTTTATGTGACTTAGGTGCTAGTGTGAGTGCTATTCCTTTTACCTTATACCAAGAAATTATGAATGATATAGCACCCGCTGAAATAGAAGATATAGATGTTACTATTAAATTTGCTAATAGAAACACCATCACACCACTTGGGATTGTTAGAGATGTTGAAGTCTTGTGTGGGAGAATAAAATACCCTACTGATTTTCTAGTTCTTGGTTCCCCACAAGATGACTTTTGTCCCATTATCTTTGGTAGTCCTTTCTTGAACACCGTTAATGCTAAAATAAATTGTGAGAAACGAACTATCGGTGTTAGCTTTGGTGATGAGTCTCATGAATTTAATTTCTCCAAGTTTAGTAGACAATCCCGTAATAAAGAATTACCTAGTAAGGATGAAATAATTGGTCTTTCTTCTATTGCCATGCCTCCTACTGATCCACTAGGGCAATATTTGCTAGACCATGAAAATGGCATGCACTTGCGTGAAAGAAATGAAATAGATAAAATTGTCTTTGAACAACAACCCCCGCTTAAACACAATTTTCCTATTGAAACTCTAGGAGGTCCTCCTCCACCTAAAGGTGATCCTGTGTTTGAATTAAAGCAATTTCCTGACACTTTGAAATATGCTTATCTTGATGAAAAGATGATATATCATGTTATTATTAGTGCTAACCTTTCAGAACATGAAGAAGAAAGATTATTGAAAATTCTGAAGAAGCACCATGCTGCTATTGGATATACTCTTGATGATCTTAAGGGCATTAGTCCCACTCCCTGTCAGCACAAAATTAATATGGAACCTGATGCTAAACCAGTTGTTAATCACCAACGATGATTAAATCCTAAGATGAAAGAAGTAGTGAGAACTGAAATACTAAAACTTCTGGAAGCAGGTATAATCTATCCCATAGCTGATAGTAGATGGGTAAGTCATGTTCATTGTGTCCCTAAGAAGGGAGGTATTACTGTTGTTCTAATGATAAAAATGAACTTATTCCACAAAGAATCGTCACTGGCTATAGAATGGTAATTGACTTTAGAAAATTAAATAAAGCAACTAGAAAAGATCATTACCCTCTGCCTTTTATTGATCAAATGTTGGAAAGATTATCTAAGCACACACACTTTTGCTTTCTTGATGGATACTCTGGCTTTTCTCAAATACCTGTTTCACAACCTGATCAACAGAAAACCACTTTTACTTGCCCTTTTGGAACTTATGCTTATAAACGTATAGCTTTTGGTTTATGCAATGCACCTGCTACCTTTCAAAGATACATGACTGCTATATTCTCTAATTTTTGTGAAAAGATTGTTGAGGTTTTCATGGATGATTTTTCCATTTATGGAACTTCTTTTGATGATTGCTTAAGCAACCTTGATCGATTTTTGCAGAGATGTGAAGAAATTAATCTTGTCTTGAATTGGGAGAAGTGCCACTTTATGGTTAATGAAGGTATTGTTTTGGGGCATAAAATTTCTGAACGAGGTATTGAGGTGGATAAAGCTAAGGTTGATGCCATTGAGAAAATGCCATGTCCTAAATATATTAAAGGTATTCGTAGTTTCCTTGGTCATGCTGGTTTCTATAGGAGGTTTATTAAAGACTTCTCTAAAATTTCTAGGCCTCTTACTAATCGTTTACAAAACGATGTTCCCTTTGTTTTTGATGATGATTGTGTAGAAGCCTTTGAAACACTTAAGAAAGCCTTAACTTCTGCACCTATTGTTCAACCACCTGATTGGAACTTGCCTTTTGAAATTATGTGTGATGCTAGTGTTTATGCTGTTGGTGCTGTTCTAGGACAAAGAGTTGATAAGAAATTAAATGTTATCCATTATGCTAGCAAAACTCTAGACAGTGCCCAAAGAAATTATGCTACTACTGAAAAAGAATTTTTAGCAGTTGTGTTTGCTTGTGATAAATTCAGATCTTACATTGTTGATTCCAAAGTAATTGTTCACACTGATCATGCTGCTATAAAATATCTTATGGAAAATAAAGATGCTAAACCTAGACTCATTAGGTGGGTTCTCTTGCTACAAGAATTTGATTTACATATCACTGACAGGAAAGGAGCTGAGAACCCCATAGCAGATAACTTGTCTAGGTTAGAAAATATTCTTGATGACCCACTACCTATTGATGAAAGTTTTCCTAATGAACAACTAGCTGCAATAAATGTTTCTCATAATACTCCTTGGTATGCTGACTATGCTAATTATATTGCTGCTAAATATATACCACCGAGTTTCACATACCAACAAAAGAAAAAATTATTCTATGATTTAAGACATTACTTTTGGGATGACCCACATCTTTATAAAGGAGTAGATGATATTATTAAACATTGTGTACCTGAGCATGAACAGGAACAAATCCTACGGAAATGTCACTCCGAAGCTTATGGAGGACATCATGCGGGAGATAGAACTGCTCACAAGGTATTGCAAGCTGGTTTTTATTAGCCTACTCTCTTCAAGGATGCCCGTAAGTTTGTTTTATCTTGTGATGAATGTCAAAGAATTGGTAATATTGGTAAGCATCAGGAAATGCCTATGAATTATTCACTGGTTGTTGAACCATTTGATGTGTTGGGGTTTTGATTATATGGGACCTTGTCCTTCCTCTAATGGGTATACACATATTTTGATTGCCGTTGATTATGTTACTAAGTGGGTAGAAGCTATTCCAACTAGTAGTGCTGATCATAACACTTCCATTAAAATGCTTAAAGAAGTTATTTTCCCAAGGTTTGGAGTCCCTATATATTTAATGACTGATGGTGGTTCACACTTTATTCATGGTGCTTTCCATAAAATGCTTGCTTAATGTGATGTTAACCATAGAATTGCTTCACCCTATCATCCTCAATCTAGTGGCCAAGTTGAATTTAGCAATAGAGAAATAAAGTTAATATTACAAAAAACTATCAATAGGTCCCGAAAGAATTGGTCTAAGAAATTAGATGATGCACTTTGGGCCTACAGAGCAACATATAAAAATCCTATGGGTATGTCTCCGTATAAAATGGTTTATGGAAAAGCTTGTCATTTGCCTCTTGAGTTAGAACATAAAGCATATTGGGTAATTAAAGAACTCAACTATGATTTCAAACTTGCCGGTGAAAAGAGATTATTAGATATTAGCTCACTAGATGAATGGAGAACCCAAGCTTATGAAAATGCCAAATTATTCAAAGAAAAAGTTAAAAGATGGCATGACAAAAGAACCCAAAAGCGGGAGTTCAAGGTTGGAGAATATGTTCTTTTGTACAACTCTCATTTTAGATTCTTTGCAGGAAAACTTCTCTCCAATGGGAAGGACCATATATTATAGAGGAGGTTTATTGCTCTGGAGCTATCAAGATTAATAATGCCGAAGGTACTAACCCGAAGGTGGTTAATGGACAAAGAATTAAACACTATATCTCAGGTACGCCTATTAATGTTGAAAGTGATATTATCCAAACCATGACACCGGAAGAACACATAAAGGAAACCTTCCGGAACACTCCAGAATCCTGAAAAAGAGGAGGTACGTGATACGGTAAGTAAACGGACTCCGAAAGATCCGCAAAAATATTTTCTGTTAGTTTTGGAATATTATAAAAATTAGGAAAATAAGAAATAACCACGAAGGCAGCCGAGGAGGGCACGATACACCAGGGCACACCTGCCTTGCCTGGCGTGCCCAGGTGGGTTGTGCCCACCTTGGGAACCTTCCCGACTCCGTTTTCCTCCCGTTTGCTTGTTTCCCAAGATAAAAAAATCTTTATATACCCCCCGAACGTATCGACCGACGTATCGCGGAGAAATCTTCTGTTCTTGTTTCTTGTTGTTTCTCTGTCAGATCCATCGAGTCAGGCAGCATGTCTTCTCCCTCCTCCAACAACATAGAAGAAGATGCTTGGTTGATGAAGATAGAACTGAAAAGAGAGGAAACAAAGGAACCCCTCAAGGAGGACAAGAGCAAGGAAGCTACGGGAGATCAAGCTCAAATAGGAGGGCAGGCCCTGCTGGGAGATGAAGGAGAAGAAGATATCCTTCAACCTTACTACAATCATCTCACCCCTACTGAAATTGAAGCTTTTAGGGCCTTTGAAACGGTTCGTGTCCAAAATAAATATCTCACTCGTGAAAATATTCTGTTGCAAGAGCAAATCATCGCCCTTCGGAGCATCATTCATAGATTGGAGTACCTTCCGAGCCTGAAGTGTGACACCACTACCTCATCACCACCACCATCATCATCTTCCCCACCAAAGGAGACTTGAGTACATGGTATGGGCACTCCCCTTGGCTTTTGCCAAGCTTGGGGGAGATGCCCCAGTATCGTATCACCATCACTTTTATTGCCTTTACCTATCATAGTCCAATCTTTAGTTTTATCATGAAATAGTTGAAATAAAGTTTAGCATGATCTCCTTTTGAGTATGAGTTTCGTGATCCACCTATCTATGTAATTGAGCGAGAGTTATATAATAAAATTTAGTTTGAGTCTTTGCTTCTTTACTTTTATGTTGCAATCAAATAAAAGGAAATAAATGAAAACGATCATGTGCTAATCTTATGGTAAGTAATGACATCTAATGTCGCTTGAAACTGCGTCGGTATTTCCCCAAAGAGGAAGTTATGATGTAGTACAACTACGGTAGGTATTTCCCTGAGTTGTGAAACCAAGGTATCAATCCAGTAGGAGAACCAAGCAACACTATGTAAATGGTACCTGCACACAAAGAACAAATACTTGCAATCCGACGTGTAAGAGGGGTTGTCAATCCCTCCACGGTAAAAAGATAGATAAGTTTGTGGTAGATTGGATAAATAGCTCTCGATAAAATGCGAAATAAAATAAGTAATAAAAAAGTGCAGCAAGGTATTTTTGGGTTTTTGGAATAATAGATCTGAAAATAAAATCAAATAAAAATAGATCTCAAAGCAAATATGATAAAGAATAGACCCGGGGGCCATAGATTTCACTAGTGGCTTCTCTCGAGAAAATAGCGCACGGTGGGTAAACAAATTACTGTTGGGCAATTGATAGAATATCGAATAATTATGACGATATCCAAGGCAATGATCAATATATAGGCATCACATCCAAGATTAGTAGATCGACTCCTGCCTGCATCTACTACTATTACTCCACACATCGATCGCTATCCTGCATGCATCTAGTGTATTAAGTTCATGGAGAAACGGAGTAATGCAATAAGAACGATGACATGATGTAGACGAGATCTATTCATGTAGGTATAGCCCCCATCTTGTTATCCTTAATAGCAATGATACATGCGTGTCTTGCTACCCCTTCTGTCACTAGGAAAGAACACCGCAAGATCAAACCCATCACAAAGCACCTCTTCCCATGGCAAGAAAAATCGATCTAGTTGGCCTAACTAAACCAAAGACTCAAAGAAGAAAACGAGGCTATAAATAATCATGCATATAAGAGATCAAGTAAAACCCAAATAATATTCATGGATATAGATCGGATCATAAACTCAAAGTTCATCGGATCCCAACAAACACATCGCAAAAAATAGTTACATCAAATAGATCTCCAAGAGACCATTGTATTGAGAATCAAAAGAGAGAGAGGAAGCCATCTAGCTGCTGCCTACGGATCCTTAGGTCTATGGTGGACTCTTACGCATCATCAGAGAGGCACCAATGAGGATGATGAACCCCTCCGTGATGGTGTCTAGATTGGATCTCATGGTCCTGCAACTTGCGGCGACTGGAATTGTGTTTCGTTGACTCCTCTGGGATTTCTGGAATATTTGAGAATTTATAGGGTGAAGAGGCTGTCGGCATTCTGTGAACCAGGGTACCCAGACTTGACTGCATGCATCCCACGGCGTGGCACCTTCGACGGCCTGGTACGGCCCACCTCCAAGACCCTCGTGAGGGGCCAAGCCTCGCGAGGCAGACGACGCCAAGACCTCCCGAGTGAGTGGCCTCCCCAGGCTGCCTCCTGAGGAGCAGAGATTCCTATGTAGGTGCCCAAACTTTATGAGGTTGCGGTGACGCAAGCCATGACGACCAAGGCCAGGCGGGCGCCAGCGGGCGCAGAGGAGACCGTTTCCTCTTTGGTGCTAAGGAGGCAAGCGCAGGCGTGGGTTCCCGAGGACTCAGGCAAAGGTTTCCATTCCTGTGTAATGAGACCAAGACCAGCAGGACAGCAGGACGGATGGCATCACCGAACCCACCGCAGCGTCACGCTAGAAGTTTTGCAGGCGAAGACCACCTTTCGTCAGGATAAGATGTACTACTTGTCCCCTTTCAAATTGGCCATTGTGGAATCCCTTCCCGCCTACGTTTTGGGAAGAGGACCAAGGCCACTATAAATATAGGCTAGCCACCACCGTAGAGCATGACGAACCCCCCGGGATCGGATCCTTTCCACCCTCACCAGAGCAGACCTCGCGAGGTAGTTCATCCCTTGTACTTGTTCATCCTCAGCCCCTCGTGAGGCAAATCCACCACAAAGCAGGAGTAGGGTCTTACACCGCAAGGTGGCCCGAACCTGGGTAAACTGCCGTGTTCATCATCTTCCTTGTTCCTCGAGCTAGGCCATAGGGCGACGAGCTGGTTGGCTAGATAGGTTGAGTTCTTCGCACACGCCCCAGAGTTCGAACCTTTCTTGGGTCTACGGAGCCCTGTATCCGACATTTCGCGTGCCAGGTAGGGGCATGTCGAAGCCTCTCTTCCACGGTTCACTCCGCCGCCATTCTGTCGTTCCTATGGCCGACGCTCGCCATGTTCATGCTGAGCGCCGGGCCGCTCGTGTCGGCCAGACGGCTCCCGCAGGCAACGATGCTCCTCGCCACTCTGCCTCCCCGGTGGCTAACGCCGCCACCGACCCTGCTGCTCGTGAATAGCAGGACTCGTCGCTGCCACCGTCCGTGCGGCGCGACGGCCGCACCGCGACCCCATCACCAACTCCGGCCGTGGCATCGTCTTCTCACGTTTGTCACGGGCCGGCGAACACGCAGGCTGTGCTGCTTATGGCGCGTGAGCTTCTGCACTATCGTCCGGCCAACGACCTCTACGACGACTGGCTTGCCCGCATCGCCGAGCTCGTCAACGCCGCCGGTGAGGCCCCTGCACCGTGCCGTTCGCCTCGTCCTCCGCCATCCCTGGCGGGCAACGTGGCTCACGGCGCGCCTCCCACTCCTCCTATGCACGATGCGGACCCCGAGCCTAGGCGTGAGGCACCCCAGCGTGACCCACCACGCAGAGCGCCAGCGCGCGATGAAGAAAGCTGCCAGGTGGTGCAGCGGCCCCAAGGAGAGGCGTGCGCGCTCCCAGTGCCGCCGCGTCAAGACCGCGCGCCGCCAGAGGCGGTGGCACACGGGCGACAAGATCAAGCTCCCCCCATGCGACCGGTACCTGTGAGTGCGGCAGGCTGCCGGGCTTTCACCCCGGAGCTGGGCCGCGTCGTTTGGCCCGGCAAGTTCAAGCCGGATCTGCCTCCACGCTACGACGGCACCCCCGACCCCGCTGAGTTCCTCCAGCTCTACGAGCTGAGCATCGAGGCGGTGAACGGCAACGACAAGGTCATGGCGAACTGGTTCCCCATGGCCCTCAAGGATGGCGCGCGTTCTTGGCTCCTGAACCTCCCGGTGGGGTCGATCTCTTCCTGGGACAAGGTACGTGAGCGCTTCATCGCCAACTTCCAGGGCACTCGGCGGCGGTCGAGAACTCAGATGGCGAGGGTGCCATCCTGCCTCCTGAGGCTATCCCAAGAAGAAGGTGCAGCTCCTCCTAAAGGGCCGTCAGGAGGCTGGGGCGCCCGACGGTCGTGCCTCAGGCCCCGAGCCCTCTGCCGGGGCGTCTTTCCCACTCGCATAAGAAGGCGCGCCCGGCGCCCCTATCGGGACCGGCTCGGGGGCTCTCATCTGGAGGGCCTCTGACCCGACCAGCGTCACGAGGGAGGCGTTCAACCACCACATGGGGGCGTGCTTCGACACGCGCCTCCATGAGCAAGGCACAAGGCGCGGGGCGCCAGGCGCTCAGGAGTTCATCACCAAGGCAATCGAGGAGCTTCGGGATGCGCGAGCCATGCGTGGCGAGCATCGCCCCACGCCATCCAGTGCAGCTGCAGCCCGTGACATGGGTGGCGAACTGCGCGTCCGCGTCAACATCCCAGGCCTCAACAGGGGTGCTTCGCAGGACCTCTTCTGGCCATCCCGCGTCAGCCGGAGCGGGGGCTACCCCTGCAGCTACGTACGCATGCCGTTCGGCCTGCTGAACGTGGCCACCTCGTACCAGTGCCTCATGCAGGGAGCCTTGGCGGCTCATGAGGCCAGGCGCAAGGCGGTCCTGATCGAGGAGGTGACGGACCCTCGCGAGCCCCCCGGACCTTCGGAGCCTCCCGGGGCTTAGGAGCCGGTCGGCTCATGAGGAGCGATCTCTACAGTACGCGTCTTCAGCTACTTCAACGCTTCTACAACGATGGTGCCAGGTGACTTTTTGGTTTGTTCAACTGAGGGCGCCCCTCGGGCTGCATCATCCTTTGGCAGAACTGGCTTTGCCTTTGGCAGAACTGGCTTTGCCTAAGTATCTCAACTGCCTGTCCGATGCTTCATCACTATGATGTCATTGCGCCCTCGTGAATCCGCCCGCGACCGCCTCATGATTAAGGACTGGCACGGCGTGTGTGCTCGGGTTCATCCCTGCAGCGTCGACAAACCCAAGCGACCGAGCTCTGTCCTGCGGGGCAGCTCCTATGCGCGTCACCTCCCGTGGTCCTTGGTACCTTGTTCTCGCATGAGCTAATCGCGTGTGGGCAAGTGCGGGTGCATGGCCCGGTTCGTACAACCGTAGTTCGGCGCTTCGCCGCAGCGGGAGCCGTGCGCCGACTGTTTTTCCGTGGGAACGTTGCATGAGAAGACTTGGCATGGCGTCTGTGCTCGGGTCCGTCCCTGCAGCGTCGATAAAACCAATGGCTGAGCTCTGTCTGGCGGGCCGGCCCCGTTCACGTCACCTCCTAGGGTCATTGGTGTCTGGCCTTCTCATGCGAAAACCTCCGGAGGGGCATTCGGCGCAGGACCCCCCATCGCCCCGCAGGTTTCTTACGCGCGCCCCGCGCTGCAAAAATCAGGTGCAACCCGCCATGAGATAGGGCCTCGTGAGTCCCGCGCTGTCTCACGAGTGCCCAGATACACCTCCTCCAGTTGTGCCGTGCTAGCCATGCGTACGAACGGGAATGTACATGCCCCGGAGTCTCCCCCAGCGGGAACTCCCACCCATGTACCAGTGGAAGCCCCATGCTCTGCGCTGGTGAATAAACAACTGAGGGCGCCCTCGCGGCCGCACCAACCTCAGGATAGCCTCTCGGCTCTACGATCGGCAACACCCCACAGCTTCCCCCTCGGGAGGATCGCGCGAGGGGGCTGGACACGGGGGTTGTGCTCAGGCCCCGCCTGGCACACACTACCCTACCAGGTCCAGGTACCTGGTCTTCTCGCGTTCCCCCCAGGTGAAAGCTGGTGGTCAAAGGTATGAGGGCTGCTCGCACGTCAAGGGGGACCTCCTGAGCATCGCGACTCAGGGGCCTCACTAGTCACGTAGCCCCTCGCCCCTTGGTGTCGTCCTGGTGATCCGGACGCCCCAACGTTGGTCGAGGTATGCGCGGGGTTGGGCCCTGCCGACGCAGAGCGCGAAGTCCTACACCCCGGTGTCCATGTTTCCTTCATGAGGGTTGCTCGCACATCAAGGGCGACCTCCTGAGCATCGCGACTCAAGGGCCTCACTAGTCGCGTAGCCCCTCGCCCCTTGGTGTCGTCCTGGTGATCCGGACGCCCCAACGGCGGTCGAGGTATGCGCGGGGCTGGGCCCTACCGACACAGAGCACAAAAGCAAGCACGAAGGAAACTTGGCGCAATAAGGAAACCACGGGGTCCTAATAATTATTACAAGCACAGATTGTTCCACAAGCTTAAACAGAAGTCTTACGCCTCCATGAGGCATGGTAAATGTTGCAGGGTCAAACTAAGAAGGAACGCCACTGCCGCCACCCGCCCCGCTCGTTGGAAGCCCCTCGTCGACAACGCTGCCACCATCCTCACCGCTTTCGACTTCTGCTGCTGGAGCCTCAGAGATGGGAACCTCCGGAGGCAGGATCATGAGCAGCTTCGCCAACACCTCGCCACCGCGGAAGCATACCGTGCTACGTGCCATGGGGCGCAACCCCTCCTAGGTACCCCCTCGGAGCCAGCCACTCTTTTCTCGCGCAAGTCGCTTGCACGTTAAAGGAGGGCCCTTGAGCACCACGCCCCAGGGGCTCCTACCGGCCCTTGAGCCTTCACCCCCTGGCCTTGACCACGGCATCGCAACCTGGCATACCAGCGGCGGCCGAGCCTCGCTCAAGAGCCGGGTCCCGAGGACGTAGAGCACCCTGACGAGCGGGAGAGATGGAGTTGGTAGGAGCCCCGTGAGGGGGGCCATCAGGAGAAGGGCGCAGCCTAACATCGCACAAGAAGCTCGCCCTGGCGACAAGGAAACCACCGCAGGCTCGCCAAGATAAGTTGCTTCGCACACCCGGGCGCGAACCCCATAATCGGCGTTTCTTCTCTCGTGATTTTGCTCGGGCAAGGGAACTCCCCTTTTAGTCCTTCGGGAGCCGCTTGCGCGCCAAAGGGGACCTCCTGAGCATCGCGCCTCGGGGGCTCTTACCGGACCTCGGGCCGCTCACCTCCTGGCCTTGACCATGGCATCGCGACCTGGCATACCAGTGACGGCCTGGGGACTGGGTCCTATCGGCGTAGAGCACTAAGCTACCGCAAGAATAAAAAGGGGGAACCGTGCCCAAGCGAGAGATGCAAACACAACATAAGTTGGGGACGCTAACATTAAGGCAAAAGTGTCATGATCTTCACACACCCCCGCGGGGCCCTTCATGACTTTTGTGTAGGAATGAAACGAAAGGAAAGGACCTCCTGAGGATCGCGACCCAGGCAGTGTCGCCCATGACGCCTGGCCGGCGCCATTTCTCCCTCAAGCCCGAGCCCGGCGGTGCGGCGGCTCCTAGCTATCGTCGTCTGTCGGATTCAGGGATCCACAGACCCAAGAAAGGTTCGAACTCTGGGGCGCGTGCGAAGAACTCAATCTCCCTAGCCTGCCGACTCGTCGATCTCACCACCTAGCTCGATGAACAGGAAAGGAAAGGGACTCAGCAGTTTACCCAGGTTCGGGCCACCTTGCGGTGTAAAACCCTATTCCTGCTTTGTGGTGGATTGGCCTCGAGGTGGGCTGAGGATGAACTAGTACAGAGGGAGAACAACCTCAAGAGGAGTGTTCTTGTGCTGGTGTGAGCTGGTGAGGATCATCTCGTCCCCCCCTTCTATGGTGGTGGCCTAGCTATATTTATAGTGGCCTCGGTCCTCTTCCCCAAAATGAAGGCGGGAAGGGATCCCACAATGGCCAAGTTCGAAGGGAGACAAGTAGTACATCTTATCCTGACGAAAGGTGGTCATCGCCTGCAAAGCTTCTGGTCGTGACGTTGTGGTGGGCTCGGCGATGACCTCCGTCCTGCCGTCCTGGTCTTGTAGCACGGGAATGGAAACCTTTGGCTGATTCCTTGGGACTCTGCGTCTGCGCTTGCTTCCTTAGCACCAAAGAGGAAACCTGCTGTACTGCGCCCGCTGGCGTCCGCCTGGCCTTGGTCGTCATGGCTTGCATCATCTGAACCTCACGAGGTGGGGCTTGCATGGAAATCTCTGCTCCTCAGGAGCCATCCTGGGGAAGCCGCTCCCTCCGAAGGTCTTGGCGTCGTCCGCCTCGCGAGGCTCGGCCCCTCGCAAGGGTCTTGTGTTGTTGATGCTGGAGAAGGGCCGTACCAGGGCGCTGATGAAGCCACACTGTGGGCCGCAGGCAGGCAAGTCTAGGTACCCCAGTTCCCAGAACGCCGACAGTAGCCCTCGGGCCCAAGGCGCGCTCGGACTTGGCTTCGAGGTGAAGCCAAAGGGCAAGGGCGAAGCGCCGCGGGCCCTAACCACCTGCGGACCCGGTCGATGCATGGCGCTTGATGGGACGTGGGCATCTCCGCTTCCCCATGCTGCCTCGGCAACCGTCCGACTTGACAATAACCTGCTGCATGCAAAAAGATCATCATTACCGGAGATCGTGGAGGCCGGCGGTTGGCCTCCCTTTGGCTATAAATGGGAGGAGGGGTGGAGCCCCCTGCTCATCTCCGTCTTCCCGCTGCTTGCTTCTTCTTCCTTCTGGCCTCGCCGTCTTGACGAAGCGTCCATGGCGTCAATAAGGAGGTTTTCCGCGTCGGAGAAGGGAAAAGCCCCTCGGGAGGAGCCCGGGCCACTCCTGCCGAAGAAGAGGCTCGGCCGCTCCCGCAACGCCGGCGAAGGGGCCGAGGTGACGCGGCCTTGGCACGAGCGGGCTCTACCGGGCTTCCCGATCCCTATGTACGCCCACGCGCAGGGCCCTGTGCTTGGAGACAGCGCCTAGCGCCGCGTGGGCCAGGGTCATGGAGGAGGATAGGCGACGGCTGCTCGGCCTTCTGGCTTGCGAACTCATGCCGAAGGTACGTCACGCGAGTTCGTGGTGTGGATGGCAATGCCGCCACGCACGTGGATCCGGCCCCCGCGGTCCTTCGCGGAGGAGATACCGCCAAGGGGGCCCGTTGAGCTGTGGCTGCAACACGCCAGGTGCTGCAGCCAAGCTACCAAAGCGGAGGTCGAGGTCGTCCGCCCTAGCGAAGTCTTCATGACCCAAGGATGGGGCGAGGTCGCCCGCGCCTGCTGCCCGGAGGGGGCCCTCGCCATCCACCTTGGATACGACAGAGCCCCCACGATTTTCTTCAAGGTCTTCGGCGAAGACGGCCGGCGCCTGGAGTACTGCTCCGGAGGAGGCGATCCACACGGCGTGGCCACGGGCGCTGAACTTGCCCTTGGCCTTGCCAGCAGCTCCTCTGGTGATAGCAGCTCTCCAGAATCCAGCGACTCTCCAGAGTCCAGCGACGACAACTGCTACGAGCCACCGAGCTCTCGCCGCGCGCGGAGCGCGGCAGCGCGTCGACTCGGCGCCGTCGGTGACGTCCTGAGGCCGGGGTTCTCCGAAGTCCCTTCTTTTGTTTTTCCTACACAAAACTGTGACGAGCCCCGTGGGGGCATGTAAGAACTGTAATGCTTTTGCCTTAGTGTTATTGTTCCTAGTTCGATGCTGCGATCGCGTATCTCGTTTTGGCATGGTGCTCCCTTTCATTCTCGCAGTAGCTTTAGCGCTCTACGCTGACAGGACTCAGTCCCCAGGCGGCTCCAGCCGTCGCTGGTATGCCAGGTCACGATGCACTGGTCAAGGCCAGGAGGTGGGCGGCCCGAGGTCTGGTAAGAGCCCCTGAGGCGCGATGCTAAGGAGGTCCCCTTTAGCGCGCAAGCAGCCCCAAACGGCCTTGCCCGAGCGAGATTGCGAAAATCAAAATACTGGGTCGTGAGATTTACGCCGACATGTATGTGGTGACTTATCTTGGCAGGCCCACAGCGCTTCCTCCACACGATGCCTGACTGCGTCCTGGTGGTGGCGGTTCTAGGCAGGGCTAACGCCGGTCCCCTTTTTCTTGCTCATCTGGATGCTCTACGTTCTCGGGTCCCAGCCCTCGAGTGAGGTTCAGCCGCCGCTGGTATGCCAGGTCGCGATGCCATGGTCAAGGCCAGGGGGTGAGGGCTCGAGAGCCAGTAGGAGTCCCTGAGGCGCGATGCTCAGGAACCCCCCCCTTTAACGTGCAAGCGAATTGCGTGAAAAAGGAGTGGCCTGCGAGAGCCGCTCGTAGTCTGGTTCCGGAGGTTCCTGCGAGTTAGTACACATAGCCGCGCTTGCCGCCCAGCCGTTGATCTTTCCACAGGAAGACGAAGGCACTGAGGATCCGGTGAGGTGACGTGCGCGGGGCGGGCCGCGAGCCAGAGCTTGATCTCTCAGGTTTATCAGCGCTGCAGGGACGGACCCGAGAACAGGCACTGTGCCAGCAGCCCCCGTGGCGGGATGAGCAATAGGTGGGTTCGCAACGCGCGGAGGCCACGAAGGGGCGACAGGACACCAGGCAGGTAGGTGATAATCATAAAGCAACTCATGAAGAGGTAAGTCCAGCTCTGATAGATGCAAAGAACGATACATGCCATTGGGACGGACCCACACAGCTTGGGGATAATGCAGCCTGAGGGGCGCCCCCAACTGAACAAACCAAAAAATGTCACCTGGCACCGTTGCTGAAGAAGTATTAGAGTAGCTGAAGACGCGAGCCGCAGAAGTCGTTCCTCACGAGCCGTCCAGGTCCTGAGCCTCGTGAGGCCCCGGGGGCCCGTGGGGCTCGCGAGGGTCTGGCGCCTCCTCCGACAGGATCGCCTTGTGCCTGGCCTCGTGAGCCGCCAGGACGCTTCGCATGTGGCGCTAGCGCGTGGCAGCCTGGTTCAGCAAACCGAAAGGCATGCGAACATAGCTGTGAGGGGGGCCCTCGCACCGGCCCACGTGGGACGGCCAGTAGAGCTCCTGAGATGTGGCCCGGTTGAGCCCTGGGATGTTGATGCAGACACACAGCCCGCTGCCCTCGTCATGGGAGGGAGCTGCGCCTGGTGGTGCAGGGCGACGCTCGCCTCGCATGGTCCTCGCCTCCTGAAGATCCTCGATCGCCTTGGTGATGAACTCCCGAGCGCCTGGCGCCTCGCGCCCTGCGCTCTTCTCACGGAAATACGCGTTGAAGCACGCCTCCACATGGTGCCCGAACGCCTCCCTCGTGATGCTGGCCAGGTCTGAGGCCCTCCAGAGGAGAGCCCCCGAGCCCAGCCTGAGAGGGGTGCCGGGCGCGCCTTCCTATGCGAGAGGGGAAGGCGCCCCGTCAGTGGGCGCAAGTCCTGAGGCACGGTCATCGGGCGCCCCATCCTCCTGGGGTCCCGGGCGAAGCAGCTACTTCTTCTTCTTGGGAACAGCATCGGGAGGGTAGGCGGCGCCCTCATCATCTGGGTTCTCGACCGCTGCAGCCTAGTAGGCACACTCGAGGGAGCACACCGCATCCTTCTTGTCGCAGGCGACCGTGATGATGCCGCCGTTCCCTGGCTTCTTGAGTACATTGTAGCCATGGTGAGTGGCGGCCATGAACTTGGCCAGGGCTGGATACCCGAGGATGGCGTTGTACAGGAGGCGGATGTGGGCGACGTCAAAGTCGATGAGCTCAGTGCGGTAGTTGTCG
The DNA here is from genome assembly GCA_011799875.1 of Thinopyrum elongatum. Lineage (NCBI taxonomy): Eukaryota > Viridiplantae > Streptophyta > Magnoliopsida > Poales > Poaceae > Thinopyrum > Thinopyrum elongatum. Next base: position 423,351,009 of record CM022302.1, read on the forward strand.
CTCTTGCCGAAGGTGACAGTGAGGCGGATTTGCCCTATCGGGGTGGTGGAGGAGGCGCACCATGGGCCACGTCACCTGCAAGAGGTGGCTGGGGAGGCAGCGAGCGAGATGGAGCAGGGGTCTCTCCGGCGGCGCTGACGAGCTCGGCGATGCGGTCCAGCCAGTCTTCGTAGAGGTCGTCGGTCGGGCGATAGCGCAGAAGCTCGCGCGCCATGAGCAACGCGGCCTGCGTGTTCGCCGGGCCGCGACTGGCATGGGAGGACGAAGCAGCCGCCGGAGTCAGCGACGGGGTGGCGGTGCGCCCGTCGTGCCGTACAGAGGGATGCAGCGACGAAGCCTGCCGCTCGTGGGCTGCGGGGCCGGTGGCAGCGTTTGCCGCAGGCGACGGGGAACGGCGGGGGACGCCGTTGCCCGCAGGTGCGGTCTAGGCGACACGGGCGGCGAGAGCAGCCCGGCGCTCAGCGCGAACTCGACGAGCGTCGGCCATGGGAACGGTGGAACGGCGCCGAATCGGTCGGCGGAAGAGAGGCTCGGACGCACCCCTACCTGGCGCGCCAAACGTCGGATTCAGGGCTCCGTTGACCCAAGAAAGGTTCGAACTCTGGGGTGCGTGCGAAGAACTCAATCTCTCCAGCCTGCCGACTCGTCGATCTCACCGCCTAGCTCGATGAACAGGAAAGGAAAGTGACCCAGCAGTTTACCTAGGTTCGGGCCACCTTGCGGTGTAAAACCCTACTCCTGCTTTGTGGTAGATTGGCCTCGAGGTGGGCTGAGGATAAACTAGTACAGAGGGAGAACAACCTCAGGAGGAGTGTTCTTGTGCTGGTGTGAGCTGGTGAGGATCATCTCGTCCCCCCCTTCTATGGTGGTGGCCTAGCTATATTTATAGTGGCCTCGGTCCTCTTCCCCCAAAATGAAGGCGGGAAGGGATCCCACAACGGCCAAGTTTGAAGGGAGACAAGTAGTACATCTTATCCTGACGAAAGGTGGTCTTTGCCTGCAAAGCTTCTGGTCGTGACGTCGTGGTGGGCTCGGCGATGACCTCCGTCCTGCCGTCCTGGTCTTGTAGCATGGGAATGGAAACCTTTGGCTGATTCCTTGGGACCCTGCGTCTGCGCTTGCTTCCTTAGCACCGAAGAGGAAACCTGTTGTACTGCGCCCGCTGGCGCCCGCCTGGCCTTGGTCGTCATGGCTTGCATCATCAGAACCTCATGAAGTGGGGCTTGCATGGAAATCTCCGCTCCTCAGGAGCCGGCCTGGGGAAGCCGCTCCCTCCGGAGGTCTTGGCGTCGTCCGCCTCGCGAGGCTCGGCCACTCGCGAGGGTCTTGTGTTGTTGATGCTCGAGAAGGGCCGTACCAGGCCGCTGATGAAGCCACGCTGTGGGCCGCAGGCAGGCAAGTCTGGGTACCCCGGTTCCCAGAACGCCGACATCGTCGCTTAAGCTTGGTACGGAGGAGGTGTCGCTGCTGCTGGAGGAATCGTGGACAAGGCCAAGGGCAAGTTCACCGCGAGGGCCCTCGCCGATTTGCCGGCCTGTGAGGGGGTCGTCGTCTCGATCGGCTCCCCTTGGGCAGCACTCCAGACATCGGTCGTCCTCTTCGAAGACCTTGAAGAAGAGCGACAACGCCCCATCAAGCGCCACGCGTCAGCCTGGCCCGCAGGCGATTGGGGCCCGCGGCGCTTCGCTGTTGCCCTTTGGCTTCGCCTCGAAGCCAAGTCCTAGCGCGCCTTGTGCCCGGGGGCTACTGTCGGTGTTCTGGGAACCAGGGTACCCAGACTTGCCTGCGTGCGGCCCACGGCATGGCACCTTCGACGGCCTGGTACGGCCCACCTCCAAGACCCTCGCGAGGGGCCAAACCTCGCGAGGCAGACAACGCCAAGACCTCCCGAGGCAGCGGCCTTCTCAGGCTGCCTCCTGAGGAGCGGAGATTCCTATGTAGGTGCCCAAACCTCATGAGGTTGCGGTGACGCAAGCCATGACGACCAAGGCCAGGCGGGCGCCAGTGGGCGCAGAGGAGACAGTTTCATGTTTGGTGCTAAGGAGGCAAGCACAGGCGTGGGTTCCCGAGGACTCAGGCAAAGGTTTCCATTCCTGTGCAACGAGACCAAGACCACCAGAATGGCAGGACGAATGTCATCACCGAGCCCACCACAGCGTCACGCCAGAAGCTTTGCAGGCGAAGACCACCTTTCGTCAGGATAAGATGTACTCCTTGTCCCCTTTCAAATTGGCCGTTGTGGAATCCCTTCCTGCCTACATTTTGGGAAGAGGACCAAGGACACTATAAATATAGGCTAGCCACCATCGTAGAGCAGGACGAACCCCCCGGGATCGGATCCTTTCCACCCTCACTAGAGCAGACCTTGCGAGGTTGTTCATCCCTTGTACTTGTTCATCCTCAGCCCTTGTGAGGCAAATCCACCACAAAGCAGTAGGGTCTTACACCGCAAGGTGGCCCAAACCTGGGTAAACTACCATGTTCATCTTCTTCCTTGTTCCTCGAGCTAGGCCGTAGGGCGACGAGCTGGTTGGCTAGATAGGTTGAGTTCTTCGCACACGCCCCAGAGTTCGAACCTTTCTTGGTTCTGCGGAGCCCTGAATCCGATAGAGGCAGTGCAGGAGGTCTCTGTGGGGGGCACAACCCCCCTGGGCGCACCCTGGTGGGTTGTGCCCACCACGGGCCTCCCCTCTGGCACAACTTTGGCCCACTGGGTGTCTTCTAGTCTAGAAAAAATCTCCAAAAAGTTTCACTGCATTTGGACTCCGTTTGGTACTGATATTCTGTGAAGTAAAAAACAAGCAAAAAACAGCAACTGGCACTGGGCACTATGTCAATAGGTTAGTCCCAAAAAATTGATATAAAGTTGCTATAAAATGATTGTAAAACATCCAAGAATGATAATATAACAGCATGGAACAAGCAAAAATTATAGATATGTTGGAGATGTATCAACATCACATAAGGAAAAGTATAAGTGGTAAAATTTATTGGAGATTGACAAACATAGCATTGGTCAATGATGCAACTCATGAAAGAATTAATAAGGGAAGAGAAGATTCGCATGCAAACACTGGTACAGCGAGGTGCTATACAAACGGTTTTTAACCCCTTTCCGGGACGGCGTTCTGAGCCGTCGCCTGGTGAGTGACTGCGATTGGGGGGTCCTACCCACACGACCCAGAAACCGTCGGGGATTGGCCCTCCTGGTACACATGCTCGGCAAAATGAGGTCGTGTGTGACGGGCAAGCGATCAAATACGGTTATACTTACAGTTGTGCTAAAAAATACAATTATACAGGCCAAATCATTTCCGGTCGTAAGTACATCCCACACAGTCAGTCCCGGCTAAACGTTTTCGTTCGTATGTATATTCCACACAGTCAATCCAAGGAATATGTTTCCGTTAGTATGTACATCCCACATAGTTAATCTAAGAAGTACGTTTCCGTTTGTATATACATCCCACACAGTCACTCCAAGGAAAACGTTTCCATTTGGAGGTACATCACACACAATTTTCCCCATTAAATTGTTTGTGATAGCATTGTCATTGCACACGATATTAACAATTTTATTGTTTGCGTTATTGAATACATCACACACGGTACGTAGAAGAAACTGTGTGGCAAAGGCTGTCCATCACACACACTTTTTATGTGGTAAACGTTTGCGCAAGGTGGCCTAACGCAAACAATTTTCAAGAGGATGTCGTGTGTGATTGTTCATTGATCCAACACGGTTTATTCCTAAAAACTGTGTGTGTTGCCTGAGGTCATCGCCCACGGTGTTTTCTCAATAACCGTTTGCAATAGAAGAACCCAATTAGCAGGCTAATTGGCCATTAGCAGGCTAACTGCCCTATTATTAATAATCCATTTATTAATCTAACTGACATTTCATATTAAGCACACAATATATTTCATTTTTATATTAAGGAAGCAGGATTTCATAATTTAAATACGTCAGAGTACAACATCATATAGCTTCGGCACTCACCTACCCCATTACACAACTGCACTAGCACCAAGTTTCACATGCAACATCTATAACCTTTCGAAATTAGCATCATAGACGGTACATAGACAGATGGATCTCATCTGGAAAACTGCTGAAGCGGAAGGCGAATATTAGGCCTTCATTGATGTTGAAGGTCTTTGCATCTTTAGGCCAGTGCATGTCCATCCTTCGTCCTCTTCAGGAACACTTCAATATTGAACCGTGGGTGTTGTATGAATACCTTCCTTGCCTCCTGACCATACAGGTGGTTTGAGAGGTAATCATCAGTGAACTGCTTTGGAAAGGCCTGAAAACAAGGATATGCATAAATATCTTCTCTAGATTTGAAATAGCGCAAAGGAATTAAGAAGACAAGGTATAACAGTTAGTACCATCCCGTAGTGAACTGATGTCTTCTTCATTGTGCACACAAAGATCTTGTTGTTTTTTGTCGCTAATTTCTTTACCGTAACAATCTTTCTGAGTTTCTTGACTTGACTGTATTCATGGACAACTCATTTCCACATATGCAAAAAGGGTCAAACAGTGGGTCAAAACCTCTGACAACAGGACCTACATGTGCAGGACCAAATTGTTAAAAACCTAATATTTAAAAATAAGAAGTGGAAAGGTGTGTTATTAACTGCAACATGCCTAATATTTAAAAACAAGCAAATGTAGTCATTCAAACTTGTATTGTGCAGGTCTAAATACACTAGTTATTGGCCCTATTTGGATCCATGGGTTAGAGTTAGTTTGAGCTAGTTTGGACTCAAATAGCCCTAAAGTATCCAAACATGAGGGCTAGTTTGAGCTAGTTGCGTCAAACCCACCCAAAACAACTATCCCACCCAAGAGGTGCTGATTGGGGCTAGTTCTCCTAGTGCATTTATTGTCAATCTAACACTGTCATCCAAACACCTTTTTGGCTAGAGTTAGTTCAGGGTTAGTCATTGTTTAGTATCATTATTATTTAGGAAGCGTAGGATAGCGTAGGATTTATTCCACCTTGACTTGTACTCCAAGATGACCATGTACTCCTATATATATGCCCACGAGGCTCAAGCAATACAATCAACTATTCCACCAATCTCTCTCTCTCTCCCTTTTAACTGTCATGAGCTAGAAACTAACTCTAACCTCTAGCTAAGTTAGAGTATCCAAATAGTGCCATTGTTAAATCAAATGGAAAGGCGTGTTCAATACTCCCTCCGGTCCTTTTTACTCTGCATAGAAGAATTGTCTGAAGTCAAACTTCATAAAGTTTACCCTTATTTATATGAAAAAATATCAACATCTACCATGCTAAAGTTATACCCCCTCCGTCCAAAAAAACTTGTCCCTCAAATGGATGTATCTAGCATCAAGTTAGTGCTAGATACATCCATTTGAGCAACAAGCTTGGGACAAGCTTTTTCGGACGGAGGGAGTGCAATATGAAAATTTAAGTCATGACACATGTACTGATATTTATTTCATATTGTGAATGTTGGTATGTTGTTCTATAAAGTAGGTCAAACTTTACGAGGCTTGACTTTAGACAAATCTTATATGCGAACTAAAAAGATTCGGAGGGAGTACAACATGCTTAACAGCAACCAAATATAGTCATTCATAGAGCTATTGTTAAATTTGGTATTGATGAAATTGAACTGCACAGTTCATACTAGCACATATACAACATCACACTGTTAATAGCTGAAATAAACAAGGCATACTACGAACAACCAAAGATGGCAATTGAAACTGGACATATGCTAACTACAAACAACCGAACAACCATAAACCGTAGAAATAAACAAGGCGTAATGTAAACAACCAAATATAGCAATAAATACTGGACAGGTTCTCACTACAAAAGGGGTTCGAGAAAACAAATCATGGGTTTCCTCACTTGTCACAGATTGGCTCCTCCTCGTGGTCACCATCGATGAGGTCTGACTTGCCAGGTGAGGATCCCAAGCCAGCGTCGCAGAACGTGTCCTTCAGAGATGACAAAAGAGGCTCCATGGCGATGAAGGATGGCAAATTGTTCATAACGAGCCACAGGAGATCAACGGCAGGGCCATCGATGAGATCGACGGCTGTCGAATCCGAAGGGTTGGGGGTGGGCAACTTAACCTGTGACATAACCCGCGTCAAGCCGTCGGTGTCGACGACCTCGATGTCATAGCCGGCGTCCGCGACATGCCAGAATACTCTAGCCCACTGATTGAAAGGCTCAAACCAGGTCCAGTCATCGTTGTCAGCTTCCTCGGTGGCCAGCTCGCCGAGGTCGGGCGAAGAGGCTGCGGTAAAGCTCTTTTGGGCCATTCGCTTCTCGAGTTCCCTGGGAAGCATAGCCGGGCTTAGGCTGTGACGCTCTGGAGTGGGGGAGGGGGGTGGGGATGGGGATCTCTGTTAAAGGGGGCATTTTGCAGGCATCATCTAAGAAACTCAGGGCGGCGAGGGTATGTATATCGGTGGGTAAAGTGCATGGGCAGTCCGGCAGAGGTTGACGATGGAGGCGGCGCGGCGTCGGCGACCTAGCTAGGTTTGGAGCAAGGGAGGGGTGGTGTGTATGTGTGTGAGCGGGGGATTTGGGGTGAGCGAAGGATTTGGGGTGTGTGTGTGGAGGGGGTCCAAGGTGGTGTTTGAGGAAATGCCGCGGGTACTGAAAATTTTACTAGGCGGGAGTAAAATGGCGGGGCTACCATAAATTTGGATCAAGGGATTGAAGCAGAGCGGAGCGGGAGTAACGAACATCACACACGGTTAAAACATAATAATCGTGTGCTATCAAACAGAAAAACACTCCAGCCAAGCAGATATTTTTGAGATTGCGAGGGATGGAGGCGGGAGTAAAATGCCGGGGCTACTGAAAATTTGGATCTACTGATTGAAGCAGAGCGGGAGTAACAGACATCGCACACGGTCCAGACATACTAATCATGTGCTATCAAACAGAAAAACCATCTATGCGGGTAGATATTTTAGAGATTGCGAGGGAGTAGATATTTTTGAGAGGGGGAGGGAAGCCTCGTGGAGCCCAATCTACTATGATCATGTGGGTGACAGGGGCGCGGCACACGGGTAGTCCTAGGGAACTGTGTCTGTTTCGTACCCGATCGCAGACGGTTGCTGCGTCCGACTCGTCTGCTGTTTATAAATTTGGCCAAAAAAATGCGGGAAAGGGTCAGAACACGAACACACTTGCATGTGGAATAAATATATGTATGAAAAGGGTGGTTTGATGTTCAAATACCCAATGCATAACTTTTATGTGGCACCTGTCGCACAAAGCGCACGTTATTATTGCTAGCCCCCCCCCCCCCCCCAAACACACACACACACTTTGTGTTGCCGGGAGGGGAATCCTAGCTATGAACGCATGCCCCCAAATAGCAAGGTCTGACATCTCACCATACCGTAACACAAAACCGAAAGGAGTACATCATGGTCAACCCCCCTCCCCCCTTTGCTTCCGATCAAATGTGGACCGTGCGTGGGCCCACAGATGTGTTCGTCTGGCATGAGATGGGCGAGACCACATACGAACCACACCTGCGGGTGGCCCAATGTGTGTGTGTGTGTGAAAACGATGTGGTATGATATTTAAATAACCAAATCACAAATTTGATGTGGCACATGTGCATCGCAAATTAACCGGGGATCCCCGACCCCACGGAGGTTCATCTAGTACGAAGTAGTACTATCCCCCCCCCCCCCACACACACACACACACTTTGAGTCGGTGGGAGGGGGCATCTCACCAAGGCGTATTGTAAGACACTGACCAAGAAGAATCACCACCGTGGTCGTATAACCTCTCTTGTTTGTTGGGTCAAAGTCATGCATTGACATTCCACACGCGGCCCCACAAAATAGGCTAGCTTGTCGCCAATAACCATGCGAGGGAGTGCCTGAAGACAATCACTGCGTGCATGTGGCCCAAACATATGTATGAAGTGTCATGTGGTGTTTGAATATACCCAATGCACAACTTTGATGTGGCAACGTGCTTTTGGAACCGGGAAGTCCCCACACAGAGCGAGGGTTCACGACGCGTAGTATACTATATATATAGGGATTCATGTGTATGCGAGCCCTCGAACTTAGGTCTTGAATCTCACCATGATCGACGTACAACTATACGGTAACGCGAACCAAGAGAAGAAGAATCCACCCTGGTAACCTCTCTCGCGTTGTTGGCTGAAGTGATGGACGTCCACGCGGGCCCACGAATATATAGGCCGTCGATGATATCCAAGCGAGGGAGAGTGTCCAAAGACAACCACTGCATGTATGTGCCCCAAACATATGTATGGACATGCGTGATGCATGCATATATGTTTGAATACCAAAAGCTCAACACTTTGATGTGGCGCATGCATGCGTCGAAAAATGCACAGTCCCCACACAGATCTGGTTTATGATGCGTCGCGTGCTCGCCCCCCCCCCCCCCCCCACTTCGACCCGGTGGGAGGGATTCGTGCGTACACATGCGCGCGAAGTATAGTTGCATGTACCGAACCGTATAAGACGAACCACAATTTAATCCCTTCCTAATTATAAGTCAAATTAACCTCTATCGCTGTCGGTCGAAGTGATTGACCAAGCGGGCACACAGAGATGGACGAAGCATCTCGCCGATAACCCCGTGAGTGAGTGCTAGAGGACAACTGCCATCGCTTGCTTGTGGGCCAAACACATGTATGGAGATGTGTGGTTGTGATGTTTGAATACCTAATATATATGCAGAACTTTGATGTGGCACCTGCCTCGGAAACCTTTAAGTCCCCCACACGAACCAAGGTTCATGACACGTAGTATATATATGTTGCCCCCCTCCCCTCTTCGACGTGTAATATATACTCCTACGTACCGTAACACAACCCGAAAATAATCCTCCTTGTTCGTCAAATTACCTTTCTCGTTGTGTCATATATTAGATGGACGACGACCTCGTGGGCCCATGGAGGGAAGAGTCGCAGGCGAATGAGTGAGAACCATCATCTGCACGTGGCCCAATGTGTTGGTGATGTTTTTAATACCCAATATGCACAACTTCTTTGCGCCACCGGCCTCGGAAACCGAAAAGTCCCCACACGGAGCGAGATCGATTCATGACGTGTGTGTAGTATATATGTGCTGCCCCGGCCCCCTCCTCCCCTCTTTGAAGCGTACTATATACTCCTACCGCAACACAACCCAAAAAGAAACCTCCTTGCTGGGTCAAAGTGATGGAGGACAACCTCGAGGGCCCACGGATGGAAGCATCGCACGTGAGTGAGTGTCCTATATGACGCGTAGTATTGCCCCCGGCCACCCTCTTCAACGCGTACTATATATATCCTCCTACCGTACGTATAACAAAAACCAAAAAATGATCATCCTTATTGGTCAAATTAACCTCTCTCATCGCATGTCATAGTGCTGGACGGCGACCTCATGGGCCCACGCGAGTGAGTGTCCTAGGACCACCGCGTGCATGTGGCCCGAAGATGCATGTCAAACTTTTTCTGCAGTGAACATGCGACCAAAGGAGTTTAGTGTTGAAAATTGAAAAATATAGATAACATTTGTCCGTTTTTTATACATTGATTGATTTCCCAGGGATTTAAATGTGCAAAAATCAAATTCGACCTACATAAGACCCGTGATAGTGCACGAAAATGGATTGCAAAATCATATGTGTACGTGTCCCTGGGTGCATGTTTAGTCCCCATGAAAGAAATTTCTAACATCTAGAATCTTCATTTTAAAATCCAATAAATCCAAAACTAAGTTGAAATTCATGAAACTTATCGTGGTGTCATATGGACACCAATAGAATGTGATATTTTTTTTCAAATTTGAGACAAGTTTTGATATAATCTTCTTACATACAGGAAATTATAAATAATTATCAACGAATATCGCAAACGAACTCTTTATTCGAACCGTGTGCGTTAGACCAACAATGTAAATGCCGTGCTTCGGTTAAGCAATAAAGCGGCAGAATTAATCATCAAAAAAGAAAAATCAATATAATACGTGTCGCGCACGCGTCCCGTGTGCTGTACAAGCATGCGTGAGTTGACGAGACGCATGCTAGCAGGCAGACCGGGAGGCCGAGGCATGCGCGTGTTCGCTACGCACTCACCATGGGGCGTGCTAGTAGCTGTGTGAAATGAAGGTAGGCGTGCGAGCAGTCCACTGCGCAGGCTCACCGGGAGGCGAGCCAGCCCTTTGACCACCGCCCACCTCGCTCCCACTGCTCTATAATAATGGCGAGCCCGATCCGCTGGTCATAATAGGCGGCCGCACACCCTGTCCACAGTTGTCACCGCCGCATGGAGTGTATTAGGATTTTGCCGAAGCGCACCATCGGTGGGAGTGGCGACGCCGGGGCTGGTGAAGCACCCGCGCAACGCATGAGGCTGGGTGCAGAGGTTGCTGTCGCCACCGACGAGGTCTCGCACGGGTAGCAGCGCGACCTTGACTTCGTCGCCATCGTCGTGACTCCCCAGCCGGAGCCGGAGGTCCACAACTACTCCAGCAACGACTCTGACTCCGACGGAAAACCGGTTAGTCCCCCCCCTTTTGTTGGGAACAGAAACCCTTGGTTATGTTCACCCAGTCCATGAAATCAGAGTAAGATTCATTAGATCCGTGTAGTGTATTGATTGTTTGAATGGTATCTATAGTTAGTGATTAATTGTTTGTTCTATACAAATGATTTATTTGCTAATAATCCGACTAGGGTTAGCGTGCGTGCTAATAATTCGTAGCCAGATCTTGAGAATTGATTTTGAATGTCCTACATCATAAAAAGAAATTTCAGGTGGACAAAAGGGCTTCTGAACATGCTCGGCTTCTATTTACAACAACTTGTCTTCATGTACCAGTAGATTTTCTGGTCCAGGATATTGATTTTGTGGATCAGACCGATCCATTTGATTGTGACTGCCGAAAACTTTGGTTGAGTTAGTTGTTATTGTCCTGTTCAATCTAGATTATGTGTAAACCTGATGAACAATTAATCATCGTGCTTTTGTACCTTCTATAAGCTGGGGTTAGATATTGCTGCCCTTTTCAACTAGGCTTTGACCCATATTTTCTTTCATACAAACCGGAGCTTCTACCAAGAAGCCTCATGGTTTCAAGAGGGAACTTGGTCACATGATCTGTGTGCGAAACGACATACGCTATATCTTCCCGCCTTGATTCATTTTACAGAGGCAACATGCAACTGTGCTACACATATGAAATTATTCAGGGTCCGTTTCGCCTTTTATACATTGATTTTCCTAGGCATTTTTAACAAATAGCCACCACGTTATTATCGCAAACGGTCATATTAGTCCAACCGTGGGCGTTTAACTAACCATTTACTACCGCAGGTAACTGTTTGATTAGACGGGACGACTGTGAGCAGTCCGCCGCGCACGCCACGAGCGCTGTAATTTATTGCTGGTTTTGGACTTTTGTTTCGGCCACCTCGGGAAGGTACGTAGAACAGTCCTCCGTTCTCATCTACAAGCACCGCCACCGAGGATCGCCGCCTGCTGCGAGATAGAGGACGAGCCGGCCAACAAGTGGGGGCGGGTCTAGCCAGAACCGCAAGAGCCTCCGGCGAACATGGACTTCATCAGCAGCCTCCCCGACAAGATGTTGGTAACCATCATATCCCACCTCCCCATCAAATATGGCGTGCGGACCATTGTCCTCTCGCGGCGGTGGCGCCCCCTCTGGCACACCACCCCCCTAGACATCATCGTCGACCACGAGTTCTACAGCGAGAGCAGCAAAGCCTGGACGCATTGTCCCACGTCCTCGACACGCACCCTGGGCCGGTCAGACGCCTTGCTATCGGCAGGCTCAATCCCCACAACAAGACCGAACCCAGGTTGCACTAGTGGTTCCTATCCCTAGCCCTGGATCGACTCGAGGAGCTCAGCCTTCATGCTAGACGTCCTTGCTCGTTGCCGCCATCCGTGTTCCGCCTTGCGCCCACGCTGCGCCGCGCTACATTCAGGCGGTGCATTTTCCCCCGGATCGATGCCGCGCGCGCTCTTCATCTCCCTAAACTTAAGCACCTCGAGCTCATTGTCGTCCACATCTCGAAGGAGGATTTGGAGCGCCTGCTCGTCGGCTGTACATCGCTCGAGTACCTTTCGTCTTCATGCGATGGATGGGTTCAGTAGCCTCCACATCACCTCGACGAATGTCCGTGCGATTTATGTGCATTGCTGGCACCGCCCCAGGCTGTCAGTTGAGGTGTTTCACGATATTGTCATTGAGAATGCGCCTTTCCTCGAGAGATTGTATGTACATGATAAATTAGGCCCAGCAAGAATCAGGGTCATTCACGCACCGAAATTGACAGTGTTGGGCTATTCGTGTGCTGAATTCAATGAACTTGTTACTGGATCATTATCCGTTCAGGTACAACAGTCTTCTTCTTCTCCTTCTTATATATTATTGGACAGCACATTTTATCTAATTGTTGTTGATCTATATGTTCGCCTGTCATCCAGAAAATGATTTCCCACAAGCTTTACCCGGCCTCTGCGCACAGTGAAGATCTTGGCACTACAATCTGTCGGCCCCGATCTGGATGAAGTTGTTAGATTCCTTAGATGTTTTCCTTGCACGAAGAAGCTATACATCGAGGTGATGCTCCTTTCCTATTAATTGTTAACCACAACGGAGCTCAATTTTTTGTTACTTTTACCCATGATTACAATGACAAATGTAGAATGATTTCTAAAGGAAATTTGGAGGATTTCAATACATATATTTTTTTAGATGCTAGTGTTGTACGTGTTTTATTCCTTCACCCGACATGCTTTCGTGATAAAAGTTTATCATGAAAGATTGAAGGTGGCATTTCACACTTTTCGTGTATTTTAGAAATCCTGCAAATCAAAGAGGCCCGAAGTGTTCAAATCTGTAGCTATGCAATAATATGTTGTCTTCGTTTGCAGATGCTAGAAGGCACGAAAGTAGAAAATGTTGGGGAATATAACAATCCCATTGAATGCCTTGATCTTCATCTCACAGAAATTACTTTTATAGAGTACCGAGGCACCACACCAGAAATTAAATTCGCCAGGTTCTTTATTGAGAAAGCAAGGTTGCTCAAGGTAATTAGGTTTGCCCTATATTTACTGCGCAGAAGTGAATGGATTGCTAAAGAGCGCAGGCATCGACAGCTGAATGGAAAAGGCTCTACACAAGCTGAATTTCAGTTTGTAACTTCATATGACAGATTATTCGGAAGTCATTGTATCGAGCCGCTATATGACTTCTCGGTGGCTGATCCTTTCGCAGAAATAATGCATGAAAAAGATTATGAAGAAGATGAATTTTATGTGTCTGAATAGTTTGAACCTTGTAATCTTTGAATTTGGGCCTTGTAATGCTGGAATTTGAACCTTGCAATATTTACGAGATTTGTTATATAACATAATTGGATGTTTAATTTGGTCTTGCAATCATGTCCTGTTACAAGTATATATATGTTGTTCTTATGTACACAGAGCATAGATGCTCTGTAGACAGAGCATATCACATCGCACACAGACCACACTAGGCAACCCGTCGGTGATGAATTCATCAATCGCAAACGGTTATCTACCAACAAGCGTTTGCCCACAACACACACGGCTTATTCCATCACAAACAGCTCGGATGGATCAACTGTATGCCACGTATCGCACACGCAACTCTAATCTGATTCGTGCTTGATGTCTCCGCCATCGCTCGCACAGTTCGTCTTATTTGCCACGTATCACTTTGCCGGCCTCTGCTCGCGTCCCTCGGCGCGCTCTGCTCGCCGTTAGGCGCCGTAGCGCGCTGTGCTTGCCGTTAGGCGCCGCGGCGCGCTCTGCTCGCGTCCGTCGGCGCGCTCTGCTCGCGTACCTCCACGCGCTCGGCTTGTGGACAGCTTTTCCTTGCGTGTTCAATTGCTATATGCATATATATGGTTGCTCGCCGTTGAGGCGCCGCGGAGCGCTTTGCTCGCATCCCTGCGCGTGCGCTCTGCCAGTGGTTGGGGCCTGCGCACGATCACGTTGGGGGCCCATATGCATGCCGTTGTGCCGCGCGCGTCGCCACGATGCAGTTACGTGCGGCACGATGGAGTTACGTGTTGCAAATTAGAACTGCCATCCGGGCGTGCGGATATTCCAGTCCGTCCGGCTTCCCCATTAATTCCCGCGGCCATTATAACCTTAGTCTCTTCAACCTTTCGATCTCGCCCCACAACACAACAAGCACACCCACAATGACACATACATAGAGGATATCTAGTGGCGCTCCAATGGAGTTCGGCAAGCATAAAGTCGAGACCCATGCGAGGGAGACGGATCTCACGGTGGTGTACACCATCGACCCGGCCGTGGTGGAGGACTACATCAACACCGTGGAGCAATTGCTTGCTGGAGACAAGTACAAGGTGGTCGGCATCAACCTCCAGTACGCCGCCGGTCTTCCCGGCAAAGATCAGAAGGTTGCCGTCGCCCAGTCGTTAGAGTTACCTATTCTGCACAACTCCAAATAAGCTGAAACTTCACGGAGAATTATTTTGGAATATATGAAAAATACAGGAGCAAATAACTACCGGAGGGGGCCACTTGGTGAGCACAATACACAAGGGCGCGCCAGGCCCCCCAGGCGCACCCTGGTGGGTTGTGCTCAGCCCAGCCCACCTCCGGTGCCCATCTTCTGGTATATAAGTCATTTTGACCTAGAAAAAATAAGGAGAGGACTTTCTGGATGGAACGCCACCGTCTCGAGGCGGAACTTGGGCAGGAGCACTTTTGCCCTCCGGCGGAGCGATTCCGCCAGGGGGACTTCCCTCCCGGAGGGGGAAATCAAAGCCATCATCATCACCAACAACCCTCTCATCTTTGGGAGGGCAATCTCCATCAACATCTTCAACAGCACCATCTCCTCTCAAACCCTAGTTCATCTCTTGTGTTCAATCTTTGTACCGGAACCTCAGATTGGTACCTGTGGGTGACTAGTAGTGTTGATTACTATATGGTTCATTTGGTGGAAGATTATATGTTCAGATCCATTATGCCATTTAATACCCCTCTGATCTTGAGCATGAATATCATTTGTGAGTAGTTACTTTTGTTCTTGAGGTCACGGGAGAAGTCATGTTGCAAGTAATCATGTGAACTTGATATGTGTTTGATATTTTGATGATATGTATGTTGTGATTCCCTTAGTGGTGTCATGTGAACGTTGAATACATGGCACTTCACCATATTTGGGCCTAAGGGAGTGCATTGTGGAGTAGTTTAGATGATGGGTTGCTAGAGTGACAAAAGCTTAAACCCTAGTTTATGCGCTACTTCGTAAGGGACTGATTTGGATCCAAATGTTTAATGCTATGATTAGATTTTATCTTAATACTTTTCTCATAGTTGCAGATGCTCGCGAGGGGGTTAATCATAAGTGGGAGGTTTATTCAAGTAAGAACAACACCCAAGCACCGGTACACCCACATATCAAATTATCAAAGTAGCGAACGCAAATCAAACCAACATGATGAAAGTGACTAGATAAAATTCCCGTGTACCCTCAAGAACACTTTGCTTATTATAAGAGACCATCTTGGCATATCCTTTGACACAAAAGGATTGGGCTACCTTTCTGCACTTTGTTTACCGTTATTGTTACTTGTCCGTTACAAATCATCTTGCTATTAAACTACCTGTTACCGACTATTTGAGTGCTTGCTGAAAACCACTTGTCATTTCCTTCTGCTCCTCGTTGGGTTTGACACTCTTACTTATTGAAAGGACTACGATTGGTCCCCAATACTTGTGGGTCATCACTCCTTCATCTCGAAGTTCTGAGATAAAAATGACTTAACCTCCTCAATCACTTTGAGGTTGGTCCCAAATATTAGTATGTCATCAACATACAAGCACAGTATAACTCCTTCGACCCCACCATGGCGATAGTATACACATTTGTCAGCTTCATTAACAACAAAGCCAACGGATGTTGTTGTTGTTGTATTAAACTTCTCCTGCCATTGCTTAGGTGCTTGTCTCTGGCCATATAAAGATTTCTGCAACCTACACACTTTTCCTTCCTGACCATCTATCATAAAGCCATCTGGCTGTTGCATGTAGATTTCATCGTCTAGCTCTTCGTTCAGAAAAGCCATCTTAATATCCATCTGGTGGACGAGAAGATCATGCGTGGCCACCAACGAGAGTAATACTCGAATGGTAGTCAGTTTGGCCACAGGTGAACAAGTATCAAAGAAATCTTCCTCTTCTTTCTGGGCATAGCCCTTAGCCACAAGCTTAGCCTTGTACTTTTCAATCGTACCATCGAACCTAAACTTCTTTTTGAACACCCACTTACATCCCAATGGTTTGCAACCATATGGACGTTCACTAATCTCCCATGTCCCATTAGCCATGATGGAATCCATCTCGCTATGGACCACATCCTTCCAGTAGTCAACTTCTGGAGAGGCATACGCTTCTGAAATAGAAGTGAGAGTATCATCCACGAGGTACATGGAGAAATCATCACCAAAGGTCTTTGCAGTCCTTTGTCTCTTACCCCTACCAAGGGATTCCTCGTCATCCTCCTCAGGATTTTCATCATGTGTTTGTTCATAATATTCCATGGGAATGACAGGCTAAGGAGTCTCGTCAGATTCTTATCTAGAAGTGCTTTGCATATCTCTCATAGGAAAAATATCCTCAAAGAATGTAGCATCCTTAGACTCCATAATTGTACCTACCTTTTGGTCAGGTACCTCAGGTTTCACTACTTAGAAAGTTATAGCCAACGCTATTCTTAGCGCGGCCCAAATTAACGCAGTCCATGGTCTTTGGTCCAAGCCTACGCTTTCTGGGGATCGACACATTAACTTTCGCCAAACAACCCCAAGCACGTAAGTATGAGAGTGTTGTCCTTCTCTTGCCCATTTCTCATAGGGAGTGATCTCATTATCCTTTGTTGAAACTTTATTCAGGACATGACATGACGTCAATATAGCCTCCCCCCACCATGCCTTGGATAAACCCGATGTATCTAACATGCCATTAACCAAATCAATTAGAGTAAGCTTTTTCCGCTCGGCAAACCCGTTTGACTGGGGTGAATAGGGAGGCGTCCTCTCATGAATAATACCGTGTTCTGCAAAGAAGATTCAAACTCATTAGAGAAGTACTCTCCACCATGATCTGATCGGACTCGTTAAATTTTCTTTTCAAGTTGATTCTCAACTTCTGCCTTATAGATTTTAAAGTAGTGTAGAGCCTCATCTTTAGTATTTAACAGATACACATAGCAATATCTGGTAGAATCATCTATCAATGTCATGGAGTATTTCTTTACACATTTAGTCAACAAACCATTCATCTCACAAATATCAGAATGTATGAGTTCTAATGGCACCAAGTGTCTCTCCTCCGCGGCCTTGTGAGGCTTCCGAAGTTGCTTAGCTTGCACACACGAAAGACACTTACAAACTTTGGCTAAAGTGAAACTCGGGATTAAATTTAACTTAGCTATTCGCGTCATAACACCGAAACTTGTATGACAAAGACGTGAATGCCAAACTTCAGATTCAATGACACTCGAATGAATATGGTTCACGACTTTATTACACAAATCTGCAAGGGAAAGGCGGAACATTCCTCCGTATTCATAAACTTTTCCAACAAATAGTCCATATTTCATAATAACTAATTTATTAGACTCGAAGACCAACTTAAACCCTTCTCTACACAGAAGGGAGCCACTAACGAGGTTCTTCTTGATGGCGGGGACATGCTGCACGATCCTTCCTGAAGTAAACTTCAGATCGACCGTGCCAACACCATGAACAGAAGCACTCGCGCCATTACCCATCAATACAGACCCATGGCCTGTGACCTGGTAAGAAGAAAACAATGAAATGTCAGCATACACATGAACACTTGCACCTGTGTCCACCCACCAATCGGTGAACTGAAACACTGAAAATACAGTAAATAAATTACCGTAACCAGATGCACTATTCTCATTGTTGCCCACAATCATGTTGGCAGACTTGGAGTCCTACCCTGTCTTCTTGTACTTGTTTGGGTACTTGTGTGGCCCAATGTTCATCCGAACCACAACTGAAGCAGCCCTCTCCCTTCTTGTTCTTCTTGAAGGTCCTCTTACCCTTCTTCTTAAAGTCGGTATTCTGTTGGACACCGTTCTTTCCTTTAGGCTTGTGGGAGTTGAAGTTCCTCTGATGTACCATATTGGCGACATAAGTACCTTCGACCCCCTTACCGTGCAAGTCCTTTGCTCTCGATTTCTGCTCAATACTCAGATGGTCGATGACATCCTCTACTGAGAATTCACGCCTTTGATGTTTCAGAGTGGTAACAAAGTTCCTCCAGGAACTAGGGAGCTTAGCGATTTTACATCCCGCGACAAACTTGCCCAGTAAATTGCACTTAAGAAGCTCAAGCTCCTTAGCGATGCATACTATCTCATGAGCATGTTCCAATACAGAACGGTTGTCGACCATTTTGTAATCATGGAACTGCTCTATATACATATCGCTCCCAGCATCGGTGGCGCCGAACTTCGATTCGAGCGCCTCCCACAAGTCCTTGGCAACCCGCACATGTAAATATGCATCAACCAGCTTATCTCCGATCACGCTCAGAACTGCTCCGAGAAATACGACGGTGGCCTCCCTGAACGCCTTCTCCTGTTCGGGAGCGATCGTTCCCGTGGAAGGGACACCGGTGACCCAAAACACGTTCGTAGCCGTGAGCCATAAGGTGGTTTTGGTCTGCCAACGCTTAAAGTATGTACCGGTAAACATATCCGGTTTCAGTGTAGCGGCAAAACCACTAGCCGAAAAGTTCCTACATATATTAGGTTTTTGGATTGTTGAGTAAATAGGCAATTTTTATTAATTTAATCCAGAAAATAATCATGATCATGTCATTGACAGAATTAACGACATACTGATCCGGAGAGGCGGGGTTTCAGAGACGCGCTCTCCCGTCAACCGTGTACGTGGTGAATGAGAGCAGCATCAAAAGGAACGACAGGAACGGTGCACGTGGAGCAGATGTGATATGTTCTTAGCGGCTAGGGTTTGGCCAACACCTCGCATTTGGCTCATACCCAGGTAAAACACAAAGAAAATCACGACTGGCAAACTGCAACTACAGCGGGTGGTGGCGTGGTGCAAAGCAGGCGTACCACCTAGTACTCATAAAACATTGTACGTGTAGCTTAGCCGCAAGATAATGGAAACTTCGGAAAAGATTTGGGAACCGAGCTTCATCAATTTCATGGAAATGACATTGGGAGCTCTCGGAGCTCCTTCCTTCCATCGAAAAAAAGGGATTTGGGAACCGACATCTACAAGCGCAATGTGAATGCTCGGTGGAACATATGGCATATGCTATGCTGTAAAATACCAGTAGCTTTGGCATCCAAGATTCTTCATCTCCTATCCCCGCAAAAAGAAAAAAAAGATTCTTTATCTAGTAACCCAAGCCATCTACAGCCACCCTATGTGATGAACGCATTTCTGTCGCACCTTTTTCTTCAGCTGTGCAAGTGCAATACAGTATAACTGCACCCGGTTCTCAGGGACGCAACGTGAACAGAGGCGCAAGTTTGATCCCATGATGAAATGGAGTCGTGCTGGCGGGAGCGCGACAGGCCCGCAGGACCCAGTTGCTCTGCCCCGGGCTTCTCGCGGGCCCCGGGGACACCGCACCACAACGAAGCGCACGGGCCCCGATGGACCTAACAGGTCGATCGGCCCCGTAAAGACCCACCTGGCCCGGCCTTTACCGGACAGCACACGCACGTGACGGCACGCGGGAGGCATGCGTGCCTCCGGCCGCACTGCAAACCGTCCATATCATCTCACTGTACTCCCCGCTGACATCCGGTCCCGCGCGACAGCGGCCAGCGTCTGCGACCCTAATCTATCTACCGCCGTCCTTTCTCATCTCTCCCGCGTCATTATTGGCGGTAACGATCTCGCCTTTGCGCCAGGTAAACCACTGTGCGGGCTCGCTTTGACTGTTGCTGCATTGTGTCGTTTGGTGCGTGTAAAAAGTTGCAAAATGGGCTGCTTTTGCAAAGACCGATCAGAGCGGCGGAAAGAGTACTCCCGCGCAGTAGCAGCCGGTTATTACTCAGTCACAGGTTGGCGACTGGCGAAACAGTTGCACAGTAAAAAAAACGGAAGGATGTGGGAGACAGTGGCGGCCGCACCGGGAAAACTGTACTCCCTCCGTCCCGGTGTATAAGTCATTCGCGTAGTTCTAGGTCGATAATTTAACTATCTAAATATGTATTATATTTGACAAAAAATATATATTTAGAAACTACATCCGTGTAGAAATCTAGTGGTATATTTTTCATGACATATAACACATATTTAATTCATCAAATCGATGACCTAGAACTACGCGAATGACTTATACACCGGGACGGAGGTAGTAGTATATTTTAAAAAAAAACTGTAGTAGTAGTATGCAATAATGAAGGGTGGCTGGCCGGCCTTGTATCGGTTCGCGTGTGTGTCCAAATCCATTGCTACAGTTTCAGAAGAAAAAAAAACTAGAACGTGACGAGAACAGTGAACCTATTCTGCTCTGGACATTCTTTTTCTTACCGGCGCTGATCGATAAATTTATATACTTCGGTAGACAGTCAGTATTCTGATTTCTCATGTGCGTTTCGCAAGATTGCCCAGCAGGCAGATTAGATTAGTATCAGGGTATTGCTGCAATGGATGCCACTCGGCGCTAGAGACAATGGAGGGAAAGACGGAAAAAGAGAGCCCAATCCGTTTCAGAGAGAGAGAGCGAGCCCATGACCATCTCGCACGGCATGGCACTTGACGATTTTTCCTTGTAGTACTAGGGATGATTGGGCGTCCACCTGTTCCCAGTTTTCACCGCTTTGTAGGGCAAGTGAGAAGTCGGTGACAAGACAGCTTCGGCTTGACCAAGATAATAAGAGTATATACGACCGATTTGGGCAAATCCGTCCCTATTCATTCGTGGACCCGCAAAATAAACAGCTTTTAAATGCTTAATAGTGCAGCTGCATTATTTCACTCAACTGGGCGCACGCTCGTGGACCGTGTGATCTGGGATAGATCGATCCCAGATTTGAAAAGTTACACATCCACTCATTCTATATATGAAAAGATTCTTCAACTATAATACGTTGATTTTTCCTTCACCTCGTGCCAACCGTGACAATCCAATGATGACATAACATGCATTAATTTCAGTACGAGAAAATTTAAAAAGCTATAACATTCGAACCGCATGCCGGAATTATGATCTGTTTTCATCGTTGGCTTCCTCGTGACGAGCTCTTCAAAACTAGATCCCATATGAATATGTTTCTATGTTTTTTTTTAAAGCAACTTTGATGCTAGGTGAGGCAACTTTAGTGCTAAATAGGAGCAACTTTGATGCTAGATGAATTGCATCGTATCTATTAGTGAATTCGTCTAGCAGCCTTCTAATTAGCTGTGTCCAGTAGTGTAATAGGTGGTTACCATGGTTGCTAAGTTGCATACATTAGAAACTAAGCTGTAGATAGTTTAGTTTTCTACCATACTATGAAAGTTGCTTACTGTACAGTGAAATGTTGTCTAACATGGTTTCTAAGTTCTCTGCCTCAGAAACCAAGTTGCCTACAACACTATGAAGTTGCCTACACCGCCGAAAATATTATGGAAGTTGTCCATCAAGGGACATGAGTTGCCTACACTGCCGGAAAGTTTTTTGTTAGAGCTAAGTTGTCTACCATGATTCCGAATTTGAAAACTATGTGGGGATGGACGGTATGAGAGCCTTGTTCTTTTCTTTTCTTGGGAGTCTGCCCGCCAACGCTATTGAGCGCGCGAGTGTTGGCTATCCAGGTCGCGGGTGTTGATTAGTTGCATAAGTGGGGGCAGATGAGAAGTTGCATAGAGTGTGATGAGAAGTTTCATAGGGGTCCGGATCAGACAATTGCCCACAAACCTACACAAGTTGTTCATAATTTTCGCACGAATTGCCATCAAAATCATTGAAATCTCCAGATATAATGATTGAAAACACACATGAGTTGCTTGTTGAATGAACTAGAGTTGCACAAAACACCCCAAAAATTGCTAACTTTTTTTTGTGTGATACTCGAGTGCATAACAATCAAAGTTATTGTCCTTATTTCGCCTCCAATAGCCCCATCAATGGGCAACTTTTTAATGTATTGTAGGCAAATGAAATAGTAGGCAGTCAACTGAGCATCACTGATAGGCAACTTCATAGTGTTTTGTAGGCAACATAGAAAAGCGATGATAAGCAACTTCATAATATTTGTAGGCAACTAGACATCAATGCTAGGCAACTGACCATCCACGGTAGGCAACTGAGCAACCACGATAGGTAAGTTATGATAATGTTAGCAAACTTCATTGATACACACGGTGCAATGAAATTGCTTATGTGTAGCACTAAAGGTGCCTCATGCTTATTGTGATTTTCCCTTTTTTTCCCGTAAACCAACCTAATAGGTAGTCCTACTAGGCAAAAAATGAAGTTGCTTCCCTATTGCACTAAAGTTGAATCCATCGCACCCAAAGTTGCCTCGATAAAAAGTTCAAGAAAACCTACTGTTATCGAATCTAGTTTTGAAGAACTCATCGTGAGAAACCCAACTATGAAAGCAAAACTTGATTTCGACTCTTGAATCAAAAGTTACGTTTTTTAAAACGTTTTGAACCCCAAATAAATGCAGGTGGGGACAAAATTTAGGTTGATAACGTTTTAGGATCACGTGGGCACGGAAAAGGTGGTGGCAGGGGACCAAAGTCCTTACTTTTTGGATGTGTATAATAAATTCCTTGGAAAGTATTGGTATGGAATGCACCCGTGGATACGGCTAGCTGTAAGTGCATCTAGTGCCCCTTAGTGATTTTGGTGTATTGAAGACTTATAGGTTAAGGGACTAATGCGTTTGTGAGTGTACACAGGTTCTATAAGTCTATGAGGAGTTTGATATTTACGATGAAAGTCGACCCCTAAAAATGAATGTCTTCAGTTGAAGACTTTGGTTTTCTTGAAGACTTTGAAAGTGAGGAAATTGGTGTGACCCTGAAGACTTGATATTCATGCGAGGATTATGAAGCGTGAAGACTTTTGTTTTCGTAGTTTCATTTTCTTCTTCTTGAGTCATAGGAAACACTGTACTGTTAAAGGGGGTCGAGGTAAAACTAAGGAAAAGTTTCCAAGTGATGCTCATCTCAAAATCCTGCACCTACCCAATCCTTTCAAGTGAAGCCATTGAAAATCTCATACAGTTCAGTCAATTTCTTCAGTGACAGAGACGAAGTTCTTCTGTTCTCTGAGGAATTTGTTCTGACTGAGGAGTTAGGAATTCGCCAGTGCGGATTGCCTACAAGTGAGGAACATGATAGCCCTGAGGAATTTGATACTCAAATTTCCGACCGTTGCTGTGCTACGCGCCAGATGTCCAAATATCCTACCCACCTAACGGTCATATCATTGAAGGGCATTTATGTCTTATCATGTCGGGCTGCTCCCTAGGCTATAAATAGCCGCCCCCTACAACCACTAGCTGGTTGGCTGCTCCGAGAGATAGATTGACACTTGTCATTTAGAGCATCCCATCCTTCGAGGACTTTGAGCGAAAATCATCAAGTGAGGAAAAACCCAAAAACCCAAACACCTACAAACCCAAAGTGATTGAGCATCACTGAAGAAATTGTTCCTGTGTGGAACCGATGCTTGTTACCTTTGAGGACTGTGCATCCTCCAGACGGTTAGGCGTCATGGTCTAGAGCATCCAAGAAGAAATTGTGAATCGCCGAGTGACCGAGTCTGTGAAGGTTTGGAAGTCACCTGAAGACTTACCACGAGTGATTGGGCGAGGTCCGTGTGACCTTAACTCAAGGAGAATACGGTGAGGACTGTGTGTCCGGGACTGTGTGTCCTTAGATTTAAATACCTAGCCGCTCCAACCAGACGTACAACTGTCACAGCAGTTGGAACTGGTCTACCAAATCATGGTCTTCACCGAGCTACTGGTTCTATTTCCTCAACTCTTTAACTTCCTCATTCATGTGTTGATTTACTTGATCGTTACTGTGTGAAGACTTTGACTGAAGACTTTCTCAATTTCCTCAATCCTATTTCTTCAGTCACATAGTCTTCAGCCTGCTTATCCTGTGTTTCACGCTACCTGTACTCTGTGCCTATTTCATTTCATCATGATGACTGTTCTTATGCCATGTTATGTTTGCATCTGAGTACTTATTCCGCTGCTAAGTAGTTCGTTACTTAGGAATTTCCTCACCGTGAAATTCCTCAGTGACGAATTTGTAAAAATCGCCTATTCACCCCCCCCTCTAGTCGATATAACGCACTTTCACTAGCCATGGATTGTGAAAGAATGGTGAAAAGGAAATAAACTTTTATTTTCTGTTTGGGAACCGCCTATAATGTGTCTAGCATGGAAGATATTGGGAATTCTTGGTCGTTTTCGTTGACACGAAAAGCATGCCTATCAAAATAATTTTATCTCTCTAATTTAAGCCTTGAGCTCTGGCACCTCTTCAAATCTCTGCTTCCCACTATGAAGGGCCTATCTATTTACTTTTATGCAATTTTTGTTTTTATTTTGTGTCTCCATCTTCTCTTGCAAAGCAGCAACTAGAGAGCACTATTGTCATACTTATGCATTGGGTGTAGCTAATATTGAGTGTGTTTCATGAATGGATCAATGATTGAGCATAATGGGCTAGAGATAACTTTCTTTAGCGTTGATATTTTGAAAGACATGGTTGCTTGTTAGTATGCTTGAGTATTTATGTCTTCATGTCAAACTATAGACTATTGCTTTGAATCATTCAAGTCCAAATGTCCATGCAACAAAAGAAAGGATTATATGATCAATATGATAGGTAGCATTTCACATCAAAAATTCTGTTTTTTATCATTTACCTACTCGAGGACGAGCAAGAATTAAGCTTGGGGATGCTTGATACGTCTCCAACGTATCTATAATTTTTTATTGTTCCATGCTATTATAGTATCAATCTTGGATGTTTTATATACACTTACAAGCATTTATATATCATATTTTGGGACTAACCTATTAATTTAGTGCCCAGTGTCAGTTGCTGTTTTTTGCCTGTTTTAGGTTTTTCAGAATATCAATACCAAACGTAATCCAAATGCCATGAAACTTTTTGGAGATTTTTTTCTGGACATAAGAGACCCTGGAAGCTTCGAGGGGGGACGAGAAGATGGAGCAGTGGCCCACGACGCACCAGGATGCGCCCAGGGGGGTGGGCGCGCCCTGGTGACTCATTGGGCCCACATGGCTCCGTTTGACCTAACTCCGCCTCTATAAATTCTCTAAAATCGGGAAACCAGCAGGGGAGTCCATGAAATACTTTTTCCGCCGCCACAAGTTCCTGTTCTCGAGAGATCCCATCTGGAGGCCTTTTTCGGCACTCTGCCGGAGGGGGAATCAATCACGGAGGGGCTCTACATCAACCTTGGCGCCCTTCTGATGATGTGTGAGTAGTTTACCACATACCTATGGGTCCATAGTTAGTAGCTAGATGACTTTTTCTCTCTATTTGATCCTCAATACAATGTTCTCCTCGATGTTCTTGGAGTTCTATCCGATGTAATCACTTTTTGCGGTGTGTTTGTTGGGATCCAATGAATTGTGAGTTTATGATAAGATTATCCATGAATATTATTTGAGTTTTCTTTGAACTCTTTTATGCATGATTATTATAGCTTCGTATTTCTCTCCGATCTATTGATTTGGTTTGGCTAACTAGATTGATTTATCTTGCAATGGGAGAGGTGCTTTGTAATGGGTTCGATCTTGCGGTGCTCAATCCCAGTGACAGAAAGGGACATGACACATATTGTATCGTTGCTATTAAGGAAAAAATGGGATTTATTCATGCGTGAGTTTACTTTGTCTACATCATGTCATTTTGCTTAAGGTGTTACTCTGTTCTTTATGAACTTAATACTCTAGATGCATGCTGGATAGCGGTCGATGTGTGGAGTAATAGTAGTAAATGCAGAATCGTTTCGGTCTACTTGTCTCGGACGTGATGCCTATATACATGATCATTGCCTTGGATATCGTCGTGATTATTTGCTTTTCTATCAATTGCCCAACAGTAATTTGTTTACCCACCGTATGCTATTTTCAAGAGAAAAGCCTCTAGTGAAAACTATGGCCCCCGGGTCTACTTTTATCATATATTAAAAATCGTAAAAATACCTTGCTGCAATTTTACTTTATTTATTTTATTTTGTATTTTTGTTCGATCTATCTATCTATCACCATACAATTTAATCTTGCAATTAACCGCGAAGGGATTGACAACCCCTTGTTCGCGTTGGGTGCAAGGATTTGTTATTTTGTGTGCAAGTGTTGTTAACGAGTTGTTGCGCGATTCTCCTACTGGATTGATAACCTTGGTTTCATAACTAAGGGAAATACTTATCTCTACTGTACTGCATCATCCCCTCCTCTGTGGGAAAATCCCAACGCAGCTCACAAGTAGCACTGTCCGAGGCGGCACGCAACTCCGCCTCTATGGCCTCGGCCTCTAGGTTGTCGTGGCTTCCCACGACTTGTTCATTGATGACCCACAAGTATAGGGGATCAATCGTAGTCCTGTCGATAAGTAAGAGTGTCGAACCCAACGAGGACTAGAAGGAAATGACAAGTGGTTTTCAGCAAGGTATTTTCTGCAAGCACTGAAATAGTCAGTAACAAGTAGTTTGATAGTAAGATAATTTGTAACGAGCAAGTAACGGTAACGGTAAATAAAGTGCAGCAAGGTAGCCCAATCCTTTTGTGGCAAAGGACAGGCTAAAACGGTCTCTTATGATAAGCAAAGCGTTCTTGAGGGTACACGGGAATTTCACCATATCACTTTCATCATGTTGGTTCGATTCGTGTTCGCTACTTTGATAAATTGATATGTGGGTGGACCGGTGCTTAGGTGCGTTCTTACTTGAACAAACCTTCTACTTATGATTAACCCCCCTCGCAAGCATCCACAACTACGAGAAAAGTATTAAGATAGAATCTAACCATAGCATTAAACTTTTGGATCCAAATCGGTCCCTTACGAAGCAGCGCATAAACTAGGGTTTAAGCTTGTGTCACTCTAGCAACCCATCATCTAATAACTACTCCATAATGCATTCCCTTATGCCCAAATATGGTGAAGTGCCATGTAGTCGACGTTCACATGATACCACTAAGGGAATCACAACATACATATCATCAAAATATCGAACACATATCAAGTTCACATGATTACTTGCAACATGACTTCTCCCGTGACCTCAAGAACAAAAGTAACTACTCACAAATGATAATCATGCTCAAGATCAGAGGGGTATTAAATAGCATAATGGGCCTGAACATATAATCTTCCACCAAATAAACCATATAGTAATCAACTACAAGATGTAATCAACACTACTAGTCACCCACAGGTACCAATCTGAGGTTCTAGTACAAAGATTGAACACAATAGATGAACTAGGGTTTGAGAGGAGATGGTGTTGTTGTAGATGTTAATGGAGATTGCCCTCCCAAAGATGATAGGGTTGTTGGTGATGACGATGATGATGATTTCCCCCTCCGGAAGGGAAGTTCCCCCGGCGGAATCGCTCCGCCGGAGGGCAAAAGTGCTCCTGCCCAAGTTCCGCCTTGAGACGGCGGCGCTTCATCTCGAAAGTCCCCCTCTGATTTTTTTTCTAGGTCAAAATGACCTATATACCAGAAGATGGGCACCGGAGGTGGGCCGAGGAGGGCAGAACCCACCAGGGTGGCCCCCTCCGGTAGCTATTTACTCCAGTATTTTTCATATATTCCAAAACAATTCTCCGTAAGTTTTCAGCTCATTTGGAGATATGCAGAATAGGTAACTCTGACATAGCTTTTTCAGGTCCAGAATTCCAGTTGCCGGTATTCTCCCTCTTTGTGTAAACCTTGCATATTATGAGATAAAAGGCATTAGAATTACTCCAAAAAGTATTATTATGCATAAAAACATTATAAATAACAGTAGGAAAACATGATGCAAAATGGACGTATCATTCATCACACGACGGGCACACCGCTCCTCCTGGTCGATTTGGCCTTGACGCATGCCGACGTTGACCTCCGACTCAGAGCCCAACGCCACGGGAATGAGGAGCCACCGTAGTTGCTGCGCCGCCAACTAGTGGTCATCGCGTCCGGTGAGGCAGCGGTCACGGGCCATGAGCCACCAACCCCGATGGATCCAAGCGCCATTTGCGCAGATGCAATGGATTCCTGCCAGATTGACTCATATCACGGTCCAGTGCACTCCTTCCAGGAGCGATGAAGAGCCAGGCGGATGACCACCTCCTCCTCGTCCCTGCATGGGGACAAGGTCCCAGTCGCAAGATCTCAGAGTTGGATCCGCTGCCCGCCATGCTGGAGAAGACCAGAGATCACCTGATAGGAGCTTGGGGCTGAGTGGAGTGGAGTCGAGTGGTTAGGATTTGGTCCGAAAAACGGATAGGGGTGAATATATGTGTGGTCTGGGAGGACCATAATGGGTCGGATCCGATGTAGAGGACACGTCTGGGAGTCCCCATACCCGCCCCACATATGTGCTCGGTATGAGGCTTGCGGTTAACCTGAACGTTTGGGTTGCGTTTGGGGCGGCTAGTTGGGTGGCTTTTTTCTGCCCGGGCAGGCCGCCTAGGCGTTTGGGGAAGATATGGGACGTCCAGTTATAGATGCTCTATGGGAAACTGCGGATCACCAAACTGACAACATCAAATGTTTACAGACATGTCCGAACGTGTCCATCGACAACGGGCTAACTCGGACCATCCAACCTTAGGCATCAAATGTGTGTACGCTCAACTTTTTTCCATATTTGCAGTACAGAAAGTAATTAAAGATAAATAGCACAATTGCTCGACATTGAAAGATAAATATTCCAATGCAACAATAATTCAAATATAAATATTACAATATAAACATAAAGTTTTGAAATAAAATAGTTCAAATTTTAAGTAACTTATTTGGATATATGTTCTAGTTGTCCATGTGAAACGACCACAGATGCTCAATCAAACCATTCTGAAGTTGCTCGTGGGTTCCTCGATTGCGAATCTGCTGATGCATTTGAAGAAAATCCTAAAACATCCCCAGATTCTGCTCTGGAAGCTTGATAGGATCACCCATTTCTTTAAACTACAGACCATGGCGAACTCCCTCACCCTCATTCTCCAAAATCATGTTGGGCATGATGACATGATCACAAAAGTTTTCATCACCTCCCACAATGTCTCTGCATCCCATAATTTAGCAGGTCCGAAAACAAACCGCAAAACAGGCTTAGAGCACTCAAAATGCCCTCTCCACAATCTTTCCAACCCCTTCTCGTTTTTTGGGCAATGTGTCATTTTTCTTACCCCTTGGCTCATAGATGATCTTAACAAAGGTCACCCACAGAGGATCTATACCATCACAAAGATAGTACACCATGTTGTAATCATGACTATTGATGCTATAGTTACACGCAGGAACTTCGCCCACACACAACATTGCATGAAGATCGCTGCAGCACGTTGACGTCATTGTGAGACGCAGACACGCCAAAGAAACAATTTAGGCTACTTTGATGGAAACATTGTACCAAAGCCAGAGGTATTGTGATGTAACTACTTTAAGAATGATGGTGAGCTTTTTATAAAGAACCTGATAATGCCCCTGATGAAGTAGCGATTGACAGGGTTCTTCAGTCACTGCCACCAAGCTACAAAGGCTTCGTGATGAACTATAATATGCAAGGGATGGAGAAGTCAATCCCGGAGCTCTTCACGATGCTTAAAGCCGCGGAAGTAGAAATCATGAAAGAGCATCAAGTGTTGATGGTCAATAAGACCACCAGTTTCAAGAAGAAAGGCGGGAGAAAGAAAGAGAACTTCAAGAAGAATGGCAAGCCAGTTGCCACTCCCGTGAAGAAGCCCAAGGCTAGACCCAAACCTGAGACCGAGTGATTCTATTGCAAGGGGAATGGTCACTGGAAGCGGAACTACCCCAAATACTTGGCAGATAAGAAGGCTGGCAACGTCAACAAAGGTATATTTGATATAAATGTTATTGATGTGTACCTTACTAGTGCTCGTAGTAGCGTCTGGGTATTTGATACTGGTTCAGTTGCTAATATTTGTAACTCGAAGCATGAGTTGCGGAATAAACAGAGACCAACTAAGGATGTGGTGACGATGCGCGTTGGGAATGGCTCCAAGGTTGGTGTGATCTCCGTCGGCACGCCCACTCTACGTCTACCTTCGGGATTCGTTTTAAACCTAGATAATTGTTATTTGATGCCTGCGTTAAGCATGAACATTATATCTAGATCTTGTTTATTTTGAGACGGTTATTCATTTAAGTATAGAAAATAATGGTTGTTCTATTTATAAGAGTAACATCTCTTATGGTCAAGCACCCCTTGGGAATGGTTTATTCTTGTTCAATCTTGATCATAGTGATACACTTGTTCATAATATTGATGTCAAAAGATGCATAGTTAATGATGATAGTACCACATACTTGTGGCACTGCCGCTTAGGTCATATTAGTGTAAAACGCATGAAGAAACTCCATGCTGATGGATTTTTGGAATCACTTTTATGAATCATTCGAAACATGTGAACCATGCCTCATGGGAAAGATGACTAAAACTACGTTTTCCAGAACAATGGAGCGGGAAGTGACTTATTGAAAATAATACATACCGATGTATATGGTCCGATGAGTGTTGAAGCACGCAGTGGATATCGTTATTTTCTTACCTTCACGCAAGATTTGAGTATATATGGGTATATTTACTTAATGAAACACAAGTCTGAAACATTTGAAAAGTTCAAGGAATTTCAGAATGAAGTGGAGAATCATCATAACAAGAAAACAAAGTTTCTACGATCTGATCGTATAGGTGATTATTGAGTTACGAGTTTGGCACGCATTTAAGACAATGTGGAATTGTTTCACAACTCGCGCCACCTGGAACACCATAGCGTAATGGCGTGTCCGAACGTCGTAATCGCACTTTATTGGATATGGTGTATTCTATGATGTCTCTTGCTGTTTTGGCACTATCGTTTTGGGGCTATGCATTAGAGACAGCCACATTCACTTTAAATAGGGCACCATCTAAATCCGTTGAGATGACACTGTACGAATTGTGGTTTGGCAAGAAACCTGTCGTTTCTTAGAATTTGGGGATGTGACACTTATGCTTGATAAGCTCAAACCCAAAGCAAAAAACTGCATCTTCATGAGATACCCTAAAGCAACAATTGGTTATACCTTCTATCACAGATCCGAAGGCAAGTCTTTGTTGTCAAGAATGGATCCTTTCCAGAGAAGGAGTTTCTCTCGAAAGAAGTGAGCAGGAGGAAAGTAGAAACTTGATGAGTTCATCGTACCTTCTCTCAAATTGGAAAGTAGCACATCACATAAAGTAGTTCCTGTGATGCCTACACCAACCGGAGAAGAAGCTAATGATGATGATCACGAAACTTCGGATCAAGTTACTACTGAACTTCGTAGGTCGACCAGGACACGCTTCGCACCAGAGTGGTACGGTAATCCTGTCCTGGAAGTCATGTTGTTAGACAACGGGGAACCTACGAACTATGAAGAAGCAATGATGAGCCCAGATTC
This sequence comes from Thinopyrum elongatum, assembly GCA_011799875.1. Taxonomy (NCBI): domain Eukaryota; kingdom Viridiplantae; phylum Streptophyta; class Magnoliopsida; order Poales; family Poaceae; genus Thinopyrum; species Thinopyrum elongatum. The sequence continues at coordinate 423,382,762 of CM022302.1, forward strand.
CGACAAATGGCTTGAGGCCATGAAATCCGAGATAGGATCCATGTATGAGAACAAAGTATGGACTTTTGTCAACTTGCCCGATGACCAACAGTCCATTGAGAATAAATGGATCTCTAAGAAGAAGACTGACACTGATGGTAATGTTACCGTCTATAAAGCTGGACTTGTCGCAAAGGGTTTTCGACAATGTCAAGGGGTTGACTACGATAAAACTTTCTCACCCGTAGCGATGATTAAGTCTGTTAGAATTATGTTAGCAATTGCCGCATATTTTGATTATGAAATCTGAGAGATGGACGTCAAAATAGCGTTCCTTAATGGTTTCCTTAAGGAAGCATTGTATATGATGCAACCAGAAGGTTTTGTCGATCCTAAGGATGCTAACAAAGTATGCAAGCTCCAGCGGTCCATCTATGGACTAGTACAAGCATCTCAGAGTTGGAATATATGCTTTGATGAGGTGATCAAAGCTTTTGGTTTTATACAAACTTACGGAGAAGCTTGTATTTACAAGAAAGTGAGTGGGAGCTCTATAGCATTTCTGATAAGTATACTGTTGGAAATATGCCCTAGAGGCAATAATAAAGTGGTTATTATTATATTTCCTTAATCATGATAAAGGTTTATTATTCATGCTAGAATTGTATTGACCGGAAACTTAAGTACATGTGTGGATACATAAACAAATACCGTGTCCCTAGTGAGCCTCTACTAGACTAGCTCGTTGATCAAAAGATGGTTAAGGTTTCCTAACCATAGACATGTGTTGTCACTTGATAACGAGATCACATCATTAGGAGAATGATGTGATGGACAAGACCCATCCGTTAGCCTAGCATATGATCGTTCAGTTTATTGCTACTGCTTTCTTAATGTCAAATACATATTCCTTCGACCATGAGATCATGCAACTCCCGGATACAGGAGGAATACCTTGTGTGCTATCAAACGTCACAACGTAACTGGGTGATCATAAAGGTGCTCTACAGGTATCTTCGAAGGTGTCTGTTGAGTTGGCGTGAATCGAGATTGGGATTTGTCACTCTGTATGACGGAGAGGTATCTCTAGGCCCTCTCAGTAATACAACATCACAAGAAGCTTGCAAGCAAAGTGACTAAGAAGTTAGTTACAAGATGATGTATTACGAAATGAGTAAAGAGACTTACGGGTACCAAAATTGGACTAGGTATGCAGATGCCGACGATCGAATCTCGGGCAAGTAACATACCGACGGACAAAGGGAACTACGTATGTTGTCATAAAGGTTCGACCGATAAAGATCATCGTAGAATATGTAGGAAACAATGTGGGCATCCAGGTCCCGCTATTGGTTATTGACCGGAGAAGCATCTCGGTCATGTCTACATCATTCTCGAACCCGTAGGGTCCGCATGCTTAATGTTCGTTGACGATATAGTATTATATGAGTTATGTATGTTGGTGACGAATATTGTTCGGAGTCTCAGATGAGATCACAGACATGACGAGGAGCTCCGGAATGGTCCGGAGGTAAAGATTGATATATTGGATGATATGATTGAGCCAAGGGGTAAAGCCCACGAGGCTTTAGGTCGGTGCACAAAGAAGTTGTATGGAAGGCAGGGGCTAGACGCCAGGGTTCATGGCGTCTACCTCTGGGGTAGACGCCAGAGTCCGTGGCATCTATGTAAATGTCGGGAACCGGGCGTTTAGCCCTGGAGTCCGAGAAGGACTCTTCCTTGTGTTCCAAACCGACTTTGGGGAAGCCTCCTCTCCAAGTTATGACCCCAGGGCTCAACATATAAATAGAGGAGCAGGGCTAGCCCCTAGAACACAAGTTTTTGAGCCTCCTCTAGTTGGTCCTAGTTTACTAATAAGAGCTAGCCCTAGCTACCTCTAATCCTCATAACTAGAAGCCCAGTGTGGTTCTAATCTCCTCCCTCTAGTTCACCACCACCGTCACCACTTCGTCGTGTTGCCGGAACTCATCTACTACTTCGCCTCTTTTGCTAGATCAAGAAGGCGAGGACGTCATCAAGCTGAACGTGTGCTGAACACGGAGGTGCCATATGTTCGGTACTTGATCGGGACGGATCGTGAAGGTGTACGACTACATCAACCGCATTGATAAATGCTTCCGCTTAGCGATCTACAAGGGTATGTAGATGCTCTCCCCCTCTCGTAGCTATGCATCTCCATGGATAGATCTTGGGTGTGCGTAGAATTTTTTTTGTTTTCCATGCAACATTCCCCAACAGTGGCATCATTAGCCAGGTCCATGCGTAGATGATATGCACGAGTAGAACACAAGGGAGTTGTGCCGGCGATGTTCATATTGCTTACCACCAATCTCTTATTTTGATTCAGCGGTATTGTGGGATGAAGCGGCTCAGACCAACCTTACATGTCCACGTACATGAGACCGGTTCCACCAACTAACATGCAACTTATTTTGCATAAAGGTGGCTGGCGGATGTTAGTTTCTCCCACTTTAGTTGAATCTAATTTGACTACGACGGTCCTTGCAGAAGGTTAAATTAGAACTTGATAATCACCATTGTGGTTTTGCGTAGGTAAGAACGGTTCTTGCTAGTTGCCCGTAGCAGCCACGTAAAACTTGCAACAACAAAGTAGAGGACGTGTAACTTGTTTTTGCAGGGCATGTTGTGATGTGATATAGTCAAGATGTGATATGATATATATTGATGTATGAGATGATCATGTTTTGTAATAAGTTCACGACTTGCTTGTCGATGAGTACGACAACCGACAGGAGCCTTAGGGTTGTCTTTAATTATTGTATGACATGTGTGTCAATCACTAAGCGCCATGTAATTGCTTTACTTTATTGCTATGCATTAGCAATAGTTGTAGAAGCAATAGTTGGCGAGATGACCCCGACGCAACGATGGAGATCAAGGTGTCGTGCCGGTGACAATGGAGATCATGCCGTTGCTTTGGAGATGGTGATCAAAAGTACAAAATGATGATGGCCATATCATGTCACATTTTTTTATTGCATGTGATGTTTATCCTTTATGCATCTTATTTTGCTTAGAACGACGGTATCGTTATAAGATGATCCACTTAATTTCAAGATAAAAGTGTTCTCCCTGAGTATGCACCATTGCTAAAGTTCGTCATTTCGAAGCACCTCGTGATGATTGGGTGTGATAGACTCTACGTTCACATACAACGGGTGTAAGCCAGTTTTGCACATGCAAAATACTTGGGTTAAACTTGACGAGCCTAGCATGTACAGACATGGTCTCGGAACACTGGAGACCGAAAGGTCGAACATGAGTCATATAGTAGATATGATCAACATGGAGATGTTCACCATTGAAGACTACCCCATCTCACGTGATGATCGGACATGGGTTAGTTGATTTGGATCATGTATCACTTAGACAACTTGAGGGATGTTGATTTAAGTGGGAGTTCATAAGTAATTTGATTATTTGAACTAAAATTTATCATGAACTTAGTCCTAATAGTTTTTGCAAATCTATGTTTTAGATCAATGGCCCGTGCTACCATTCCCTTGAATTTTAATGCGTTCCTAGAGAAAGCTAAGTTGAAAGATGATGATAGCAACTACACGGACCCAGTCCATAACTTGAGGGTTATCCTCATTGCTGCACAGAAGAATTATGTCCTTGATGCACCGCTAGGTGATAGACCTACTGCAGGAGCTGATGCAGACGTTGTGAACGTCTGGCAGGCTCGATCTGATGACTACTTGATAGTTCAGTGTGCCATGCTTTACGGCTTGGAACCGGGACTTCAAAAGCATTTTGAACGCCACGGAGCATATGAGATGTTCCAAGAGCTGAAGTTGATATTCAAGATAATGCCCGGGTTGAGAGATATGAAGTCTCCAACAAGTTCTTTAGCTGTAAGATGGAGGAGAACAGCTCTGTCAGTGAACACATACTCAGAATGTCTGGGTACCAGAACCAATTGACTCAGCTGGGAATTGATCTTCCAGTTGAGAGTGTTATTGATAGAGTTCTTCAGTCACTGTCACCAAGCTACAAAGGCTTCGTGATGAACTATAACATGCAAGGGATGATGAAAACGATTCACGAGCTCTTCGCAATGCTGAAATCAGCGGAGGTAGAAATCAAGAAAGAGCATCAAAGTGTTGATGGTTAACAAGACCACCAGTTTTAAGAAAAAGTGCAAGGGAAAGAAAGGGAACTTCAAGAAGAATGGCAAGCAAGTTGCCGCTCCCGTGAAGAAGCCCAAAGCTGAACCCAAGCCTAAAACTGAGTGCTTCTACTGCATGGGAAATGGTCACTTGAAGCGGAACTACCCCAAGTACTTGGCAGATAAGAAGGATGGAAAAGTAAACAAAGGTATATTTGATATACATGTTATTGATGTGTTCCTTACTAATGCTCGTAGTAGCGCCTGCGTATTTGATACTGGTTCGGTTGCTCATATTTGTAACTTGAAACAGGAGCTACGGAATAAACGAAGATTGGCTAAGGACGAGGTGACGATGCGCGTCGGAAATGGTTCCAAGGTTGATGTGATCACCGTCGCACGCTACCTCTACATCTACCTTTGGGATTAGTTTTAGACCTAAATAATTGTTATTTGGTGCCAACGTTGAGCATGAACATTATATCTAGATCTTGTTTATTGTGAGACGGTTATTCATTTAAGTCAGAGAATAATGGTTGTTCTATTTATATGAGTAACATCTTTTATGGTAATGCACCCTTAGTGAATGGTCTATTCTTGTTGAATCTCGATCGTAGTGACACACATATTCATAATATTGATGCCAAAAGATGCAAAGTTGACAATGATAGTGCAACATACTTGTGGCACTGCCGTTTAGGTCATATTGGTGTAAAACGCATGAAGAAACTCCATGCTGATGGACTTTTGGAATCACTTGATTATGAATCATTTGATACTTGCGAACCATGCCTCATGGGCAAGATGACTAAAACTCCATTCTCCGGAACAATGGAGCGAGCTAATGACTTGTTGGAAATAATACATACCGATGTATGCGGTCCGATGAGTGTTGAAGCACGCGGCGGGTATCGTTATTTTCTGACCTTCACAGATGATTTGAGTAGGTATGGATATATCTACTTGATGAAACACAAGTCTAAAACATTTGAAAAGTTCAAGGAATTTCAGAGTGAAGTGGAAAATCATCGTAACAAGAAAATAATTTTTCTACGATCTGATCGCGGAGGTGAATATTTGAGTTACGAGTTTGACCTTCATTTAAGACAATGTGGAATTGTTTCACAACTCACGCAACCTGGAACACCACAGCGTAATGGTGTGTCCGAACCTCGTAACCGTACTTTATTAGATATGGTTGATATGTCTGTGTCGTATCTACTTTTCCTAATGCTTTTTCTCTTGTTTTGGACTCTAATTTGCATGATTTGAATGAAACTAACCCGGACTGACGATGTTTTCAGCAGAACTACCATGGTGTTGTTTTTGTGCAGAAATAAAAGTTCTCAGAATTGGACGAAACTTTTTGGAGAATTATTTTAGAATATATAAAAAATACTGGAACCAAGAACCACCGGAGGGGGTGCACTGGTTGGGCAAGATACACTAGGGCGCCCCCCCTCTGGCACGCCCTGGTGGGTTGTGGTCCCCTCGTGGCCCCACTGACCCTAATTCCAACTCCATAAATACCTATTTTTGGAGAAAAAATAAGAGAGGAAGTTTCATTGCGTTTCATGATACGGAGCCGCTGCCACCTCCTGTTCTTCATCGGGAGGCCAGATCTAGAGCCCGTTCGGGGCTCCGGAGAGGGGAATCTTCGGTCTTTGTCATCACCAACCCCCCTTCATCACCAATTCCATGATGCTCCCCACCGGAGTGAGTAATTCCTTCGTAGACTCGCTGGTCGGTGAGGAGTTGGATGAGATTCATCATGTAATCGAGTTAGTTTTGTTAGGGCTTGATCCCTAGTATCCACTATGTTCTGAGATTGATGTTGTTATGACTTTGCAATGCTTAATGCTTGTCACCAGGGCCCGAGTGCCATGATTTCAGATCTGAACCATTTTTGTTTTCACCATTATATCTATGTTCTAGATCCGATCTTGCAAGTCATATTCACCTATTACGTGTTATGATCCGTAAACCCCAGTGTGGCAGTAATTGGGATACTTTTCGGTGATGGCCGTAGTTTGAGGAGTTCATGTATTCACTATGTGTTAATGCTTTATTCCGGTTCTCTATTAAAAGGAGGCCTTAATATCCCTTAGTTTCTTTATGGACCCTGCTGCCACGGGAGGGTAGGGCAAAAGATGTCATGCATGTTCTTTTCCATAAGCACGTATGATTGATTATGGAATACATGCCTACATTATATTTATGAACTGGAGCTAGTTTTGTATCGCCCTAGGTTATGACTGTTATGTGATGAATATCATCCAACGAATTCACCGATCCAATGCCTACGAGTTTTTCTGCATATTGTTCTTGCTAAGTTATTATTGCTATTACTACTGTCACAACTGCTACAAAACTGCTACCGCTGTTATCGTTACTATTGCTATAGTTACCACTGCTATCAAAACTATCCTATTACTGTGCTACTGATCACTTTGTTGCAGATATTTAATCTCCAGGTGTGGTTGAATTGACAACTCAACTGCTAATACTTGCAAATATTCTTTGGCTCCCCTTGTGTCGAATCTATAAATTTGGGTTGAATACTCTACCCTCGAAAATTGTTGCGATCCCCTATACTTGTGGGTTATCAAGAACTTTTTGTGGCGCCGTTGCCGGGGAGCATAGCTATATTTGTTGAGTCACTTGTGATTATTAACAATCTATCACTATGAAGAATCTGAAGGATACAAAGACCAAGATCGTTCCCTCTAGGACGAGGGGAGGTAAGGAACTGCCATCACACTCTGCACTTGATTCACCTTCTGTTTTGAGTAGACTTGCAACACCACCACATGCTATTAATCCTGATATGTCGCAAGTTATTGATGATGCTACTTCTGCTATGAATGATACTCATGATGATGCTAGTACCTTGCTTGATTATAATGTGTCACTAGGTGAATTTCTTGATGAACAAATTGCTAGAGCTAAAGATATTGAGAATGCTGAAACTGATGAAATTATTGAAACTGATGAAGTACTTGAAACTGAAAATCTTCAAACACCTATTAGACCTAGCTCTCCTAGATTTGAAATGCCTAAGATACCTGAAGGTTATGTTATGGATGAGGAGATAACTAGAGACTTTCTTGCTTGCAATGATAGGGATGATCTTAAGAAATTACTATGCAAAATGAAAGAACAATCTTTGAATGCTAGAATCAAATGTGATCCTAAGTTTGCTACTTCACCTATTTTTGTTACCGATAAGGATTATGAATTATCTGTCAACCCAGAGTTAATTATTTTGGTTGAATCTGATCCTTTTCATGGCTATGAAACTGAAACTGTTGTGGCACATCTTACTAAATTAAATGATATAGCCACCCTTTTTGCTCATGATGAGAAAATTCGCTATTACTATATTCTCAAATTATTTCCATTCTCATTAAAGGGTGAAGCTAAGATATGGTACAATACTCTTGCTCCTAGTTGTGTGCGTAGTCCCCAGGATATGATTTACTACTTCCCTAAAAAATATTTTCCTGCTCATAAGAAACAAGCTGCCTTACAGGAAATATTTAATTTTGCACAAATTGAAGAAGAGAGTCTCCCACAAGCTTGGGGGAGGCTTCTCTAATTGCTTAATGCTTTACCTGATCACCCTCTTAAGAAAAATGAAATACTTGATATCTTCTATAATGGACTAACTGATGCTTCTAGGGACTTCCTAGATAGTTGTGCTTGTTGTGTTTTCAGGGAACGAACTGTTGAACAAGCTGAGCAATTATTGAATAACATATTAGAAATTTATGATGATTGGACTCTTCCTGAACCACCTTCTAAACCCACTCCGAATAAGAGGGGTATCTTATTTCTCAGTCCTGAAGATATGCAAGAGGCAAAGAAATGTATGAAGGAAAAAGGTATTAAAGCTGAATATGTTAAGAATTTACCACCTATTGAAGAAATACATGGACTTGATATGCCACCACCATAGGTGGTAGAGGTAAATTATTTATTGAAGTTTGATGAAGGTGACATCCCTTATAATAAACATCCTAGTCAATGCCTTTATGAGTTTGATAACTACAATAGGAAACAAGATCACTTCAATGCAAATGTTATGAAACAATTAAAATACAATTCTGATATGATTGCTCGCTTGAGTGACTTGTTATTTAGAATTACTAATGATGTCAGGGGTGTAGGAAAACATGCTTCTATGGTTCAAACTCAGTTAGAACAAGTTGCCAAATCTCAAAGAGAATTGCTTAGTGAAATGAATAATAATATGAATGATTTTGCTGTTAGAGTAGCAACTAGAGGAGGCAAAATGACTCAGGAACCACTTTATCCTGAGGGACACCCTAAAAGAATTGAACAAGACTCCCAAAGAATTAACACTGATGCATCTAGTCCTTCTAAAAAGAAAAAGAAAAAGAAAAATAATAGGACTTTGCATACCTCTAGTGAACCCGAAATAGAAAAACCTCCTGAAGATAGTAATGATCTCTCTATCTCTGATGCTGAAACTCAATCTGGTAATGAACATTCATCCAGTGATAATGAAAATGATAATGATGATGTTCATAAAGATACTCAACCAAACAATGATAAACAACCAGATAATGATGTTGAGATAGAGCCTGCTATTGATCTTGATAACCCACAACCTAATAATAAAAGATATGATAAAAGAGACTTTGTTGCTAGAAAACATGGTAAAGAAAGAGAACCATGGGTTCTGAAACCCATGCCCTTTCCACCTAAACCATCTAAGAAAAAAGATGATGAAGAATTTGAACGCTTTGCTGAAATGCTTAGGCCAGTATTTTTGCGCACCCGCTTGACTGATATTTTAAAGATGGCCTCGTATGCAAAATACATGAAAGACATCATCACTAATAAAAGAAAGATACCTGAAGCTGAAATATCCACCATGCTTGCTAATTATTCTTTTAAGGATGGAGTGCCTAAAAAACTTGGAGATCTAGGAATACCAACTATACCTTGCTCCATCAAAAGAAATTATGTCAAAACTGCTTTGTGTGATTTAGGAGCTGGTGTTAGTGTTATGCCCTTCTCTTTATATAAAAGACTTGACTTGAATAAACTCACACCTACTGAAATATCTTTGCAAATGGCTGACAAATCAACTGCCAGACCTATCGGTATTTGTGAGGATGTGCCCGTTGTTGTTGCAAATGTTACTATCTTAACAGACTTTGTTATACTTGAGATGCCTGAGGACGACAACATGTCGATTATCCTTGGTAGACCCTTTTTGAATACTGCAGGGGCTGTTATTGGTTGCAATAAAAGCAAAGTCACTTTTCATATCAATGGTAATGAGCATACAGTGCACTTTCTGAAGAAACAATTGCAAGTGAATGGTATTGATGTTATTGAAAAATCTCCGACACTCACTATTAGAAGTTTTCAACTACCTCTACCTACTGCCAAAAAGAAATATGACATACTTATTGTTGTGGATGTGCATATCCCCGTTGAGATAACTTAGTGTTTAACGAAAGTTCTTCGGTTTCATGCTAATCGAAAGTGGTTGTTAATAAGACTTGATCAACCTTGTTAATGGATCATTTTTGAGAGGTATGAAGTCGATGAATTTAGGGAGCACTACTTTCTGTCCTTACCTTTTGTTTTCTGTTTTTCTTAGTTAAATAAAATAAAATGCCATGCTTAGTCTGTTTTCTGAATTTCCCGTGCAATAAAAAATAACCCAAAAATAAAAGCTCTTAGAATGCCCTGAAAATTTGATACGATTTTTTTCTGAATATTTCTGAATTTCTGGTGCAAATAACATCAGAGGGGGGTGCACCTGGTCTCCCGAAGACACCAGGGCGCACCAGCAACCCCACGCGCACCCTGGTGGGTTGTGGTCCCCACGTGGGTCCCCTCACTTATCTCTTTAGCCCATGTCATCTCCTACCTCCAGAAAAAAATCACCATAGCTCTCACTCTTGTGTTCTTGCTCTCAAACCCGCAGATTTTGATCTCTTTACTCAAAGGTCCGTTTCCGAAACTGTTTTGGGGGATTGCTACTTGGTATGTGACTCCTCCATTGCTCCAATTAGTTTTTGCTTTAGTGGTTTATATTTCGAATAATTGGCTACTCTTGGTGCTGCTGTAGATGGGCTTGCATGTTGAATTCTTAGAGTTCTAAGTAGTTTGAATGCTTAATATAGCCTCTATGCATCCCTATGAGTACTTGCTATCAATCTTGCGAAGTTTTGTTGAAAAAATTTCGTGTCCCAAATTTTTTCAGAAATTGTTCACAAATAAAAGTGCAATTCTTTAGGAGTTCTTCGAAGAGGAGGTCTTCGGAGGCATCATCGAGTAGTGGCTCGATACGCCGGTCTTATGTTGAGCCAAGTGCAAGCTCAATGCGGGATGCTGCTACCAAATCATGTCTATGGCCGTGTAACAATTTCATGGTAATCGTAGGTATTAAGGAAGAATTTAAGCAATATGTTCATAACACCGAGCTTGGCCCCTACATCGAAGATAAATGCATCCAGCATCTCAACCTCATAGAAATGTTCACTAAGAAATTTAAATTTCATCCTCGTGAGTCTAGAGTTTCATTTAGTCTTTATAATCATCCATTTACCATGCCTCTAGAGATGTTTTGTGATGCCTATAAAATTCCATATTGGGGTTCGCTGGACGAACCGCCAAAATCTGAGTATGAGTCATTTCTGATTTATCTTTGCTATGGAGAGGATAGAGGAGTGACACAAGGTAGAATAAAAAGTATTCATTTCCCATCAATTCACTACTTTGCACTCTTTAATGGCAAATGTATCGTGGGCAAGCAAGCTTGTAGCACACTATGTGCTCCTGACTTGAGCCTCATACACACAACCTTGACTGGAATTAAACGCTATAATCTTGCAGCAATCGTTGCACGGAGGTTGCAACGTAATGCTGAGAGTGGTTACTTTTATGGGGGGATTTATGCTTCTCGCTTAGCTAAAGAGGTTGGTGTGACACCTCTGCCTGATGATCCCATCCTACCCACTCAGTACTTAGACTTTGGGGCCATGAAACGTCATAAGTTCCTTACAGGCACGGTCGATAATTATACTTATAACTTGAGGTTCAATAAAGAACCCATTGTACCTGTTGTTTTGCCTGCAGCTGCTCTCTTTGATTATCATGGCAAGAGAAGATATTACGTTCTTGAGAGCGAGGCCCGCGCGTACAATGTGGAGGTCGAGGCTGCTCGTCGGGCTGAGGAGGCTGCACCAAGAGCCTCCGTGGGCTATCACTCAGATTATTATCCAGGCCGCGGATGGTGATTACCAAGCTAGGCCAAAAGCCTAAGCTTGGGGGAGTACGTATTTCCACCACATTACATTCATGTTCACACCTTTCATTCCAGTTGTCGGTGTCCATACTTTTTCATTGTATTATCCATGCTAGATTTATTTTCTCGCTTTCTTCTTGTGTGTTTGAAAAAACTTTGAGAAAACCCAAAAATATTTCCCGCTTCTTTTCGGTTTTTCTTTCTAGCTTAAATTAGTTGTAGTGTTAAAAGAAAACCCAAAAAGATGCCCATATTCTTCTTTTGCTTGTTGGGAGCTTTCCCGTGTAAATAGTTTTTCTCGTTTTTGTTTTCCCTTCTTTAATTTGCTTTTCTCAAGAAAAACTAAAAACTCCAAAAATATTTCAGTGTGTTTCTCTAAAATTATTTTATTTTGTTTGAGTCGTACCAAGGAGAAGACCATGATGAAAATGTTGAGTGGCTTTCGTATGTATTATTGTTGATCTAACAAAGAGCCCAAATTACCTTGTCTTCTCCTTTTGAATAAAATGTTTGCAGATTCGAGCTTAGTCCATGACACTCTTGCACTATTATTATTTTCATATCATTCGGTCATGCAAGTGAAAGGCAATAATGACGATATTTGATGAATTGACTGTGGCAGAGAGAAGCGGGTATGAACTCAACTTGTTTTGTTTTTGTAAATATGTTTAACCTAGTATCCATGATTCAGCATATTATGATCAAACATGTTTGCAATGACAATTAGAGATTATAGTTTCTCATGCCATGCCTAAGTAGCTAGGAGTGGATAATGATTTATCTTAGGTGTCAACATGCATTAAAATGATTGTGATGTAGTATGATGATATGGTATCCTCCTCTGAATGTTTCTAGTGGCTTGACTTGGCACATGTTCATGCATGTAGTTGAATCAAAACCAACATAGCCTCTACGATATTTATGTTCATGGTGTTCATATTCTACTCATGCTAGTATTCAATGTTGATTATGTATAACGCATGTTCATGACCGTTTTCGCTCTCTAGCTGGCCGCTTCTCAACCTATTTGCTAGCCTTCGCCTGTACTAAGCGGGAATACTGCTTGTGCATCAAAATCCTTAAACCCAAGTTATTCCAGATGAGTCCACAATATCTACCTATATGCGGTATTACCCTGCCGTTCCAAGTAAATTTGCATGTGCCACCTCTAAAATTTCAAATGAACATTTGTTTTGTGTGCCTGGACCACTCATGAAGCGACAGGGGGCGGTCAGTATCTTCCATGCTAAGCGGGTTATTCTCATGATGAGTGTTTATTCACTCATCCTTGCACGAGATGGGCGGTAATAGGGATGCCCAGTCCCAAAATCAAAAATTGCAAATAATTAAACAAAACTCCCCTAGGATTGTTGTTGGTATGGACGGTACCCGTGGATTCGGCTAGCCGTGGAGTGTGTTTGTTGGTGGAGGGGGAGTAAACCTTTAATTTTAGAGTTTGGGAACCGTCGCTAATGTGTTTAGCATGGAAGATATTGATAACTCTTGGTCGTAACATTGACAGGAAGGGTGCACCTCCCAAAATTATATTAATCTCTATTTTAAGCTTTGAGCTCTGGCACCTCTGCAAATCCCTGCTTCCCTCTGCGAAGGGACTATCTATTTAATTTTATGTTGAGTCATCACCTTCTCAAACAAGCACCAGACCTGAGAGCACTATTGTCATCCTCATGCATTGTGTGTAGTTAATGTTGGATGCATCATGACTGGATCTTTTCTACCATGAATTACAATGTTTAGTCGCTGCTTGAACTTTGGAGGTGCTCTGCATTTATGTTTTGCGGTCTCAGAAAGGGCTAGCGAGATACCACTGTTATCATATTATATCATGATCATTTTGACAAAGTGTTGTCATTTGAGATATCTTATTATTGCTCTCTAGTTGATTATGCCATTGATATGAGTTAATATAATTTCTAAGAGTTATTGTTGACATGGTTAGTCATGATCTTTGCTGAAAAGCTGGGTGCTATTTAAGCTTATTTATGTAAACAAGAACAAAAGAGTTCGTAAAAGTTTTTCTTTATCACTTTCAGTTTGTCAACTGAATTGCTTGAGGACAAGCAAAGGTTTAAGCTTGGGGGAGTTGATACGTCTCTGTCGTATCTACTTTTCCTAATGCTTTTGCTCTTGTTTTGGACTCTAATTTGCATGATTTGAATGAAACTAACCCGGACTGACGCTGTTTTCAGCAGAACTACCATGGTGTTGTTTTTGTGCAGAAATAAAAGTTCTCGGAATTGGACGAAACTTTTTGGAGAATTATTTCAGAATATATAAAAAATACTGGAACCAAGAACCACCGGAGGGGGTGCACTGGCTGGGCAAGATACACCAGGGCGCCCGCCCCCCTCTGACGCGCCCTGGTGGGTTGTGGTCCCCTCATGGCACCCTGACCCTAATTCCAACTCCATAAATACCTATTTTCGGAGAAAAAAATAAGAGAGGAAGTTTCATCGCGTTTCACGATACGGAGCCGCCGCCACCTCTTGTTCTTCAACGGGAGGCCAGATCTGGAGCCCGTTCGGGGCTCCGGAGAGGGGAATCTTGGGTCTTCGTCATCACCAACCCTTCTTCATCACCAATTCCATGATGCTCCCCACCGGGAGTGAGTAATTCCTTCGTAGGCTTGCTGGTCGGTGAGGAGTTGGATGAGATTCATCATGTAATCGAGTTAGTTTTGTTAGGGCTTGATCCCTAGTATCCACTATGTTCTGAGATTGATGTTGTTATGACTTTGTTATGCTTAATGCTTGTCACTAGGGCCCGATTGCCATGATTTCAGATCTGAACCGTTTATGTTTTCACCATTATATCTATGTTCTAGATCCGATCTTGCAAGTCATATTCACCTATTACGTGTTATGATCCGTAAACCCCAGTGTGGGAGTAATTGGGATACTTTCCAGTGATGACCGTAGTTTGAGGAGTTCATGTATTCACTATGTGTTAATGCTTTGTTCCGGTTCTCTATTAAAAGGAGGCCTTAATATCCCTTAGTTTCCTTATGGACCCCGCTGCCACGGGAGGGTAGGACAAAAGATGTCATGCAAGTTCTTTTCCATAAGCACGTATGACTATTTACGGAATACATGCCTACATTATATTTATGAACTGGAGCTAGTTTTGTATCGCCCTAGGTTATGATTGTTATATGATGAATATCATCCAACGAATTCACCGCTCCAATGCCTACGAGTTTTTCCATATATTGTTCTTGCTAAGTTATTATTGCTACTATTACTATCACAACTGCTACAAAACTGCTACCGCTGTTACCGTTACTATTGCTATTGTTACCACTGCTATCAAAACTATCATATTATTGTTCTACTGATCACTTTGATGCAGATATTTAATCTCCAGGTGTGGTTGAATTGACAACTCAACTGTTAATACTTGCAAATATTCTTTGGCGCCCCTTGTGTCGAATCTATAAATTTGGGTTGAATACTCTACCCTCGAAAACTGTTGCGATCCCCTATACTTGTTGGTTATCAATGGTGCATTCTATGATGTCTCTTACAGATTTGCCTTTATCATTTTGGGGTTATGCATTAGAGACAGCTGCATTCATGTTAAATAGGGCACCGTCTAAATCCACTGAGACGACACCGTATGAACTATGGTTTGGTAAGAAACCTAAGTTGTCGTTTCTTAAAGTTTGGGGATGCGACACTTATGTCAAAATGCTTGAGCCTGATAAGCTCGAACCCAAAGCGCAGAAGTGCGTCTTCATAGGATACCCTAAAGAAACTATTGGATATACCTTCTACCACAGGTCCGAAGGCAAGATCTTTGTTGCCAAAAATGGGTCATTTCTAGAGAAAGAGTTTCTCTCGAAAGAAGTGAGTGGGAGGAAAGTAGAACTTGATGAGGTAGTTGTACCTTCTCTCGAATTGGAAAGTAGCACATTAGAGAAAACCGTTCCCGTGATGCCTACACCAATTAGAGAAGAAGCTAATGATGATGATCATGAAACTTCAGAACAAGTTACTATTGAACCTCGTAGGTCGACCAGAATACGCACCGCACTAGAGTGGTACGGTAATCCTATCCTGGAAGTCATGTTGTTAGACAACGGCGAACCTACGAACTATGAAGAAGCTATGATGAGCCCATATTCCGACAAATGGCTTGAGGCCATGAAATCTGAGATAGGATCCATGTATGAGAACAAAGTGTGGACTTCGGTGGACTTACCCGATGATCGGGAAGCCATTGAGAATAAATGGATCTTCAAGAGGAAGACGGACGCTGATGGTAATATCACTGTCTACAAAGCTCGACTTGGCGCAAAAGATTTTCGACAAGTTCAAGGGGTTGACTACGATGAGACTTTCTCACCCGTAGCGATGCTTAAGTCTTTCTGAATCATATTAGCAATTGCCGCATTTTATGATTATGAAATCTGGCAAATGGACGTCAAAACTGCATTCCTTAACGGGTTTCTTAAAGAAGAGTTGTATATGATGCAACTAGAAGGTTTTGTCGATCCTAAAGGAGCTAACAAAGTGTGCAAACTCCAGGGATCCATCTATGGACTGGTGCAAGCATCTCGGAGTTGGAATATACTCTTTGATGAGGTGATCAAAGCATATGGTTTTATACAGACTTACGGTGAAGCCTGTATTTACAATAAAGTGAGTGGGAGCTCTGTAGCATTTGTAATATTATATGTGGATGATATATTACTGATTGAAAATGATATAGAATTTCTGGATAGCATAAAAGGATACTTAAATAAGAATTTTTCAATAAAATAACTCAGTGAAGCTACTTATATATTAGGCACTAGATCTATAGGGATAGATTGAGACGCTTAATAGGACTTTCACAAAGCACATACTGCTACTTCTTGAGCTTGTGTTGGTTTTTCCCTTGAAGAGGAAAGGGTGATGCAGCAAAGTAGAGATAAGTATTTCCCTCAGTTTGAGAACCAAGGTATTAATGCAGTAGGAGACAACGCACAAATCACCGAATACCTGCACAAACAATCAAACAACTTGCACCCAACGCGATAAAGGGGTTGTCAATCCCTTCACGGTTATTTGCAAAAGTGAGATCTGATAGAGATAGATAATCGATAAAGTAAATATTTTTGGTATTTTTGTTTTATAGATCGGAAAGTAAAAGATTGCAAAATAGTAGATCAAAAACTTGTATGATGAAAATTATAAGATTATATGATGGAAAATAGACCCGAGGGCCATAGGTTTCACTAGAGGCTTCTCTCAAGATAGAAAATAATACGGTGTGGGTGAACAAATTACTGCTGAGCAATTGATAGAAAAGCGCAAAGTTATGACGATATCTAAGGCAATGATCATGAATATAGGCATCACGTCCGTGTCAAGTAGACCGAAACGATTCTGCATCTACTACTATTACTCCACACATCGACCGCTATCCAGCATGCATCTAGAGTATTAAGTTCATAAAGAACGGGGTAATGCATTACGTAAGATGACATGATGTAGAGGAATTAACGCAAGCAATATGATGAAAACCCCATCTTTTTATCCTCGATGGCAACAATATAATGCGTGCCTTGCTGCCCCTACTGTCACTAGGAAAGGACACCGCAAGATTGAACCCAAAGCTAAGCACTTCTCCCATTGCAAGAAAAACCAATCTAGTTGGCCAAACCAAACCGATAGTTGGAAGAGAATTACAAAGATATAAAATCATGCATATAAGAATTCAGAGAAGATTCAAATAATATTCATAGATAAGCTGATCATAAATCCACAATTCATCGGATCTCGGCAAACACACCGCAAAAAAGTATTACATCGAATAGATCTCCAAAAACATCGAGGAGAACATGGTATTGAGAAACAAAGAGAGAGAAGAAGCCATCTAGCTACTAGCTATGGACCCGTAGGTCTGTGGTAAACTACTCACGCTTCATCGGAAGGGCAATGGTGTTGATGTAGAAGCCCTCCGTGATCGAATCCCCCTCCGGCAGGGTGCCGAAAAAGGTCCCTAGATGGGATCTCATGGGTACAGAAGGTTGCGGTGGTGGAAAAGTCTTTTCGTGGATGCCTCTGTTGGTTTGGGGATATATGGGTATATATAGGCAAAAGAATTAGGTCAGGAGGTGCACAAGGGGCCCACAAGGGTGGGGGCGCGCCCTACCCCCCTGGGCGCGCCCTCCATCCTGTGGCCGCCTCGTGGCTCATCCGACTTCATCTACAAGTCTCCTGGTTTCCTTCTGGTCCAAGAAAAATCATCGCGAAAGTTTTATTCCGTTTGGTATTCCTTTTCTGCGAAACTCAAAAACAAGGAAAAAACAGAAACTGGCACTGGGCTCTAGGTTAATAGGTTAGTCCCAAAAATAATATAAAATAGCATATTAATGCATATAAAACATCCAAAACAGATAATATAATAGCATGGAACAATAAAAAATTATAGATATGTTGGAGACGTATCAAGCATCCCCAAGCTTAATTCCTACTCATCCTCGAGTAGGTAAATGATAAAAACAGAATTTTTGATGTGGAATGCTACCTAGCATATTTATCCATGTAATTTTCTTTATTGTGGCATGAATGTTCAGATCTGTAAGATTCAAAACAAAAGTTTAATATTGACATAAAAACAATAATACTTCAAGCATACTAACAAGGCAATTATGTCTTCTCAAAATAACATGGCCAAAGAAAGCTTATCCCTACAAAATCATATAGTCTGGCTATGCTCCATCTTCATCACACAAAATATTCAAATCATGCACAACCCTGATGACAAGCCAAGCAATTATTTCATACTTTTGATGTTCTCAAACTTTTTCAACTTTCACGCAATACATGAGCGTGAGCCATGGATGTAACATCCCAATGTAATGGCTACAGTGATTGCCTTCTGATAATGCCAAGTCATCATGTTCAACAATGCTTGATCATCATTAGAGTCAGAATCCATTTCAAATCCCATTTCAAATTCCAACTCAAATTGCAACTTAAATTCAAAGTGAAAACAAAAGTTGTTCCAAAGTGGAAACTAAAATGTTCATTGAATAGAAAATAATTCAGAGAAAATTCTAAAATTATATTCAACATCTACTAAATTAGTTAAGTGACACTATCATTAAGAAAACAGTGCCAAACCAGCACCCTTTTAATCCATTTCATTTATTAAAAATTCTTATGAAATCATATTTTGCCCAAACCAATTTCTGGAGGTAGGTAACATTGCACTGTAAATTTTGGACCAAGTCTCATATTTTGTAAAAGTATACAAATGACTAAACAATTGACAAACAGAAAGAGTAAAGAGAAAACAAAAACAGAAAAGGGAAAAGGGCCAAGCCACTTACCTGGCGCCGGCCCAGCCCAACTCACCTGCCCCACCTCGCTGTCGACCTCCCCATGGCTGGGCGCGCTCACACCGGTGAGCGTCTGACACACCGACGGCCACCGACGGACGGAGGGGATAAGAACGGCGCCCATCCACTCCCCCTGGTCACCACACCACCTCTCCCCCTCGTATCGCTCGCTTCTTTTCCTCGCTCGTCCTCTCTCTACTCCGTCACCGAGCGCTGGCACCGCCGCGCCTTCGTCATTCCCGCGGCCACCGGCCACCGGCCTCCGTCTTCTGGTGTCCAGGACATTCTTCGTCATCGACTACATCGGCTCAGGGGGCCAGAATGACCTGAGGAGCACCACAGCCTCGGGATCGATCTCGTTTGCGCCGACGATCACCGGACGTCTTCACCGCCGATTTGTTGCGACCGTCGCTTCCCCGAGCACACTGCCTTTCCCTACTGGATCATCGTGAGCGCACGCATCTCCCTGACCTTTTTCCCCTCTCCTTGCTCATCGTGGTCGTCCCTAGCGCCGTTTGCCGCCATGGCCGGAGCTACGCTCCGCCGCCGTGCTCACCAATGTCGCTCTGCGCCACCTACCGCTGAGCTGTTGCTGCTATTGTGCTCCGGAGAACACCGCGAAGCTATTGCGCTGCTCAGCCAGGTCGTCTGCAAACCGTAGCAAAGATCCCACCTCGGCCGTGAGCTCGGTTCCGCCATTGTCGACCTCCTGCTCACTCTCGACCTCCCCGACGCCTGCTGTGGCCACCGATCGACTCCCCATGGTGCACCCGATCGAATGCGCCCGCCCGCGCAACGAACCTTGGCCAGAATCGGCCGGACGGCCAACTCTGGCGTCCACTATTAGCTCCGGTGATGACCGGCGCTACTGGCGCTGACGTGGCATCATTAGCTGCTAATTATAACCCCCCATAACTCACTGACATCGGGCCCCACACGGCTTAATCAGCCGGCTAACTAAATGGCTGGATTAAATCAGTTTAGACACTGGCCCCACACGTCAGTTGGACTAGCTGACGTGGCGTTGACCGGGCCCAACCGTCAGTCTTTGTTGACTCAGTCAACAGCTGACTGGGCAACACCCAGTCTCTGCCAGTGGGCCCCGCGTGGGCCCCGTTTACAGACCGCTGACGCATGGCTGACGTCAGGATGATGTCATAATTCAATTTCTGACGAATTTAGTAATTAAAACAGTTTCAGAATATAGATTAAACTTTGAAATTCAATAGAAAATAAACCGTAGCTCGGATCGAAAAACTTTCTGCATGAAAGTTGATCAGAACGACGAGACGAAGCTAACCGTGCCGTCTATTTCTGTGTCGAGACCCTCTACGGAGGTGAACCCATAACTTTTAGCCTGTTTCTGGTAGATGAATAGTGCACATATACCGGTTATTAATTCCAACTTAAATCCTTAAATAACTAATATGACTTAGACATGCTTTAGGCACCCCTGCACCGCACGTTAGCGTAGCCTGCTCTGCGTTGCTTTGTCTACCTTGTATTTATACTGTTTCCTCCCCCTCTCTCGATAGAGCCCGGTACCGGTGTAGCCTCCGAGATCGACGCAGCTCCGGTGATTGGCTACATTACCGACGATTCTGCCTTTGCTGCCGAGCAACCAGGCAAGCCCCCCCCCCCTTTGATCATCCCGATATCGCCCATTCTATTTTCTCATGCTTGCATTAGATTTTGCTATTGCAAATGATTGCTCCTATTCTGCTGCATAGCCTGTTTATTGTAACCTGCTGTTGATACCTTCCTGTTCATCCTAAATTGTTTAGAATAGACTGGGTAGAGCCCCATCAGTGACCCCACTTGTCCCGACTGCCCCACTGGAGTATCAGAAGACCCGATCAACGGGATCGAAGACCAGGACTCGGCACCGCACCTCACTTCCCCTTAGTTGCTCGACACTACTGGGTTACTATCGAGTGCCGAGGGTGATACCTCGTCAGCACTTCTGATGATAAGCTTGTAGGTTAGTTATTCGGTCGTGGTCAGCGAGGGTGATTCCTCCTACACCACCCCCGATAACGACTAAGTCGTGCAACACCTCAAGTGTGGACCTCGAGGGTGATTCCTCCTACGTCCACCTTGATATTACATCAGGTGGGAGTCCAACGAGGGTGATGCCTCGGATTCCCCCTTGATATGGTAGCCACACGGATGCCTTACATAACTGATGATACTGTTACTTGGAAAGGCGGGTCCACCCTGAGGGGTACCCGCGATTGATGGATAGTTACCCGTGAGTTATTTTACGAGGCGCGGACGGGCATTCTTAGCCCTTGCAGCAAGTCCTTGAGATGGGGCGACGGGGTCACATCGATCGTGAGTCTCTGCTCGTTTCCGCAAGCCCCTAGACCTCTAACGATTTGGATATTTGATCCGAGCCGGCCTATGGTCGGATAGCACTAACCATCACGTGGGGAGAGTTATGGGCACTCTGCATCGTAGCATCAGCCGAAAGCTCTGTCAGACGTCCAGTTCAGCATCG
Organism: Thinopyrum elongatum; assembly: GCA_011799875.1. NCBI lineage: Eukaryota > Viridiplantae > Streptophyta > Magnoliopsida > Poales > Poaceae > Thinopyrum > Thinopyrum elongatum. The sequence continues at coordinate 423,404,036 of CM022302.1, forward strand.
CGGCACGGCTGGGCCGGCGCCATCCTGAGGGGTGGTACCTGGATCCGCGTGTGCGCAACGACCCGGAGGGCGAGGGGCGATGGCCCAAGACCCCCTTGCACTTAGGAGGTAGACCGGCGGGGACCTCTCTGCTGAGCTGTAGGTAGGGTTGCGGTGTATCGTTTGGCCGAGGCCGGGCATGACCCAGGAAAGTGTGTCCGGCCGGAGTTAATCGAGCGTGGTGGGTAAGTTGGTGCACCCCTGCAGGGAAGAACACATCTATCGATAGTCGGTCCTACGGTAAAGGACACTCGGAGTTGTATCCCGTTCGATTCAACTAGAACTTGAGATGATAACTGGATATGATGGCTCCGGGATCGCTTTCTCGCAGGGAGACAAGGAAGGATCTCTGGGTGAGACTGTTACTTGATACTACTACTACTTTACATTATGCTATACTAGACTCTTCTAATGCTGCAAGATCGTTGAAGATGATTGAAGTTGCTGAAGATGCTAGTCTTCGATAGGACTAGACCTTCCTCTCTATTCTGGCATTTCTGCGGCCCAGTCCACATATACAGCCTCCCTTTGGTAATGTGGCATATGTAGTGTAGATCCTTGCTTGCTGAGTACTTCGGAGTACTCACGGTTGCTTTGCTTTCTTTTTCTCCCCATATCAGTTTGTCGTGACCAGATGACGGAGCCCCTGAGACAGTTGTTCCCGCCGACAACTACTACTACTACCCCGAGAATGGCTACTACTTCGAGATGGCCGACGACCAGGAGTAGGTTCGGAGGGTCCCAGGCAGGAGGCCTACGCCTTTCGATCGTAGCTTTTTATTTTGCCCCGCCTTTCCAAAGGCCTTTTTGTTTCTCTTTTATATCTGTACTCAGATATTTGATGCTTCCACTGACGCTTGTATGCCATCGAGCTATGTATTCGAGCCCTCGAGGCCCTGGCTTGTAATATAAAGCTTGTATGATTTTACTTATGTTTTAGAGTTGTGTTGTGATATCTTCAAGTGAGTCCTTAGGCTTGATCATGTGCATTTGCGTGTATGGTTAGTGCACGATTAAGCCGGGGGCGTCATAGGTTGGTATCAGAGCCGACTGCCTCTAGGAACCCCCGTTCCAACTCCTTGGCCGAATTGAGTCTAGAAAACCAAAACTGTTTTACTAACTTGGCTGTGTGGCTTACGGGCCCACGACGCCGAATGGGTGGTATTAGGATCTTTTACTCCTCGACCCTTATTCTGTGACTCTGCTCTCACTTCTATTCGGGTTAAAATTTTACTAACTCCAACCTTAGGTTCTTGTGATCACATCCACCCGGAGTTCTGAAATTACCCCCTTGCTTCAAGATTGTGGGCCAGGTTCTGCTTACAGGATCCTTTTATCGAGGGCACCCTGTGTTGTCACTTGCAAATTCCTCGCTCCAGCAGTTTTCTCCGACATGATGTAGCCTTTGCTATGTCACGTTGTGTACTTCCTTACCGCGTGCCCGCGCGCCGCCTAGTTGTCTAGCCTTCCCCTTTTAGCTGTCGTAATGCCGGATTGTAACCGAGGCTATGTGTGGATTTGAATGTCTGGTGCGAATATGATGAAGTATCTATTGCACTTCCTTCTGTTGTGCGTGTTACTTCATGAATCATTCCATACACCTGCAGTTTTTCTTGCTAAACTGCCCCTGTTAATTTGGCAGGATGGCTGATGATCCTCCACCTCCATCTTATATTGCTGAAATGAGGCAGCAGTTTGAACTCAACCGTCAGTTTATGACCGGAGTATTGGCTCAGTTCCCAACTCAAAATGCTCAGCAACAGACTGCTCCAATAACTCTGCCAGAATTTGTGCGCCTCAACCCGTCTGTTTTCCGCAGCTCCACCAATCCTATGGATGCTGATGATTGGCTTCGTGATATCATGTTTGAAATGAAGTCAGCTAGTGTGGCCCCTGACAGTTACGTCGCCTTTGTGACTTTTCACTTGAAGGGTCCCGTTGCTCAATGGTGGGAAAGCCACAAGAGTATGTTGCCTGCTGAATCTGTAACCACTTGGCAGGAATTTCAGTCAGCTTTTCGTGCATGGTACATTCCCCAAGGTCTGATCGACCAGAAGAAGCAGGAGTTCCGCAAACTCTCACAAGGCACAATGACTGTGGATGAATATCAGAGGAAATTTCTCGAATTATCACGCTATGCTAAAGATGATGTCGACACTGACGCTCGCAAGCAGGAGAAATTCTGTGAAGGACTGTGTTCCGATATACAGCTCGCACTTCTTGACCTTGATTGTGAGGACTTTGCGACGCTTGTCAGTCAAGCCTACCGAGTTGAAACTGGTCTGGCTAAGTATCAGGAGTCGCTCAAACGCATCCGTGATGTTGGCTCATCTTCAGGTCAGCCTGTTCAGAACCGTCGAGTCTGGATCCCGCACAATGTTATTCACCGACCTGCTCCAACACTAAGGCCGTCGTATGTTGCACCTCGTCTGCCTCCGCCCCCGAGACAGCTAACGACTGAGGGTGGACAGTCCAATGTTGTAGCTCCGCCCCATAATGATGGTTTATGCCGCAAGTGTGGACATCCAGGGCATCGTGCTTTCAACTGTCCTCAGGGTCAGTCGTAGAATCCATCACGTCATCCTGTTGACCGTAGGAAGGGCCGTCGAAACCATCCTAGCAGAAAATCGTAAGGCCAGAACACTTGCTAGTCAGCTTGTTCATGTTAACCATGTCAAGATTGAAGAAGCTCGACAGGACACCAACATTGTGATGGGCACCCTTCTAGTGAATTCAATCCCAGCTTCTATACTCTTTGATTCTGGAGCGTTGCACTCCTTCATGTCCGAAAGTTTTGCGCGAAGCCATGATATACCTTTCGAGGAGATGTCCACCCCATTAGTAATCCAGTCAGCCGGGGCTAATTGGCAAACTGCCATGGTAAGCCACGGTAACCACATTGTGATTGGAGGATTGATGTTCCCCGTTGCTCTCATTGCTCTCAAGACCTCCAACATAGACATTATTCTGGGTATGGACTGGTTGAAGCCTCATAAAGCTTTGATTGACTGTGCCACTGAAACAGTCCGCATCACTCATCTCTCCGGTCAAACAGTCAGATACTCAGCTCGGACAGTTCAGAATGCCGAGGATCAGTTATATGTTCTGAATGCATTGAATGCTTCACCTCTTGAAGGCATCGAGAATGTTCCACTTGTTCGTAATTTTCAAGATGTCTTTCCAGAAGAACTTCTAGGAATACCCCCTGCTAGAGCTGTAGAGTTTGTCATCGACTTGAAGCCTGGCACTACCCCTATTGCGAAGCGACCTTATAAGATGCCTCCACACCACCTTCTCGAGCTTAAGGAAGAAATCGATAAGTCACTTAAGAAAGGTTTCATCCGCCCCAGTTCCTCTGCTTGGGGAGCACCTTCACTCTTCGTCAAGAAGAAGGATGGCACGAATCGGTTGGTTCAAGATTACCGACCTATCAACCAAGCAACAATTCAGAACAAGTATCCGCTTCCCAGAATCAACAATCTGTATGATCAACTTGCTGGTTCCTCAGTATTCTCTAAGCTTGATTTGAGATTGGGATATCATCAGATCCGAGTTCGTGAAGAGGATATTCCGAAGACAGCATTCGTTACTCGCAATGGTTCTTATGAGTGCACTGTCATGTCTTTCGTCTTGACTAATGCTCCAGCTACCTTCTCCCGGTTAATGAATTACATCTTCATGGATTATCTCGACAAATTCGTCGTGGTATATCTAGATGATAATCTGGTTTATTCGAAGAATGAAGAAGAACATGCCGAACACCTTCGGCTTGTACTGGAAAAGCTGCGTGAACATCAACTATATGCCAAGTATTCAAAATGCGAGTTCTGGTTATCTGAAGTAACATATCTCGGCCATGTGATTTCCAAAGATGGCATTGCCGTTAACCCAGAACGAGTTCAGGCTATTCTTGAATGGACTCCACCGAAGAATGCCAAGAAAGTCAGAAGTTTTCTCGGCCTTGCAAGCTATTGCCGTCATTTTGTCAAGAATTTCTCAAAGATTGCTAAGCCTCTGACGGATCTGCTTCACAAAGGCGTTAAGTTTGAATGGACAGAAAAATGTCAGGAAAGTTTTCAAACACTCAAAGACAAGCTGACATCTGCCCCAGTACTTGCTCCTCTAGATTCTCGCAAAGATTTTGTGATCTATTGTGACGCATCCCATGAAGGATTAGGCTGTGTCCTAATGCAAGAGCTTAAAGTGATTGCCTATGGCTCTCGTCAGTTGCGCCCGCATGAAGAGAATTATCCGGTACATGATCTAGAACTAGCTGCTGTCATCTATGCACTGCAGTTGTGGCAACATTACATCCTCGGTAATCGTTGCGAGATATACACGGATCATAAAAGTCTGAAGTACTTGTTCACTCAGCCATCTCTAAACCTCCGTCAGCAAAGATGGATGGAGACCATTGCGGACTACGATTTGGGTATTTCTTATACCCCTGGCAAGGCTAATGTAATGGCTGATGCGTTGAGTCGTAAATCTACTGCAGTGAACTTGAAGTCCAGTTACAGCAACCACTTCTGTATGAAGAGCTTCGAAAGCTAAATATTGAGATAGTTCCTCAAGGATACTTAAAAACCTTGGTTGTTGAACCAGACCTTGAGAAGGCCGTTAAGAGTGCACAAGCTAAAAATGCTGATGTTAATCTGATGAAGAAGGATCTTCACCTGGAAAATTACACGGATTTCTCGCTGCCTGAAGATGGAACCTTGTACTTCAGAGACCACATTGTGGTACCTCGCTTCGAACTAATGACTGACAAGGTCATGAAGGAGGCACATGATACACCGCTGCCTATTCATCCGGGTAGCACCAAGATGTATCGTGATCTCCGTCAAAGGTACTGGTGGTCTAGAATGAAGCAGGACATTGCTTGATATGTTGCTGAATGTGATGTGTGTCGTCGCGGTAAAGCAGAACATCAGAAACCTGCTGGAATTCTGCAACCACTTCCTATTCCTCTATGGAAATGGGATAAGGTTCAGATGGATTTCATTACTGACCTTCCCAAGTCACAGAAGGGTCACGATGCTATTCTTGTCGTCGTCGACCAACATTCCAAAGTTGCACACTTTCTTCCTGTCAAAGAGACGATCACTGCTAGTCAGTTAGCAGAGTTGTATATCTCCAGAATTGTTTCACTCCACGGTATTCCGAAGGAGATTAGTTCGGTCCGTGGCGGTCTTTTGACCTCAAAGTTCTGGGAAAGTTTCCAAAAGACTATGGGAACTCATATCACCTGGAGTTCAGCATATCACCCCCAGTCCCAAGGCCAAGTGGAACGAGTAAATCAAGTGCTTGAAGACATGCTGCGAGCTTGCGTTATTTCTTTCGGCAAGAAGTGGGAAGAATCTCTCCCATATGCTGAGTTCTCTTATAACAACAGCTATCAAGCCAGCTTGAAAATGGCCCCCTTCGAAGTGCTTTACGGACGTAAGTGTCGACCCCTCTGAATTGGTCAGAAACTGGGGAACGACCGCTCGTGGGTCTGGATATTATCCAACACGCCGAAGAGCAAGTTCGTATTGTTCGAGAAAATCTCAAGGCGGTTCAGGATCGCCAGAAGAGCAACTATGATCGCAAACGATGGGGTTTGACTTATCAACCTGGTGATCAGGCTTATCTGTGAGTCACTCCTATGAAGGGCACTCACCGTTTTGGAATCAAGGGCAAGGTAGCTCCACGCTACATTGGTCCTTTCCGCATTGTTTCCAGACATGGTCAGGTGGCATATAAATTGGAGTTGCCACCGCAATTCTCTCATATCCACGACGTATTCCATGTGTCGCAACTTCGTAAATGCTTCAAAGAATCTCCGCACCGAGCAGTCGATCACGAGATGCTCGAATTGCAAGATGATCTTTCTTATAAGGAGCATCTGATCTGCATTCTCGATGAAGCTGAACGTCGGACTCGTCAGAAGACGACCAAGTTCCTGAAAGTGCAGTGGTCGAATCATACTAAAGATGAAGCCACTTGGGAACGCGAGGATCATCTTCGCAAGGAATACCCCGACCTCTTTCCTTCTTCCTCCTGAATTCTCGGGACGAGAATTTCTTTTAGAGGAGGAGAATTTGTAACATCCCTATGTAATGGCTACAGTGATTGCCTTCTGATAATGCCAAGTCATCATGTTCAACAGTGCTTGATCATCATTAGAGTCATAATCCATTTCAAATCCCATTTCAAATTCCAACTCAAATTGCAACTTAAAGTCAAAGTGAAAACAAAAGTTGTTCCAAAGTGGAAACTAAAATGTTCATTGAATAGAAAATAATTCAGAGAAAATTCTAAAATTATATTCAACATCTACTAAATTAGTTAAGTGACACTATCATTAAGAAAACAGTGCCAAACCAGCACCCTTTTAATCCATTTCATTTATTAAAAAATCTTATGAAATCATATTTTGCTCAAACCAATTTCTGGAGGTAGGTAACATTGCACTGTAAATTTTGGACCAAGTCTCATATTTTGTAAAAGTATACAAATGACTAAACAATTGACAAACAGAAAGAGTAAAGAGAAAACAAAAACAGAAAAGGGAAAAGGGCCAAGCCACTTACCTGGCGCCGGCCCAGCCCAACTCACCTGCCCCACCTCGCTGTCGACCTCCCCATGGCTGGGCGCGCTCGCACCGGTGAGCGTCTGACACACCGACGGCCACCGACGGACGGAGGGGATAAGAACGGCGCCCATCCACTCCCCCTGGTCACCACACCACCTCTCTCCCTCGTATCGCTCGCTTCTTTTCCTCGCTCGTCCTCTCTCTACTCCATCACCGAGCGCTGGCACCGCCGCGCCTTCGTCATTCCCGCGGCCACCGGCCACCGGCCTCCGTCTGCTGGTGTCCAGGACATTCTTCATCATCGACTACATCGGCTCAGGGGGCCAGAATGACCTGAGGAGCACCACAGCCTCGGGATCGATCTCGTTTGCGCCGACGATCACCGGACGTCTTCACCGCCGATTTGCTGCGACCGTCGCTTCCCCGAGCACACTGCCTTTCCCTACTGGATCATCGTGAGCGCACGCATCTCCCTGACCTTTTTCCCCTCTCCTTGCTCGTCGTGGTCGTCCCTAGCGCCGTTTCCGCCATGGCCGGAGCTACGCTCCGCCGCCGTGCTCACCAATGTCGCTCTGCGCCACCTACCGCTGAGCTGCTGCTGCTATTGTGCTCCGGAGAACACCGCGAAGCTATTGCGCTGCTCAGCCAGGTCGTCTGCAAACCGTAGCAAAGATCCCACCTCGGCCGTGAGCTCGGTTCCGCCATTGTCGACCTCTTGCTCACTCTCGACCACCCCGACGCCTGCTGTGGCCACCGATCGACTCCCCATGGTGCACCCGATCGAATGCGCCCGCCCGCGCAACGAACCTTGGCCGGAATCGGCCGGACGGCCAACTCTGGCGTCCACTATTAGCTCCGGTGATGACCGGCGCTACTGGCGCTGACGTGGCATCATTAGCTGCTAATTATAACCCCCCATAACTCACTGACATCGGGCCCCACACAGCTTAATCAGCCGGCTAACTAAATGGCTGGATTAAATCAGTTTAGACACTGGCCCCACACGTCAGTTGGACTAGCTGACGTGGCGTTGACCGGGCCCAACCGTCAGTCTCTGTTGACTAGTCTGTTGACTCAGTCAACAGGTGACTGGGCAACGCCCAGTCACTGCCAGTGGGCCCCGCGTGGGCCCCGTTGACTGGTCAACAGGTCTGTTGACCGCTGATGAAGGGCTGACATCAGGATGACATCATAATTCAATTTTTGACGAATTTAGTAATTAAAACAGTTTCAGAATATAGATTAAACTTTGAAATTCAATAGAAAATAAACCGTAGCTCGGATCGAAAAACTTTCTACATGAAAGTTGATCAGAACGACGAGACGAAGCTAACCGTGCAGTCTGTTTCCATGTCGGGACCGTCTACGGAGGTGAACCCGTAACTTTTAGCCTGCTTCCGGTAGATGAATAGTGCACATATGCCGGTTATTAATTCCAACTTAAATCCTTAAATAACTAATATGACTTAGACATGCTTTAGGCACCCCAGCACCGCACGTTAGCGTAGCCTGCTCTGCGTTGCTTTGTCTGCCTTGTATTTATACTGTTTCCTCCCCCTCTCTCGATAGAGCCCGGTACCGGTGTAGCCTCCGAGATCGACGCAGCTCCGGTGATTGGCTACATTACCGACGATTCTGCCTTTGCCGCCGAGCAGCCAGGCAAGCCCCCCCCCCCCTTGATCATCCCGATATCACCCATTCTATTTTCTCATGCTTGCATTAGATTTTGCTATTGTAAATGATTGCTCCTATTCTGCTGCATTGCCTGTTTATTGTAACCTGCTGTTGATACCTTCCTGTTCATCCTAAACTGTTTAGAATAGACTGGGTAGAGCCCCATCAGTGACCCCACTTGTCCCGACTGCCCCGCTGGAGTATCAGAAGACCCGATCAATGGGATCGAAGACCAGGACTCGGCACCGCACCTCACTTCCCCTTAGTTGCTCGATACTACTGGGTTACTATCGAGTGCCGAGGGTGATACCTCATCAGCACTTCTGATGATAACCTTGTAGGTTAGTTATTCGGTCGTGGTCAACGAGGGTGATTCCTCCTACACCACCCCCGATAATGACTAAGTCGTGCAACACCTCAAGTGTGGACCTCGAGGGTGATTCCTCCTACGTCCACCTTGATATTACATCAGGTGGGAGTCCAACAAGGGTGATGCCTCGGATTCCCCCTTGATATGGTAGCCACACAGATGCCTTACATAACTGATGATACTGTTACCTGGAAAGGCGGGTCGACCCTGAGGGGTACCCGCGATTGATGGATAGTTACCCGTGAGTTATTTTACGAGGCGCGGACGGGCATTCTTAGCCCTTGCAGCAAGTCCTCGAGACGGGGTGACGGGGTCACATCGATCGTGAGTCTCTGCTCGTTTCCGCAAGCCCCTAGACCTCTAACGATTTGGATATTTGATCCAAGCCGGCCTATGGTCGGATAGCACTAACCATCACGTGGGGAGAGTTATGGGCACTCTGCATCGTAGCATCAGCAGAAAGCTCTGTCAGACGTCCAGTTCAGCATCGTGGCACGGCTGGGCCGGCGCCATCCTGAGGGGTGGTACCTGGATCCGTGTGTGCGCAACGACCCGGAGGGCGAGGGGCGATGGCCCAAGACCCCCTTGCGCTGAGGAGGTAGACCGGCGGGGACCTCTTTGCTGAGCTGTAGGTAGGGTTGCGGTGTATCGTTTGGCCGAGGCCGGGCATGACCCAGGAATGTGTGTCCGGCCGGAGTTAATCGAGCGTGGTGGGTAAGTTGGTGCACCCCTGCAGGGAAGAACACATCTATCGATAGCCGGTCCTATGGTAAAGGACACTCGGAGTTGTATCCCGATCGATACAACTAGAACTTGAGATGATAACTGGATATGATGGCTCCGGGATCGCTTTCTCGCAGGGAGACAAGGAAGGATCTCTGGGCGAGACTGTTACTTGATACTACTACTACTTTACATTATGCTATACTAGACTCTTCTAATGCTGCAAGATCGTTGAAGATGATTGAAGTTGCTGAAGATGCTAGTCTTCGATAGGACTAGACCTTCCTCTCTATTCTGGCATTTCTGCGGTCCAGTCCACATATACAGCCTCCCTTTGATAATGTGGCATATGTAGTGTAGATCCTTGCTTGCTGAGTACTTCGGAGTACTCACGGTTGCTTTGCTTTCTTTTTCTCCCCATATCAGTTTGTCGTGACCAGATGACGGAGCCCCTGAGACAGTTGTTCCCGCCGACAACAACTACTACTACCCCGAGAATGGCTACTACTTCGAGATGGCCGACGACCAGGAGTAGGTTCGGAGGGTCCCAGGCAAGAGGCCTACGCCTTTCGATAGTAGCTTTTTATTTTGCCCCGCCTTTCCAAAGGCCTTTTTGTTTCTCTTTTATATCTGTACTCAGATATCTGATGCTCCCGCTGACGCTTGTATGCCATCGAGCTATGTATTCGAGCCCTCGAGGCCCTGGCTTGTAATATAAATCTTGTATGATTTTACTTATGTTTTAGAGTTGTGTTGTGATATCTTCAAGTGAGTCCTTAGGCTTGATCGTGTGCATTTGCGTGTATGGTTAGTGCACGATTAAGCCGGGGGCGTCACAATGGACATAGCACTATAGGTGGAATAGAAGGTGGTTGTGGAGAAGACAAAAAGAGGGAGATAGTCTCACATCAACTAGGCATATCAACGGGATATGGAGATGCCCATCAATAGATATCAATGTGAGTGAGTAGGGATTGCCATGCAACGGATGCACTAGAGCTATAAGTTTATGAAAGCTCAAAAAGAAACTAAGTGGGTGTGCATCCAACTCGCTTGCTCACGAAGACCTAGGGAAATTTGAGGAAGCCCATCATTGGAATATACAAGCCAGGTTCTATAATGAAAAATTCCCACTAGTATATGAAAGTGACAACATAGGAGACTCTTTATCATGAAGATCATGGTGCTACTTTGAAGCACAAGTGTGGTAAAAGGATAGTAACATTGCCTCTTATCTCTTTTCTCTCATTTTTTTATTTGGGCCTTCTTTTTGGCCTCTTTTTTTTCGTCCGGAGTCTCATCCTGACTTGTGGGGGAATCATAGTCTCCATCATCCTTTCCTCACATGGGACAATGCTCTAATAATGAAGATCATCACACTTTTATTTACTTACAACTCAAGAATTACAAATCGATTCTTAGAACAAAATATGACTCTATATGAATGCCTCTGGCGGTGTACCGGGATGTGCAATGAATCAAGAGTGACATGTATGAAAGAATTATGAACGGTGGCTTTGCCACAAATACGATGTCAACTACATGACCATGCAAAGCAATATGACAATGATGAAGCGTGTCATAATAAAAAGGAACGGTGGAAAGTTGCATGGCAATATATCTCAGAATGGCTATGGAAATACCATAATAGGTAGGTATGGTGGCTGTTTTGAGGAAGGTATATGGTGGGTGTATGGTACGGGCAAAAGTTGCGCGGTACGAGAGGCTAGCAATGGTGGAAGGGTGAGAGTGCGTATAGTCCATGGACTCAACATTAGTCATAAAGAACTCACATACTTATTGCAAAAATCTATTAGTTATCGAAACAAAGTACTACGCGCATGCTCCTAGGGGGATAGATTGGTAGGAAAAGACCATCGCTCGTCCCCGACCGCCACTCATAAGGAAGACAATCAATAAATAAATCATGCTCCGACTTCATCACATAACGGTTCACCATACGTGCATGCTACGGGAATCATAAACCTCATCACAAGCATTTCTCAAATTCACAATTACTCACTAGCATAACTCTAATATCACCATCCCTATATCTCAAAACAATCATAAGGAATCAAACTTCTCATAGTATTCAATGAACTATATATGAAAGTTTTTATTATATCCCTCTTGGATGCCTATCATATTAGGACTAAATTTATAACCAAAGTAAATTACCATGCTGTTTAAAGACTCTCAAAATAATATAAGTGAAGCATGAGAGTTCAATAATTTCTATAAAATAGAGCCACCGGCGTGCTCTAAAAAGATATAAGTGAAGCTCTAGAGCAAAATTGCCTAGCTCAAAAGATATAAGTGAAGCACAAAGAGTATTCTAATAAATCACGATTCATGTGTGTCCCTCTCAAAAGGTGTGTACATAAAAGATGATTATGGCAAACTAAAAATCAAAGACTCAAATCATACAAGACGCTCCAAGCAAAACACATATCATGTGGTGAATAAAAATATAGCCTCAAGTAAAGTTACCGATAGAGAAAGAGGGGATGCCTTCCGGGGCATCCCCAAGCTTAGGCTCTTGGTTGTCCTTGAATATTACCTTGGGGTGCCTTGGGCATCCCCAAGCTTAGGCTCTTGCCACTCCTTATTCCATAGTCCATCAAATCCTTACCCAAAACTTGAAAACTTCACAACACAAAACTCAACAGAAAATCTCATAAGCTCCGTTAGTATAAGAAAATAAATCACCACTTTGGCACTGTTGTGAACTCATTCTTTATTTATATTAGTGTAATATCTGCTGTATTCCAACTTTTCCATGGTTCATACCCCCCGATACTACCCATAGATTCATCAAAATAAGCGAACAACACAAAGAAAACAGAATCTGTCAAAAACAGAACAGTCTGCGAAGATCCGAATTTTTCTAATACTTATGTAACTAAAGAATTCTAAAAAATTAGGAAAACATAGTAAAATTGTATATCAATCTCTTATAAAAAATTCAAGGTTTTTAAACTCACCAGTGAGTTATTAAAATTCTGTTACTGGACACAAAAGTTTCTGTTTTTCAGCAAGATCAAATCAACTGTCACCGTAAGCCATCCCAAAGGTCTTACTTGGCACAAACACTAATTAAAACACAAAACCACATCTAACCAGAGTCTAGATGAATTATTCAAATCAAAACAGGAATAAAAAATCAAAAAGAAAAATAAAATTGGGTTGCCTCCCAACAAGCGCTATTGTTTAACGCCCTTAGCTAGGCATAAAAACACGAATAGATCTAGGTATTATCATCTTTGTATGCAATCCATAAGTAGATCTCATAATAGATTCATATGGCAATTTAATTTTATTTCTAGGAAATTTTTCCATGCCCTTCCTTAACGGAAATTGAAATCCAATGTTTCCTTCTTTCATATCAATAATTGCACCAATCGTTCTAAGGAAAGGTCTACCAAGAATAATAGGACATGTTGGATTGCAATCTATATCTAGAACAATGAAATCCACGGGCACATAATTCCTATTTGCAACAATAAGAACATCATTAATCCTTCCCATAGGTTTCTTAATAGTGGAATCCGCGAGATGCAAATTTAAAGAACAATCATCAAATTCACGGAAACCTAACACATCACATAAAGTTTTTGGAATCGTGGAAACACTAGCACCCAAATCACACAAAGCATAACACTCATAATCTTTAATCTTAATCTTAATAGTAGGTTCCCACTCATCATAAAGTTTTCTAGGGATAGAAACTTCCAATTCAAGCTTTTCTTTAAAAGATTGCATCATAGCATCAACGATATGTTTAGTAAAAGCTTTGTTTTGATTATAAGCATGAGGAGACTTAAACATGGATTGCAACAAGGAAATACAATCTATTAAAGAACAATTATCATAATTAAATTCCTTGAAATCCAAAAGAGTGGGTTCATTGCTACTTAAAGTTTTGACATCTCCAATCCCACTTTTATCAATTTTTGCATCAAGATCTAAAAACTCCGAATCATTGGGACGCCTTTTAACTAAAGTTGACTGATCTCCAGTCCCATATTTATCAAGATTTATATTGGAAAACAAAGATTCAATAGGAGTCACATCAATCACTTTAAGATCTTCATCATTATTTTCACGAAAACTAGAAGAACATGTTTTTACAAACCAATCGCTTTTAGCACGCATCTTAGCGGTTCTTTCTTTGCACTCATCAATGGAAATTTTCATAGCTTTGAGAGACTCATTGATATCATGCTTGGGTGGAATAGATCTAAGTTTCAAAGAGTCAACATCAAGAGAAATTCTAACCACGTTCCTAGCCAAATCATCAATCTTATGCAATTTTTCTTCAATCAAAGCATTGAAATTCTTTTGCGAACTCATAAATTCTTTAACACTATTCTCAAAATCAGAGGGCATCTTATTATAATTTCCATAAGAATTGTTGTAGGACTTACCATAATTATTAGAGGAATTACTAGGAAACGGCCTAGGATTGAAATTGCCTCTATACGCGTTATTACCAAAATTGTTCCTACCAACAAAATTCACATCCATAGATTCATTATTATTTTCAATCAAAGTGGACAAAGGCATATCATTAGGATCCAAAGAAGCACTCTTGCTAGCAAATAATTTCATAAGTTCATCCATCTTTCCACTCAAAACATTAATCTCTTCAATCGCATGCACTTTTTTATTAGTGGAAGATCTTTCGGTATGCCATTGAGAATAATTAGCCATAATATTATCTAGAAGTTTAGTAGCTTCTCCTAGAGTAATTTCCATAAAAGTGCCTCCCGCAGCCGAATCTAAAAGATTTCTAGAAGCAAAATTCAATCCGGCATAAAAAATTTGTATAATCATCCACAAATTCAAACCATGAGTAGGGCAATTTCGTATCATCAATTTCATTCTCTCCCAAGATTGCGCAACATGCTCATGATCAAGTTGCTTAAAAATCATAATATCGTTCCTAAGGGAGATGATCTTAGCGGGAGGAAAATACTTGGAAATAAAAGCATCTTTACACGTATTCCATGAATCAATACTATTTTTAGGCAAAGATGAAAACCAAGTTTTAGCACGATCTCGTAGTGAGAACGGAAATAGCTTCAATTTAACAATCTCATTATCCACATCTTTTTTCTTTTGCATATCACACAAATCAACGAAATTGTTTAGATGGGATGCGGCATCTTCACTAGGAAGGCCAGAAAATTGATCTTTCATAACAAGATTCAACAAAGCGGCATTAATTTCACAAGATTCCGCACTAGTGGCGGGAGCAATCGGAGTACTAATAAAATCATTGTTATTGGTGTTGGAAAAATCACATAATTTGGTATTCTCTTGAGCCATCATGACAAAGCAATCCAACACACGAGCACACAAGGAGCAAACGGGCAAACCGAAAACGAACAGAAGAGGGGCGAAGAAAAAGGCAAATTTTTTCGAAAATCGTTTTAGAAGTGGGGGAGAGGAAAACGAGAGGTGAATGGCGAATAATGTAATGCAAGAGATGAGAGTTTATGATGGGTACTTGGTATGTCTTGACTTGGCGTAGATCTCCCCGGCAACGGCGCCAGAAATTCTTCCTGCTACTTCTTGAGCTTGCGTTGGTTTTTCCCTTGAAGAGGAAAGGGTGATGCAGCAAAGTAGAGATAAGTATTTTCCTCAGTTTGAGAACCAAGGTATCAATCCAGTAGGAGACAACGCACAAATCACCGAATACCTGCACAAACAATCAAACAACTTGCACCCAACGTGATAAAGGGGTTGTCAATCCCTTCATGGTTATTTGCAAAAGTGAGATCTGATAGAGATAGATAATCGATAAAGTAAATATTTTTGGTATTTTTGTTTTATAGATCGGAAAGTTAAAGATTGCAAAATAGTAGATCGGAAACTTGTATGATGAAAAGTAGAAGATTATATGATGGAAAATAGACCCGGGGGCCATAGGTTTCACTAGAGGCTTCTCTCAAGATAGAAAATAATACGGTGTGGGTGAACAAATTACTGCCGAGCAATTGATAGAAAAGCGCAAAGTTATGACGATATCTAAGGCAATGATCATGAATATAGGCGTCACGTCCGTGTCAAGTAGACCGAAACGATTCTGCATCTACTACTATTACTCCACACATCGACCGCTATCCAGCACGCATCTAAAGTATTAAGTTCATAAAGAACGGAGTAATGCATTAAGTAAGATGACATGATGTAGAGGAATTAACTCAAGCAATATGATGAAAACCCCATATTTTTATCCTCGATGGCAACAATACAATACGTGCCTTGCTGCCCCTACTGTCACTGGGAAAGGACACCACAAGATTGAACCTAAAGCTAAGCACTTCTCCCATTGCAAGAAAAACCAATCTAGTTGGCCAAACCAAACCGATAGTTCGAAGAGAATTACAAAGATATCAAATCATGCATATAAGAGTTCAGAGAAGATTCAAATAATATTCATAGATAAGCTGATCATAAATCCACAATTCATCGGATCTCGGCAAACACACCGCAAAAAAGTAATACATCGAATAGATCTCCAAGAACATCGAGGAGAACATGGTATTGAGAATCAAAGAGAGAGAAGAAGCCATCTAGCTACTAGCTATGGACCCGCAGGTCTGTGGTAAACTACTCACGCTTCATCGGAAGGGCAATGGTGTTGATGTAGAAGCCCTCCGTGATCGAATCCCCCTCCGGCAGGGTGCCAGAAAAGGTCCCTAGAGGGGATCTCACGGGTACAGAAGGTTGCGGCGGTGGAAAAGTCTTTTCGTGGATGCCTTTGTTGGTTTGGGGATATATGGGTATATATAGGCGAAAGAATTAGGTCAGGAGGTGCACGAGGGGCCCACAAGGGTGGGGGGCGCGCCCTACCCCCCTGGGCGCGCCCTCCGTCCTTGTGGCCGCCTCGTGGCTCATTCGACTTCATCTCCAAGTCTCCTGGTTTCCTTCTGGTCCAAGAAAAATCATCGCGAAAGTTTTATTCCGTTTGGACTCCGTTTGGTATTCCTTTTCTGCGAAACTCAAAAACAAGGAAAAACAGAAACTGGCACTGGGCTCTTGGTTAATAGGTTAGTCCCTAAAATAATATAAAATAGCATATTAATGCATATAAAACATCCAAAACAGATAATATAATAGCATGGAACAATCAAAAATTATAGATACATTGGAGACGTATCACATACCTTGACAAAGTTCTGAAGAAGTTCAAAATGGACTAGTCAAAGAAAGGGTTCTTGCCTGTGTTGCAAGGTGTGAAGTTGAGTAAGACTCAAAGCCCGACCACGACAGAAGAAAGAGAAAGGATGAAAGTCATTCCCTATGCCTTAGCCATAGGATCTATAAAGTATGCCATGCTGTGTACCAGACTTGTTGTGTGCCTTGCCATGAGTCTGGCAAGGGGGTACAATAGTGATCCAGGAGTGGATCACTAGACAGCAGCCAAAATTATCCTTAGGTACCTAAAGAGGACTAAGGAAATGTTTCTCGGTTATGGAGGTGATAAAGAGTTTGTCGTAAAGGATTACGTCGATGCAAGCTTTGACATCGATCCGGACGACACTGAGTCTCAATCTGGATACGTATTGAACGTGGGAGCAATTAGCTAGAGTAGCTCCATGCAGAGCATTGTAGACATAGAAATTTGCCAAGTACGCATGAATCTAAATATTGCAGGCCCGTTGACTAAAACCTCTCTCACAAGCAAAACATGATCACACCTTAGAACTCATCGGGTGTTAGTCACATGGTGAAGTGTCTAGATTATTTACTCTAGTGCAAGTGAGAGACTATTGGAAATATGCCCTAGAGGCAATAATAAAGTGGTTATTATTATATTTCCTTAATCATGATAAAGGTTTATAGTTCATGCTAGAATTGTATTGACCGGAAACTTAAATACATGTGTGGATACATAAACAAATACCGTGTCCCTAGTGAGCCTCTACTACACTAGCTCGTTGACCAAAAGATGGTTAAGGTTTCCTAACCACAGACATGTGTTATCACTTGATAACGAGATCACATAATTAGGAGAATGATGTGATGGACAAGACCCATCCGTTAGCTTAGCATATGATCGTTCAGTTTATTGCTACTACTTTCTTAATGTCAAATACATATTCCTTCGACCATGAGGTCATGCAACTCCCGGATACCGGAGGAATACCTTGTGTGCTATCAAACGTCACAACGTAACTTGGTGATCATAAAGGTGCTCTACAGGTATCTCCGAAGGTGTCTGTTGAGTTGGCGTCAATCGAGATTGGGATTTGTCACTCCGTATGACGGAGAGGTATCTCTGGGCCCTCTCGGTAATACAGCATCACAAGAAGCTTGCAAGCAAAGTGACTAAGGAGTTAGTTACAAGATGATGTATTACGGAACGAGTAAAGAGACTTACCGGTAATGAGATTGAACTAGGTATGGAGATACCGACGATCGAATCTCGAGCAAGTAACATACCGACGGACAAAGGGAACTACGTATGTTGTCATAAAGGTTCGACCGATAAATATCTTCATAGAATATGTAGGAACCAATATGGGCATCCAGGTCCTGCTATTGGTTATTGACCGGAGAAGCGTCTCGGTCATGTCTACATCATTCTCGAACCCGTAGGGTCCGCACGCTTAACGTTCGTTGACGATATAGTATTATATGAGTTATGTATGTTGGTGATCGAATGTTGTTCGGAGTCCCGGATGAGATCACGGACATGACGAGGAGCTCCGGAATGGTTCGGAGGTAAAGATTGATATATAGGATGGTATGATTGAGCCAAGGGGTAAAGCCCACGAGGCTTTAGGTCGGTGCACAAAGAAGTTGTATGGAAGGCAGGGGCTAGACGCCAGGGTTCATGGCGTCCACCCCTGGGGTAGACGCCAGAGTCCGTGGCTTCTACGTAAACGCCGGGAACCATGGCGTTTAGGCCTGGAGTCCGAGAAGGACTCTTCCTTGCGTTCCAAACTGACTTTGGGGAGGCCTCCTCTCCAAGTTACGACCCCAGGGCTCAACATATAAATAGAGGAGCAGGGCTAGCCCCTAGAACACAAGTTTTTGAGCCTCTTCTAGTTGGTCCAAATTGACTAATTAGACTAGCCCTAGCTACCTCTAATCCTCATAATTGGAAGCCCAGTGTGGTTCTAATCTCCTTCCTCTAGTTCACCACCACCGTCACCACGCCGTCGTGCTGCCGGAACTCATCTACTACTTCGTCTCTCTTGCTGGATCAAGAAGGCGAGGACGTCATCGAGCTGAACGTGTGCTGAACGCGGAGGTGCCGTACGTTCGGTACTTGATCGGGACGGATCATGAAGGTGTACAACTACATCAACCGCGTTGATAAATGCTTCCGCTTAGCGATCTACAAGGGTATGTAGATGCTCTCCCCCTCTCATAGCTATGCATCTCCATGGATAGATCTTAGGTGTGCGTAGAATTTTTTTTGTTCTCCATGCAACGTTCCCAACATATATGTGGATGACCTATTGTTGATTAGAAATGATGTAGAATTTCTGGAAAACAAAAAGGGTTTATTGAAACGACGTTTTCAAAGGAAGACTTGGGTAAAGCTGCTTATATCTTGGGCATCAAGATCTATAGAGATAGATCAAGACGCCTGATAAGACTTTCACAGAGCTCATACCTTGACAAGTGTTTGAAGGAGTTCAAAATGGATCAGTCAAAGAAGGAGTTATTTCCTGTATTGTAAGGTGTGAAGCTGAGTAAGACTCAAAGCTCGACCACGGCAGAAGAAAGAGAAAGGATGAAGGTCGTCCCCTATGCCTCAGCCATAGGCTCTATAATGTGTGCCATGCTGTGTACCATACGTGGTGTGTGCCTTGCCATGAGTCTGGCAAGGGGGTACAAGAGTGATCCTGGAGTGATCACTGGACAATGGTCAAAATTATTCTTAGGTACCTAAAGAGGACTAAGGAAATGTTTCTCGGTTATGGAGATAATAAAGAGTTCGTCGTAAAGGGTTACGTTAATGCAAGCTTTGACACCGATCCGAATGACTCTAAGTCGCAGACCGAATACATATAGTGGAGCGGTCATTTGGAATAGCTCCAAGTGGAGCGTGGTAGCAGCATCTACAGTATGATATAGAGATTTGCAAAGTACGCACGGATCTAAACGTTGCCGACCCGTTGACTGAAACCTCTCTCATAAGAAAAACATGATCAAACCCTAGAACTCATTGGATGTTAATCACATAGCGATGTTAACTACATTATTGACTCTAGTGCATGTGGGAGTCTGTTGGAAATATGCCCTAGAGACAATAATAAATTGGTTATTATCATATTTCCCTGTTCATGATAAATGTTTATTATTCATGCTAGAATTGTATTAACCGGAAACTTAGATACATGTGTGAATACATAAACAACACCGTGACCCTATTAGGCCTCTACCAGACTAGCTCGTTGATCTAAGATGGTTACGGTTTCGTACCCATGGACATGAGTTGTCATTTGATAACGAGATCACATCATTAGCAGAATGATGTGATGTAACACCCCTGTGTAATAAGCACTGTGATCATCTGTTAATTATGCCAAGTCATCTTCACTTGCAATGCTTGAACATAATGTTTAAACATTTCCATTGAAATTTCTCTCTGAAAATCAATTCAAATTCAAGTGCAAAATAAAGTGGTTCAAAAATTGTTGGAAAAATGTTCACCTCCTAGCAAATATTCCAAAACAATTTGTTGTTAAGGAAAACAACATCACCATCTAGTCAAAGTGGGCCAAAGCATTTAAAACAGTGCCAAAAGAAGCATTTTAAATGCCTTTCCATTTAA
Source organism: Thinopyrum elongatum (assembly GCA_011799875.1). Lineage (NCBI taxonomy): Eukaryota > Viridiplantae > Streptophyta > Magnoliopsida > Poales > Poaceae > Thinopyrum > Thinopyrum elongatum. The sequence continues at coordinate 423,424,220 of CM022302.1, forward strand.
AAAAAATCAAATGGATTCAAAACCTGCCCAAACTTTTTGTGGCACAACAGAATACTCCACTGTATTTTTGTGACCAAGTTTCACATTTTTACAAAATCATTTGGTGGCTCAAAATAATGCAAAACTATCTTTGAAAAAGAAAAACAGAAAAATAAAACGAGAAAAAGAAGAATGCCACTGTGGAATGGGCCTAAGTGCACAGTGCACTCAGCCCAGCCCACCAGGCCCGCCTTCTCCCTCCTTCCCTCTCTCTCCGTCGCGCTGTCACCACGCCCGTGGCCGCGCCGGAGCGCTCTGGTCGTTCGTCGACACGACGACGCCACCGACGCGAAGGGGATAAGGGCGAGCCCTATCCCTTCCCCGTGGATGCCTCGCCACTCTCCCCTCACCTCTCTCGCCTCTCCCTCGAGCTCTCTTCCGCTCCACCGAATGCGCCCGTCACCGCTCGCCGTCGCAGCCGCGGCCACCGACCTCGCCTCGCCTCGCCAACATGTCCAGCAGCTCCGCCGTCGTCGACTGCCTCGTCCCCGTCCACGAGCGCTAGCCGGGGAGCACCGCAGGCCGCGGATCGAGCCACCCCTTTTGCCTCGGCCGCCGGCGATCTCCGTCGTCTCTGGCGAGCTCTGCTGCTCCTAAACCACCAAGGGTCTTTCGTGACCGCTCGATGAGCTCCACACATTCCTTCCCCTCCTCTCTGCACTGCCGGTCGCCGCCCGTAGCCGCCGCGCCATGGTTGCCCGAATGGAGCTCCGCCTCCGTTGGCCTTGCCATCGCTGTGGCCGCTGTCGAGCTCGTCTGAGCTCGCAGTCATGCTCACCGTAGCCGTATGATTCGAACGCAGCCATGCGCACTTCTTCCCGTGCCCTCTAGCACCTAGCCCTATGAGCGCCCGAACGCGCCGCCGCCTGCGCTCGTCGCCGGCGTGCCTCCGGTGACCAAATGGTCACGGGCCAGCCACCGTTGCACTCGCCGCCTCACGTACGTCTCGCCTGGCCTTTTAGTTCGCTCGCTAGCGCTTTGCATCGCCATTCCCTCTCGCGCCCGATTCCGGCCGTCCGCCGCGGTCGTCACCGCCGTCGCCACTGGCCACCTCCGGCCACGCAACCGCCACCGTTCGACGCGGCTTGCTCCGCTCGTTCGAACGCGCTATCGCGCGCGCCAAATGATCACCCGTAGACGAATTCCGACGCACGCCCGAGCCCTCCACCGTGGTGAAACGCTGGCCACTGCCAGCGTGGCTGACCTGGGGCCACCCCCAGGGTTGCTGCGAGCAGGCCCCACAGGCCCCGTTGACTGGGTTGACCCAATCAACGTGCTGACTGGGCAGCCTAGTGTCACTGACATGCGGGCCCCACCGCATATTTAGTTAATTAAAACATTTTTATAAATAAAAATAATTAGTTAAACTAATCAGTCACTGACATGTGGGGCCCAGTAACTAATTAACCTCAGATTAGTTTAAAATAAACTCTGTTAAGTAACAGAGGCTGACAGGTGGGTCCCACTGGTCAGGTTTGACCTGGTCAGTGCGACTGTTGACTGCTGACGTAGTGATGACCTGATGCTGATGTCATAATTCATTTTAGACAATTTCTGTTGATTAGAATAATTCCAGAAAACTGTTTAAATCTTTGAAAATTCGTAGAAATTAAACCGTAACTCAGATCGAAAAACTTTATATATGAAAGTTGATCAGAACGATGAGACGAATACAACTGCGCTATCTGTTTCCGTGTCGGGACCCTCTACGGAGGTGAACCCGCAACTTTTAGCCTGTTTCTGGTAGATGAATAGTGCATACATACCGGTTAATAAATCCAACTTTAATCCTAAAATAACTAAAATGATTTAGATATGTCTTTAGGAAACCCTGCACTGCACGTTAGCATAGCATGCTCTGTGTTGCATATGTTTGCTGTGTATTTATCTGTTTCCTCCCCCTCTTCTCTCTCGGTAGACCCCGGTACCGACGCAGTTCCCGAGACCGACGCAGCTCAGGAGCCCGACAACACCGTTGACGACCTTGCCTTTGCCGCCGAGCAACTAGGCAAGCACCCCCCCTTGAGCATGCCTATATCGCCTATTCTCTTCTCTCTTGTGCTTGCATTAGAATTGCTGCTGTTACTGCTTTACCTATTCTGATGCATAGCCTGATTTTGTAACCTGCTTTTGATAATTACCTGCTTATCCTAAATTGCTTAGAATAGGCTGGTTAGTGAACCCCAGTGACCCCACTTGTCCCAGATGCCCCGCTGTATCATCGGAAGACTCGACGACCAGGCCCCAGCACCACACATCACCCCCTTAGTTGTACGACACTACAACGCTACCATCGAGTGCCGAGGGTGATACCTCGTTTAGCACTTCTGATGTTAACTCTGTAGAGTAGCTATTCGGTCATGGTCATCGAGGGTGATTCCTCCTTCACCACTTCTGATAACGACGCTGTCGTGCGACACCTCAAGTGTGAACCTCGAGGGTGATTCCTCCTAAGTTCACATTGACGGATACATCGAGTAGGAATCCAATGAGGGTGATACCTCGGATTCCCCTGATGTTATGGACACACGGATACTTGGACTTTACTACTGTTACTTGGAAAGGCGGGTCGACCCTGAGGGGTACCCGTGAGTGTTGAGGAGACGGGTTGACCTGGAGGGTGCCCGGGATATGATTACGAGGCGTGGCCGGGCATTCTTAGCCCTTGCCGCAAGTCCTCGAGACGGGGCGACGAGGTCACATCGATCGTGAGTCTCTGCTCGTTACCGCACGCTACCAACACACAAACGATTTGGATATTTGATCTGAGTGGGCCTCTGGCCCGATAGCACTAACCATCACGTGGGAACAGTTATGGGCACTCTGCGTCGTATGCATTAGCCGAAGCTTAATAGACGTCAGCGACAGAGCGGCGCGCGCCGGGTTGGACCGCGTAACGCAACCGCCTTGATAGTGTGGGTTGCTAGGTCTGCTCACCGGCTGCCCTCGCAACGTGCAGGAGTTCCTGGGGCGATGGCCCAAGACCCCTGGGGCATAGGTTTAGTCCGGCGTGCTGACCTCTCTGTTAAGTTTTTGGTTGGGTTGCGGCGTATCGTTTGGCCGAGGACGGGCATGACCCAGAAAAGTGTGTCCGGCCGGAGTTAATCGAGCGTGGTGGGTAAGTTGGTGCACCCCTGAAGGGAAGAACTAATCTATGCATAGCCGGATCCTCGATAACGGACGCTCGGAGTTGTATCCCGATCGATACAACTAGAACTTAATGATGAGAAATGGATACTAGGGATCTGGGATTGCTTTCTCCCAGGGAGTCGAGAAAGGATCTCTGGCCGAGGTTGATAATTAATGTTACTACTACTTTATGTTGTACTAATCTACACTCTTCTAATGCTGCAAGACCGCTGAAGATGCTAGGCTTCGATAGGACTAGGCCTTCTCTCTATTCTTTCATTTCTGCAGCCCAGTCCACATATACAGCCTCTCTTTGATAATGTTGCATATGTAGTGTAGATCCTTGCTTCCTGAGTACTTCGGATGAGTACTCACGGTTGCTTTGCTTCCTCTTTTTCCCCATATCTGTTTGCTGCAACCAGATGATGGAGCCCCTGAGACAGCTGCCCCCGCCGACGACTACTACTACCACCCCGAGGGTGGTTACTACTTCGAGCTTGCTGATGACCAGGAGTAGGTTCGGAGGCTCCCAGGCAGGAGGCCTGCGCGTTTTCGATCATAGTGTTTTTCTTTTGCCCCGCCTTTTGAAGGCCTATCTGTTTTATCTTTTATATCTGTACTTAGATATCTGATGCTTTCACTGACGCTTGTATGCGAGCTTATGTATTCGAGCCCTCGAGGCCCCTGGCTTGTAATATAAAGCTTGTATGACTTTATTTATGTTTTAGAGTTGTGTTGTGATTCCTTCAAGTGAGTCCTTAGGCTTGATCGTGTGCATTTTCATGTATGATTAGTGCACTATTAAGCCGGGGGCGTCACAGGTTGGTATCAGAGCCGACTGCCCGTAGGATCCCCCATTTCCTACTCCTTGGCCGAAGTTGAGTCTAGTCGTCCAAAACTGTTTTACTAACTTGGCTGTGTGGCTTATGGGCCCATGTCGCCAACTGGGTGGTATTAGGATCTTTTATTCCTCGTCTTTACTCTGGGACTCTGATCTCTCTTCCTTTCGGGTTAAAATTTTACTAACTCCAACATTAGGCTCTCGAGATCACATCCATCCGGAGTTCTGAAATTACCCCCTCTTTTCTTCAAGATTGTGGGCCAGGTTCTGCTTACAGGATCTATTTTATCGAGGGCACCCTGTGTTGTCACTTGCAGATTCCTCGCTCCAACAGTTTTCTTCGACATTGATGTAGCCTTTGCTATGTCTTGTTGTGTACTTCCTTACCGCGTGCCTGCGCGCCGCCTAGCATGTCTAGCTTCTAAAATTGCCCCCTTCGAAGTACTTTATGGCCGAAAGTGTCGAACCCCTTTGAATTGGTCAGAAACTGGGGAACGACCACTTGTGGGTCCAGACATTATCCAACACGCCGAAGAACAAGTCCGTATCGTTCGAGAAAATCTGAAGGCGGCTCAGGACCGTCAGAAGAGCAATTATGATCGCAAGCGATGGGGCTTAACCTATCAACCTGGTGATCAAGCCTATCTTCGTGTCACTCCTATGAAGGGCACTCACCGCTTCGGAATTAAGGGCAAGTTAGCTCCACGCTACATTGGTCCTTTCCGCGTTGTTGCAAGACGTGGTCGGGTGGCATATAAACTGGAATTGCCACCACAATTCTCTCATATCCACGACGTCTTCCATGTGTCGCAACTTCGTCGTTGCTTCAAGGAGTCTCCACACCGAGCAGTGGATCACGAGATGCTCGAATTGCAAGATGACCTATCTTATAAGGAGGATCCGATCCGCATCCTCGATGAATCTGAGCGTCGAACCCGTCAGAAGACGACCAAGTTCCTCAAAGTGCAGTGGTCTAATCATACTGAAGATGAAGCCACTTGGGAACGCGAGGATCATCTTCGGGAAGAATACCCCGACCTCTTTCCTTCTACCTCCTGAATTCTCGGGACGTGAATTTCTTTTAGAGGAGGAGAATTGTAACACCCTTGTGTAATAAGCACTATGATCATCTGTTAATTATCCCAAGTCATCTTCACTTGCAATGCTTGAACATAATGTTTAAACATTTCCATTCAAATTTCTCTCTAAAAATCAATTCAAATTCAAGTGCAAAATAAAGTGGTTCAAAAATTGCTGGAAAAATGTTCACCTCCTAGCAAATATTTCAAAACAATTTGTTGTTAAGGAAAACAACATCACCATGTAGTCAAAGTGGGCCAAAGCATTTAAAACAGTGCCAAAAGAAGCATTTTAAATGCCTTTCCATTTTTGAAAAATTCAAATGGATTCAAAACTTGCCCAAACTTTTTGTGGCACAACAGAATACTCCACTATATTTTTGTGACCAAGTTTCACATTTTTACAAATTCATTTGGTGGCTCAAAATAATGCAAAACTATCTCTGAAAAAGAAAAACACAAAAATAAAACGAGCAAAAGAAAAATGCCACTGTGGACTGGGCCTAAGTGCACAGTGCACTCAGCCCAGCCCACCAGGTCCGCCTTCTCCCTCCTTCCCTCTCTCTCCGTCGCGCTGTCACCACGCCCGTGGCCGCGCCGGCGCGCTCCGGTCGTTCGTCGACACGACGACGCCACAGACGCCACCGACGCCACCGACGCGGAGGGGATAAGGGCGAGCCCTATCCCTTCCCCCTGGACGCCTCGTCACTCTCCCCTCACCTCTCCCTCGAGCTCTCTTCCGTTCCACCGAACGTGCCTGTCGCCGCTCGCCGTCGCAGCCGCGGCCACCCACCTCGCCTCGCCAACCTGTCCAGCAGCTCCGCCGTCGTCGACTGCCTCGTCCCCGTCCACGAGCGATAGCCAGGGAGCACCGCAGGCCGCGGATCGAGCCGCCCCTTTCGCCTCGGCCGCCGGCGGGTGTAGACGCGATGACTTGAGAATTGGTCACGGACGCGCCCGAGTCCACGTACATACAGGGAGCCGCAGCACAGTTTTGAGCGCGGACAGGTTGGGAACTGATCGGCATGTCCCATCAACAAGGACAGCCCGATGGAGGCATCGAGCTAACGTGCAACGGCGGGCCATTCACGTGGCGCCGCCTCAAAAGATGTATTTTTTGACAAATTTGGCCCCTTTGCACGACTTGAGGCATGTCTGGCCCTTAGGCAAAACTAATTTGAAATCTGGCCCCTGGGGTCGGCGCCACATATCATGGAGCCGAACTTGTACATGTCGGCGCCACACTACACGGAGCCGACATGTACAAGTTCGGCGCCGTGCTACATGGAGCCGACCTCAGATGGGCCCACAAAAACCCTAAGGGTCAGTTTTGCTCGGCTCCATATTGCATGGCGCCGAAATTGTATATCTCGGCGCCATGTAGTGTGGCGCCGACATATACAACTTCGGCGCCATGCTATGTGGCGCCGACCCCTGAGGTCAGATTCCAAATTAATTTTGCCCAAGGACCAGATGTGCCTCAAGTCGCTTAAAGGGGCCAGATTTGTCAAAAAATACTCAAAAGCCATGGACAGACGCATAGATACATGATGAGCACGTACTGTTCCTACCAGTAGCGTAGCAGCAAGCTGTTCGTGCTGGTTGGTGCATCGGCGCCAGCTGTTGCTGCTGCCCCTCGGTAGGTGGCAGGTCTAACAGCCGAGGAGTAGGCCATCATTTCTCGTTAGGAGCCAAGGGTATGTACCATGAGAATCATGGCGTCTCGTGCCCCGGATGCCACCGATCAAGTAACGCTGCCGCCGGTGGGCCGACAGGTTCGGCCTCGCGCGTCAAAAGACAGCTTGACACGATAACATGTGCGCATCTTAGAGGGCGACGCGTCACGTGTGCCCGCACAGGGATAGGCAGTTCCTGGGCGTATATGGGTACGTATAATTCGACGGGAGCTCATAGACAGCGCTGTAAGCGACGCGAACTGGGCCGGCCTAGCAAGCTGCTGAGAAGGAAAAAGCGAAGGGAAAAATACCACGTTTATTCGGGAGAACAGGGAGTCGAACTCGTTACGCCCATGTAAATGCCCACAAGGGTTAACCACTGGACCAACCTCAGTCTACTGATTTGTTTAGGAACACACAGCTCTTTAATCTGTCATACAGTACAAACATTAAACATATACTAGTACTTTATACCCCCTATAAATTCTTTGAATAAAGAAAACATAAATTTGGAAAGGCATTCATATAATCCATGAATTGAAAGGAAAAGTTCACAAAAATGGAAAAAGTTCGTGAATTCAAAAAAAGTTCATTGAATTTGAAAAAGTTCATTGAATTTGAAAAAGTTCATCAAATTTGAAAAAAGTTCATAGAATTTGAAAAAATTGTTCATCGAATTCCAAAAAAGTTCATCGAATTTTAAAAAGTTCATTGAATTTCAAAGAAGTTCAATGAATTTGAAAAAAAGTTCAATGAATTTGAAAAAAGATAAACGAATTTGAAAAAAAGTTCATCGAATTTGAAAAAAAGTTCAAAAAATTATAAAAAAGTCCATCGATTTAAAAAAATGTTCACAAGTTTAACTAAAAAGTTCACGAATTAAAAAAACCCTGCGCAATAAGGAAAACAAAAAAGATGAGAAAAAAGGAAAAAGAATAAACCAAGCTGTAGAACGAAATAAATATAGAAAAATGAACAACCTATACAATCGCGGGTGGATAGCCTGGTGGCTAGAGGCGACTTTTTCAACGAAAGGTTGCGAGTTCGAACCAGTCTCCAAGCACTCTTTTTTGACCTTTCGGCAATAAGAAGAACAGGAAGGAAAATGTTAGAATGGGCCGGCCCAGTTTGGACTGCTGCAGCGCCCGTTTGCAAAATTGCACTATAACGGGCGCCTGCAGCGCCAAATAGGAAATGCCTAATTCGACGCCCTGGTGAGTTTTTTGTTTTTGTTTTGAGGGGCCCTGGTGAATTACAGTGTGCTCTCGCCTATATGAGTCGGCGTGGGCCGGCCCAAAAGAGTGTGGTTCCAGCACTGCCAGGGTGAGGCGATTTTCCTAAAACTCTTTGCTTTTTCTTGATCTGGTTTTCATTGCTTGTGCTTGTGTTTTCTCGTTCTGGTCTGTTTTTTTCTTCTTTTCCTCATTCCCCCCTTTGATTTTCACTTCTTTTCCATTTTATTATATTTCCCTTTTCATTTTACAATTTCTTCATTCACCTTCTGATTTTTTTACTTCTTATTGTTTCTGTCATTTTGGTTTGAAATACACAAACATTCTTAAAACATTGTGAAACACACTCTTTCATTACATGAATATTTTTCAAATGATTAACACTATTTTATACGAAGAATGATTTTTTAATACGTGATAAGAACATCTATACACTATGAACATTCATTAAATATGTAATCCGTGCAGCCAACTATCCAGCTCATTTGTGTGCAAAGCGTGTGTAGAAGACTAGGATAGGCCATGCAACACAATTGCATTGATCGGTGCACAGGGCACGTATATATGATGTACAGGATGGGGAAACAACCTCAACTATACAGAAGAACTAGAAGGTGGGCCTAAGACACAATATACATGCACACAATATATTCAACACCCCTCCGCAGTCGAAGCGTCGCCAGAGACGCAGAGACTGGAACGAAACTCCTCGAAGATGGAAGTAGGCAGTCCCTTAGTCATCACATCGGCGAACTGTTGTGCGGTCAGAACATGGAGAACCCGAATGAGTCCAAGGGCCACCTGTTCACGCACAGAGTGAATGTCCAGCTCAATGTGCTTGGTCCGGCGATGATGAACAGGGTTGGCGGAAAGGTACACCGCAGGGACGTTGTCACAGTAGACAACCGTAGCCTGGGAGACATCATGATGCAACTCCTGAAGTAGCTGTCGTAGCCAGGTGCACTCGGCGACTGTGTTAGCCACTGCTCGGTACTCGGCCTTCGCGCTGGAGCGCGAAACTGTGGGTTGTCGCTTGGACGACCACGAGACGAGTGAAGGACCGAGGTAGACGCAGTAGCCAGAGGTGGAGCGACGTGTGTCAGGGCAGCCAGCCCAATCAGCATCGGAATAAGCCACCATCTCCAGAGAAGTGGACGCCGTGAGAGTGAGTCCAAGAGACATCATGCCACGGATGTATCGGAGAATCCGTTTCACGAGTGTCCAATGAGAGTCACGAGGGGCGTGCATGTGGAGACACACCTGCTGAACAGCACACTGTAGATCTGGCCGGGTGAGTGTCAGATACTGAAGAACACCGACGATGGACCGGTAGAATGGAGCATCCGACGCACGCGAGCCCTCGAGAGCAGAAACCTTGGCCTTCGTGTCAACAGGAGTAGCAACAGGGTGACAATTGAGCATGCTGGCACGCTCAAGTAGCTCATGCGCATACTTCTGTTGATGAAGAAAGAAGCTGTCGGGTCGCCAAAAGACCTCAATGCCAAGGAAATAATGGAGAGCGCCCAAGTCCTTGATAGAAAACTCGTCACGCAGCCGGAGAGTGATCTGCTCAAGAAGGGCTGCGGAGGAGGCCGTCAGGATGATGTCGTCGACATAGAGGAGCAAATAGGCAGTCATGTCGCCGCGGTGATAGACAAACAACGAGGCATCCGAGCGGGTGACGCTGAAGCCCAGTGTCTGAAGGAACCCGGCGATACGCTGGTACCAGGCGCGAGGTGCTTGCTTGAGACCGTATAGAGACCGGGACAGCAAGCACACATGGCCAGGATGAGAGGCATCGACGAAACCGGTGGGCTGCTCACAGTAAACCTGCTCCTCAAGGTGGCCATAAAGGAAGGCGTTGGAGACATCCATCTGATGAACCGGCCAGCCA